>OY855906.1:34937490-35649990 GCA_963693305.1 Meandrina meandrites
AATTCAAAGAAGCGATAAAACAATTTTGATCCTTATTCTACTCACTCGTTTTACATGATTTGTAATTTTAGCTAATTTTGTGAATCGTTTTACATGTAAGGGATGTAAACACGATATGTAAGGGATACAAAACAACGAATCGACTTACTCGATTTCCACTCCTTTTACGTCGTTCGATGGCTGATTAAAACTCTTCTTCCTTGGATGAAAACCCTCCAAACAGCAGCGATAACATACCATAACAGAGGACAATTTTGTCGAGAGAAATCACTCCAGCAAAACACAGAAGCACATGGCATGGAGATGACGTCATTCGCCCCTGAAAAATTATCTGGGGGGGGGGGGGGGGGGGCAAATTGACAACCGTACATAGTCCATAAAACGCAACTGTTTACCGATTAGAGAGCGTTCGCCTTCGTCGAACGCAATTAAGGCCACCAATAATTCTGCCAGCAGGATCTGAACCAAAACAAAAACCACTGTGAATTTTTTTTGTCAGCTTTCTGTTAGCGATTGCTTCACAAGCCGAAGTCATACTGAGGTAAAACATACTATTGAGCGAAAACATATATCGAAATCGAAATCATTTATCGAGACGGTCTCCAGATTTTAAAACTGCTATCACTAGCCTCTACAAGAACTCTCTGATTATATCGTACTGGACTTTCAAAAATTAATTTTTACACTACAATTTAGAAAGGATAAGTTGAACACTTAATATGCAAGACCAATACTCTCTTGGCAAGAGCTAATACGTTGAACGTCTCCTACTCTAGATTTTCTGAAATTTAATATTTTTAGGCAGTTTTTTTAAATTTATATTATTTTTTTATCTCTATTGTTTTGGGGGTAGCAAACTTATGAGGAGACTTGCTCCTTTTTTGTCTTTCCCATCACTATATATATAAATGTTTTGCGTTTTACTAAAAAAATCATTAAGTAGAGTAACGTACGCGGCGCAAAATGATTGACCGACTTTCATTTTCCCACGCATTTTGACGCAATCACAAAATGTATTGTGTTGTTTAAGAAAAGAATTCATCACAATGGTTTATTCTTATTTCTCACACGGGCATATACTTCATGGTACACGGATGGCTTGGCCCAGCTGCAGTATTTGGCTCAGTATACACGGCCAGTGTAACAACTCTGTCGTTATGACAAACAAAGAAGCAAAGAAACGAAACAAAGAAACAGACAAATGCTAAAGAGAGATGCATTTATTTCATTCCCCGCAAAGTCAGCTTACGCCAATAATCTCTTTCAATGTTTATTTTTGTAAACAATTTTTCTCAATTTTTATCTTGATAGATCGTCATTTGCTAGCTTGATTAAGATCCCAAGTTCACCCAATTCCATTGGTCACTTTATATTTATTTCTCTCGAATGACGGTCACATCGAAAGCGGTATCCGTTACAATTTAATTGTATTACCAGGTGATCAGCTGGTCACTCAAGCCCAGTTTACATCAACATCTTTCGGTCACAGTCCGTTTCCTTTTGTCACGCACCTAGAATCTCTAACACCATTGTAGCACGTAATAATGAGTAGATTGTGGGTTCCTTCTGGAAGTACCGGGCAAAACGACGACTGGGAACGGGTCAGGATCCCACAACTCCTTTCCTTCCGCAAACAGCACGTAGGCAAATGAGGTCGATTTGGTCATGTGACACAATTGCCACTGCTATTACTTAGCGACCACCATCACTCAACACAATACATGGCAAATGTGAAAATTGTTGGTTACCATTTGAATTGACGAAAGAAATAGGTAGCTACTTCATGTATGGGGACACCGCTGAGACGTAGGCGCGCAGGCGTAATCTGAATCAGGGAAGTGACTACGTGTAAAGTAAAACTGATACATGAAACGTGTCATAATTACAGATTTCGTCGACTCTGGGCAAAAAAATCACTACGTACATTGTTCATTTAGAAGACCGAAAATGTGGAGTTTTTCAAGTTTGTATTTATCATAAACTGGTCTACACTTCTCCCACAGACATATTAGCGGCGCCGATTATAGCAGGTAGGCGATATATACCCGTCAAAACAATTGATTTCCGGCCTGAATATTATAAGCCCTATAATTAAATTCAATTTGAGATCAGGAAAATATACACAACTTTTTGATGTCGTTGAAAAAAGACGATAACCTAAGCAATTATTTTTAATATTTTCTTCGATCCCTCGTTACCAATACTGTATTTATGAATCCGTCGTCCACCTGTTACACTAGTAGTTAACCAATAGTTGGGAAACAGTTCAAAGAACCTGTAATAAGGAAATTGTCGGCAAATGCTCTTGGTAGCAAACTAACAAGAGGCCATCTGAAGAAAGTACTGGGAGTTATACCGATCGTACGTACTTACTGATCAGTCAAGGTTGCCTAGTGCCTAGCCTAGGAAGATCAGGCAGGCTCTCTCTCTCTTTAGTCGAATCAGTCATTTGGACGGTAAGATGAGAGCACTAGCTAGCTTTTGACTTACGGATATGCTGATTAGCGTACAACGCCGGACAGCAAGAGGAAAGACTTCGCTTCTATAAGGCTCACTGAAACTCAGTAATCTCACCGTTCTTGGTCTGAGGCAGAGAAAACTGCACGCAATCGAAAACTGCCAACTATATGTTTTACGATCGTCAAGTCTGAGGCGACTTCCACTAAAATATTGCGATCTCAAAGACAATGATCTCACTTCTTCAATCTGAAACGCCACTAGCTTACCTCTGATTCGATGGTAGTGGCCTCTCAGCCCCTCGAACTACCACAACAGCTAACATGCGATCTCTACATAGACATTTCATATGCCGGAAACTTTTTGTTTGGGCTTATGTTAAACTTAATTTCGCACCAAAAAGTCCTCTCATCAGTTGTGTAGGGCTGTATTGTATTTGATCTTTAGCAACTAGCGATCCCAGTGTTGCTTTACCGGCTTGCCATAACTGAATCTCTCTCCGGAGAGCAGATTTTAATCTGAAAATTAAAATATTATGTTCCCTTCACACGGAATGAAGGTAGATATTTAATTGGTGGATGTGGCTTTACGCTCGTGTGGAGACTTACCTCCAGGAATATGTGGTCCTTAGTAATTTCAGATAGTAACCAATTCACACTCGCGTAACAGCCACTCTATGCCTTACTGGAGATAAGTTATGGGTGAAAAATTTTGAGTAAGGCGTAGAGTAAGCCGATCGAGGGATGTCGAAATTTGCCAGTGTCACTGAAGGGGAGGAGGGAGGGGAAAAACTTGACGGAACCGTTCCGTCGAGTGGATTTGCGAAAAGACAGCGAATTAAGCCACGCGGGGTGAATAAAAGGCCATGTGGATCTCTCTGGGGACATCTACGACCAATAGGGAGTTGGCAATGAAAGCACGTAGTTATCTATAAGAGTGAAAAGGCACGCCGCGGCTTTTACGCGAATGAGAATAGTAACCAATTCACACTCGCGTAACAGCCACTCTATGCCTTACTGGAGATAAGTTATGGGTGAAAAATTTTGCCCACACCGATTAGACGCCTAGATTACAAACGAGAGGACCAAAAGAAAGTAAGAAAACGTTTAATAAATCTTGAACGCAACTATGTCTTCCCGAAACTCAGACCGTGTTTAAGGTCAAATTGTGATGCGAAAACAAGCGAGAACCATCACATGGACATCACTTAGCGTCGGTTTATCGCAGATACAGGAAAAACTAAGAGTTTGTTAGATCTGAAGTTGAAGTCCATTTAACCCTGACTACAGAACATAAATGTCGAAATTAAGCAAAACTAAGGCATAATAGGTAGGATTGAACCCTAACATAAATAAGCCGGTTGTGAACTTAAAATATCATTAAAAACCTAATGACAGGGCCTCTTAAAGTACTGGGTTTGCGAGAATAAAGCTAGACATAAAGGTTACGGAAAAGCTAAGCGGTAGTCATTTAAGTTGTTACGGTAGCGGAAGACGTCTGCGACACGCGAGGCTTTGGGACCCTTGTCTGAAGGAGCAGTCGAGGCGGTGCTTTGGGCAAGCAGGTCAGCCGGCTTAGTGAGGCCGAGAATTTTGTCTGTCTGGGTGTAATATTTAGCGGTCTGGGTAGATCTCCAGCCAACGTGCATGGCGATGTCTTCTAGGGACACACCCAACATGGAAAGGGTAATTGAACAACCGCTGCGGAAGCTGTGCACCGTCTCTCCATCGGCAATTCCAAGGTGGTCGAGATGAGTCTTGAGTCGGGCCGCGATAGTAGAACCAACGAAGGGGTTATTTGAAACGCGACCGTGTTTGTCAGTCGATCTGAATAGATAGCCATCACGTAAGTCGATCTGCATACACTTGCATAAGTTGAAATACCGCGAAAGGTTGGCGACTGGGCACAACTGGGAGTCATGACATTTCTTAATAGCAAAAGTTTTGTAGTCCTTGCCACGCAACGTTTTCCCGATGGACTGTCTGAAAAGGAGGCCTTGCTCCTCAGGAAGTAGTAACACCTCTTTAGTCAGAGTTCTACCGAGGTCTGAACCTCTGTCACCCGAGAAAAAATCCACGCAAAAGAAAGCTGCATCTCGAGCGAAGATGTACCGTTGGATGGGAGTTAAATCATTTGGAGAATAAGCCTTGGATACGAGGTAACGTGTAAGGGTGGACAATTTGTCAAAAAAGAGGGGAATGGCTTGTTTGGGGGAGATATGTGCTGCTGTCTGCTCTTTGGTAATAAACTGTAAGTAGGATTGAACAGAGCTATCATTTGCCGGGTTCCCGATGCAAAAGAGTTCGTTCCATGGCCCACATCTGCCTGCACTGTTAAAAAAGGCTCTCAATTTTCCAATGGTGCTGTCGACAGTTGCGGCCGCTAGGCGGGTGGGGCACTTGCAGTGGTTTTTAGAATGCGTACCAAACAAGGGACAGCGAGAAGTGTGAACTTTGGTTTTCCCTTTTCCGTCCTTCCATACAAGGAAACGAGTGAGGTCCAAAGGCGTAGTTGATTGAAGGTTCTTAGGAGAGGGTAAAGATCCGAGGAACATTTCCAGTTGTTTCTGAAGGGAAGATTTCTGCTTCTCATAAGGTAGAGACTTGCGCTGGGAACGGATAGACGCTAAACGATTGTCGATACTGGGCAAGTCTACTGGAACCGACGTGGACGGAGTGGGAAGGATAAGCGGAAGGCGGTTGAAACCACAGCGTTGGCAGAAAGAGAAGTTTTGATCATTCGGGTACTTGCATTCCGGGCACTGAACGGATGGACACCAAAGGCGGGGAACCGTAGGTAAGGGCTGTGGGAAGAAGGAAAAATTTAATCAATTTACAGACAAACGGAAGGCCCAGAGGTCCCACTGTAAGGGACGAGGAGAAAAGGCACCATGCTGAGAAGCGTCGGGAAAGAGGAGGATGTCGTTCTGACCCTTGGAGCCAATCTTGAAACAGCTAGAAGCCTTGTGTTTGAGAACTGGCCACCAATATTGGCGTGGTCGAAGATCTGGTGCAATAATGGTGAGCGGACAAGGCTGAGGTGATAGGAACTTCAAAAGGGGACCCAAAAGGATAAAAGGTGGGAAGGCATAGGCGTTCTCTGAGTGACTAATGGACTGTGCGAAGACGTTCACGCCGGAGCAACCTGGATTGGGGAATGGAGCATAAAATCGCAGTGGTCTATCGTGCAGGTCGCGCTGGACGTTTGAAGCAAGGGCCAGCAAATCAAGGGAGTGGGGACCATAGGCCAGTTGAACAGATTTCCAAGCCAGGGGACTGAGCTTACAGTCGATGTCGGATAAGGTGCGCGACGGGTGATCGGCTGGGTTATCGGCGGAGGGCACGAAGGAAATCGTGAGAGCCAGGTTAAAGCGAAGGGTAAGTTGAAATATGGACTTCATGACGTGCGAGAGAGCTGGTGCTTTGGAAGCTTGTTTTCGCCATGAGGATACAACGGCCTTATTGTCGATGAAACAATCTAACCTTGTGTTTGCCACGGAAGTGCCAAGACTCTTTAAGGTGAACAGTAACGCCTTAGCTTCTCTGACTGCAATGGGGAGATTACGAGTGCTGTCGTCCCAATAACCACGGAGGAGTTGTTCCTCTTTACCAGGAATCCTGACTGAGCCTCCCCAGCCGACATCAGAGGCATCTGAGAAAAGGGTGATAGAGGAGTGTTTCTCCTCCTTCCAGGGTAGGAAGCCGTCCCAGGAGTCTAGAAACCGCCAATGGACAAGCTCGTCCCTGAGAGCGCCGGAAACTGGAATCGGTTTACCTGAACGACTTCCTGTAGAGATCGCGTTGTACACAGCGTTGGTGTAAAGTTTGGCTCCAGGGACGAGTAAGGAAAACGAGGTGGTCTTGCCTGCAAACTTCTGTAGGGTCTTAAGAGAAACCGTTTTTTGATCTAAAATACAGTCCCTGAGCGCGGCGAATTTGAGAACCTTATCAGAGGGTAGAGTAAAGGCTTGCTTGTCAGATTCCGAAAAATATCCCAAATATTTGACCTTGATGGAGGGTATGAGGCAACTTTTCTTGATTCCAAGAAAATAACCAAGGTTAAGGAGAATAGAGCAAGCAATGAAAAGCGCCATTTCTGATAACTGGAGATTCGAGAATTCAAAACGGGGTTGAATGAGGGGACGTAACTGGCCCAGATGTTTGTCGTCAATGTAGTTAGAACAGGGGACGCCAAGTGATCTGATGTGGCAGGTGGCGGCCATGCGAATGGTGTGGTATATATAGGCGCTAGCCTTCCAACCAAAAGGAAGAGTCTTATACATAAAATAATACCCTTTCCACTCCAAACCGAAAAAGGTTCTACTTTGCGGGTGGAGAGGAACGTGATCATAGCCGCTTTTGTCGTCTAGAGTTGTCTGGAAATGGTCGAGACCCACGTACCGGGGAAGGTTGGTGATGTAATCGAGGGTAAAGGGGGAATCTTTTATCCAAAGGTTTAGGAACCGCTCGTCGTGGCACATACGGGGTTTCGATGGTTCCACTGTGATGGGCATAACCAGATATGGAGGATCGACAGATCCAACCTTGCCATGAACTAGAAGGGAACCATTCTTGACGCGATCCAAGATACAGGTGGAGATGAAATCTTCGTGGTTCGCACAATTTCGAGCGTTCGGGAATATATTTCGCGGGGGTAGAGCGGAGTCGAAGTATCTTCCTTGAAAATAACCTTTAAAGTAGACTAAAAAGTCTCTAACGTCTACCCCGAGAGACAGGTAATCGAACAGCTCGTCAGCTTTGGGATGACCGACCAGAATAGATTCCCAAGCCGGCAGATGGTTCTGAAGGTTTGCTGCGATAAAATGGTCTGGATCCCGGAAAGGTATCTGGGTGACATTAGCATAATGTTGACCTGACGCGACGGATTGGATCGAGGGCAGTGGCCCGGCCCAGCTGTGGGTCTTTCCCTCCCAATTACACCAAACTGGTGAAGGAGAATGACTAGAAGCCTCTTTGATAAGGTCAGAAAAATCCGGAAGCACGGGAACCTATAAGGGGAAAAATAGATTTACGTAAGGAGGGAAGGTTGGGAGGGAAAACCCACAGCCGAGCCGAGCCAGGAATCCGGTCCGAAGACCAGGAAACGGATTATGATAAGAGAACCCGCCTGGCTACAGCTCGAATGCGAGGAAAGAAAAGTAAAAAGGAACAATACAAACAAAAAGACTAGGACAGTGAAACACGTTTATTGGTTGTGCCTTATACGAAAAAGTAATACAGGATTAGGAAAAGGTGCGAAACTGAGATAAATTAACGGAAATAACGTCCTTTCTTGGATCTGCAATTGCGAGCAATATGCCCCGGTCGGCCGCATTCGTAACAAGAAATACCACTGCCATTACCATTACCGGTATAAGAGCTATAGGGCTGGACTCTTGAAAAACCGCGTTGACTGCCAGTTGATACACCACGCAATAGGGGGGTGGGAGTGGAACTCTTCGTAGCTTTATCAATCTCTTTGGCGATTGCAATCTCCTCCTTGGAACCCAGGAGTTTAAGTAGGACACGCTGTAGCACGGGGTTTTCAGTAAGGCCTCTAGTTTGTCTGAGGATAGCGTTATAACGCACGACTTCGGCATCAGCATTCTCTCTGGCAGTATCCACTAAATGTTCCAAAGCGGCCATTGTGGCGTGGACATCAAACGCGCCCGGCGGACGAGAAAGGAGCTGGCGTAAGTACTGGAGAGCGTGAGCAACAGTATTCTGGGAAATCTTAGATTTCACGGCCTCGATGTCTCTTTTAACGTCTTCCATGACATCTGGGGCTGGCTGGGGAAACGGAATAGGAAAAAGTGAGCCAAGCGAGACCCAACAAGAATGGCGTGGATGAAAAAGGAAATAATGACATGTTTTGTAACGAATTGGCAAAGCAAGTAATAAGGACTAACACGTGGGAATACAAAACGTGTAAAAAACGATACGACAGAAGGATAAAAGAAAAAATTCCCGTGAATATGCATAACACATACCAGCACTGAAGATGCGAGATTTTGTTGAACTTGAAAATAAAAGTTGAAAACATTGATTCCTAAAAAGTGTACGCTACGTATACAAAGACGCTGAAAATGACCACGGGTTCAATAACCTTCCGGTAAAAACGTATAAAGGCACTGAAAAACGTATCGAACCAATAAAATAAAAAACAGGCGCGGTAGTGGAAACACATCTGAATTTCTCTCACATATACGTTACATAGGCCTAGGTGCTAAATAATCGCACGGACGCGAAAAAATCACACAACTCCTCCCAACATAACGATGCATTGAAAGCGGCAAATTACCCAAATGCTAAACAAAACACAGACGCTAAAAAACGCCCACGAAATCTAAACTTCTGCCAAATATACGTGGCACAGACGCGAAGAGTGCGAAAGATATAGAAAATTTCTCTCAAATATACGTTACATGGGCACCAAAAAACTCCAACGTAATCTAATCTTTCTCAAATATACGTTGCACAGACGCTAATAAACGCCAACGTAATATAGATTTCTATAAAAAATATACGTTGCACAGAGGCTATATAGCGCCAAAGAAATAATTTCTTTTAAATGTACGTTGCACAGACGCTAAAAACGCCAACGTAATCTAATTTCTATCAAATGCAGCTGCACAGACGCTGAAAGCGCCAACATAATCTAATTTAATCAAATGTACGTTGCACAGACGCTAAAAGCGCCAACGTAAACTCATTCCTATATAATGTACGTTGCACAAACGCTAAAAGCGCCAACGTAATCTCATTTCTATCATATGTACGTTGCACAGACGCTAAAAGCGCCAACGTAATCTAATTTCTATCAAATGCAGCTGCACAGACGCTGAAAGCGCCAACATAATCTAATTTAATCAAATGTACGTTGCACAGACGCTAAAAACGCCAACGTAAACTCATTTCTATATAATGTACGTTGCACAAACGCTAAAAGCGCCAACGTAATCTAATTTCTATCAAATGCAGCTGCACAGACGCTGAAAGCGCCAACATAATCTAATTTAATCAAATGTACGTTGCACAAACGCTAAAAGCGCCAACGTAATCTCATTTCTATCAAATGTACGTTGCACAGAAGCTAAAAACGCCAACGTAATCTATTCTATGATATGTACGTTGCACAGACGCTAAAAGCGCCAACGTAATCTAAATTCTCCACGTAATCCAATTTCCCAAATATACTAAAGAGAGACGCAACTTGCGAAAGAAAACCCTTGAAAAAGAAAGGGGAAATAGGTGAAAAATATAGTTACCTCAACTGGCGGCGCTGGCGCAGGTTCAGGAACTACAGCCGGAGCTGGGGCAAGAGCTGCCAAAGCTTCACCATCGGGTGGAACTGGGAGAGCCATGCTTCCAAAAGATAAGCAGCTTCAGTGACGCTGGCAAAAAACTTGACGCTGAAAAACTTGACGGAACCGTTCCGTCGAGTGGATTTGCGAAAAGACAGCGAATTAAGCCACGCGGGGTGAATAAAAGGCCATGTGGATCTCTCTGGGGACATCTACGACCAATAGGGAGTTGGCAATGAAAGCACGTAGTTATCTATAAGAGTGAAAAGGCACGCCGCGGCTTTTACGCGAATGAGAATAGTACGATGGATCTCGAGTGTAGCAACATACAAATTAAGGAGAAGAGCGACGAGAGAAAGGCGACGAGGCTTTTTAACGAAATGTTTGTGTGACGAGAAGAACTAAGCTATGGATGGAAATGCCAATGGCTGTTTTTCCTGTTATATATACCGGAAGTTTATCTCATTGGAAAGTCACGCGATGACGAAAGAAGCAGGAAATTTATGTTGCCTTCTAATAAAAAGTCAACTTTGAAAATAATTACCATAATATATAACAAAAGAGTGGTGGCTCGAACCTTCGATGCTAATACGATAGTCTGGTTACGAATCGCAAAAATTACTGCCCTGTTGAAATTATTTTTGTTCGCTATGACCCTATTATATGTCTGTTCTTTCGTCCTGAAGGTCAATTCGCGAGCTGATTCGTCAATTGCACGTGACTAGTCAGTATTAATTTGCCAGTGAGTTGTTCGTTCATGATAGTTCCGCTGCAGCTTTTACAGTTGAAGTCCTAGAGGAAGTGCGAGTTATATCATCAAAGTTCTTCTTTTACTGTAAGCCTGGCGTGTTAATCTGAAGCGTCTAATAATAGCTGTCAGCTAATTGTTCATCTAGCGTGACTCAGATACACGTCCTCTTTGTGGAAGGTTACTTCCGCCATCTTCTCTTTAATTAAATCTCACTCAGTATGGTACTTTCAGTTGTAAATTAAGAGTGTTTGCATTGCCAGGATCTCCATGTAGGATCTTTTGCGTCCATTCATTTCTTTCAGGATGTACTCATGTTATTGACATGTATTTACTTTCATGTCTGTCCGCTTGGCTATGTCTAACAAACGTTTGGTTTTCTCTGTGGAATCAGTGCAATTATACACCGTAACAATTGCGTCCTCACAAACAGTCTTTAAACGCGCGAAGTAAAGATCACCTATGGAATACCAAGTGTTTCAAGTCTAGTTTGTGAACCAGTCCATGATCACAACGAAGAGTACACATTAAAGCTACCGGTATTTCACGCTGGTTTTCGCAAGAAGCCGTCGTCAGCTGCTGATTGAGTAGGACACTCTTGATGGGATCTAGCCTGTTCTAGACTCTCGGCCAATGGAGCGAAAAGGCGGGCGGTAGTGGGGCGAGTGAAGCGAGTGAAGGGAAAAAGAGGGGGTTGCCTTTTCCCAGAGTCCCTATATTTTTTTCTTTCGTTCGCCCGCTTTTTCGTCCTACTGGCCGACCAAGAGCCTGGTACAGGATAGATGGGGTCTGGTCTTTACACCTTGGAGCAAAGTGTTCCTATTTGTTGTTGATTAACGCGGCCAATCAAGTTTCAATGAAGACTTTCTAGTGATCGATCCGTACGTTGTTTTCCATGTTTAACGCCTGCACGACGAATGGTGAAATTGCCTGCCGACTCTGTTGTCTGGTCTGTTACACTCCCTTCAATGATATCGATGCCCTCCGTCGTTTGCCTTTCTGCTGCACTTCAGTTAACGGTACAGGGTCGGTGGTGTCCCCATGCCGAATCATCTTTCTTCATACTGGTTTAGGACAGGCAAAGATGGATCAAGGGACTTACCTAGGCGTAGTCTAGTTCGATGGCACCCCGGCGGGAAAACAAGGGCTCTCTGCATCTGCACGACGGCTGACCACGGCTATACGGAAAAGCAAAAAGGCATTCTCAGAAATCAATCCATGGATCAAATCAATATGATTGCATAAATGAACAGCGAAAGCAGTCACTGATCTAATTCATGGCAGCCACTTTGCTGTGTGCGAGATGCCACTCACCATCCATGAGTGAATACTTGACAGTCTCTTGGAAATCATGCATTGCGCGCGCCAAACAGATTAGTGAATAATCTGTAAGTTGCATAGGCTCGATTTCCGCCGTCCTCCCGTGTTCGGTCTTTCCTCCCCGAGAAGTGACGGCTGGACGCGTGAGTGGCCGATCGTGTCTGTGATCACCGGAAATGGCATAAAAAATATGTTTTCTCGTTCCAATACGAACTTTGCCTTACGGCTTAATGTTACTGAGAATCGTGACAAGCCGACACAGACTCACTACTGCGGATTTGTCTTTGTTTTGGCATGTTACACGTTTGCATGATGCTCTGCTCGAGCGGTTTGGCTCGCTTCTATTTGCAAGATATTTTGACTTCGCAAAATGTTCGCTCTGAACGGACAAGATCTGAAAATTTTTCGTTAAAGATGATGATTACTTGCATTTAAACAGCTAAGCTCGGCCGTCTAATTTAACTGTTACAAATCTTGCAAGATGTGTTGTATCTTATCACGGATGAAATATTTATCTTTGTCCGGCTTCACCAGAGACTGCTGTAACTTATACACGTAATAGCTATTTAGTTTGTTTTCACCGCGAAGCTAGTTCTGGCGCCAACACTTGCGAACAGCAATGGACTTGTATGTCGCCGTGTCACCACCGTTTCTGACTGCAGGTTGAATTACAAAATCATTTTCACCATTACCCAGCTCCTCTAATGCTTTCTTGTTGTAAATCTTCCAGATTTAAAGTTTAAAGCGCTCCAAAACATAGGCTCGATTTCCGCCGTATTCTTGGGTCCTTTCTCTGACAACATAATTTATGCAGCCTGTTTGGCCTGACAAAAATCTGCAGGCGGAATTCTGATTGGCTAAGGCAAACAAAGGAAACCTCACGCGTCCAGCCAATGACCGCGGGCTCATTTTCCCGAAAAAGCGGCTGGAAATCGAGCCTATAAGTTGCACTGATTCCCAGAATTAACTGCAGGGTCGTAGCCAATGAGAAGACAGAGAGTGACTACAATGTATAATAATAACATTTCATATATCATAGAATAGATAATTTTTCACTCGCCCAGTCTTCTAGCTCCACACAAACACAGAAAGCATTAACCGCCCCCCCCCCCCCCCCCCTTCCCCGCAACTCGTTCACGAACATAAATATCCAACTTTAATTTTTAATCACGTTTGACACTGTTCCTTAGTTTAAGGAAGTAGGCAAGGTTTCCTTCGAGTTTCCCATTTCATTTTCAAGGTATTCCAGCACATGTTCTTCGGACATCTCAGGCTCTGACTCATAATCCGATATCATCCCCTCATCATCTGTGTCTAGCTTTTTCTTCATTTCCGTTTTCGCGAGAATCACGGACCGTTGTTGACGTGCTCTTATCAAGAGCCGGTATTTTCTTGCTAGCGGATACTTTAGACACCCTAGGAAGAAATCTCCACTTTTAACACTAAGTGAGTTCAAATATACCGGGTCTCTTCATCATCTAACGATTACCGAGCGAAGCTATTTTTGTATGTTTGCGAACCAGAAATTTATTTGCGACAAAGCGCCAGGTTTGTGGAAGATTTCGAAATGGCAACCATTATAAGCTATTAGCTGTGGACAGTGTAGATTATTTTTAAGTGGAAAGCATAAAGTTACGCTTATTTTGAATAATATATTCTGGAGCTGAAAATCGTACTCGCCAAACCGGGCGAGTGATCGGTGATTTGTACTCGCCCAACACTTTTGACACTCGCCTGGGCGAGTGGGCGAGCGCTAATGTCCAACCCTGTCGGTGGCAACTTCTTCAGTTAATGAAAGAACTAGTGTGCTGTCTGTATCGCAGTAGTCATGATTTAGATGGATTATGGCCTATGCATCGGTCAAATACTATTCTTGGAAGCAAGCACAAACGGAAAAACTTTGGTGAGAGGATATTTCCATGTGCATTTGCAACAGGTCTAACAGCTAGAAGAGAATAAGGTATCTCAAACTTTGAGACGTTAATTTCTAAGTAGTATAGACGCACTCTCAGCTCCAAAGAAATAACTTAATTTAAGATTAACGTTTGTATGTAATGTTTTAAAAAATATCACAACCCAGTAAGGGCCTTCACTTGCAACCCAACTACTCGTATCACAGACCTAAACTGAAGATTGGTTTGAGGCAAGATCAAAGTCTCAATTAAGAGCACTGTGAACTAACCTAAACTGAGCATATTATGTTGAAGAATTAATCTATGATCAGTTGGACATTGCGGATTCTAGCATGGATTCACGACAGGCCTATTAGGAACTTTCGGTTTCTTAGTGTTTGAGCCTTGAATTCCAATACACGCATAAAGAATCGATCCTTCTCGATTCTAAGAAAGAATATTATTATTATTATTATTATTATTATTATTATTGTTGTTGTTGTTGTTGTTGTTGTTGTTGTTGTTGTTGTTGTTGTTATTATTATTATTATTATTATTATTATTATTATTATTATTATTATTATTATGAAAATCATGGTCTTGGAAAACTACCGATCAAAGGCTCTAGGCTCTTGCTCTGGATAGTTAAGAAACACCAAATGAACAGCATTTATTGTGGTATATAAATTTTTCATGCAAATTCTTTTATTTTGTGCATTTTCTTATATTTTTATACTTCATGTGTTTAGCTCAATAATGCTTGCGTTGCGCCTTCGTTTTCGAATTCCGTTTTCGAAATATACAAAAGCATCCTTGATGTCATCTAAAAGGTTGGGGTTTATTTTTCCACGAATAACCTCTTTTCAAATGAATTAATAGGGTATGTAGATTTGTCAGATTTTTACGAAATTTGGCCGAAATGATCGTGAGATATTGGTGCACAAAAGTGTGTCGGGCTTTTAAAATATTCGAAATATTTTTCCTGTGACACCTCTTTGCGTGACGCGAAACGAAAAATTTCCTATTGGCCAATTTTAGAGCCTATTTTCTCAGAAACCAATAGAAAGATCCAAAATGCCCGACACACTTTGATAGCCTATCAAGTGCTGATCGATATAATGCAGTTTGTCTTGATGTAAGAGATAACGCGGATGCGGGTAATTCAGCGAAGCGAACATCGATAGTTTCAAGTTTGAAGGCTCGCGCCCGTTAACCAAAGCGATAAATTTCCAATATCTTTATATATTTGGATTCTACATTTCATAACCTTTCCATGGATATATAGTTATCCATGGTTCCACCAAAAATGACGCGCGTACGAAACATTTTCCGAACGGCACCCGAAAAGGTTATCAGTTTGTTTTTCAGTAAAAGCTCAGCTTGTCGTGGACGTTAAGTGAAAGTACATCATATCTGAGTATCCGATACCACTTTCCTTCGGTGAGTACTGGTATATTTCTGTTCTTCCAGTCACTCAATATTTTTGAGATGAACGCCTCTTTTAGATTATACAATTCGTCGATGAAATTGTTGTCATTGTACAAAGCCCATCACGGTTTCTTCAGAAAAACTCTTTTAGTTCTAGGAAACAACAGCCATCTTCCTTTGAGTGACGCCATTTGGCTTTAAGAAACTTAAGAGGCTTTCAGCTGCTCTCTCCCCCCCCCCCCCCCCCCCACCCCCAGAGTATATGCCGCGGGATAGGGAATGTTTTTTTTTTTAGGTTTTTGGGCCTAAATAAGGTATCATTTTTGCTCCTTTTGGCATTGTCTTCCCGGTACAATCCTTAGATAGGGTATCTAAATGCCCAACTAAACAAAAAAAAAAACAAGAAATGGCCTGTTAAGACTATACTATCCATTGAAGTATTAGCAAAGCGATTTTATAAAGATTTGTGTGTGGTTAGCAGTCAGTTGGGTCGTCACGTAACGTTTCACCTCCCCATGAATAAGGTGTCATTTATAAATTTTCGTTTTCCATTCTTAAATAGGGTCAGGGGTTTAAGAACCTTCGCGGCAAACACCTATCCGAAATTTGTGGGGGTGCCCCCCCCCCCCCCCCCCGGGTCAGCTCCATGTCGCTAAGTACTCTCTCCAGACCACAGGCTCTTCTTATATGGTAAAAGAAAGGATAAAAAGGATCGGGGGTGGAAGCGGAATCATTGGACTTTCATGATCCATGATTCCTGTCTTGTTTTACCTCAGATCAATGATTCGTGATTCATTTAAAAATTTCATTCGATATTCATGATCAGGAGCCATAATGGTAGGAGACCGTAAGCGCGAGATCTGGCCTTGTCCCTATGATATGGGTCAAAATTTCTATTTTTAGAACAAATCGTGTCATCCCGCGAGGCGCGCGCGCGTACTGCCACGAGGATTTCGCGAGGACGTCGCGCGGAGAAATATAAACAAAATGGCGTCCAAAATAACCTCTGCGAGTGAAGTAAACACTGGCTTTCTTTCATCAGTTTCTACTCCTAATTTACGTCAAGGTCTCCTTGAGCACTTCTTTGAATGTAGCCATGAAAGTGAGGATGATTCAAGTGATTCGGATGTCTGCAGTAGTATTTTTTTCGGACAAATCCAGTCGCGAAGACTCGTTAAACATGTTGTACGAGGAATCACACAGTGGTCAAGACAATTTTCTAAACGTTTCACAGCGCAGCGATATGGGCAACCAAAGAATACAGAATGACAGCACAAAAGGATGAAAACATATTTTTGCCGAAATACGCCATTTCGACCTTTTCTTGATGCTTTGTTGTAAGTTACATGTGACTTTCATATCATATAAAATTACATATATATATTGCAGAATGAAAATATTTTCATTTAAGTCACTTATCCGACTAATGCTGCTCCAAAATATTTCTTTTAGTATCCTGTATTATAATTCGCAGTGCAACTGAAACATTGTTGAAAAGTGTGGAAAGATCGGAAACTTCCAGCAAAAGTTGTAAACAAATGAAGCAGAAGAGGATTCATTTTTTTTCGAATTAAAAAAATCTACCTATTTTTCTTCATTTATTTTCAAGTATGAAAAAATGCAGCATATGTGCAAACGGCTTTATCTAGTTTCGTGTGTCTAGTCTCGATGAAACCGATTCGACTTTGGCTCGCCAAGATAGCTACCTTTCGTCTTCAATTTTGGAGCGCTTTGAAAACAGTAAATTATTCACACTACCCGCATTCTCAAGATTATTTAGCACCTGGAAATAAACATGCCACGGTTAAAATTGCGGCTGAGCTTTGTATTCATGCATTTTACTAGCAATGAATGTGGTATGTGGCGTGCCATGTTCAATTCCAGGTGCTAAATAATCTTGAGAATGCGGCAAGTTTGAATAATTTACTGTTACCCGAGGGTTTTCAAATGGAAGACGCGGAGTAGCTATCTTGGCAAGCAAAATTCGACGCATTTCATCGAGACTAGATTCACGAAAGTAGACAAAGCCGTTTGCATATAAACTGTATTTTCTCATACTTAAAAATATAAGAAAAAAAAATCCGTAGTTTTTTTTTTTTTTAATTCTAATTTCCGCACCGTAAACCTCTTCCTCCTCATTTGTTTACAACTTTTGCGAGGAGTTTCCGATCTTTCCATACTTTTCAGCAACGTTTAAGTTGGCATTAAGCTTTCAAATAATCTATGGGATCTTAGCATAGCTTGAACGTTGTTGTAGCTCCCAATTATACACGAGCATAATATTTTGAAGCGAAAGTTCAACAGTCAACTGTGCAGCAATTTCTACTCAGCCGATTTCGTTGAAACTTGCTTACACTAAAAATTGGATAATTTGAACATGTTGACTTTGATAAGAAAAAATCTATCGTCCCGTTTAGAAAATATTCTCGTTTTTTTTTCATAAATATATTTTTTCAAAAGCGCTAATATCTCGTGATCGTTTGCCTTGTTTGCTCTTTATTTTAAAGCTTTATAAAATTTGAACATTTGTTTTTTTCGATTGCTAAAAATCAGAAAAATCGGGTGAGGTTTACATGCCCAAAGCTTGATTTAGAAAAGAGCACCTCCGTTCCCCAGAAATAGCCGCGGGCCATCTTAACCAAAGTACAATCCAAATGTAAACAAGTCATGGTGAATTATCTTACTGAGAAAACTTCTCTAGATTAGTCCTGTGCTTAACTGACAAAAAATCCAGGAGATGAATTTAGCACGATACGGAAGCTGCACAGCCTAATGTATAAGAGTCATACTCAGTAAGATTCGGACAATATTAAAAAGTCGCGGCCACGGTACCTCACCGATTTGGCTGAAATTTTGCATGCAATCATGATTTGGGGTCCTTACTACTAATATGATGTTTTAAAGCTCTATAAATTTTTACTTTGGAAGTTATGGAGACGGCCGATTTTGACCGGCTTCCAAGGCTAGCCAATATGGCGGATCAAAGGACTTCTTGTTACTTTATCTCCGAGCCTAACATGACCTTTTAGCAAAAACCATTAACATCACCTTAAAGAACTGTCTTTTATCTTTCGTTCTGCATCGAACATTTTGCTAAAATAAAAAGTTTTGATTTTGAACGAGCACAATGTTGTACGGTACTGCCTAGATGATTTTTCGACTCATAAATTTACACTATGTTGAAAGACCTATATCTCCCATGTTATGTCGATTGAGGACTTACCATTTAACAGAAATGTAGGGTATTTATAGATGAATTGATATCAGAAATAAAAAAATGGGCAACTTTATTTGCACGAGAGAAAAAAAATTTATAAGTTACTGTAGTTTGCCATATGATGCAGCAATCAACAAAACGTCCTGGGACAATGTGGGGACAAAGCGTTAACATTTTCTTCTTGATCGAAGAAAATGTCAGCAAATTTTGTTTTTAAACGACGATTTAGTACCCTAAATAAGACGGGAAAATAGTCTGAACAATTTTGTAGACGGCTCTCGGATCACTAATTTGATTTCAGTGATAAAAATAACGAACCGCCTCGAAACAACTCCGTGTCAAATATGCACAAAGGAAGCCGACTTCGCAAAAATATCATAAAATATTATTCTGCATCTCAAGACGATCAAAATATGGAATGAAGCGACAAAACAGCAACATATTCTTAGAAGACAAGTGTAGTTAAGTATAGATCTAATAATAACATAAAAGATTATAGTCCGCTCAAAAGTAAACAACATCAAGTTACAGTACTCTTTGTCACGTATTGCATTTGAACGCTGTTCCTTTGCTTTAGAAATTTCAAAGGTGGACTTACCTTAGGCATTCCAATATTTAACAGTACTCATTACAGTTAAGTTAAGTTAAATTCAAGCTTGGCATCATGGCTCTGTGTTTCTGGACGGAATAACGCATGCGACCATGCGACACTGCTAAATAAAACATAGGCACGCTAAGCGTGCAGGAGTTATTTTTTTCAATTGATTGTTGCTTGGGGTAAGACTGGGTGTTAGTCCTGTTGGGAGGGTTGAGCTATTTGTGCATGGTGCATCACTAACTACATAGCCCCTTGCTACGACTAAGAGGCATTTTTTGAAACAAAAAATGTTGCAGACAAAATAATTTTTACGTGCAATTTGTTACGTCAAAACTGTTTCGTTCAATAGTAAATTTTTATCATTTAGAAAAAACAAGAACTAATTTAATTGTCAAAATGTCACGAAATGGCTTATTCTGTTAGCGCTTATTTTGTTCCTAGTTTTTTTACAACCGTGACGCAATACTTTCGTTTGTTGCAGGATACTTTTGTGTTTTTGTCAAACACTGTAAAACGATACCTTTGTTTTTTTTTAAAAACGCATGTAACATGACACTTTTGTTTATCTCACTTTTGTAACATGACACTTGTTTTTCTTGAAAACACCATGTCTCCATTGAGTAATCGAAAAGTAATAAACGAAGTAATAAACGAATCAAATCAAAAACTGTATTTTTAGGAAAGCTTTTAAAGTGTAGTACACCTGGAGTATTTGTTTCCTGTCTTAAATGTAAATTTTCATTCAACAAACAGGAACAAGAACTAATTAATTTCAGTTATCAAACTGTCACGGAATGACATGCTCTTATTCTAGCCTGTTGTCGCTATCGATCGTAGTTAATTTTAAAAGCAAAACCATTTTAAAGTCAATACCCATACCGGTTAATTAAATGTCTAAACGTGGTGTGTTTAATGTATAAACATAAACGCTACTTGCCCGAGAGTCAGCTAATCGCCGGAACAAGACGCTAAAGAGACTAATTAAATTAACTGCGGTTTTCAGTTGGCGACACGGAGTCTCAAGCAGTATTAAATTTAGGATGTTACTAAAACGGGGAATGGGGAATGGGGAATGGGGAATGGGATGATTCCGGGGAATGGGAAATTGAAATGGGAATTTGAAAAAAAAATTAAAAAAATCTATTTTTTTTAAATTGAAAATAAAGAAAACAAATTAAAAAATGAAAAAGAGAATAAATAAAATAAAATTAAAAAATTCAGCGGCGATTTTCGTAGAAATGTTTTGTGAAACATTCTGCGGCAAATCTAAAAGAAGGGGATTGTCGAACACAAGGAGCATTTCACTACCTGAAGTTTAGAAAGTAACGAGGGAAATTTTACCAGGTATTCTCAATCTCGTTCTCAGAGGTCGCAAACCACTCGGACAGCATCAAAGCAGCTGACCAAAGGAAGTGAAGACGAAAACGCGGCGGGTCTGGAGGTTGCAAAAGAAACGAGTGATATAAATTTTTATTCACCCTAGGGCCCTCTAGATCGGCAAGTACGTTACATCTGCTGAGGGTTATATTTCTACGATATTACCAACTGCATGATCACAGTTGTGTATCAATCAAGCTTAATTTTGAATGAAAATGAAATTGACAGTTTTTAAAATGCATAGCGAATTGTGTAGCCTGCAAATACAGCCGCCTCTCATTTGCTCCCGCTACGAAGAGCGAATGAGATCTAGAGGCGGCTGTAATCGCAGGCTACGAATTGTGTGCTCCTTTGTCGTTCGGAGATGAGCAGGATGTCCTTAAATTTTAAAAAATTCAAGAATTTCAGAAAGATCGTCCAGGGCAAACGAAATGAAACAAGAAAAGTTATGACGCAATTGAAGGTACAACTTCTTTGAAAGTTGTTATTTTATTAGCGTACAAATAAACAGGAACTTTTTAATTGAGCTTAAGAAATGTAAACTTCTCTTATCACTAGTTAACCAATAGAGTTTGGTTTAACATGGCTTTTTTCATTAATACTACAATATAATTAACGCTGATTTCCAGTCCGTACTTGGCAGTCTCGGGGTTTGTTTTCATGTTACACTTTGGTAACAGCGTACATGAAGGTTTCTAGTCCGCCATTTTAGGTCGTTCGTTCAGGAATGCTCGATGAGCTGAAACGTCAGTTTGATTTCTACCGTGGCAAGTGGCTCGGTTTCCCTTTTACTCGCTACGGCCCTGATAAGCTTATTAAACATTTGGTTTTCATTCCCGCGCACAACTATAATCTTACACAAAAATGAAACGAACTTTTACTCTCCTGTCGATAACGACAACTTCCACACGGTCCTCTTCGTTGCCTAAAGATCAATATTCGTTTTAATTTAGTCTGATATAAGCTCATAACCTTAAAAAATTTAACAAATAATCAAGTTCACTACTCTTACCTTCCATCTCGAGAGCTCTTCCTTGTGCGTACCTTCTAGCAACCATGTGCAGTCGAAAAATCGTATTACGCCGACTCCGAATAGTGTTGGTAAACGCTGACCACTATTTCCCATTTATTTATTTTCTATTTCATTTTTTAATTTGTTTTCTTTTTTATTTGACATATATCTTATTATTATTATTGTATTGTATTTTTATTTTTTCAATTAAAAAAAAATAGATTTTTTTTAATTTTTTTTTTCAAATTCCCATTTTTATTTCCCATTCCCCGGAATCATCCCATTCCCTATTCCCCATTCCCCATTCCCCATTCCCCATTCCCCATTCCCCATTCCCCGTTTTAGTAACATCCTTAAATTTAAGAAGTTTCCTTGTCACAAACTCTTAAAACAAGAGGCCACAACACACTCTGAAGAAGATTCCTTGCCATTTTTATGACACAGTATTAACATCACAATGAGAACATTATTCTTCAAATCTGCTTTGTGCAAATGCTTTATGCAATTTCTACTACGGTCAGCGAAACTAGCCCGTCCTAAAGGAACGCTTGAATAACAATTTAGTGTTGGGTCTTTTGCTGGCGGCGTGTGCGTTGTAAGCAGGCGAGCGTTTCAAATCCGGGGTTAATTCACAACTCACCGATTCCGCCTCCTACAAATCGAAAATCTTCGAATGAAATCTCTCGCTTACAACTGTGTCAGATTACTTCCCCTTTATAAACTGCAATTTGATTGGTTCTGATAGTACCTCAAACGTGATTGGTGTGAGATACAAACATACTCCACTGACTACACGGTCCATCGCGCCGACTAAGAGTTATTTTTTTGAAAAAATAACTCAATAAACTGCACTTGAAATGAACAATTTTAGCAATCGCTAAGGGTGGGGAGGTGGGGATCAATTATGCCTCGAAAAACGGGCTGCTGTCGAAGAGCAGGGAAGGTATTCGCGCACTACGAACTCAACGAACAAAAAGAAAAACCTATTCTGTTATCTTTGTTATTTCTGAATTGGATGAAATGAAATATTTTTGTTTAACCTCATCTTTTTAAAAGTAGTGTCATTATTGGAATAAGGGCGTTTACCGATAGAATAGTAGTGCTTACTGGTAAAGTTACATGAGCGGGGCTAGTTTACTAGACCAAGGCTGTGTATAGAATGTATCAGTGGTATGGAAAATAATCTTAGCTTAAAAGTAAACAAAGAGAATTATAGCTACGTCGATATTCCTGTTTCGCATTGTACGCTGTTCGTTTGCCATCAGTTTCTATGTATTAGTTGACGAATTTCAAGGCTTGACTCACCTTGCGTTTCAAAGATGCTTTTTCACATCATTCAACAATTACTCTTAAGCTAATTTAAGCACAAAGAAAAATTTGAGTGTTTGTTTCCGTGTTTTGTAACGCCATATTCCACGAGTTACTACTGATACCTGAATCAGCACTTGAAATGAACAACCACGGGTCGGAAAATTTTATTATTGAGGGGGGGAGGGGGGGGGGGGGCGGGGGACGAGATGGGGAATTCCCTTTGACACGAATCAAAGGGAAAACAAAACACAAAACAATCCGTAAGTGGCTACTTTTGGAATCTTAAAATAAACAAAAATATATTTTTAAACTTTCAAATGGAAAATATTCTTGCTAGACAGGTGGAAAAAATATAATTAGGAAAAATTAGCTAACATATAATTTAAATGAAGTGGTCTGTTCCCTTAAACACTATAAAGCGGTTTTATGTATAGCACCAAAAAAAAATGTATTAAATAAAAGAAACACGGCTTCCGTAAAACTAATGCAATTCCTACGACGAGGCCATGGTGACTTCCTAAAAACTCTGATGCGCCCCTCCCAGGGGCATGGGCATAAAATAAATGAGAACAAGTAAACAAAAGGAAAATAAACCTGGAAACAAAACCTGTACTTCTGATATTTTAGGGGACAGAGTTCACAAAAATCGACAAAATACTCTTAGGGAACAAGGGAACACAAGGGAAATTTTTGGGGAACAAGGGAACATGGACTCCTTCCTACACCCCCCCCCCCCCCCCACCCCCCGCCCCTGCTGGGAGGGGCTCTCTCTGATGATCTGTTGTTACAAAACATTTAACCTGATCATGTAATCTTCTCAAAAGTAACATTACTGCCTGAATAGACCAAGCGTTTTTAGACTCATCTGTCACCAGCTTGAAGGCTTTGACACTATTAATGAAGTTCATTTATGTGGCGTTCTAACTTAATATACATGTACTTCTAATATACATGTATTAAGTTCTAAGTTAACAGTTTTAATACTGCTATCACCCGATATAGGAAGAGGAAGCAGTTGGTAGTGGGAAAAGGAGTGATCCCAGCAAGCTGCACCTCTAGATAGCAAAGCAACTCTACACAATCTATTTAGAACCGTATGCGGACACAATCAAAATGCTGTGCTCAGTTTGCAGGTAGCTTGTCAAAGCAAGAACAACTTCGCACATGTTTCTCCAATATTTCAATGTATGGTGCTTTCCGGCGTGGTACTTTTTGCCCCTTCGAACTGACATCCAGCTCAAACTTGCAACAAATGTCTTGAAGTACGGGTACTGTTAACTTACTCAGCTTTTTCCTAGCAACGAGATCACAAAGGTCATAGCCGTCATAGGTGAGTGGATGATCTGGTTGTGTTTGCTCTATTACTTCATTTCGCACGCTTTCCATGGCATCTTTAACTTGAGCTGCCACGAAGTCTTCCTCAGCTTGTACCGTTGCTTGATTCTTGGATTTTGCACTACGGGAAAAGTAGCCTCGAATCTGGGTGGCAGACAGTAGTTCTTCAGTTGTGAACTGTCGTTGCCCATCGCTGCTTCTGGCTACTCTCATTTGTCGAGCTACAGTCACGGGATCAAGTTTTCGTCCCGTTGTCTCACCGATTGTGAACTTTTCTTCGAGAAAACCCTTTTGTTTCTCACTGAAAGGCTTCGACTTTTTGGTTAATTTCAACGCCCAACCCGTATCCAATATGCTGTTTGGCGATGATGGTGAGAAAACCGCCGCCGTTTCCGTAGTTGCTATAAGGACGTTGTTATCAGCCAGCAGCTTTTTACTATACAACATTTTCGCTGTGTCTAAAAGCGACTCTCTCTCAGGTTGAATCACGCACTGACCATACAGTGTGTGGTTTATCATCGAGCCATAGCGTTGGTACGTTTTGACACAACCTTCGTTTGGGCAGGCAAACAATTCACATTTATCTACACCTTCAGCTTCAATACCTGATGCGTCATCATCGAGGTCATTGTCGTTATCGCCTCCCTGATCTTCTGCGGGATTATTTTTTTCGCCACCTTTGCAGGCTGTCTGACCTTTCGTGGATTTTCTTGGCTTTACTGGCCGGAATCCCCCATCAGAGAACATCACGTCCGTTATGTTTGTTGAAAAAACATTCACATCTAAGAAGTAAAGTGAACAGGCAAAACCTCGTTGAAAACAAGCTTTTTCAGACTCGCTTGCATTCTCGTCCTCATGGACAATGATGGAGGGCCAACTGTCCCTCTTAGCCGGCGCGGCCTTAGCACAAGAGACAGGTGGCTCTGGGTCACATGATTTGATTGGCTAGATTTTAACAAAGGAAATTCAAGAAAAAAAACTAGCAAATCAAATCAACCGTTTTAAACGGCAAAAAAGGGCAAGCGGGAGGGCAAGGATAAGTGACTATCCAGCGATAAGCAATCTAACATTTTCACTATACTCATCATTTTTTAAAATCTACAACTGCAATAGATCTTTTTCGCTTGGGCGTTTTGTTGCCCCATAACAGACCACGTGATGATACTCTTGAGAATTCTTGCTTTCAAAGTTTCAAATAGTCGCGTGTATATGAATGAATAAATTTTATGTGGATAAAAGAAAAATTCTCTAGAGAATATCACGTGGTCTGTAATGGGAAAACAAACCGCCCAAGCGAAAAAGGTCTATTGTTACCACGATTTAAATGAAAATACATTTACTAAAACTCTACGTAAAGTTAGGAAAAATTTAACACAAACTGACATATCATATTGTGTGCGCTTTTACCTTCGAATTTAGACCATGGGAATAAGTTCCCCTCACTAACGTTGTATGCTCGCCAGACTTTAACACCATCACAGGTGAACTCGAAATTATTTACTTTACTGATGCCGGGCCACTTGGTGCTAGATTTGTCACACACTAGATCGGGAAGCAGAGCAATTCTAGCCCCAGGAACCCCACCATGTGAGAGCATTGCCTCCTGAAACTGTTCAGCTGTAATAACATCATGGCCTTCGTTAATGTAAGTGCGTACATGATTCTTCATGGTGGCGGCGAACCGGTCACACGGGCCTTTACCACCTTGTGGATCTGAAAAGTCTAGGCGCCTTATGGAAACCCCAGTCTGCTTGCTGATGTTCTTACATGCCAGGATAGTACTGGCAGAGTGATAACACCCTGCGTTATCAGAACGAAAGAATGCGTTTTCGATCTCTGGGTTCTCTTTCTTTAATGTAGCCAGAACGTGTCCCATGAGCGTCACCACGGATGCGCTTTCTTGGGTACAACTTTCAACTATGTGGATAAATGCTTGCGTCTCGATTTCTTCCTCTCTCTTTCTCAAGGCGACTGTAATGTGCCATGAAAGGCCCCTTTTGCCAAACCATTCGCCTTGGGACTCTCTGTACAGTCGCGGAAGAAATTTCATTGCCCAATCCTGAGTAATCAATATGTTGGTTTCGCTCAGACAGTCGATTACGTCACTGCGCGCTCCATCCTGATTTACAACGCGCAGCTGATGCGCTTTCCACTTGTTGATAGCTGTCACGGCCTCTTGAAACTCGTAAAGGGCATCCTCTTTTTCGTTTTCTGTTTCAAAAGAACAGTTCAAAATTGCGGCCTGTACATCAGATAACGCAGTTTTCAATTCCTCGCAGCGCTCACAGAGAAGATCATGGTTGTGGTCGCAGCTGTTCGCAAAATTCGAATCTTTGGGATCGCTAAGAGCATACTTACTGCAGTGATCTGGAACACGCGAAGTCGTGATGTTGATCTGTGTAAAGAAGAACATCTATCTAAACAAAAAAGTACTAAGAGCGATTTGAGAAGACAATCAACGGTCTTGGGTTCAATTTTTGCTAGGAGAACTGCTAATAATTTATTGGCTAGGTGCGTCACGTACTTTCGTACGTTTGTAACCCTGATTCAGCCCAGACGAATGATATAAAGATTGAGCCCTTCCTCGATATCTTAACTTCTTCCAAATACAACCCCGTTGTACAAATTTTTTATGCATTTTGGGTTGTAAGGGTGTAAGGGTATGCCCCGAGACTTAAGACCGCTGTAGAACTTGCTTTTGTACTTTAAATTCTTATGTCTAGGGTGTTTTACCATGCGCTTTACTTCTATACTGTTTTATTGGGCGCAATATCGATTCCAAAGAAACCGAAATATTTTTGAAACACAAAATTCTTAACAATAATAAGCTCTCCCGAAAATAGACCTGCTGAAAAAGCCTTTTGAACAATTATAAGCTCAGGGCTTAAATTGGAATTAAAATGGCACTGAGGGAGGCAACTATCTTTTTGCGCAAGATACTTGTATTTAACAGTTATCCTGCAAACGCACGGAATGTCGCATGATACTTAGCCGACGAGGTCGTAGACCAAGTTTGGCTGATATCAGACGAAATGCCACCAGACGGAGCAGAGCACTTACTTTAAAATCACTTTTAAGATAACTCTTTCCTGACTTCAGCGCTTTTTGGAGATCCCGAGCAGTACTTGAGTGGATCCCACAGTCAATCAGCTTGTCAACCAACTTCAGCAAATCGTCGAAGGCCTTGCCACCTTCTGAAATAAAGTAGTCAAGCCCTTGAAGGGATTTTCGTACTGATGCGCTGCAAGCAGACAGGACACGACGAAGCGTACTTCTGCTGAGTGGAGTCATTTCACACTCCTTGCAATACTGCAAATACTGGTCGATAATTCGCTCATTTACAGTCACTCTAATGACGTTTGGGGTGTGAATTACCTCTCCAGAAAATAGCTTTAAGAACCGCTCGCCAAATGGTAAGTCCTGTACTATGTACGGACTGGTTATAAAGTTGAGAAAATGATCCAACTGATTGATGTCAACTCTAGCACGGACTCCGGCCTTTTTTACCAAGGGAGCCCCACGTCCGCACGTCAGTCGGTGCTTTCTTGCTTCACAAAACTGATATTTCGTTAAACCTGGCAAATATTTGCGAATTTCTTCGAGGGTAGTCAGGTCTGCTATGATAGAAAGAACCTGCCTCTTAACATTTTTACTGGGCGCATTCTCATAAGTTTCAACAAGAGCTCCGATATACTTATCACTACTTTCATTGGAACGTTTCTTCTCATCATATTCGAGTTTGGGAAGATCAAAGGCTTCTCGCATCTTGTTTGAGGTTGTCAGTGCCTCCCACAAGTCCGCAGCATGACTCGGCGATAATGTTCTAAGAACAACCTCTACAACTTCACGAGTTTCGGCAATGTATCTTCTTCTGGAACGCTCTGAAGCAGAGGATAAATCCATATCTGCCTCACTTATTGGCGACAACCCACAGCTCTCAACAAAATCGTTCAGTTTCGATTTTCTGTAGCTTTTGATGTGTGACCTTAAAGCATCAGCCATCAAGCTTTCTCTATTCAGTGCACCGCCGCTTTGTGGGGTTAAACTGATGTCTTGTTCCTCAAGAGAAGTAACCTTTAAACAAACAGTAACTGAAGTTATAGTATCTTAGATTATGCTGACTTAGTGCGCGCAAACGCCTAAACCAGGCTAGTTTTCTATGACTGGTCCATTCTACAGCTTGTATTGTACGGTACGCCTAGACTGTTCACAGAGTCGCGAGACCCTTGAACGCGATTGTTAAAGCTAGAAGAGAAGGGGGGCGGGGTGGGGGATGGAAGGTTCTCCCATCCCATCCCTCGCGCCCGCGCTTGCTTCGCTGGCGGTTTCTCTCGTGTTTTTTTTTAATTTGTTTTCGTTGAACCAATAGAGGCTGAATGGTAAAGTCTGCATACGAGTCTAGTGGCTTACCAGACTTGAGCTTATCCCGGTCGTTGGGAGGTGCGGTGGCCTAATGGTTTGTGCGCTGGACTATGGATCGAACGATCCGGGCTCGAGCCCTGGCCGGGGCACTGCGTTGTGTTCTTAGGCAAGACACTTTACTCTCATAGTGCCTCTCTCCACCCAGGTGTATAAATGGGTACCGGCGAATTTACTGCTGGGGGTAACCATGCGATGGACTAGCATCCCATCCAGGGTGGAGTAGAAATACTCCTAGTCTCTTCATGCTACGGAAACCGGGATAGATGCTGAATCGTTTACGGTAAGTCCCGCTCGCTAACCCTGACTTCAATTTTTTTCTCCAGAGGAAAAGACAAATAACTGGTTCATTCGATTTCGTACAGTAAGATACAAACTGAGAGTTTGTGTTTAATTAGTGGCTAAGAGCGGGACTTCGTACTTGACTTATTAAAGAAATGTAATGTTTGGTTTTGTCCATCACAGGAAAGGCGAAGAAGTAAAAATTGTTCAAATGAGACATGACTTACCGTGCTTTCTTGGTCTTCAGTTATCGATTCTTCTAACCGGAAACTTGCTTCGACAACATCTTCTGGCAAAGCCACTTTATTTACTTCATGTACAAGACAATAACTTTCTTCCGCAAAAACACAAGTGTTCATCTGGTCATTCTCTGCATTTTCCAGTCCTCTCTCTTCACTGTCTTCCTCTTTTGTTTCATTTCCTTTTGTTCCATGTTCTTCCTCATCACAATCATACGCTTCTTGGTTGACCTTTTCTTCAATAGCAGTTCCTGCTAAATGACTTATTTTTTGCCTGCACTGTGGGCATATTGCTAGAAAATTAAGGTAAGAATAATAAGTTATTTGAACTTCCATTCTAATAAGCGCTCTTGTTCCAATAAGCCCTCCATTCTATAAGAGCCTTATTTCAATAAGCGCCCGCCCTCTTCCAACAGGCGCCTGCATTCTAACAATTGCCCCTATTCTAAGAAGCTAACCTATTTCGTTTTTCGCCCATACTCTCGGTGGCCCTAATCCAACAAGCACCCCTAACAACAACAACAACAACAACAATATTGACGATGGTGATGATGGATGATGATGATGATGATGATGATGATGATGATGATGATGATGATGATGATGATGATGATGATGATGATAATGGCAATCCTAATGACAATAATATTTTCAATTGATAATAGGCATCTCTATATTGGATGGTCATAGATAAAGCGTTTCCCTTCTTTAAAGGTCAGCCAGCTTTAAATTATATCGAAGGAACTTACGCGAGCCAACATGAATAACTTTTCCGGTTTCAGCAACCAAGACTTTAGCCTGAAACAAGTTGACACCACGATTTCCTTTTGGTGGTTGTGACGAGTGACCACTAAACTCCTTTTGAATGCAACAACGCGACTTTCCACAGGTCCAACGTATTCCGTAAATGTCACGATGACGAGGACAGATTGTTATGCACTCATGTTCAGCAGTCAATTCAAATTGACCTGCATTGAAAAATATGTAAACGCCGTCATAATTTAAAACTGCAGATATGCTTGGCCAAGCCCAGATTTTTGTTCATTCTGGCAGCAAGAAATAAAAAAAAACTCTGGGAAAGATTAAGATCGAAACCTGAACAATCGTGATACGAAACATAAGGAACACCAAGAAGGACCAAACAGGGTCTCTTAGGGGTTTACTGCTCCAAAAGAGCGGGGCTCCAGCAGATCCCCGACCCCACCCCTCCCGACCCCTCCACCCCCTGGAACCTGATCAAATCAGTCGATATGTTGGATGATATCGGAACTACATGATGTGACAACTTTGACAGTAATATTATAACAGGGACCGTTGGAGAGCTACAATGAGCAGCCGAAGGGGAAAAAACGATTTGACTTGTATAATTGTTTTGCTTACAAGAATTTAAACTATACGAATGTATTTGCTGAATAGATTTAGATATTTTACCTACTCTAGCGAAGATCAACTGCATCTCGCTCGTGAGAGAGGAATCGATCACATTGAAGCCCTTGAGATGTGGTTTTATGTCTTTTGTACACTCTGCTAACATTATACACTCAGTATTATTGGCTGATGACGTACCATGGCCACAAGAATCGCCAACAAACTTTGAAAAACCACACTTTGCCATGACGAGCACTCTGAAATTTTTTCAATCTACCGGATACTTTCAGTCTCTCTGATTTCAATCATGAAGTGAACAACACGCCTAACAAATTCGACATTACTTACTTAGTCTGCGTAAAAGGCCATAAAAGAGGATACAATTGAGCAACTGTAGCGTGTGTGCTCGCTGGAGCACCAGTTTTCTTGTCTTGTACACTGCGTATTCCCTAATAGCTAGGTAAAATACCTTCATGAGTACGTAATCAACAGTGACTGCCTCGACAGAGAGAAAAGGACAGGGTTGTTCGTTTCAGTCGTGAGAAACCGCGGAATAAATTTAGACCGCTAATTAAATTATTACTTATTATTATTTTCAAAAGGAGTAAAGGGATGTCCACAACACCGTAGCTAAAATGAAACAATCATGCAACAAGAGAAGAGATACTATTTTCAAAAGTACATGATTGAAATGCTACGTTTCGTTTTTTTTTCGCCAAAACACTTTTCGGAGGAACAAAGGTATTTTAAACCCTGCATATGGCTCCAGTCAATTCTTTTGCTTATTTACTTTGAAATCCACGGCTTTGCCAATATTCACTTAAAGTGCGTTTTCATGAATTGTATAGATTTTAATTCACCAGTATTTAAAAAACAAACAAAGTGAAGTGGAATTTGCAAACTCTGCAAATGTGATAGTAATTAACTGATACATTCAAACATAGCCATAAGTTATTGCGCTTTTCGGAATGAAAGTTTCACAACTGTAAGGTAAATATCTTTACCAGCTTCTTTCTTCATTGGCTGAGCGAAGTCGGTAACGGAAAATGAACGCAATTCAGGTTTAGAAATATACCCGTAGTTTTAAAAATAGCCACGGTTTTTTCGGTAATTTAATTAGCATCGTAGAGTCTGAAGAACGCGACGAGGTTGTTTATTTCACCATTCGGATATTGATTATTCCCTTCAGTGTTGTTTCAAACCAGTCGCTCGTCTCGTCCAAAATGAGGAAATGTGCCCAGGTTTTAAATTTTGTTGCACCGAATTTAACTGATAAAGTGTTGACCCGCTGTTAGAAAGCCTTATGGAGACTGACAAAAAAACAAAGCAGACTGAGCTACGTTTATGCGTGACACTGCTATATGGCATCTTCACGGGTATACTTCGGTATCATCGATAAAACCGGTAAGCAAAAAGTGGTTTAAACCCTATCTGTACATCTTTTGCATGATATTCGTTCGCTTATTCAGTGAATAGGTTGCTTAAATTATGTAAAAGAAAAATACTTTTCTTGTCATTTCTGATATGTATTTATCGGAAGAGCGGCTTTCTTTCAGGGCAGACATTTAAACGAATGGACTAAGCATTAATCGCGAATCCTCTTCAATATATATCATTCGAACGACTTTGTACGAGAGTATGTATTCATGAAAGTAATATATCTCTGCTCAGAAGCAAATGTTCCTTAAATCTTTTCGATTATTGAACAATAATTCAACTCTTTCCCTTTATTATTGTTGATGTTACTGGTCGCGCGATAGTCAAATTCTAACAATTTGTTGAATTTTTTTTTCGCGTGCCTTTGAAGTTGCCCATTTTTTTATTTGCTGAATCAAAACAGTGATAAAAACTGTACATTCAGGTAAAATACGTAGTTCTCAATCGACATAACATGGGAGATATTGGTCTTTTAGTATGCAGTAAATTTAGAAGTCCCAAAAGCAACCGATTTCCTCGTTCAGTGCCAAAACGTTGCTTGTTTGCAATATATCTGATGCTAAACAGGAGTAAAAAAATAGTTCTTTAGAGCAGTGAAAATAGGTTTTGCTAAAAGTTTATGGTATGCTCGGAGGTCGAGTGACAAGAAGGGCTTGGATCCGCCATATTGGATCCCCTTCGGAGACGATCGAAACCGGCCATCAACACAATTCCCAAAGTAAAAACTAAAAGAACTAAAAAACATCCATTTCGTAGTTAGGACCCTAAACCAAGACTACATGCAAAATTTCAGCCAAATCGGTGAGGTACCGTGGCCGGCCCAAGTTCGAATCTTACAGAGTACGACTCATAAATAGCGTCCGTACAAAATTTATGGTTCACAGAACGACTGATTTATTTTTCGTTCTCAAGTTTAAACACAGAGTCTTGTGCGGCAGATTTACCCGCGAATCACATGATACTAGTCACGCAACTCCGGCAACATCGACGCGAGAACCCACGTATCCGCGCGTGTCTGCCTGTTCTAAAAATATAAAAATTGTCTCGTATCATAGGGTGCGTGGATGTCGCGCTTACGGTCTCCTACCATTATGGCTCCTGTCATGATTCATTTGCCATTGTTTTCATCCAGTTTTGAAAATAACTTCACTGTGTGTAACATACCTAATCACATAATCACAGTCAAGTTGATAGGTAAGTGGTGAAAATTTGAATCGCGTTTTCAGTGCCTTCCTGTAGGGGGGTCTGGGGGCATGCTCCCCCAGAAAATTTTGAAAATTAGACGCTCGGAAATGCTATTTTCGGCCATTTCTGTGATATATCTGTTAAGAAGTTTCGTAGTTTGCATTCTATATTCACACGCCTCCAATGTCGATGAAAGCATATTCATTTGACATTCATGATTCTTTTACCCATCTCTCGTTATTCATGATTCTCAAGTTTTAAACACGAAGATTCATGATTCCTACCAATTTTACAGCTATGATTCATGATTCATGATTCCGCTTCCACCCCCCGAAAAAGGATATAAGCACGCCGGGGGGTTACACAATCTCTATGATTTTCTTTGTTGATTTTTCACTTCTCTCTCTACAATAATCACAAAGTAATCGAGATGGTAAACTTGTGACCTTGGCTTGCGTACCAGTCACATACTGATACATTACGTAGGACCTCACAAGTCGAGGAAATTTCCACAAAAACCGCCGTGGCCACGCTACAAATCACAAATTATTCTGGAAAGCACATCCGAGTAACAGTTTTTCATTTTGGTGAATTTCTCGTCCTCAATCTCCTTCAATGAAACTAATACTTCCATCCATTTTCTGACAAACGTCGTTTCCCTTCGCAATTCGCGACGTGGGCGACGGAAAGCTGGCTGGAGATTTGCACTGACGTGGCTTACGTGCAATTTCCGGGATATGTTATAATGTTTCATATATTCATTACGTTAGTGTCATGAGTGTAATAGTAAGTCCTAATAAAGTCAATAATTATGGATTAATTTCGTCTACAGGAAAGAGATCAGAGCAAACTACGATATAAAACATTTGGCTTGAGTCAGGATTCATTATCAGGTCATCTCTAGAACCAATTGAAACCAGCGTTATAGGATCTTATAGACGTTCTGCAGACAAGGGAGTCGGAATTAACCTACCCATTGAAGGCTGGGGAGAGATTGCGAAGATAAGGGTGATGCATTCATCATATTACAAATTAACCGTCTATATTAATATATTTATTAGCCAATTTGCTAAGGCATCGGAAGAAATATAACAAAAGAGTATTAAGTTCATTATACTTTTGAAATTTCTCCGATTACCCATAACCTCAAAGAAATTGTTTTTATGTTTAAATAACAATATTTCCGATTTGTCATTATTATGCGAATGTTTGGAGATAAGAGAGACAGTTGCTTGACTTTGGAGTTAAAGGGGTCCAATTTTAAGGCAGATGGATATTTAATATTTTGACATGGCCGCACTGTAGCCAGTGCTTGATTCAAAGAGAATATATAACCGATCCTAAAAGTTTAGGATAGTGACCGTTGACATTCTTGGCAATAAGTGTTAGCACGAAGCTTGAAAATTGCCCCGAAATGAATAACTGTCAAAAACGAAATCTTTAATGTTACAGTTGGACTATTTTCGAACAAAAAACTTTTTCTTTGCAAGAACGGCCCCGTGTTACCATGGTCTAACGCGAGGATTTTCATTGGTACAGAGCTCGTGATCTGTAAATGCTGCTGTAGCCTGCGAACGCAGACGTATTTCCGACGAGCAACAGCCGGAAATGCGTCTGCGTTCGCAGGTTAATCTCTACTGGGAATACCGTAAAATTCCCCAGTCTTCAAGTTGGGATTGCACAGCTTGCCAGATTCTGAAGTTTGGAAAAGTCGCGACAATTTCTCAAGTTTTCTGAAATTTGCCTTGCGTTTAATTGTATTACACAGGTTATGCCATTTTCATCGACCGAAGAGATAATTTTCTCAGTTATTGTATAATTGACAATTATTCCACTTGCGCTTGTTGGATATCAGTTGGTTATAACTATCTCATATCCAACAAGCGCGAGTAGAATAATTGTTTTATTAAAGCACCCAAAGAATTGCAATATTTGAGCTACCCGGATGTTCTCGCTGACGCGTACACCTACCATATTTGTGGTCCATGGTATATGCCCGGGGTATCTAATCGAACAGTTCAGTAATCGAACGCAATCGACCACCAATCGTTCGATTGTCGAACTCAATCGAACATAATCGAACTCGCAATAAAATTTTGCCAATCGAACACAATCAAACGTTCGATTACCGAACGATTGGTAATCGAATTCAATCGAACGTTCGATTACCGAACTCTTGTCCTAGATAAGCCTGCGTTGCAGACGAAACTAAACCCCGGTATAGTAGACTATACCGCGGTTTAGTTTCGTCTGCAACGCAGGCTAGTCCTAGATAGGCACGTGGTCTGTGGAAATTCAATCTCAAGGTCAAATCACTGCTAGCTTTCCCCTTCCCTTTTCACCCGGCTTTCAGTAAACATGTCGAAAACGTCAGGAAGCGATATCCAGGAGACCCGGGAGGACACTGAACGTATCAAAATTTCGTGTAGTGTAAAATGCTACCAAGAATGTCGGTTCATTGAAGATGTGAGAGAAGAGTTTCTCATCTATAAGACGATTGGTTCCAATCTTTCTGTCTCTCTTTCTGTCTGTTTACAGTAACAACGAAGATAATCATATAAGCCATTTCCTATCAACACCCACAGTACACCCGGGAGTACATGGGTAACAGTCGATAACATTGACTTTGTTTTGTTTTGTTTGAACAATTATATTCGAATTCAGTATAAAGTTATTTTTCTTTATTCCCATTCAATAAAGGCTGATAGTGACTATACCCTACACCTTTTACTAGTTTCCGGTGTCAAGAGATACCGTCCGAACAAAATTGCATCGGATTAGTACGATTTTGTTCGACTGGTTCGAAAATCGAACTCACAGCAAAATAGATGTTCGATTTTGTTCGATTGCCGAACCCAATCGAACAGCAATCGTTCGATTGGATTTTTGTTCGATTTTGTTCAATTAGATACCATGGGTATATGAGCTCATATACTATGACATGTACACCAATCAAAACTTATCAATTGCAATATACCGTGGCTAGTTTTTAATAATACAATACAATACAGGTCATGTTATTAAAACACATTTTTAAATACACTCTTTTCTTTATCGTCTAATTTTGGGGCCGTGGCTGACCGTTCTTATTTTTTTCACGATTTGAGGCTGAAAATGTTCTTAAGACGTCCTTAAGTTCCATGCTATAGTATTTCATTAAATCAATAAGGACGAAACCAGGAAACTTATCAAACAGCATTGTTCGCCGAATGTGGTGCAGTAAGTTTCTCTTGACATGCTTACGCGGCCTGCTCCCTGTGATCTGGTGCCGCGGAGAAATCCCTTTTAAGCATTCAGTCAACTACTGTTAGACCACAGTTTTGGATTTATTTATACTGCTCATTTTACATGGGCAAAATGAAGACGCTCTCCGCCTCTCAGCCTGGGGTATGTTCTTAGCACGTTCTTAAAATTTGGGTAAATCTCAGCCTAGCTCAACGTTCTTATAAAAAAGGTTCTTATAAAAAAAAAAAAAGAGTGTAGTGTTTCGGGCCGTAGATAAGATGAAGCAAAGACGTGAAAAAGTGAAAAAATATAAATCTGACCGAACTTACTCCAAACTTCATACTTTTTCACTATTATGTTTAGCCTGTTTACTGGATAAATTTACTTTCTTCCGTTTTGCGTATAAGACAAACATACGATTGAGATCTACAAACACGAGGCCAAGTTACATTTTTTCGGTTCTGGCACAGGTTCAAGCTCGATATATGAGTATCTGCTGCATGCTATTATAACACTCGAAATACAAGGATTTGTTTGAGGAGAACGGTTGTATTAGCCCCCCCACCCCCTGAAAATATCAACGAGTTTGAAATAGAAGCATCTTACCTCGCTTCAGTCGTTTATCTTTAAGTTTCCGGTGAGGTTTCTGAGTGGATTTGCTGCCATGCATTTAGGCGGTTTTTAGTTCCTCTGCTTTGCTCTCAGTGCATGTCCCGGCCAAGAGTCTCTTCAGAAACCTTTTCTGCTTAGCAAACTCGTTAAGCATCGCGCTCAAAGTCCCGACTGCACAACACACGATTGACAATACAGTAAAGTTTACAGTTACTTGTGATAAATATTTTGTGGCTAGTCTGACGCAGCGTTTCGTCCCGGACAAGGGACTCTTCAGATACCTTTTCTGCTCTGCAAATTCGTTGAGCATCGCGCTCAAAGTCCCGTTCGCGGAACGGGTCAACATACTGATTACACATGCCTCAGCCTAACCATGTCCGTTTTCCCATAGCATATAGCCACTTTTCTGTAAAGTATAAATCGGATTCTATTCCATTGCAGGTTAAGCCATCCCCCCCCCCCCCCCCCCCACGGAATTTTTGTCACGGTTCTCTAGCTTCTCTTCCAGGACTCAACAAATGACAAAAATGACCCTTGCCAGGGAACTAAGGGCTTAACACACTAACTAAAATATTTTGAACATTTTATCAATCTATCCGGTATCTGAGAGGTCATTGTCTGGAATCCTGTTGGAGACGTTTGTGTTTTGACTGAAATCTAGTCTCTCACAGGTTACTAGCTCATAATTTCGGTCTGTGTTTTTGAAAAAAAGCCATGGCGAAAGTCAATATTATTGAGCGATAAATTATACCCAGCCGCGCATGGTCTGTGTACAGCTGAGCGGAAAAAACCTGAATCTGCTTTGTTTGCAAGTTTCTTTGTTTGAGAGGAGAGCTCAGTTTGAAAACCTGAATACCTAAATACAACTCTACCGCTCTCTGCATAAAAACGAATTAGGAAAGGTAAGTTGCTCTCTTTTTTTAGTTAGTTGTATTGCTAATGCAAAATCCCATTCAACAGCTCTCCAATTTGAGAGAACACATGGGCCCGGCGTGGACAATGTAATTGGTAGCCTGCGTAGTGCTCAGCCGATTCTTTTCCAACCACGTGGAACGAACCGACGAACGAGCGAGCGAGCGAGCGCGATTCCTTTTTCTCCCCCTGCCCCCTCCCTGCTTCTCCTTATTTTTTTTTTCGCTCGCTCGTACGCTTGTTCTCTCCCGCGCGCTTGAAAAGGAATCGACTTGGACTACGGCTTTGCGCAATCTGGATTCTTCGTGCTTTTATCATCCAATTGGATATTTTGGGGCCAAAGTCGTTGTTTGAGCGCTGTGTTTCCCGAATCCAGAGTTCAACAATTAGGCGAAATCAAGTGAAAATCGTGCGCAGTACTACTGAGCTGAGATATATATTGACTGCGTGATAACATGAGAAAATGAAAAACTGAATGGTCAGGGCTAGTACAGTACGAAATATTCAAATTGTCACAGTGAAGGTTTGGTTAGGTATCACCAGGTTGTCTTTTGTTCTAAATAATTATCAAACGATGAAAGTGTTCTTTTCAACAAAGAACTGCTGCTTACTAAATCACAACCGAAGACTTGGTAATGTTTATACGCACTAAAGTTCAAACTTGGACCATAGCCATGCTGATGCAGGTGACATTGACACGGAAAACGTAAACAACAGTCTCCATCAGTGATACATACACTCATTCAGAAACAGCATCAGGGCTAGTCGAGTCCCTTATTTTGGACGTAAAAAAATTTAATCGTACGTTAGGTTATGAACTTTGTTTCTCGCCCTGTCGATGGAAACTTTTATGAGTCCTGGCTCAAGCTCCAGCAAGACAGCTCATCTTTTCATATATTACTATCGTAAAATAATTGTAGTGGAAGCTGGTACCTACTGGACACTTCTGTCGTACTTTACTTTACTGGCTATCTTAGCGCAAGTGTGCAGTGTTAGCTTCCAGATAAATTCTGCTTTCGCTGTTAGTTGTCCCAAACTTGTTCCATGCAGAAGTCACGAGGCTTTGTTAGACCATGATAAACAAAAGACCACGTGGCAGCATAAGTTCACCTGACGGATTGAATTCATCGCAGTATTGTCGTTCAAAGCGGGTGGATTATTCCATAATCGACAATAGTAAAATTCTACTAGTATACTAATGCAAATGCTGCAATCTGATTGGCTGAGCTATTGCACACGACCAGCCATTAGTGTGCAGTGGCTGAAGGTCGTCTACAGAATGTTATTCGTTAATTGAATTCCCGAGAACAGTGACAGAATGTTATTTACCGTAACGCGAGTTTAAAACGTCAAAATTTTTTACTAAACTGATTTAGTATAATTTCCAGAGGTGAATTCAATTCAGATTGGTTGAGAAGCTCGCACTATGACGCTATTCACTTCGTCTCGGGGATTATTCAACAATAATCACTTCGCCTTCGGCGAATAATTGTTAAATATGAGCGTTCGTGCATAAAAAGCTGAGAATTCAAAATGACAATTTAGTCCTCGCGCTATTTCGCTAAGTTTGATACTAATTCACAAGCAGTCCCTTACTAATTTCTCTTGAGGAGACGATTTTTATGTAAGGTTGTACAGCACGCTGGTTAAAATCTGGGAATATCTCGTAGGATGAAGGGTCCCCAATGTAGGCGGCAATCTTAATAAAATAAGACCATCATCCTCCTTTCACGCTTTCATGTGCTAAGAAATAATATTTGCAACATGGAAGGGTTTGACTGGGCAGTTTGCGTGGGTCTTTGACATATTTTTGAGTTTCCACTTTATAAGATCGACTGACACTTTGCCGTGATCATTAATTAACGCAGTTTTTCTTATTTTCGTACCACGGATGAAAGCCTTAGTAGCGATTTGTAACTACAGATTGGCAGGAGTAGTAAATAAAACAACTACCGTGTAGTACAAAATACATTTCACGGGTGTCGCCGATGTTTAATGCTCAAAATGTTTCTTTAATGTATTTCGTATTATTTTGGTTTCCTTCCCTTGGTTCCTTCCGCTCATTCCAGTTTTCCTCGCCAAACAAGCTAGGCCAGAGGAGTGCCCGAACGAATGGTAAATTCTGAACACTTTCAAGGCGTTGACGTACATTTTTATGCCATACTTTGCAGCTCATACCAAAAGTTCTATTCTGGCGGATTACGAATTGTAGGGAGGCCTCAACGTTGGGTAAGAGAAGGAAAACAAATTGATGATGCTGCTTTACTTGCTATAAGCTAGCGATTGTGATCGGTGTTCATATTCAATTTCATTTATAATTTGCTTGGTGTGCTCGACTTTTTTACAACTGACCACCTCCGTTTTTAGGTTCTTATTCATGTAAATATTATATCTATTTAATTAGATGCACAATGCAGCGATAAATGCCGAAAACTAGACAGTCGTATGATTCAAAACTGCGACGTAGAACCGCCATGTGTTGATGAATCACCAAACAAACATGGCGATGTTTTCCGGCTTTGCTAGCAAGTTAGTCGATAAAAAGGTATCTCAATGAAAAGAAGAAAAAAAATTGTTCGTCACGGTTGCGAACGAGAATCTGTCTTAAAATGATTTCTTTCCAGATTTGCGAATTAAACGGAGCGATCTTACGACCAAAAACCCCGACCAGCAACCATCGGCTTCTTTGTCTGATTGATCGAAAACTTCCTTAAAATTTTAATTATCAAAATCTTCAGCATTTGAGACGACATTACTGTGTACTTTCTTTGTTTCTCATCTCTTTTTTTTTCTGTTGCCTTTATACGCACGTACGGTATTTCTTACTTCCTCGAATCTGCTGTATTCTGTTTAAATCTGTTTATGATCTGTCCTCCTCCTTTCCTGAGCTTATTTTGACATTTGCGGTTTTGCCTTGATGGTTTGCCTCCTGGTTTGCCTAGTGCAAGACCCATCTCACAGCATTCTTCTCACTCGTATATGGTCTCGTATATGGATGCAATATATTCACCTCTTTAAAAGAGGCCTCGTTAGCATTACGCAGCTATTCTGGCCGCAAAATAACCTATACCTACTGTAAGCGTCTTTGCTTCTCCGGCACAATGCCTATGGATAGAAAACTGAAATTTAAGATGTTGCATAAATGTTAATAAAGAGAACCATTTTGTATCAGCCGAGCAATGGCTGATATAAGGCTATAAAAATTTATAAATCACCAGTTTTATTTTTACTCTTGCAGGTTACGCAGCGATTTCCGCACAGTAACTTGGCACAAACTCCAGCAAGAGAAATAATCAGCAAATCATACTCGGGGTAAGTTTAGATTTTTATATTCATTATTGTTTGATAGTCTTCTAGTGTGCCAATAATCTTGCGTTTTTACGGTGTCTTACAAACTTAATTCACGTCTTACGCAAATAGCTTGGCATGGATTGCATCAGCTTGCACTTCTCACGGCAGGTTAATGTGTAGGCCTAACATTTCATTAATCATCGTGGTGTAAGATAGAAAGGATAAACGTTTATATATTCGTTCGTCTCACAATGGAGTCACTTTGAGGTATTAATCGCGACTTCTCGAGTACAGTACTACTTCTAGTCTTCGTCAGGCGATTATGTCGATTGTTGACGTGTTGCCATTTGTAGCACATTAGTGCGCTGCTGTTGGTGCATTTTGGTCCTCACTATTATTCCGAATATTAGATTTGTTCCCTCTTAGGTCCGCTTTGCTTTGTTGTCGATCGGCTGTCGTGCTTTTTGAGCGTATAGGGATCCATGCTTCGGGACTTTCAATTCCAGTTTCTCTATTTATGTTATTAGGATAAAGTCTTACTTCGATAGTTTCTTTGGCCCCACGTGTGTACCAGTGAGTACGATCAATAAACTTCTTTCCAAATTGGACCATGCTCCGTTTCATTGGCGCCGCGTCCCAAAACTGCGGATGTTTGTGTACGAGGAAGCCGTATGTCTCTGTCGCGTTCAGTTTTATCCTGTCTTGCATCGATCTCCCTATTTCCCCGGTACATGCTTTGCCGCTTCCTTGTTAAGCTGGTTCTAGGGCGTCTTTTCGACGCCGTAAGTGAGACCTAAGAGTGATCGGATTTATTAAAAGTCGACGCGTACGCCTCGAACCTCTGATACACCTTTAATGTGGGGTAGAACCGCAGTAGATTTAAATTCCTGCGCGGTTCTTTGTTGGCTGTTGGTCTTATTGTCTTCGTGGACGCTAGCCATAGTAATAACTGAGGCATAGTAGAGCCGGTGTCACACCGGATTTGGACCTCCCCTGGATTTGGATCCCCCACCCCCCCCCCCCCCCCCCCCCGGGCCGCTAGCTGAATTGGTCTCCTCGGTACAATATGGACTCTTGGGGGTCCAATTAAACGGCAATGTTACTCAAAAGTACTTCTGAATGCGTGGTCGAGATTTTTCCTTACTAAGTTACCCATGTTGTACACACACTGATCTGACCCATTTGAACGGTTTTCATCTTGTTTTTCACTTCGTCTTAATTGATGTTGGCGCATGAACCTTTTAGAGCATAATTGGATAGCTCGGTCATTGACTCACCTTAAAATAAATAATGCATCACTGATATATAATATTTTTAATAGGCATATTGCAATACAGGGCAATATACTGAAAAAAAATGGCAGCTTGTTTTCTGCTTCAGTCCAAATCCTTTCAAATTTCAGCTGCTATATACGGTAGTTGTAGTGGAACCAGCTGCGTCAAAATATAAACCTCTGTTGCTTTAACAAAGTGAATGTAGCGTCTTGGAGTTTTCTGTTAAACGGGAATGTGACTGGATATAGTCGGGTGAATCCTGTTTATTCTAGATTCATTATTTGTTTTGTATTGGGCTGCCTACGCAAGGAAGCACGCAACTATTGTAAACTCTCTCGGTATTTATTAATGTCGTCAACATAAATGCGCCCCCTAAGCAAAAATATAATTTGAATACTATGATGGGATAGGTTAAAATTACGTTCTGTAACAAGGTTTCAGTTTGAGCGACTCTTTAGGCAAAGTTCCTGAAGCAATAAAGCGAACAGACCCATTCAAAGAAATGGCCGCCACTGTTTTTTCATTGCCGGGTGCAGAGTAACGTCGTGATTCGTTTATGGAATTAAAAAGTCATCCTGGACTGTCCAGTTTCCAGTCGACAAATGATTCTTTCGGATGACAAAAATTAATGGCAGCTATTTTTGGAATGGGCCTATATATCACATCTATTCAGGAATTCATTTTGGTCACAAATCCCTCGTATAGAAAATCAATCAATCAATCATCAATCGATCGATCATCAATCAATCAATCAATCAATCAATCAATCAATCAATCAATCAATCAATCAATCAATCAACCAATCAATCAATCAATCAATCAATCAATCAAAATCTTAATTTAGACACGATGGAGTAAAAAGATACATAGCTTGGGTGGTCGTGTGTAAATAAAACGTTAAAACTAGTAGATAATTAACAACTATTCACCGAACAACTATTCATAAAAAAAATTACACAGGTTAGTTATTATTCCAATCAAGGTACATTTGGATTGGCTTCGCGGCTCGGTTAATATCCACCCGACTAGGCACCGACACTGAGCTGAATAGTTGTTGGTTTTAGCATATAAAAAAAAACTGAAAAACAGAAGGCTGACCGTACGGTTGGATTGATTTATATATTTTCCAATATTTCGTCAGGCACGGCCTGACTTCTTCAGGGAATGAACAACTGAAGAAAAAACGTTTCAATTTAAACAACCAAGACAATACCAGGTAATAAGACACAATTCAAAAAAATACCGTTGAAACAAAACCAACGGGTAAACAAACAAGTCCTAATTAACAAAATAATGTGTAACTATAGATAAAGTACATAGATAGTATAGCATATTACATTTCCTCGCGTTTGTTTATACCCTTGGGCTCAAGGGTTTGACCTCTTTCGATAAGGTACTCTTCCCTGGCTTTGCGTATAGCGTCACGTGATGAATGTATGAGTTCTAGGGGGATAAGTTCTATGTCGTTAGTTGTATGATCGTCGGAAAGAAAATGGTCTGAAACTGCAGTAGGTCTGGAGGTGGGTGTGGGTCTGTCTACGGGTAGTCGGTGTTAATTAAAACGGTCTTTGAGTCGTCTTTTAGTCTCGCCTAGGTTACAACGTCGACAGTGTACCATGTAGGTGAGGTTACAGTCTATATGATCGGTGATAGTTCTAGTTTCACCGATCATATAGACTGTAACTCCAAAAACCTCATCTACTTTAGGTATTTTCAATTATATTCGACGCGTGGATCACTTTCATAAAACTCCTTAGGGATATTGCTTCGTGGCACTCTCCCAGTAGAAGGTTCCAAAGAACCGCCCCTCTGTAGGATGTTGATAGTTTCATGGTATTGGGTCGGTATTGGTTTTAAATGATGGTGGAATTAGTAGATGATTTTTTTTCTAAAAAATGCCATAGTGGAAGTGGGTTATCTTGGTTATAAATATCACGGATGACACCAGCTGCCGAAATATCATCCGTTCCATTTCAGGAGACTCTCGATAACTAATGAATCCGTCAGTCAAATCAACCGACCGATCTACAGGCTTCAAGTCGGCTTCACCATAAGAACTACCATAGGGGTATAACAATTTTTGGTTTAGCTTATCTAAATTTTGAGCAGAGCAAACGAAACTTCTGTAGAAAGTGTAGCATATGTAGCATCGCTAAACCGCCGCGCAAAGCTTGGGCGAGGTAACCTGCGATTAGGCGTTATTATTATTATTTTTTTTTTAATAAACAGGGAGGAAGGGAATGACCTCAGGTTATGGCGAGGCAACCCCCCTTTCGGGATTTTTTTTTGTGCCGCGATCTTGGTAGCCTGCGAATACAGCCGCCTCTCATCAGTCCCGGCGAAACGCAAAACCGGTCGGAAGCGATGAGAGGCGGCTGTAGTCGCAGGCTACGATCTCGGATACGTAATCTGCTATTCAGGGTATAAAGTGTATAACAAAACGCGACCTTCTCAGTCACAAATGACTAAGCTTTTAAGTATGCTATCTTGTGTTCCATGCTTCCCGTAAATTTCCGGTATTCAAACAGTTAGTGGGTATAATTTTTCGCGTGAGAAATTCCTACCTTTTTAAATTAAATAGGCTAGCCTGCGAATACAGCCGCCTCTCATCGCTCCCGCGAAACGACAAACCGGCCGGGACCGATGACAGGCGACTGTATTTGCAGGCTATAAAACGGCCGTCCTTCAAAATTTTGCCTTGTTTTGTCGAGGGTTGTAATTAAAGCTATTTCAATGTGAAAGTGCTCCCCTCCACGGCTGACAACGTGTGAATAATGTGTACGTAGAAACATAGCATAATGTTTAGAGGATTGTGGCCGTGAGTGAGCGCAAACGATATTTTGGTTAAGCGGAAATGACTCTGGTTAGAAGCATGAATCGAAATTCCTTGCACGGCCAATCATATCACTCATGTGGTGAACATGTTGTTATCATTTTTTTATCACACAATAGGTTACTATAGCAACAGTATAACCTTCTTAATACGACCTTAATTTTAGCTTTAACTGCTAATAACTCAAAAACGAGTCCGGTGACCCCTATTTTTTATTATTAAATTTTGATCAGCGAGACAAGATGCAACTCTTGGCAAAGTTTTAATAAAATCTACACATGGGGTTCAGAGCCACCTTAAATTTTCGTAAGTTTAAGGTGGCTCTGAACACCATGTGCAAATTTTTTTAAAACTTTGCTGAAAGTTGCATCTTATATCGATAACAACAAATGGGGGTCACTGGACTTCACCGGACTAAAATTAAAGGTTTTTTAACTGATTATTCTGTTGCTATGGTAAGATGTAATGTCAACAAAATAATCACAACTCGTTCCCTAGTGACTGGGCATCTGCTTGACACCATAATTGTTGCGTCAACTGAAAAAGGCTTGTAGTATTGATCCATCAAAGTTGAGGTGTTGAAAAATGCAGGAAACTGTTCTGAGCCACCTTAAAGAACGAGGTGTATTCCTGTGTAGCAAACTTGTTTCGGCTCATGGTTTAAAGAACGAAATATATTCATGTGTAGCGCGCTTGTTTTTGTTGATGGATTAAAGAACAAAGTATATTCAAATCGCAAAAGCGCGGTAGCGAAAAATCGTTAAAATCATTAAATTTTGTAAAATTCGCGATTTTCGCAAATTTTGTAAAATCCGCAGTGCCGCTTTGCTGATGATGTGTTGTAGTTAACATAAAAAAAGGCGAAAAAAGGGCGTAAAATTCGCAAAGCGCAGAAGCGAAAAATTGTTAAATATGTCAGTAAAATCCACAAGTAGAAAGAAGTATCGTTTATGAGAAATTTTAAAGAATTTAATATAACATTTCGAAGGTGAATATGATTTTTGTGCCACCGGTTGTATTGCCTTACCGATTTTATTTTCAGTCTTGGGACCACGTCCAGACATTGCCTAGTTTTTCTTTTTTTCTTTTTTAACAAACAAGCCAAGACTGAATTGGGCACTTTGCCATTTTTACGGAATGTTTACAAAATGTGTATGTCTGAACCCTTGATTAGACAATAGACAATGAACCTTAGTATTCGTATGTTTACCTGACGCAGTTACCTGGAAAAAAACATGTGAAAACTGATATAATCTGTGTACATTTTCAGTGTTTTCGCACATGGTTTTGTCCATGTTTTCAGTGTTGTTTTCACATGGTTTTGTCATGTTTTCAGTGCAAGGATAGTTCTATCTATCCTCACTTTCCTCATCGAGACAACATGATATTTCGAATATTCTTGACCTATTGCGTAATAGTCAGTAATAGTAATAGGTTGTGGCCAATGGGCGGGCATTTGAATTTGAGCCCATCCGGATTGTCATTACCACGAGCACTTGATAGACAACTGTCTTCACGCTAGTTGTTCTATTCTGTGCGGCATACACTCTGCTGCTGAGACCCAATCAGGTCGAAACAGCTGTCCAGAGTTTGCATTTTTGACTTTCAGTTTGGACTCTATCATGTTGTCCCGTTAATTTTTTTTTATTTCTACGAAGTGTCAGCCTTGCAGTTCTTGTCTTAGTATATTGAAACATCACGACTGCATACATGAAGACCGAAAGTCGCAGAATCTGGGAGTGGAAATCCATTGTTTCCAGAGCGAATCCAGAGCACTTTGTTTCTGGTGCCAAGGCCCCGCCGGTTAAGAGAAGCGAAAAGGGCTATGGGGATGAATGGAATTGAAGATGGCTTTCTTGTTTGTTTTCAACAGCCAATCAAAAAAATTCGAATTAAATTCGAAAATTGAGAGCCCTGTGCCAAGGCCCCGCCGGTTAAGAGAAGCAGTGTGCTTACTGAAACGAGCTGCCGCCAGGGATTTAATTTTGCAAGTTCAATTTACCTTTCCTTGTTTAAAGCTGGAGAAGTTGTAAGTATTTGACATACCCATCTTTTACAAACTTTAGTCTAAGATAACAATGGATGCATGCAGAAGGTAAGCGTTAAGGATGCATGGGGCGGCAGAGCAGAAGTAAAATGTCTAAATGCTGGAGTGGTCTAGTTCTATTAATTTTAGCCTAAATTTTCCAAACTAACAAATGGTATTATAGTTATGAATTTACTAGCAAAAGCATCGTTATGAGAAATTTAATATAACACTTCGAAGGTGAATTTGGTAAAATGTCAGATTGCAGGGATAAATTTTCACATGAGTATCACAGGGTTTGCGCGCGGGTTAAGCGCTGACGGACTAAGCGCCTATTCAGCTTTTTTTTGCTAACGGTTGTGACTTACTTGAGCCTTGTGGCTCAAATAATTCGTCGCTTTAACTCTCGTCTCGAATTTGATCATAGTTAAGATCCAAACACGATGCATAATATGCACTACAGTGAAAAAACGTGTTGGCTATACCCGCGCTACTTGTATTTTATTTTATACTGTTTGGCTATTGATTGTGTTGATGTGAAAAGCGATTTCAGCGAGCTTTCTTGGACTTAACTGCAGGTATTCAGCGCGATCGAAATGCGAGGTATATGGCTTATAAATGTTACAGCAACTGACACGCATCTTTGCAATTCTAGTGCTTTATAAAATACGCTGTACAATCAATATGCTAACCACGACCAATACAATTACGGTAGCAGTTTTTAGTAGCAGAGCAGTTCTTTGATCAGGACAGTTAGTTATATACTCTCATTCTTAACATAGCCAAGTTGCCGTCCGTTTTGGGGATCCGAGCGATGAAATCTTAATTATTTTTTCTTTCGGATGGCTACTTCAGACTAAACCTGTTCACGAATAATCTCGATATCGGACAAATGACCACCAAACGACGCGCTCCTTTTCAAAGAAATGCGTTTGTAAATTTTGGATATCAACTTCTCTATTTTGTCTCAGTACATGTGTGTTTAACTTTAAATTCATCTTTTCTTTCTTGTATTTTACAAATCAGTGGGTTTAGGAGTTCAAAATGCTTGTCATGATTGTCGTGTTTGCGCTTTACAGGAGTGTTAAGTTTTGTAGTTATCTTTTCTAAATTATGAACAAGATTATACAAGTAGCATTTAATAAGACTGTCTTGTTTTGTTCATGTCTTCACTTCAAGTTTACAGTTGCCATAACTTGTGTCTTGATAGCTTGTCTTCCCTTAGAGGCCAAGGTTTGAAATTATTTTAACTCCAACTTGATGCAATTTATAATTTCAATTCAGGTGATCTTTCTGTCTTTTGGTTAATATAATTAAGGTCCTATGTTCTCTGACAACAGACAATAGGTACATATGAATCCTGGCATTACGTACATACACCTGAAGGTTATGCGGATGCAAGTAACTATACACAGTAACAGAACCGCTTACCTGTTGTACATGTGGCTGTTAGGACAGTTTCTTTTAAAAGGGTCACTGATGAAAATATAGAAACCATTATCTGTTCTTCTTGCTTTCACCCTCATTGTGCCAATGATTCAAGTTTTGATTCTCGCGTGGGATATATATAATCAACACAAGCACGTGATACAGTTGTGTATATATTGCCACAGCCATGTGACTTGGATGATCACTTGTTTACTGCTTCAGATCAGAGTAAAATGATTTTTAAACATGTACATCCAAAAAGTATAATCTTGCATAAGATTGTCATTCAGAGAGAAAACAAAAGACAAGTTTTATTTTTCGAATGGGCACAAAGGTGTTTAATTGTCTGTATTGCGCAAGCCCTGTTAAGTTGTTTATAAGATTTCCTATGATGGGATTTTGCCAGTTTCATTCCCGTTAGTTAGTCAATGCGGATCAGGATAATAAGCAAGCCTGAGCTCATCATGACCAACAATATTATTGCACATATAATTTGATGAGTTTACTTCATGCCGATATATAGTGAGAACTAGAATTGCAACAGTGAATTACCTACGACTTTAAAACCCAGTTCTTTGTTACAGTAGCAAGAAAGCTGAAGATGAATAGCAATTACAAGAAAGATGCCAAACATGACCAAAAACAAAGCAAAGACGTATTCCTGAAATTTGATGGTGTGATATCCGAAATGATTTGAAAGGGTTTTTCTTCAAATTGGTGCTCAATTCTCCTCACAGCACTTCTGTAGGAGGATTAAACTTTAACAAAGGGTAATGAAAGTCTTTTGGTTAAAAATACATTAACAAATGCCATTTAATCAAACTGTAGCCAGAAAATTTGTGATCTAGAACAACACAACCCAGAGCATTTATGTCAAGTAAGAAAGATAACATGTATTGCCTGATATACATTCTGAGTATATCACACATTGATTTAATCTTACTAACATTTGCTATCATTTAACCAAATATCTGCACATGTACTCCACAAAGGAAGTTTTCTGCAGTGTCAGACCAGCTGAAGGAAAGTATCCTACTAATAGGGGACAGATACATGCAATAGGTTCTGGAACAGTCTGTTTATTGATTTTACATGTGATAAATGATAGCTGACAGCCAGCTAAGCCCAACAGGAACTGACAAAATTTCTTGGTATTATATTTCAAGTGATCACAAGGCCACATCCTGCAGGGGTCAATAACGTTATGTCAAATACGTGGATAGAATTCATGATCTGTTTTGTAGCCACAAGGTTTGAAAGTGCTTTGTTAGCATAAAAAGTGGGGGAGTCCCATAAGCTTAGTACATTTACACATTTGCATCATAAAAAAGTTTTTGTACAGTATTGTTGTTCACATTTCAATTCCCTAATCGCAAATTTTGCAAGATTTATTTTATATGCATGCATGGTCTGCTGAAGATGATAAATTCAATTAACAGACCACAAACTTTGTTTTGACTTGCTTTTGTCACAAATGCAAATGAATGTGCTGTTTTACTGCAGCTGAGTAGTCATCTACGACACATAAAATAGTAGAGATTATAGACAAATATTTCACTGTCCATTGAAATGACTATTTTCTGTTTAAAAGAACTGCAAAGTATCATATTCGGCATACTGGGTTGCGCAGACTACATGTAGACACAGGAATTCAAATAGCTAAGATTATGCAGGATTGAATGTTTACTTAATACTAAGATACTAAAATTATCTGCTTGCTTCTGCACTTATGTATTTTACCAAAGCAAAATTGATAAAGGAAATAACAGACAGGAGCACCCATAGGAATTTATTTAATTTACACATTTATAACTGAAGGATAGATGTGGATTTTGTGTTGCACTCGGTCAGAGTGGTTGAAATATGTTAATATGTCTGCTTACACGGCAGGGGTTTCAATAACATTTGAAGCAGGCAGCTGGTTAGAATAGAGTAGCCGACTGCATCAACAAGGTTTGAAAGGATCTTTCACTAGTTACGTCACTTTAGGGCAAAAAGTAGCCGACTTCTTTGAGCAAAGTAGCCAACACTTTTTGTTGGCCGTCGGTGCTTATTGAATGCACTGCACGGGCACACAAGTTTGCCTTTTATCTCTGAAATAATGTGTGTACATGTGCATACATACATGAACACATGATGTGTACAATACTACACCATGAGGTAGTAATATGTTTTGATTCTCCATTAAAATGGAAATACTTGGTGATAAAAGAATGACTTAGACTGAGATACACTGTATTTTTTCTACTATCAGCAGTAGATTGAACGCCATATTACGCATCTATATATCAAAATCTTTGTACCAGCTATAGAAGCTTCAGAACTGTGCAAAGAGATCAAGACTTAAAATATTATGTACATCATAAATTGCCAGCAGCATTTATGTGTGTACACATGTGTTTTTGTACCTGTATCCTACATGTTTTGATCATACAAAGGTACAATCTTTGTATAATTGGCCCTCGTGTGGACAGCTCTTTGAGTCTGATGATTTTGGTTAGATCCCTTCAAGATGAGAACAACAGTCTTTTTAAGAGCAGTACTGTTGTGATCATGTGAAATTTTTGCTGGAGCAAATAATTACAAGCAAGTGAATGTTGACAGTACTCACTCTTTCAAGAAAGTTCTGCTTTCACGTTTCAAAACTTGTATGTATACGCCTGATGTGTTTGTATAACCAGTCAGTTAAACTGGATATTCCTGTTTTGTAATTACATGCTTAATATATTGCGCCCCATTCCTCTCGCTGCTGTGCAGTCAAACTCTGTATTTAAAACACAGAATGATGTAAAACATCTGCCGTAGAGTCTTAAATAATACAAACATAGTAACAAAAAGTAAGAAACCTAATTTATATCATCATTAAGGTTTTTATAATCAGAAGGTTTGAAGGAAGATAAAAATAAATTAACTTGATACTTTCAAAACAACAAAGTGCAGAGTTTGGCAGAACCTTAAGTGAATTTGCATTTACAATAAACCATTGTGGGCCAAAATCAATAACAATACTGTTTATTTAACCTCAAACCTACCAATAGGCTTGAGTTCAAGCTGTTGAAAGCCATTAGGAGATTTGATTCAATTGTTTCATGCAATTTTATTCAAACAAAGGGAATTTTCCCTTATTTGAAATGTTTTGTGTTTGTGGAATAATAGATTTGTTTTCTTACTTTCTAGACTTTCTTGCAATCATTTGAGGTGTGAGCTAAATTTAGACCATGCCAGGGTAAATGTCACGCCCCAAAAACTTGTGACAATTTTCTTTCAATTTGTGACAGTGGGCATAAAATATTGCTACAGTATCAAACAGTGACACAGGAAATTTTAAAATTCAGACAAGACAGGACCTCTAAATTACACCGTCAAATAAATTGCTTTAATATCACATGAATGGGTGTAATTTTTTTAGCAAGGTTATGTTTAAGTTTTGTTGAAGAAAACTTGAAAACTTAACTTATAGGGTGCAAATTTTGATGTGTTGTTATAATTTGCTCTGTTTTAAATTATCCATCCTTGTTCATTGTTTGGATACTTTAAGTTTCATATCATTAGTATGTAAATGATGCATTCAACTCTTGTTTTGTGAGCGACTGAGTTACCAGTATCTTTGTTTTGGTTGCACAGACATTTTGCTTTCTTAGAGTAACAATAATAATTACTGTATCAGCATTCTCAGTTGTACGTCCTTAAGCCTGTAACACTTCTAGTCAAGGTCATGTGCCACCTTGATACGCCTGTGCATGTACTAAATATATTAAGAACCCTGTCTTGCAACGTTACATCTAAGACTGAAATTTTGAATGCAGCACAGGAAAACATTGCAAATGGCAGACTACAAATGAACTAAAAGGGTAGTTAGTAGTAAGTTATTTTATGCAGCATTTGCAGTCTAAATACTTTGTGGGCACTACATGGTTCCAGTCTTCAGTGCAAAACAGGCCACCTGTTACCATTTAGCACTGCAAGCAGCTTTTAATAACCTAAACATTATTACTTTTGTCAAAAGTAATGGGACATTGCAGTATTCAAATTTTATTTGAAAAAGATTGGCAGTAATAATTCTTGTGCAAGGTATCCTTGGTATCACAGGTTATATGTACCCAGAAAGCTGCTAAAGGGATCTGTGTGGTGAGCAAAAGAAAAACTTGTCGCCACTAGAGTAGACAATCTCACTTCTGTTCACCTGGTTTCTTACTGGCTTTTGTACTTAGTACTTAGTGCCAGATCACTCTGAGTGCATGGTGCTAAATAATTTCAAATACGCTGAGAATTTTGCCTGAATTCTGGACTCTTGCATGTCAGGAAGTTAAGATGTTGGGGCTAAACAAAGAAGTTAGGATCACTGACTAGCATAGATGCCTAGTCCCTTGTTTAAAAATCCGAGTTTGAGACTTATACCCTCTGTGACTAAACATGCCATAGGAAAGACGTACCATTTTCTGGGTTTGTTTCAAGAGCTAAGTAATTTTGTAATTTCAAATTAACAGATCACTGCTAATAGCTATCAAACATGTGCTTTCTATCAACCTCGCTTGCAGATGTCGAAGGCCAAAACAAAGAAATTTTCTTAGCTTGTTTAGCCTGCTGCACCTTTGATGTGATGTTGCACCACAACTCCAAAGACTAGGGGAATAAATTGGGAGGGAGGAGACATTTAACATATCTACAGTATAGGACAATTTTGGAGTTATTTTTTCAAAAAATAACTCTTAGTCGGCACGATGGACCGTGTAGTCAGTCAGTCAGTGGAGTATGTTTGTATCTCACACCAATCAGGTTTGAGGTACTATCAGAACCAATGAAATTGCAGTTTATAAAGGGGAAGTAATCTGACACAGTTGTAAGCGAGCGATTTCATTCGAAGATTTTCGATTTGTAGGTGGCGGAATCGGTGAGTTGTGAATTAACCCCTGATTTGAAACGCTTGCCTGCTTACAATGCACACGCCGCCAGCAAAAGACCCAACACTAAATTGTTATTCAAGAGTTCCTTTAGGAGGGGTAGTTTCACTGACCATAGTAGAAATTGTATAAAGCATTTGTTCAAAACAGATTTGAAGAATAATGTTCTCATTGTGATGTTAATACTGTGTCATAAAAATGGCAAGGAATCTTCTTCAGAGTGTGTTGTGGCCTCTTGTTTTAAGAGTATGTGACAAGGAAACTTCTTAAATTTAATACTGCTTGAGACTCCGTGTCACCAACTGAAAACCACAATTAATTTAATTAGTCTCTTTAGCGTCTTGCTCCGGCAATTAGCTGACTCTCGGGCAAGTAGCGTTTATGTTTATACCTTAAACACACCACGTTTAGACAATTAACCGGTATGGGTATTGACTTTAAAATGGTTTTGCTTTTATAATTAACTACGATCAATAGCGGCAACAGGCTAGAATAAGAGCATGTCATTCTGTGACAGTTTGATAACTAAAATTAATTAATTCTTGTTCCTGTTTGTTGAATGAAAATTTACATTTACGACAGGAAACAAATACTCCAGGTGTACTACACTTTAAAAGCTTTCCTAAAAATATAGTTTTTGATTTGATTCGTTTATTATTTTGTTTATTACTTTTCAATTACTCAATGGAGACATGGTGTTTTCAAGAAAAACAGAAGTCACATGTTACAAAAGTGAGATAACCAAAAGGGTCATGTTGCATGTAGGGCTGCAACAATACACCGGTGCACCGGTGAACCGCGATATTTTTTGTCACGATACGCATATCGATATTTGAATGGGATATCGCTGTATCGCAAAACAATGAAATATTTCTCATCAAAAATTAAAAATTACTTTACCGACATTCAGAAATTGCTGTTTTAATCAGTTTTATGACTCCTTACCCAAGTACAAGCCTTTTTTTAGCCACAGGGCTTCGTTGTTGCTTAGTATCGCTTCACATGCTTCCAGTCACTTATATTTCAAGATGGCGGCACGAAAGCATGCGTAGTTTAAATAATTTGTCAGCTGACACAGTCTTATGCGCCCGCAACAAAAACACGCGGTTCGTTCGTCACGTTGGTTCTTTCGTCAAAATGTCTTCTGTGCAGTTGAGTTACAACTGGCACCGTCCTCTTATAAGTCAAAGGTATGGAAAGACTTTGGATTCAAAGTTGTTTACGATGGCCAAGGAGTAAGACACTCCTCGTTATATTCTTGTGTTATTTTTTACCATTTGTTAATTGTTATCAATGGAAATTAAAGATTCCAAAGCAGTTTAGTAACGTTACGTCACTTGTCAGTTGTATGTTATGATGTATCGTATCGTGTATCGTATCGTGGCACTTGTACCGAGATATGTATCGGTTGCTAAGAAAATGTATCGTTGCAGCCCTAGTTGCATGCGTTTTGAAAAAACAACGGTATCGTTTTACAGTGTTTGACAAAAACACAAAAGTATCCTGTAACAATCAAAAGTATCGCATTACGGTTGTAAAAAGCTAGCAACAAAATAAGCGCTAACAGAATAAGCCATTTCGTGACATTTTGACAATTTAATTAGTTCTTGTTTTTTCTAAATGATAAAAATTTACTATTGAACGAAACAGTTTTGACGTAACAAATTGCACATAAAAATTATTTTGTCTGCAACATTTTTTTTTTTTTTCAAAAAATGCCTCTTAGTCGTAGCAAGGGGCTATGTAGTTAGTGATGCACCATGCACAAATAGCTCAACCATCCCAACAGGACTAACACCCAGTCTTACCCCAAGCAACCCAATCAATTGAAAAAATAACTCCTGCATGCTTAGCGTGCCTATGTTTGAAACTAGCTTCTGCATGCTCTAAACAAACTAATGTTCATTTGAATAAACGGAACAGAATTGGTATCCACTAGTCGAACATTAGTTTGGAAACTACACTGTAGGATAGGTGAATCTAAATGGCAGCAACTTCGAAATACATGTTCTCTTAAATTTTGAATGATAAACAAACCTCTCATACTGTGTGAAAACACTTGAAAATATTTAGCAATTAAAATTGCTTCCACTGGTGGTTCGAGATGACATCAAAGGTAAGCACCCAATTAAGGTGCCTATTGGTTTGATCACTGGATTGAAAAAATCCTCGGACAATTCATCTTTCTTATAATGTCACTTGTACCTTTGGAGGGTTACAATGCATGAAAATAATTTTAAACCATTCAGAAAACATGCAAATGAAATGAAGTATTTTCAAGGTACCAAATTTTGGGTTTGATTTTAGTTTTGTAATTTCAATTTTCGCATTTATAACTATCATCAGATGCAAATGTTAGGGATGTCGAAGGCCGAAACTTATTAAAAGATAACAAAGAAATTGTCATAACTTATTGATGTCTTAATTAATAGCTGGTCTCCCCTGGCTTAATGCTTGAATCTATAAATGGCTGCAAGTTCAAAAAACATAATGATTGTCTTCTTTTGAAAGACAAACAAACCTCATACTGTGTGAAAACACTTGAAAATATTTAGCAATTGAAATTGCTTTTACTATTCATTTGAGATAACATCAAACTTAAGCACCCAGTTCAGCTGCCTATTGGTTTGATTACTGGATTGAAAAACACCTCAGGCAATTTGACTATAATTGACTGGTTCCTTTGAAGAATTGTGATGCGTGATTGTTCAAAGCTGTGCAGTTTTCGGAAAACATCCAATTTGAATTATGTAGTTTTAAGGTATCAGCTTGTATCAAATGTTTGCAGTTGAGTCACTTCATCCAAACTCGCTTTCAGGGAACACTGAAGCATGAAAATTATTCATAGAATATAATTAAGACGGAATCCACCAGGAGGTCGAGTAATGTTTATTTAAGTTGGACAAAAATCGAGTACCAGAATAATTTAAATCCTATTGCGTTATTTTCTACCCTAAATAAAAGGTAAAGATGAAAGTAATTATCACAGATAACATCAACAACAATTTCTTATCAGTCTTAGAAAATGAATTTCAAAGTTCACAAGCTATAGGCAAATTCTCACGTGCAGCCATTTTGTAAAATCGGCTTTAAGCGATTCAGTGGAATTCAGTGAAATTTCAAAATTTGTTTTCGGTGTTAGAAAAGATTTCTTTTGATAAGATATTTGAAGCAGTAACACAAAAGTTTGCAATAAGGTGTAAATAATTTGGTACAATAATTTCTTATCAGAGCCTGAGAAAATGAAATTTAAACGTCTTTTAAGCGATTTAGTGGAATTCAGCGGAACTTCGAGATTGGTTTTCGATGTTTGGTGTTGTTAGAAAAGATTTCTTTTGATAAGATATTTGAAGCAGTAACACAAAAGCTTGCAATAAGGTGTAAATAATTTTGGTACATAATTTTGTCCAACAACTACTCGAAGTCCTGGCGGATTCCGTCTTAATTAAAATACTTGTCCTCCTGTTAGTCTAGTTAGGGCTCAAAGGGTGGAAGGTCTAAGTGTATCATTTTTTGCTGGCTGTGTCATTCAAAGAAAGATCTCTTGTTAGAAATTGGAACGCATTTCCTAAACTTGTTTTTCTTTTATTTGAACCGCAAACCTCCCCCCAAAAAATCAAAGGTCTCTTTGAGACGACAACTAATTGGCATGAAGTATGAGCAGCATATACTTTTAGTTTTATCAGTATATGGGTAGTGATTTAACTCTAGCTGATGGACTGAGTGGTGTGTGATGATTGGTCTGTTATGACCTTTTTCATTTCCCGAACAGCATCTGGTAACCGAGCATGGGAAATTCACTATATATGATTTCAATTGCAAGGTAAATAATTCATGTGATTCCAAGACTAGTCTCGACATGAGAGGCAAAGCGAGTATTAAAGTTTTCATGAGTCAACTTAGAGATTGTTAGTTTTCGAAAGACTTTTGATGCCCATTTCTCTGCAGTTGAGTGTTCTTTACAATACTCCCTTTTCACTTTTGAGGCGACAAAGGTGAATCTAAGTTTATTGACAATGCATTCCCGTTATGTGGCTAGTCATGTAATGCATGTTAACAGGCATTGCTCATTTAGCTTCATTCGCAGAGCATTTTATTTTTCAGAAAACCAATATACCACAAAAAAAGTTATTATTCTTGGTTTTCATGTTACGTCTTAAAATTTTGAAATCAAAATACAAATTAGGCCTGCTAAACTTTCGATGCCACTAGGTGTAAAATGAACTAAACATATATCTTTTTGCAGATTTCCTGCTTGGTTGTGCCCTTCATTTTTAAAACAGAGCATTTTGAATATTCGAGTTCTCTGCCGTATGTGATATATCAAGCTGAATGCCGTGACAAAGTTGTTTTGATTCAAAAAAGGCCTTTCCTTTCCATTTTTGCAGATTGAACATTCCCAATGTACTAAGTGCTGTTTATGTAAAAGTATACCTCCTTTAATCCATGAGCCAAAACAAACCTGCTACACATCTGATATTTCTCATCTGAGCTGTCAAGCCACTTAGACATTATACCTCACTCCTTCACCCTTCACTGAATGTGACTGGCGAGCCACCGAGCTGTCCAACCACTAAAACATAGAACTTGTGTTTTCATCACTGAATGCCACTGGCAAGCCAGTTAAATATTATTATACCTTACTCGTTGAGCAGCTTAAATATACTCGTTCTTTACTTTACATGTTCTTTAATAATAATAATAATAATAATAATAATAATAATAATAATAATAATAATAATAATAATAATAATAATAAACCGTTATTTAACCACAATCTGTTTTAAAGCAAATACATGCTTGAGGGGTCTTGAGGGGTCTTTAATCACTGAATGCCACTGGCAACCCACTGAGCCACCAAAATATAAACACTGCAGCTCAAAAGTGGCCCTGCATGGAAAAAAAACGTGACTCATTCCAAAGGCTTCTGAGATTTCGAGATCCGATCAAAAGTTTCAGAGACCCACCATCTTCTAGGTACCATCGCCATCTCGGTGGGCCCCCATGCCCCTGTATGGAACCCCTCCTAACTCTCTTTTGGAATCTACAGCCGTTGGTTGGGTGAGTTCAGTCCTCAGAAGTATGCAGCAGTGCAATACCCGTCGGTATTCCCCTTGATAGGCCTCTTTAGTAAGATTTTATCTTGAACTCTGAAAATGGTAAAAATGTACCCAAAATGTAAGATGATTTCCAAGAAAATGGTCAAATTTAGGTCTGAAAAAATTGGAAAAGGTATTGGAAAGTCATGGAATTGCAAAAGCTCAAAAGAGTACAAACTCTGTTTTAATAAGGAACCCCTTCCTCACCTGCTTGATGTATTTAAACCAGTATTGATCAATAGCAGAGAGCTCTAAGGTATCCTGGTTAAAATTTTATGTGAATATAAATTATGGCTCAAGGTACATTTGTGTAATGGTCTGCTGGGGTTGGGGTTTGACAAGTTGTCAAACTTTTGTCTTGCCTGCCTCCTCCCCCCTAACATGTTATATGGCATGTACAGTAACTGGTAAATTTGTTTTCCTTTAGAACCTTACAGCACCGCTTCATTCAGATTAGTCTACTCTTGGCGTCAGGCTGAAACTGATTGGTAGACAACTTTCAGGGACCGCTTAGTTCCCAATCTTATTTTTGGTTGAAAAGGAATAGAACAACTTCTGTGGTGTCTTAACCAGGTATGATATCCAGTTGTTTTTTGTGTGCAATGTTAGTTATTTTCTAGATTCTGTGCTGTATATTGTTGATCATACACACACACTATGTAGCATTCTAAACAAAAGTAATTACCCTTTAAGGCTGGTTTTCACTCGCGACGGAGTCGGAGTTGAAAAAGTAATCAGAGTTGCAGAGTGCAATGAAATTCAAACCAATGCAGTGTTCAAAATAAAATCACAGCTTTTAGCTTTTAGCTGTTACATCGCTTTTTTTGTCAATGTTCGTTTTTTCCCAGGCTGTCACTTTCTGGGATTTGCATGTGAATTGCTAAACTAATCAATGGGAATCTGCCAAATTTCACAAATCTTGCTTGAGAAACCTTGAAAACATGAACTGATTTTAAAAATTTTGAACTGCTAAAATGTCAGTGTCAGAATCTTCATTTTAATTAATGTGTTTCGTTGCAACAATTCCCTTCCAAACAAAGCTTTTTTTTATTATGATTTACAGGTACAGTAAAAAGAACACCTGGTATTGACAAGTCTTTAATCATCATGTCTGCAAAAGATGTCAGTCTAAACTCTTGTTTGGGCCTCCTGGAGAAGTTAGGAGCTTTTAAATTGTCTGATGATAAGATTTTGGAAGGAGCTAACAATGTTCAAAAGTCAGCTAAGAGCCTTTGTGTGATTGATGGGTTAGATACATGTAAGATTCAAAAGCACTTTGAATCCATACAAAGCTATGTTGGCCAATCTATTCTGAAACCCTTGAATGATAACCAAGACAAGCTCATTATTATAATTCACCAAGATGTTGCTTTCACTGAAGTGAATGTCCTCTCCGCCTTATGTGCACTTGCTTATGACAAAGGAGACACATCTTGTTTGCAAGAAATAGCTGACCAGAATCAACACCATGTTGGTGTCGGCCATTTGATGAACAACCTTGGAGTGATGCTTATTGAGAGGATGGAGTACAAGAGGAGTGAGATTTGCTTTGTAAGAGCCAAGAGTTGCTTTGAAGATGAACATGACCATCTGGGAAATGCTGTTGCCACTTTGAATTTGGCAATTCTCAACAAGCTCTTTGGAGACTACCAAAGTGCCCTTTCTTGCTGTGATGCTGCAGCTTCCTTGTGCCATGATGTCTCAATGAGAACAACAAAAGATGTGCACCTGCCCTGGAAAGTACTAACAAGAGTTGCTGTTTTGTGTCAAGAATTTGGAAACTACAAGAAGTGTCAAGATATTCTACATATTGGCATGTTCTATGACATCAGCAGTGCCTGTGAAGGGTCCCAAGTTAACTTGACGAAGCAGTTGATGGCTTTGCAGCTTAAAGAACAGAATGGTGAGAAAATTCAAGATGAACAGCTGGAAGAGATTGCCTCCTGTTTGTTTGCTCTGTTAGATCAATCCTGTACAGAGAACCTTCCCAAAAATGAGTTGATAAATGCTGACCTTATAACAATAGTTATAACAGTGGCAAAGATGTACCGTGATATTGATCACCTTGAAGAAGCATGCAAGTTACTGAACAAGCTTGAAACTACATTCAAGCTGGTACTTGGCAGAATGCACTCTCTCTATGGCCCACTGCTGTACCAAATTGGTAGCTTTAAACTTGGTACTGGAAACACAGATGAAGCTGTCAAAACACTTCAACAAGCTGAGGCAATTTTCATCCATTACTTTGGTAAAGGCCATCATATGGTTGCATCATGCAAGAGTTTATTGGGTACCTGTGCCTTGATAAAAGGCCAGAACAGAGAGGCGGCTACTCTTCTGCATGAAGCTCTAATCTTTTTCAAGAAAATGAACCATCATCATCCAGAAGTAGCAGAGGTTCTTTTAAAGCTTGCCCTCCAGTCCAGTGAAGAAGGAAATTTCCAGAATGCCGAAACAATGGTGCAAGAAGCAGTGGATATTTTCACTTCAGCTTGTGGTGAAGTGTCCCCAAAGACAGGCAGTGCTTACATTCAAGCAGCAGCTATCTTGCAAAAAACAAGAGAATCCAGAGCTTCAGCTGTGGAAAATGTGAAGAAAGCGATCGACATCTTTCGTCAGCTTGGGCTGCGAAGTGACCATCCAGATGTTAAAACTTGCCAGACTTTACGTGGTGTGTTGGAGCTCTCTCTGGGCCAGATTGAAGATGCAGAAGAACAATTTTCTAAAGTGCAACAAGTACCCTTACAAGATAAACCTCACTTGACAGCCAAAAAAGTTGCCCCTGAAAACACCAACATGTTGTTCAAGGTCAAGACTGATTGTGGTACAGCTAGATACATGGGTTCCTGTCTTGGTGCTCAAGTGGTTTCTCTTGTCAATCTGGTGGACATGAAAAAAGGCGAGGAGAGAAGAAATCATCTGGATACACTGCTTAGCTGTCTGCAAGGGCATGAAACAAAGGAGCCACTGATGGTAGATTTTGCTGGCCAAATTGTGTATTACATGTCACATAAAGTGTGGACATTTGACAGCTATGATTATGTATATTGTATTTTGACATGGGCCCCTCCACCAGACTGTTTTCAAAATGATCGTGGCCTGAACTCTGATTATGCTACAAGGCAATCAGATGGTAGTGAAGAGCCTAATGTTTTCTTGCTCTCATCATCAAATTGCAATGGAAAGAATCCATGTTCCCTTGTGTTTTGGAAGGCTTCTAAAGTGTTGGAAATGAAAGAGTTGAGAAGTGTAAATTCTGCCTTTCGTGAGAGTGTTAACATGCTATTTTTGCAACCAAAGTTTAGAAAAGGTTACTTGGAGGGGCAGGACCTCTACATTGAACTGACATTACCACAATATCATTTTGCTTCATTTTCACTGTGTACTCAGATTGACCACCTTCCTCTTCTAGCGGAGCAAAAACTATCATACCCAAACAAAGAATGTGGCAGCATTGACTCTGTTGTCCACACATCCTTGATTCCTGCTGTTAAGCTTTCTTCCCATGTCTCTTACTTTTCATTCAGATTTGTTGGTCAGCACCAGGCAGAGCTTGTTTTCCATAATTTGATTTTCAGTTTAGGTCAGACACTCGAACTAACCAAGGTGGAAGGTGTTGAAATTACTAATGCTTCAGCTGTGCAGAATGGAGCATTTTTCCTCTTTCTGCAGCCAGGTAATTCCTCTTTATCTGTTGTCATTGAGAAAGATTCTATTCTTGTGAAATGCCGGACTGCAAAGGAGTTTCACTCAACTTGCATTTGTTCATTGGTGAGGAACACTGTGGAAGGTACTGTCAAGTCATTGTGTCATGTAGTCAGAGTGACGTTTGAGTCATCTATGCAGTTGCCTTGTGTTGATGTTGATGTTGACAACATGAAAGAGTCAGCAAATTGCAGTTGTGGTTGTAAAGATTTACAAAGTGAGTCTACTTGCTCTGCCCATTCATGGAAAACTCTTGCACATATAAGAAGCCATGAACCTGAATCCAATCACCATCAGGGAGAACCTTCTGTAGCTCACGTGTCACAGAATGAGGTACACTTAATTATACCAATATAGAGTAACTTTTTAATGACTGTTGTAACTAAGCCATTTAGCAACAAAAATCACCGTGGTGTCAGAATGCCAATCAGAGTTTGATACAAATCACTTTTGAAACTAGTCACTAGTGTAGGTTGTTGGTATACACCCAGGCTTTCAATAAGATATTTAGTATGTGGCTGCCCTTGGGTGGCACGTGTCAGACAGCAAATAAGAAGCTGAAAACATCTCCCCTTTTAGTTCATAGTGAGCTGCATAAATTTGAGCGAGCAAGCTCCAGTGAGTCTCAAGTGGGTGACCTGTTTTATTGAAAGTCCTGGATGGTATTTGTGGAGATATTGGTTGGGGTCTCATTTTTTATTGCAAATTTATAAAACAAGCTAAACTAATAATTAACTTCTCATTCTTGCAAGTTTTCATGACTGAATGTACAGAAATCGAAATAGCTTGAACTGACTGGAATTCAACTGGACAGCATTCCTTTTCCATGACCATGACATGATTTTGTGTGTTGTTGCTGTGACATTACATTTTCCACCAAAATATTACCTTGTGAAAGTTGTTACCTTTTGGAAAGTGTTCCCTTGAACTGCGGGTGTTGACTTGAGTTAGATGTAACATTATAGAAGGCACATGCATCACCTTCCTTGAGGTGCTAGTCACCTTTTGAGAGGTGTTTCCTGTATGAAAGGGTGTCAAGAAGTTTCTGTGATGTATTTCATTAAGTCATACAAAACAATGCTTGTTTTTATAGAGAAGGAAAGGCATCCCATTCGCCAGCTACCCTGATGATAAGACTAGCGCAGATGTTTGTTTGAGCCTTCTGGAATGCCTCTTGAGCGACAGACATGTATCATCAGAGGTGCAGCCATCAGACACTGGTGAGATATTGTCAACTGACTCTTCATGTTTGGATGATAACAGGCAGCTTGACAGCTCTATGTTGTCGCCTGGCTCCATGTCCTCACTGAATTCATTGCCTACAAGCCCATCCAATGCTGTAAATGAAATGCCTGTCTTCGTGCGGAAAATGTCACCACCTTTGCTAAAAGTGGCAGCTGAACCACGTGATGAGAAAGACGATTCCAACAATGATCATTTGTCTGAGAATTCATCAATGGCTTGTGTTTGTTGCAACGAATCATCTTTGACCTTGCAAGAGGTTTCAAATTCACCTGTTGGAGAAAACTTACTCAAAGATTCTTCTGTCATGAGATCAAGTTATGAAGAAGGTTTACTTTCAGGAGGAAGTTTTAATGATGCAGAAACAACAGAGACTGGGCAGTTAAAAGATGGCACTTTAAGTGGAGAGGAAATTCTGATTCTTAAAAGTGAGGTTGTGTTTTCTCAGAATCGGAACCATGAATTAAGACAGCAAGTAATTGAGCTGGAGGAGCGGTTGCAACAGTATGAGGCAGAGAAACAACACCTGGAATTAGAGTTAGGAAGGGTATCATTTCTTGAGGATAAACTGAAACGCAGCAAGAAAGTTTTGCTGTCACCCAGAGCGCATGTCAATGAGCAGAGCAAGTCTTGTACAGCAAGTGGTGCATCGTATGATTTCACCAGTATGGAAGGAAAATTGCTTGGTGGGGCAAGTCCTTTACAAGAGCCAGGTAAGTTAAACTCTCTGTACATCTCTGTATGTGTACATCAAGGTCAATATGTGGGTAAAAAGGTAGAGTTTGCTTAGAGCCTAGTGGCCCATCAGGGTTATTTATACTCCCCACTGCATGGGATGCTAGGTCTTTTGCAGGGTTGCCCCCAGCCATAAATTCACTGGTACGCATTTATACACCTGGGTGGAGAGAGGCACTATGAGAGTAAAGTGTCTTGCCCAAGAACACAATGAAGTACCCCAGCCGGGGCACCTGACTGGACTGTCCAATTGACTGGACTGCCCAATCCAGATTCCAGCACACTAACCATTATGTGCATGCAGTATACTTCAAAAACATATTTTGTGAAACCTAAATCTTGCTTATTTTTGTTGTGACAAAATGGTGCAGGTGTGATTGGGACCCAAATCATGTTCTAAATTAGTATTCCACATTCCCAGTTGCAAGCAAAAAAGTCATTAATCTGAACTTCCCTTAAGTGGGTCTTCATAATTTATTCAATAGAATGATTAAGGTCACTTGAGAATGAGACAATGAAGTTTAATGGAACATAGCTTGTTCATTTATTAACATTAAGTTGCTTAGGTTTAGCGTTCTTGTTCTCTTGGTCAGGTTTCTCATTACAAGGAAGACTCTTGGAAATCTCAAACGCCTTGTCAGAAGCTGAGCTGAGGCAGATGAAGTTCCTGGCCAGACCCAAAGTAGATGCGTTTCGACTTGAGAAGATCAGGGAAGGTTTCAAGCTGTTTGAAGAATTGGAAACCAATGGAGAATTGTCATGTACCTATGTGAGAGAACTACTCGAAGGAATTCAGCGCTTTGATCTTCTGCAGAAGCTTGACCTGCATGAACCTGACAATGCAGAAAGTGGTAAAAAAAATTGTTTTCTCTCCAAGGTGTACTCATTTGTCAACCTCGTTCCTAGGGTCTCTCTCTCCTGCCCCCCCCCCCCCCTTCTCTCGCTCTGGGTGGGGTGGGGGGGGGGGGGAGACACCCTGGGAACGAGGTTGCTCATTTGTTTGTGAAACCTTGAATGTGACATTTCAAATAAACCAAGAGGAGTCAACATCTGTGTTCATCTCACAGTATGAGAAAATTTTTATGTAAAACATTGAGGTGATGAAAATTGTCTCATTATGGCAAATTGTTAATTCAGTCACAACTAATAATTAAACTCAATGAAGAGAAAAACAAATCCCTTGAACATTATAACTGTTATACATGCGTACATTCTGTACTTAAAGGAGCTATGTCATGGGAAATTCGTGGATTTTTGGTCTAAAGTTAAAACTATTCTGGAATTAGTGGTAGGCAACTTAATCCATGAAAAACATCTCTGATCATCTAAAGAAAGATATAACCTTAAATTGCAGAGAGACGTCAAACCACGACTATGAATATCGTTTTTTTGTAGACGCGCGGAAACAATTGAAAAGTTTAGCCTAAATTTTTCAAGTTGTAATCCATTTCCATCCTAGCAACCCGTGGCGAAAGACCTTAGTTTGTTAACAGTTCAGGTGCTCTGATATAGCAATTGTTTAAAAAATGGACCATTATTTTTATATTTCCTTTGACACCATTCCTTCAGGAGACAAGAAACAGGATGTGTTACCCAGAAGGCATGATGATCCAGCTGATGAACCTTCAGATGGAATTCACCTAGGCATTAACAAAGCAGACTCTGGTTGCAACATGGCCAGCGGGAACTCTGAAAATGGTAGATGTGATACGGTTGTCTTGTCTGCAAATACTGAATGTGATTATTCATATGCGCAAAGTGAATCTAGTGCTGAAGAACACACTCGCTTCCCTGACTCATCTTATGATGGTTTTCTTTCAAATGAAAGTTCCAGCACAGCTGTCAGTTCGTCAGAGTTGTCTGCCAACTCTGCTACGATGGCACAATCCTTCAGGGATGATTCAACTTCCTCTTCAAGCACCTCACAAGAACTCTGTGATAGCTCACCAAGGGTTACAGTGGATCTTTCGTCTGCTGTTAAGAGTCATGAAAGCTCTGGTGATAGTTCGTATAACCCAACAACCAGTGAAGAAGAGATTTTGGAAAGTTCTCTGTTGCCGAATGATAGAGATGAATGGGAAAGTGGAGGGATGGATACTACAGAAGCATGTGTTGTTCAAGATGGTAGAGTCGATGAAGTCCTGGAGTCATCAGGTGATGTTTGGTATGGTCCAATGAAACCACATCATTTGGAGCCGAGGTCTGCTTCTGGTGCAGGAAAGGATGTTGTAGACAGTGGTCCCCGTCATACCCCTGCGAGGGTTCAAAGTGGTTCAAATTTAAGACGTGTACCTGGCTTAATGAAAGATGCTTTACCAGATGGAGACATTGCTCTGGGACATAATGCGTCAAGAGCATGCAGTGGTGTTGGAAAAGACTCTGCAGCAGATCATTCGGTCTCTAGTACAAGTACACAATCAAATGAATGGGAGCGTTTAGGTGCTAGACCAAGGGACAAACCCCCTGTGAAAATAGCCCCACTAGCGCCCTCACTGGTTGATTTGGTGCCACAAGAGGTGCCAGGACCTGTGGCTCATGGTGTGGCTGATGCATTCTTAGCAAGACACTCTCAAGACAAGGGCCTTCATGAGAGTCTTTACCAAGGAAGTGTGGAAAAAGTCTTGTCTAATGATAATTTATCACAGGGAGCTTCCTATGTGGATGGTATGATGAGCTTGAGTGAACATAACAAAGCTAAGCCTTACGCTGGTGAATGCCAAGCTGATGTACATAGCAGACTGCCGTTTCCTTTGCCTCCATTACTTGGAGGGACATATGACAGCCAGAATGCAGGTGGTGGCTACGCTTATAATGAACAGTTCAATGCTTACACTGGACTTGTATCAGGACCTTCATCTAGCTATTTTACAGGCAGTAATTTCTTAGGTAGTGGTCCCCTTCCATCGAGCAGTACTTTCAATTCGTCAAATTACAATTCATTTAGAAGTGGCTTTGTACTTGGTACAAACAGGCCTTCAGGTATGGGACATTTTGACAGAGGACCTCATTCACCATTCGATGGACAAGTTGGTTCTGGATTGTTCACACACTTTGTTAATGGTACAGAACCTCATCTGTTCCCCCCTCTACATGGCACACAGAGATTAAGTGGTTTTAATGAAAATACTTCAAAAATGGCATCAGACCGCGAAAAAACTCAAACGGCTCAGGCAGCAAATTCAGGACTTGGAAATCAATTGAGCATTACGCCAAACATTAACAGTGTACCAAGTGCTTCAACAGGGAATGTGACTGATGTAAATGAAGGAAGCTCTGTTTTGGCAGCTCCGTTTATATTTCCTAGGAGTAATGGAGCTGATAACAGGCATGAATTAGAGGCGGAATCTAGTGGAACAAGTCAGTTTTCGCTGGGCACTGCAAGAAGAAATGCATTAAACAGTTCTGGTGATCGGGCAGCTGTTGGCGCCAATAGAGATATTAATAGTCATTTTGGAGCTGGTTTTGCTTCTGAGGATTCTAGAGTTACACAGCTACTTGCTAGTACTAATGCAGATGCAAATCACGAACTACAAGGTACTCGGGCTTCTTTGCTTTCTGCTACTTCTGGGGGTTCAATGCTAAATAGAGACTTTGGTACTGACTCAGTTGAATCTACAGATAACTCACTGCTTGCGTTGGAGCAACGTGTCGAAGAGGCTTGTGCTTTGGTTGAAAGAGTTCTCAGGGAACGAGAGGAACGGGAAGAGTTTGGAAGGGAAATAGAAAGAAAAGAACGAGAAATAAGAGAACAGAGAGCAAGAAAGAGAAGAGAGAGGGAAGCGAGGGAACTAGAGGAAGCCAGCAGGTGGCCTCAACAGCAAGAGCAGATCACTGGACGCTCACAGTGGCTGTGTGAACATTATCAGAGACATTGTAGAGTGCGTTTCCCTTGTTGCAGTCACTTCTATTCCTGCCATCGCTGCCACAACAACTCCAAAGCATGCGACAATGAAGAAGCAAAGGCATGCCATGCCACTCACCTCAAGTGCTCATTCTGTCACCATGAACAAGAGGTGAGTGTTTTTAATTTTTTTTTTAAATTTCGTTAACAGACTTCTGCCTAAAACCACGGACAGGTGTCAGGAAGGTTTGCTCTCCCCCTGTCCTTCCCTTCCCTCCCCTCCCACCTGTACATAGATTGTTCCTAAACATTAAAACATTTTGTGTCTTCACTGTTGTAGATTGGTGAAGACAGTGGAAAATGCCGCAGCTGTGGAGCCCAGATGTCGGCGTATTTTTGCTCCATCTGTAAACATTTCACCAGTGTGGATAAGAATCCATACCACTGTAAAAAATGCGGAATATGCAGGTAAGAAACAATTTCTGTTTTGTAGCTATGAACCCATCTTTTTCCATTGTGCACAAAAACTCTGTGTTTCTTTGTATCAAAATGATTTTCCCCAATGCATCATGGAAGCCCCTTACTCATGAGGAAATCATGTTCAACTCCTTGTATCTGCATTTCACGACAATTTTCTGTTGATGTCCTTTATTCTTGTCTTTGCATGTAAATTGCGCACACTTTACCACAAACTGAGTTTATGTTTTGTTTGGTTATTACATGTTTGGTTCTTATGTTTGGAGTGGGCCTGTATGGAAGCAATGTTATCATGGATTTCATTGTCATCCGAGTTGCAAGACTTCCATTAAAGGCAGCTATCAAGTGTTACTTGGAATTGCATTATAGTTCTGAATTCGTTTTTTCCCCCTGATTAAAATTCCATTCAACACGTATCAAAGTCCTATATTTTTTTCTCCAAGAATCCACAAGGACAAATCTTTCCACTGTGAGGTGTGTAACGTTTGCCTGGACAAACGTCTTGAAGGAAAACATAAGTGCAGAGCGGATTCTGGGCATGATGAATGCTGTATCTGCTTAGAGGTGAGTTGGTTGGTAAAGAAAACGCTACTAGTATGTATGCCATTAAAATTGGCCCTCTGCCACCTGACACTTACCAGTCCTAATACAATTTATAAGAGCAATTTTCCACCTCACGTAACTTGCTTTTTCCCGCCATAGAAAGTCATACGAAATGCACCCTTTCTCGACACAGGTTACTCCCCTTTTCTTGCCACACGTAACTGGCTTTTTCCCGCCAAAGCCGGAAGCTATGTGAAACGTACCCTTTTCGCCACAGGTTCCTATCTTTTTTCCGCCACACATACTGTAACTCGGAATTTTCCTGTCATATGAAGCTTTTGATATGCTTCCATACGATGCTCTCACTTTCCCGACACACAGAACTCGCTCCTTCCCACCACATGTAATTCACGTTTTCACGCCACTCACTCCTTCTTGCCACACATAACTCGACTTCCTAAAAATAATTTAACCAGCTCTTCTCACTTACCACTTGATCTTTATAACACTTTACTTATTGAAATCGATTGTATACTAATTGTTATACTAATTGTCATACTAATTGATTGTTATCGATTCGATGTAATCGATCCGATGTAATCGATGTAATCGATTGTTATACTAATTGTCATGGTTTTGTTTAGGATGCATTCAGCGGTTGCCAAATCTTACCATGTTCACATAAGGTGCATCGCGAGTGCGCCATCGCCATGATACAGAATGGAATGTAAGTACACTTAGTATACTTTGTATCTTAACTTACTTAATTTCTTGTTTAAGTTTTTTTGGTCGAACTGCGTTCAATCTCATCACTGCATCCGAATCCCAGACGAAACTTGCTCTCCATGTCTTATCCACAGCTCTTACAGTACTGTTTAACTTTTGGCATTCAATAAGGAACTGACTATAAGATGGTGGTTTCCGATACTCCCCTCATTTTCCTTGAATATCATAGAATGACTTTTGCATAGCTTCCCCTCCATCGTTATGGCAACCAAGTGCCTATTCCAGGCTGTTAGATTGTGGGTACAAATCCAAGATATTGCAATCTAAAACTTGCATCAGCCCAGCCAACAGTCAAATAGCCTTAGTGATGAAGCCATTATTTGTGAGGTTGCTTCTGACTTGAGGAAATTGAAATAAGTCTCGGGTCGCAGAGCCAAACCTTGTCCTATTCAGCATAATGCAAGGACCAGGATTCTTGCTACTCCACCTTAAATCGGTTGAGGCCATCGCACCTGTGCGAAGGGTTGGCCGGTAACCATTTTTATTGCTAGGTAGAGAAACTTCAAAGGCACTGCGAGGGGTGAGTGTTGCCATACAGTGAACCCAGTATGGCTCAAACCTAGACAACTTGATCCGGAGTCCAGTGCGCCAGCTATTACACCATTGCAGACATTGCACCTCATCTTAGAAACTGTGAAGGCATCCCTATGATAAAATTAAAGCAAACAGTATTAACTGTTCGCTCTTTGTGTTTATAGTCGCACCTGCCCAGTGTGTCGACATCCACTGTACAGCCCTGCCTCTGAGTGAAAATTGTACTGTGGCATTGGACAAGAAATGCGTAACAAGCCGTACCCCCGTCTCCAAACAAGAGTTTTTCTTGGTGTCAGACTATTTTAACTCGTGGTTATGTACTGCAAAGAAATGCTGAAAGAGTTAGTCCAGTCCCTAGAGAGTGGAATAACTAATACAAATGGACAAATTTGAAGCATAGAGAAGGCAGTCAGCAGTGTCTTGATCTCGAAAAGGTTTCAAAAAAGGCTTTTTTGAGTGTTAATTCTGTTCACAAGGACGCGACTACTGGTACCTTACTGTTGTGTTTTGATTTGGAGCCTTGTTCCAACGAGCGCCCTTGTCAAGTAAACTCTGTGAAGATTTGTCTCGTAAGAAGCCATCCTTTCTAAGTAAGTACGATATATTGTATGTGCCCCTGATACATCGTTAAGGATGGTTAAATTGTTTTCAAGAGTTGATGAGACAGACTAACTTCTTAGTTAGGATTTTGAGTTGGATTTTCGTGTGCTGACTGAGAGAATAAACCAATTTTTAAAAGTATGTTACACTGTAAGGACACAGCAATGTTTAAAAAGCTATTTTAACTCCAAAATATATAATGATGATACAGTGTCGCCCTTACCAACAAATGAAAGCTAACTGTAAGCAAACAGGAGTGGAACTTACCGAAAGCAAATCAGAATGGAGCTAACTCTTACTGCAAGCAATCTCGGCCAAAAATCCAACTTGAAAATCCAACTCGAAATCCTAACTCGGTAAATAGGCAACCTCAGAGTTGATTGGATGTCGCCTATTGGAGACGAGATCGAATTCAGGTTTCTAGTGGGAGTAAGTATCCCTAACCTGAATAACCGCCCTGCATTGAGCTCACAAGATTTACTTAGCCACCTGGGCGTGAAATGAAATCATTATAACTTTTCAATAAAAGTTATAATACTGATCGGCGAGCTAGAAACGAATGAAAATATCATATAAATTATATTGCACAAAATTATAGTAGCAGTTGTGTAGCGAGGACACTTTTCAATAGCTCGCAATTTAAAAAGGGCTCAAATTTGTTGCAAACAATGTTGATGTTAAATGTAAATAATGTTGATATTGCAAAGTACATTAATATCGTATATAAGATCATTTGAACAGATTTATGTTCCTACATAATTTACTTATACAATGTTCTTATATAACTGAATATAATGAATTTTTTTGTACATTTTTTAATTTAAAAGTAACGTGGAAACACCAACAACATTGTTTGTTATAGTAATGTTCTTTCTAGTGATAGATCGTTTATACCCTAATTGTGTTATTGTTGACGATTTGTCCGTTTGATTAAAAGGTATTTGAAAGCTATTTGTGTGATATTTTGTTTCTGTAAACAAATTAACAGCATATGTGGCTTAAATAATGAAGATGGTAAATTTGAGCTCGGTGAATGTTCGCTTCATTCATTCATTCATTCATTCATTCATTCATGCATTCATTCATTCATTCATTCATGCATTCATTCATTCATTCATTCATGCATTCATTCATTCATTCATTCATTTATTCATGCATGCACTCATTCATTCATTCATTCATTCATTCATTCATTCATTCATTCATTCATTCATTCATTCATTCATTCATTCATTCATGCATTCATTCATGCATTCATTCATGCATTCATTCATTCATTCATTCATACATTCATGCATCCATCCATCCATCCATCCATCCATCCATCCATCCATTCATTCATTCATTCATTCATTCATTCATTAGTCTCTCGTAGCTCAGTTGGTTAGAGCACCCAACTGGTATCTGGGAGGCCATGGGTTTGATCACCGTCTGGGGCTCAGATTTTTTCTTTGTCCCACGCTCATGACAAATTAACATTTCATCTTTAGCATCTTATCTTTTAGTCATCTTCTCCTCTCTCTGTATAATCGACATGCTTTTCTGATTATTCTTGCTCTGTACCTTAAACTTTTGTCTAAAATGACCCAATGAAGAGCCTCGAAGAGCCCATCTAGGACCGTCTCAGAATCAGGCTAAATGGCCCTCTTCTCTTCAGCCCTCTCCAAGTTCCAGGCTCTCGATATCACGAAGGGAATACACGAACGGCGGCCATGTTCGGCGTAAACTTTGGTAAGAAAATTAAAATGAGCTTTTCACAACCCTGGAGATCCTGAGAAGATGACAGAGGGTGTTGACGATGTCTTGGCTTCTTCTACTCTTCAAGGAGGAAATGAAACAGGTATAAAGACGGACTGTGTGTTTTTAATAAGCTTTTTAAAGCTTATTAAAATACTTCCCGTTGTAATGGACGTTTTCAACTGACGTTTTACGTGGAGTAAATGTTAAATTGCTTTTGCTTGGCAGATTGCAGTGAAAGCCCATTAGAATCATGTGGTGTTGAGGTACGTTGTTGTTGCAAGTTACATGTGTTGCTTTTATTGTACACAGGATGTTCTTTACGCGTGGCAATTTATACTAATCAAAATAGCATTTCCCTAAACAACACCTCGCCTTCCACCTGAGAGACAATATATTTCATCGTGGAAGCATTTTGCCAACCCTGGTTTCTTACAGAATTCTCGTGGTTTGTGATTTTCAACGTGATGTCCTTGATTCGCATCTGATTCTGTTTGTCATGCAGAACGATTTACGCGGAGACTTTGAGCATTTGTTGTACTTGATCTGAGTTTGCTTTTTCATGGTGAAAGACAAGCAAGCTTTGACATTCTGGCATGCGATACACACCGGTAAACACGAAAATAGTTGCATCCTGCATACTTTTAGCCGCCTGTATGACGGATTATAAAAGACAAAGCACCATGATTGTTCGGATTAACACACTTAACTACACAAATCAAATCATGAAGCATCTCTTTCGAAATGTTTTTCAAAGCGCAGTATAGCTACAATCTTGGACAAACTGTTGAAACACTTGGCCAAGTTTCCACTAATTTATGTACCACACATCAGTTTTTCAACCTCTTCCGCATCCCCATTTCAATGTTGAATGCTGTCGTGTTGTGAAAACGAAACCTGGCAAACTGCAAACTCCATGAAACAACATATTTGAGTAGGGTGAGAGGGGGATAAAATACTTTTTACCTGCTTGCAAGTCAAGACAGTGACAAAAAATGCACAAAACTAGTTTGTTTCAACTAGTGTTGCCCGAGATTGTAATTTATTTTTGTTTTCTATTTGTTATGAAAATCTTTTGCTCTGAAAATGCAAGAGCATAAAAACTGCTAATTTAAACAGGAAGTTGCAGTATAAAAGTGACTTGGCTGGCCTGGCCTGGCCTGGCCATTCACACACTTGGCAACCTGCATGTTTTCCACGACAGTTACTGATAAAATGTGTTGCTGAGAATATTCTGCTGAACATTAGTAATTGACACACATTTTTTTTGTCTGCGGGAGACCTTAATTTGATTAGATTTTGAAGCAATTTCAGTTTGAATGGGCACTTGACTCCATAGTGTACGTGCCACTATATACAGTGAAACCCTGTTAATATACGGACCCCAAGGGGACATGACAAAGTGTTTGTATTATCGGATTGTCTGTTTTAAGCAGGCTCTAGGATAAAAAGTCATGGACACATGTTTTATTGATTTAAAGTCTAAGGCAAACATTCGATGGCAACAAAATGTTGTTTAACTGTATATAGTGGCAAGCATATGACATCAAAGAAGAAGAAGAGCAAAAAGACCAAGAAGGTGAAACTTTTGTGCAGGCATAGTATACAGGAAACAAGATTCAGTGTAATACTATTCAATGCTGACAAGTGGTTAGTTGATCTCGTTCTCGAGTCACCACTTTGTGCTGGTGTTGGGAGCACCAAAATTTGATTTCGTTGTGGCTTCTGATACGCAAAAACAGTTTATCCATCCCTTGCAGTTGGTCAAGGAACATGCACTCAGTCTGTGACTCCAGTGTTTGTATGTCCCACTTTAGTGCACATGCAGACCCCTCTGAGAGTTAACACAGTTGATACTGTAAGTGGGTTCTTTTGTCTTTAGCTGATAGCACTCTGAAATTTAAAGGCCATAAACAGCAAAAGTGTAGGTTTCTTCAAAACACTACACTGTCTAATAAACGAAGCAATAATTATCTTTAATGTAACAAGGTCAATTTACTACATCAGTAATAAACAGGATAGCCTAGGAATGAAGGCAGATTTTCAACTTTTGTTTCATGCCAAAAAATCAAAAATCTATCTTTAAAGTTTGCAGGCACCAGTACAGTAAACAGGGTGATTAAAAGTAAAAATCAGAGACACTTTTCATTTGTATATAGCAGAAGTTTTTAGCAGAATTTCAGTGAAATCAGCTGAAAGCTGCTGTATGTAAAAGATGTTAAAAATACACTTGTTTACAGCAATTTTATTTTCCAGATACAAACCAAATATTATAAATGTAATTTTAGTCAATTATAATTTTACTCTTGTTTTAATAGAGCAAAGCAAGCATCCAACATGCTGACCTTAGAGATGACCAAGTACACCCAGATGATTTAACTTCCTCTTCATGCAGCTCACAAGATGTATGTCGTAGCTTGCTGGGGGTCATGGTAGATGTTCCTTCTGCTGATAAGAATCATGAAAGCTCCAGTGATAGTTCGTTTAACCCAATAAGCAGTGAAGAAGACATCTTGGAAGGTTCTCAGTTTCTGAGCATTGATACAGATGAATCTGAAAGTGAAGGCATGGATACTGCAGAAGCATGTGCTACTAAAGGTTATAGATTTTATTTATTGCAAAACAAACAAGATTACAAGCAATTATAGTTTATAGCACACAATGATACACACTTGTGTTTATAAAAAAAGTTAATTAATAGAACTGACAAAGAAAGGTAGAGGTGAAAAAGAAACGACAACAATTTAACAAAAAGAAACATATCGATACGTTAACATAAGGTAAAAGCGCTAGCCACGCCTACAATTTGTTGCCAGTACAATGCGTGACAGAAACATACATGTACAGTAATACCTTACAGTGTAATATACATTAATTAATTTTAAAATACAGTATTTTTATTTTTTAAAGGTTGTAGATTTGGTGAAGTCTCTGAATCCACAGCTGATCATTTAGTCACTGGTATAAGTACACAATCAAATGAATGGGAGCATTTAGGTGCTAGACCAAGGGACAAACCCCCTGTAAAAATGGCTCCACTAGCGCCCTCACTGGTTGACTTGGTGCCACAAGAGGTGGCAGGACCTGTGGCTCATGGTGTGGCTGATGCATTCTTAGCAAGACACTCTCAAGACAAGAACCTTCATCGGAGTATTTTCCAAGGTGGTGTGAAAAAAGTCTTGTCTAATGATAATTCATCAGAGGGAGCTTCCTATGTGGATGGTATGATGAACTTAAATGAATGTAACAAAGCTCAGCCTTATGCTGGTGGATGCGAAGCTGATGTACATAGCAGACTGCCATTTCCTTTGCCTCCATTACTTGGAGGGCCATATGACAGCCAGAATGCAGTGGGTGGCTACGCTTATAATGAATTCAATTCCTCAAATTACAATTCATTTAGAAGTGGCTTTGTACTTGGAACTAATAGACCTCAAGGAATGGGTTGTTTTGACATAGAACCTTGTCTACCTTTAAATGGGCAGGTTGGTTTGAATTTGAACATATCAATGCCAATGAATCAACGTTTTCATTCAGGATGGACTGGTGTAAATGCAGGAAGCTCTGGTTTGCCAGATCCGCATACAGTTACTTGGAGTAATGGAGCTTACACCTGCAGGCATGAATCAGCTGCTGAATCTAGTGGAACAAGTCAGTATACACAGGATACTACAAGGAGTAATGTGTTAAACACTTCTGGTGTTGGGGTATTTGCTGGTGCTAACAGACGACGTATTGAGGCTGGTTCGCCTTCTGAGGATTCTAGAATTACACAGCTACTTGCTCATGCTAATACAAATCACAAACTACAAGGTACTGGGGCTTCTTTGCTTTCTGCTACTACTGGAGGTTCAGTGCTAAACAGAGACTTTGGTAATGACTTGATTGAATCCACAGACAACTCGCTGCTTGCACTGGAACAACGTGTAGAAGAGGCTTGTGCTTTGGTCGAAAGAGTTCTCAGGGAACGAGAAGAGCGTGGGAGGGAAATAGAAAGAAAAGAGAGAGAAATGAGAGAACAGAGAGCAAGAAAGAGAAGAGAGGGGGAAGCAAGGGAACTAGAGAAAGCCAGCAGGTGGCCCCAACAACAAGAGCCGATTAATGGACGCTCACAGTGGTTGTGTGAACATTACCAGAGACATTGTAGAGTGCGTTTCCCTTGTTGCAGTCACTTCTATTCCTGCCATCGCTGCCACAACAATTCCAAAGCATGCGACAATGAAGAAGCAAAGGCAAGCCATGCCACTCACCTCAAGTGCTCATTCTGTCACCATGAACAAGAGGTGAGCATTGATATTCAATAATGGGGTATTAATATGTATAACTACCATAAAAGCTCGTGTATAAGCTGAAACTTTTCACTAAAATTTTGGGCTCAGAATTGTGGATGCGGCTTATCCACAAGACCATTGCTTTCAATGGGTGTAAACTATAGAGGTCCTTGTTCACCAGTGATTGTTTCAGGCAGTTTATGTAAACTTTGCATGAGCAGTTAAGCTCTTGCTGACATGGAATTTCCATTCCACTCCACTACTATCCTAGCTAGGAGACCCAGGGCAGCTAGTTGGGAAGATGGGAAAAGTTTGTAAACTTTTGTCCAAAAATGCTGTCTTTCTGATCGGGTGACCACTGTAGCTGTCCCGGGGTCTCTGAGGATGCTCCACTATGTGCGAGAAAATATCACACTGTTCATCCACAGGATTGCTTTAATTAACTGTAATTTACAGTGGATTCATGATCAGTTGAGCGTTTAAGAGGGATTCTCTCTAATTTTCGCCCGGTCGGTTCCGCGTGAAAGGCCTTCATGCCAAAGTAACAAAACTACAATCTTTTTGGTTCTTGGTTTAAGTTTTTTCCGTTAGAGCTAAAAATAATTTTGACCGAATTTCTGTCGCACGCCACCGAAATTCATAACGATTGTTTACCTTTTTTAAGCGATTTGTGCAAAGCAAGGACAACCTGTACCGCCATAATCTTTACATAGAAAGAAAGATCTACTTCTATTTTATGAGCTGTAGGAGTTTCAAGTAATTTGAAGTTAATCTATTGGCATTCTATGAGGTTACTCACCCCTACATTAGGAGGCTCGCGGGACAACCCGAAAATTGGACACATTGTGGACCTCTTTTCTCAGCTGGCGGATGAAATCAAAACATGGCAGTTACATCAATGTTAAGTCTTAACCTTCCCCTACACGAATATGTAAAATAATGTTGTCTATTACGTCTTTCCTGTATATGTCGAAGGGATATTTTTTCCTATTTTTGAGAAATTATCAAAAACATCAACAAATCGCTAATTATTTAAAATCTGAATACCTTGGACCAATACCGGTCTTGCATCAAGAAAAAGAAAAGTAATCTTAAACATTAAGAAATAGAAATAAAAAGCTAAATTCAATAGCTTTTTCAATTTGTAGTTTGCCGTTTCAATTTATCGGGAGGAGAGTGATCATCAGCTCATTAAATATTCACCGAACAGTGAAATTCGATCCAAACCAAAACTGTCTAATTTCATATCTATCGCACTGGCCATGTGAATTTCATTGAATCTCGTTTCAAATCACATTTGTACACCAAACAAATCCTGAAAATGCTGTTTTGTTGTGTTTAAGTTTAAGCCAAATCTGAGCTATGAATACACACTTGGAATGCAGACGGAGTTCACTCGCAATTTACTTGACCACTGCCAACACTGAATTGAAATTCACTTTCTCTGATTGTTGGACTATAAATTGACTAGTTTACCTAAGTTGCAAGTGTTTTTTCCCTTTTTCTTTTGACTTTATCTGTTGGTGATGCATTTAAATGACCTGTGCGATTCTGAGCTTTGATTCAATGAACGAACTACCGGTTCAGTTCTGGCCATATCGGTGAAATTGCCCAGGGTAGGGACTACTCATAATTTTCTTGTACAGGAGTCCAAAATACTTAATTTGGGTTCAAAAAATTAGAATTTTAAGTTAAAAAATAGTAGAGGGACACCAAAACAGTCCTCTGACAACCTGGGCTGCTCTTGTGTTAGGGTCAACTATCTAGTCGTGTTCCAAAAATAATTTTGTTTCTTCTATGCCTTCTTTAAACTTCTTAAAATGTCACTCAAATTTGCATTTACCCTTTTGGTGGCTGTGTTCGAGATATTTTTGAAAGGGCCTTTCAAATACCTAAATTTTATCCTTTTGTCTACTCAACTCATGAAAACCTTACCCTTTTATAAAGCTGCAGCCTGAAAAAGGTATCCCTTCAGGGGGAGAATTCTCATTTTTGTCCGAACGTTTTCAATGATTTAAGCCTAAAATGTTCTTAAACAGGAGCATACCTAGGATTTTTCTAAGGAGGAGTGCAGATATTTTTTTTTTTCGCAGAATGCCAGTTTAAGGTGCCAGTATTAGAAAGCCACCCCACACCGCCTGCACCCTCCCCTAGATACACCCCTGTTAAACTGATATGTACATGTTCACGTCACGTTCATGGGTGAATACAATGTTTGTTCCAGGTCTTATTTGATTAAAGATTCACGAGTTGATTGGGTTATTCCAGGAAAAATCCACACACCCCCCGACGGATGGGGCCGTTTTTTAACCCCCCCCCCCCCCCTCTCACCTGGATTTCCTGAAGTACAAGAACCCCCTCCTGTCTGGATTTCCAGGACAAAAGACCCCCCTCCCGCCTGGATTTCTGGAAAAAAATTATTAGGCTTAAATTTAATTTAAAACATTGGCCAGAAGCTGTCAATCTGACTGAAAATTCCATGACCTTCCTCCGCCAACGATAAATAAAGCAAATGAATCTTTTCAGGATCGAATGACGAATTCACGAACTTCCCGCCACGCGCGAGCGAACCAGTTTTGACAATCAACACGAGACAATTTTCAGCAAAGGAGATGTCAAAGCAAAAAGTTGTCGAAGATCTAAAAAGTGGAAAAAAGGAAAAATAAGAAGTTTTTTCTCCAAGGAGCGAACAGTTTGAGGTAAGTTTTAAGCTTGCATACCGTTCAATCAGCTGCGATCGCGTGATCGATGAATTCGTTGATTTATCCAAGATAATTTCATTCCAGAATCGTTTTTAACTTAGTGGAAACTTATATGCTTTTTAGATGGAAGCGTTTCGATAAAAGGAGGCAAAATGCTCATGGTTTAATTTTGTGTTGTTCAGCTCCTCGTTTAGCCGTAAACACGTGAGCAAAAAAGCGGCAGCCATGTTGAAAGTCGGGCCCAGTCTCTCCAGTCAGGCGAGCAGAAATGTGTGATCTTCATTCCAACAATGTTGTGACGGGTTCCTCTTTAATTTTGTATCTTGTTTTCGCGTTTTCTGCTATACAAGGACCTGTGAAGGAACTTAGATTATCATTTATGTCAGGTGAGAAATATATGAACAAATATATTTCTACTTTTTTCAGGGTCTGAAAGGGCTGAAGTGTCACCGAGCTAAACTTTTGAAGCGCTTGAATTATTGGTTGAAATTACCCCTGCAGAAGACTTTTTGAAGTTCAACCCCCCCTCCCACCTGGATTTCCAGTGCCTTTTACCCCCCCTCCCGTGAGAATTTCCAGAATCCAATCCGTCGGGGGTGTGTGGATTTTTTCTGGAACAACCCATTCTTCATTTAGTTTCTACACATTTTGCGTATCAGACACAACATGTATAAATCCCAACCGTACGGTCAGCCTTCCTTTATTAAGTTGTTTGATATCTATACGGTACCTTTTCATTCAGTCCCGGTTGGCCCTTGCCAAATATTTAAAATGCTACCTTTACGTTGGTTGTCATAATAGAGTTCGATTATTTACAAATGTCAAATAAACTGTTATTTTTCCCCACTTAGTGCCGGATCCAGACTTGCGCACAATTGTTGTGGTGGAGATGAAAAAAATTACCTAACCGACCCTAGGATAATAGCTTTGCTAGTTCCCTTTAAGTGCATATAACTCAAAAACGAGCACGGTGACCCCCATTTTTTATTATTGAACATTGATTAGCATGTTAAGATACAACTTTTTGTAAAGTTGAAAAAATTTCTAGGGAGCGGTTTCGGAGCCACCTTAAATTTTCAAAAATTTAAGGTAACTCCGAAACTGCTCCATAGAAATTTTTGTAACTTTACAAGAAAATGTGTCTTAACATGCTAATCAATGTTCATTAATAAAAAATGGGGGTCACCGTGCTCGTTTTTGAGTTATAAGCACTTAAAGCCAAAATTAAGGGTGTTTTTAACAGGTTATACGGTTGCTATGGAAACCAGTGAGGTCAAGAATGTAACCGAAACGTACTCAGCAATCATTGGGCATTTATTTGATACCATTACTGTAGCAGCAACTGATAAAAATTTGTTGTACTTTCCCTTCAAAGTGTAAGATCTAGAGCTGGAACGTGCTGGAAACCATTACCAGCCCCCTTAAGCATAAACACCGTAGACAGGGCGAATCAGCCATGCGGAGCGAGCTAGCAAATATAAATATGCAAATCATCCATTTGCGTGCAATTTGTCGCTAAATTTTGGAGAGCTTCCACTTTCTGATGCAATTTTTCTGCTCAACACTTTCTAAATGCTTCCCAAGAGACTAACATTGATCACAATCGTCAGGTTTTCCAAAGAAACAGCCCTTTCATACCCTTCATAGCAAGTGATGCCAGCTTTTGTTATCCTAAACAGCTCTTGTTACCATGTAATTAAATATGCAAAAATTTGCTTTCGCAGTTTTAAAGCGAAGTTCAGAACAAACAGGGAACAAAACTATTTTGCACTTTGAAATACCTTTTGGAAGGGATGCTTCTTGATGTGATTTGTGCAGTACTTTTCGAGAAATGACTTTCGAGCGTGTTTACTCGTAAACACAGTAGACAGGTCGAATCAGCTCGCAAATATGCAAATCATCCATTCGCGTGCAATTTGTCACGCATTCCCATATGTACGATTTTTTGGGGATGAAAGTGGTACTTTTCAAAAGAGAGACTGTTGTAAGTGATTTCCTTTTCAAGGTTTTAGACCGTGAGAAAGTTTTACATAATTGTAACAGACAAAACATACATGTAGCTGAAACCACGTGCACTCCCGCGAGTGCTATTTTTGATATATTTTTATCCAACTGACAAAAGAAAAATTTTTGCAAATTTTTAAGAAAATCTGTAGGTAGGATTCGAAGCCACGTCATTTTTCACTAATTTAAGGTGGCTCTGAACCTTACCTACAGAATTTTTTTAAACATTGTTAGATTGTTTGTTTTGCCCACTAGGAAAACATATAATTATGTCAGAAACAAACTTTTACCGTCTAGTTTTTAAGTTATTAGGAATAGTTGCGCAGCTCTCGTAAGCTTGTAATTCTACTGGTCCTCTAGTAAGCAGCTGCTATTGTTTTGGGGGCTAGGGGCATTGTTCTTGTTGTTTCTTCTATTGTTCTCTCAGCCACTCATGTGAGACCTTACGAGAGCTGCATGGCGACCCGTTATTAGCCTATAACGGTAAAAAATAAGGTATCTTTGACCTCATATGACGTTGCCATGGCAACGAATTTTGACATCATAGCAACTGCAATTTTTCATTGGTAAAACCTTTACAAAGTTGTACTAGGTTTAACCTCAACGTTATTGGTGTAGCTGCAATAGAATACCAAAGACGGGAATATCTAAACCCCTTCGAGCCACCTTAAGTAACACTGCAAAAGAGCTGTAAAATGGCTGGCTGCAGCAGCTGCCAATTTTGGCTGTCAAATGCTGCCATGAGAAGCTTTTTGACAGTGATTAACAGCGTTTTGGCAGTGGCAAGGAAACTTCATGAAATCCCGATCTGTGCTGCAGGATGGCTGCACATAGGCTTCAAAAATAAAAAAAAAACATATTCATTTTATAGAATATTTACGGCTATTGGCAGCATTCAACAGCAGTTTGGAAGTCAAAGTAAGCTTGACTGCACTGTGCGGAATAAAACAAAGTAACTACATTGATATTATAAGTTAAAATGTATACTCAGTGACAGTCGCATGATCTAGCGATGCAGCAATTAGTGAAACAACGAAATGAACGTTGAGAAGTCTTTAATTTAACACTGCTTTCATTGAAAACTGTATCTGTATGAGCAGTTGAAATTGTAGCCTGCGAATGCACACTTATTTTTGGCTGTTGCTTAATGTCTCCACTGAAGGCTATTGCTTTTGCAGCTACAACTCCTTATTTTTGAATGAAAAACACAAATTTGTAACAAAATGAATTGCAAGATAAACAGAAAATTCAGTAAGTTCTATTTAAGGACGTTCACGCGAAAATCTTCTAACAATGACTTTTTTCTAAAACTTTCACCACTGTGAGTTTATGGGTTACTCATATCAGAAATGTAAAAAAATTGGGGGGTGGCCGAATTCGTTTTGGAGATAAGATGTCTGAAAGATCACCTTAAGATCTTATAAATTGGCCTTCGTTTCTGACAATGGCGACAGTGTCTGTTTGTCCAAAAATAATGCGAATAAATCCATGCAATGCAATTTTCTTGTGTAAATATTGTTTAAGGGGATCTATAAAGTAAATTGATTCAACTGGCGATGTTCCTTAAGAAAATCTAATCGTTTAGTGATCACATTTGCACTCGCCTGGCAGTTGAAAGATGGGCAAGATTTGATGCCGCGTGGGCAAAAAAGTTAGAAATTTGTAGACTTCCCACATTGACTTTTTGTTCATTTTGTTACAATCTGTGGAGAATCGCAAAACAAAGCTGCCTGTCAAAAAAAAATTGGGGGTCACCGACCATTTGAGAGAGTAAACTGCGAGCGAAGTTATCGCAACAGCTACCAGCCCTGTATTGTTTGGAAAGTTTTCTCAGTGCGCGTGCTCGATGCATGATGTGGCGTGACATTGCAACATGAATTACGTGCCCAGTAAGGATGCGCAAAAACAATTAGTGCGAACGTTCTTTAACTGTACACAGTTTGAAAGAAAATGTTGTAGGCAAGATCTGTTTATGTACATGTACTCAAAAAGTAGTAACTACGGTAATCTGTAATCACCAAGTGTGTATAACAATATTCACTGACACTGTAATTGTGCTCACCTTGATTTGCCTCTGCCTGTATTCCCTCGTAAATTTTCAATACAGAGCTGGATGAAGCCATTAGACCCAAGGAGGTCCTCCAGTTTTGTTGGAGTTCATAATTAACCAATGCATCTTTTTCAAAAGACTCATCAGCACACATATGGAACTGGCCACAAAACACATCCCAATTGTACTGAAAATGCATGAGCTTCTACGTAAAATGAACCAATAAACTGCCATGTTCGGTTAAAGGAAAATGCTACCTTGTACATTGCAAATCCTTTTTAAAACTTAAATGAATCCTTCCCAAATTATTCTATTCAAATTATTCTCAATCACAAATCATGAACATATTTTTCTTCAAATCACAAATCACATATCTATTTTAATGGCATTTCAATTGAATAACGAATTTTCATATGTTACAACAAAAAACTAGTTGCAATTTACTTGATTTACGTTGCATTTTCTCTGATTTGTCTTAGCAGTAAGGTTTTTTCTAAGGCGACTGAACAATGCTAGAACAACCGGTATGTCAGGCCAAGAGACACCTTACCATAAACGTGGTCAAACCACAATGTCTGTCCCGCTTTAAAACGGGAACGTATTAACACTTTAACAAAACGCAAGTAAATCATGTTAATCTTTGTTACTATAATTTTCAACAAAGGGCTGTTCACTTTATTATTATTGTCTAATACCTTGATTCCTTTTGGGGTGTCCTCCAGAAAATTGTTCATGCATGTGGTGCTTTTAGTGAAACCTTTGAAAAGTATAATCACTGTGAAGCTAATAAAATGTAGAATCAAAACAAACAATTGTTTGAAAGATTTGGTCTAATAGTAAGCGTGTGGAAGCCTTTAAGAACCGTTCTCTGAGAAAGTGAAGCAAACTTGGAAATGAAAATTTTTAACCCCCCTTCATTTTTTGTGTGGAGGTAGGCTACCTGGGGGGATGAACAAAAACGACCATATTTTGATTGGTAGATGTATTGTTTCCATGGTAACCGCACTTGGTCACGCAAGCCTCAGGTTCATGTTTCGGGGGTTGAGATAAATCGTGTTAACCCCAGGTGTGTACAACCACTGGGTGGGCACCCTTCAAATTATTAGCTTGGTGTTTGCCGCTGGGACAATGAGACGCGCTACGCATAGAAAGTCGACAACCTCGAAGATTGTACACCGGAAATGCGAGTATAATCAAGACTGCTGACCGGATGCACTTTGAAAATGTAGTTTTTCCTTGGTTTTGCGGCTTTCGAGAAAGCAACTTATTTGATACCTTTTATTTCGCTGTATTTTGCAAAGTTTCAATCTGGTAATTTAACTTTTTTTACCATGATGAGTACAAAAGAAACATAATATTAGAAATGCACTTTGATGTTTTTTTATTACACAACCTTATACAGGCAACTCTCGTTAGAGCGGGGTGTGAGAAAAAAAGTGTCGTTAACATATCTTGAAAAATATAGACTATGACAAAAGTGTCTGTAATTCCGTAATAGCGATAATCCGTAAGCGGGAGTCATTTCCATTCAAACCTCTATGACGTGTCCGAAAGGCGAGAGTTGACTGCAATTGTTCCTGGGTTTGTTTTGTTGCTTATACATTGTTTTTTTTTTCCATATAAATGGTACAGTGCATGTTCCGATCTCTCTAGCATATAAATCAGAAATTACGAAGTAAGATTTTTATTCTCCAGGTTGATGATTTTTTTAAAGGAAATTGCACATCGCGAAGTGCAGGTAAATAGAATGGTCAAGACGAAATGATCAGCATGGGAAGTTTTTCACCGTTTTTCACACTCACCGAATGTAACAAGGATACCGCAAGATTTTGGTTATAAGCCCCCCCCCCCCTCCCAGGTTATAGGCCCATCTACCTGGAAACAAAAATTACATCCGGTTATAAGCCCCCCCCGGAAATAAGCCCCCCCCTCTGTTAGATGACAGTACTCAAACAGGGCTAAATGTTGCTTTATTATGACTTTTTAACATAAAAACGTATTTCAATCAACACTGCGGTGGCTCGTTTTGAAATGTTTTTTTTATTCCGCCAATAAGTTTCCCCCCGGATATAAGCCCCTACGTTGATAAGCCCACCCAAAACCCCTTACGAAGTTGTTTAAGCCCAGGGCTTATAACCGGAATTTTACGGTATATCAGGCACGTGCAAACATGATGAAGTCCGTGACGAGATGGATCTGATTCTTTTCCGTGCTGGTTATTAAATAAAGAAAAAATGGCGTTTTCCATTATTTAGCTATTCATTCTTATTTGCATTCTCACACTGGGTGTTGTGCTTTTTGTGAGCCTGTTAACGTCAAGGCACTGATGAACATCTGCGGAAACACTTTTACTAGGATTTTTTGATATTAATCCCAAAGAAGCACGTCTCAGTGTCCCAGCGGCAAACACCAAGCTAATAACCAAGGAAAAACTACATTTTCAAAGTGCATCCGGTCAGCAGTCTTGATTATACTCGCATTTCCGGTGTACAATCTTCGAGGTTGTCGACCTAGCTTCACTTTCCAGACTTTCTATGTGTAGCGCGTCTCATTGTCCCAGCGGCAAACACCAAGCTAATAATTTGAAGGGTGCCCACCCAGTGGTTGTACACACCTGGGGTTAACACGATTTAACTCAGCCCCCCCCCCCCCCATTCTATTAGATATGAGGAGAAGCCGTAATGGAAAATCGGTAAGGTTAAATGCGATGCGTATTCTATCCTGCACAGACGAGTTTTTTTTATATTATTATTGTTGTTGTTTGGGATTTAGCCACATATAACGGCGTAGCCTTTGTTTGACGAAGACAATTACGGTGATGTGAAATCTGCCTGTTTCTGACCGATGCTATGCTGTGCCTGCGAAAGATGCAGAAAACACTCATCGCCGGTAAAATGAAACTTAAACTTCTGTGGTACGAATATACCTAGTGGTTATATTTTTGATGTTGCATTATCATCGTAAAACCTTCCACCTTTAGTACCAAAAGAACCATGAGATGTCCTAAAAGAATTTACACCTACACCATTTGTATTGTGTTACATCCGGTCAGCAGTCCCGTCTCCCGAACTTCCGGTGTGTTCGTTTATTCAACATTCTGACTTTCGAACGCGCGACTCGATTTCTGCCAAATGCATCACTGACATTACTCTGTAATGTTCACAGGCATGCATTTGCTTAATGCAGTGTTCATTTATCTACCTTTCCGGATGAATTGTACTGAAGAGGTTTGGCACTCGACGGAAGAAATCACAAAGTTACGGATGTGTTTTGACATGGCGGCGAACTGTTGTTTGTCAAGTATGCGGATTAATGTATCATCATTTGTGGTCTGAAACGCAGGAAAATGGATTTTGATGTGGGAAACTGTTAGATTTGGCCTTTCTGCTAGTGTCTGTGCTTAATTTGGTCAAGAAATTGGAGGGAGCGAAGGCGAGTCTCAGACAACAAATCGTCTTGAAGAAATTGCCAAAACTTGCAAGGTAGGCTTTTGTATTAATTTAAATTTCACCAAATTTCGCCAACCAAAACGTTATTAATCACATTTACGTAACAGACCAAGTGATATAAAATTATTTTCAAGCTGAATTCATCTCTCTTAAGCCTTTTTAGGCCAAATAGCGAGGCCCTCAAAATGGCCAATCTTGCAATTTGTTGCAATTTGCCTTGTATGTCTTGAATGCCTATGGACAAAATATAACGTTCCCCAAAAAGATGTTATGATATTTCGAAACTACATTATCCATATTAGCTCTGCTGCTAATTTGGTTTCAAGAAAGTGAGTACTTTGGGAAAAATAGCGAAATTGGTTTTGCTTGATTTTGCCGCTTGTCCAAATGGCCGACAGGCTTTATTACACAGCGTCAATTTTTTCCTTGTTCATAAACCTCAAAATACGTTTACAATAATTTTTATAAACTAGAAGAATGATTCTACTTTCTGCTGGAATTTCATTTGATTTGGTTTACATTTACCCGAGAACTAGCCTCGTATATTTTTACTTTTTGAGAGTGAAATTTTAGCTCAAAACATGAACCCGAGGCTTGCGTGACCAAGTGCGGTTACCATGGAAACAATACATCTACCAATCAAAATATGGTCGTTTTTGTTCATCCCCCCAGGTAGCCTACCTCCACACAAAAAATGAAGGGGGGTTAAAAATTTTCATTTCCAAGTTTGCTTCACTTTCTCAGAGAACGGTTCTTAACCGCAAAACTTACGCTGTCTACTAAATTGAATTACCGGTGCTTTTCTTATGATTTAATTAGTGTTCTCACATAGCTACCTGTGCATATCTGAAAAAGTCGAAAATGAAAAAAATGAAATAAACTCTGGGCACCCCAAAGAAATACTTTGGAAATCTTGATGGCAAAGCCGGAGACAACGTGAACTGGGTGTAATTAATTTATTTGCATGATTATGTTTACATTTTAACACTGAATCATGCATATAAATTAACTTCCCAGTTCATGTTGTCTTCTGCTTTTCGTCAATATTTCCGAAGTATTTCTTTGGGGTACCCCAGAAGAGACTTTGTAGTGGAACACAATCTGCTTTCTAGGGCAGGCATAGGCAGTAATTTTGACCAAATTCAGTGAAAATTGCATAAGTTGTCCCAGCTACTGGTACACAGATCATAGTAACTCGGCAGTTTTACAACCTAATTTCACATTTCAACATATTTTAAAAGAACTATCTGTGAACTGATCGGGCTCAAATTAGGCCAGATCAAAGTTCAGACTGTTCTTTTGAGGGCCGGGAGCTCTTACTAAACCGCGTTCGGGAACATTCCAGAGGCAGTACCTTATTCATAGATGTGGAAGTTGCATGCCTTGTGTAAATGTACATGAGTTGAAAACTTGAGCAGCTCATACAACTGCTCTTGCATGCTTCAAATCATCCAAAAAAACTGCATAAAAACAAACTTAAACATTACAAAAATATTTCTTATTCATTTTATTGCGAACGCACAGCAGTAAATGTCAAATTTTAAGTAAGCTTAAAAATTTGAATAGTAAGGATAGTATAAGCCTGTGATTTAAGTTACAGGAATATTGCATGGTTACTTTAAGCAATCATTTTGTTTCCTTCCCATTTGTTGTGCTTGTAATATTTCCATTCAAAATTCATTGTTTCCTGCTATGGGCTTTAGTTTAGTACTTAAGACAACATCTCGTCAAAAGAGCATTCCTATTAAAAGGTCTTGAGAATTTGATTGAAGAAAAGCCTGTAAAACGAAATGCAGCAAGTACAGTCAGCATTAGATTTGGCCAAGCTTACCATGAACAGCAACCAACTTCTTTACCTCGCTCAGTGCTTCTTAAAAGTTTTAAATATTTTTTTCCAAAACCAAGCTTGTAAGTTGGGGATGCAGCTTATCTACAAGTGCAGCTTATACACAAGATGACTCAAGATTTTAGTGTTCACAGGGGGTTAAAGGGAGGGGAGGTGGATTGTAAGGGACGTTGTAATTTATTTTGTTATCATAGATAGAAGACGGTTTCCCCTTCTCCATAAAGTTTTGTTATACTTTGAGGTTATAAGTATACCACAAGGCTGTAGCTTGAGGGGGGGGGGGGGGGGGGGGGGGAATCTAGTTTTCTTGTTATCCCTCTCCCCTGGTATGCACCCAATGGCAACCCTGTCCAGATGCTGACCTACGAATTGAACCTGTTAGCTTCAAAAAGCCCCTCAAAAGTTGGATTAAAAACTCGGGTTTGCACATAACGATGCAAGCTTGGGTACAAGGCTGTTTATGTGTGATTGTCCCATAATTTCAAGCTGACATGCAAGCAGAATACCTTAAAATTTTGATGATCATTGTGCTTATGAGAGACGCATGGCAATTAAATGATATAGTGGCAGCCCAAATTATTTAAAGGGCACTGTCACGGGGATTTTAATGCTTTTCGGGAAAAGTACTAAAATTGGCAAATAGTACATGAAATGCACCTAGTACACCAAGATGGAGCTATAAAGTAAATTGTTGTTGAAGGAAGAAGGAGCCATAACAATTTTTAGGTGTTTTTTCAGTCCACAAGGATAAATCTTGAAAAAGTCAGCCTGACTTTTTCAAGTTGAGATCTTAAGTTCCTGATTGCATCACAATAATATCACTTGTTTATCGCTTCAGTAGACTTTCATGGTGATTTTTAACAAAATTGGACCACTATTCATAGTTTCCATATGTCTTTAGGCTGTTGAGTTTTTGAAGTGAAACTGCTGACAGTGCCCCTTTAAAAGGAAAAATTTCCCTTTTTGTCTTGTGCCACATGACACTGACTCGAGATGACAGGACTGTTTGCTTGGTGCATTCCCATGTTACCATTCCAGTCATTCTTGCTTTGTAAGGCAGCTAGATTGTGCATTCCAGTCATTCTTTATTGTTGAATTAAAATACAGATGCAGTTTATCATTCTTTCAACTAGTCGATTGTAGCATTTTGTTACAATATCGTAGATGTTGTAAAAAGCTGTTTTAAAAAGTCTTGTGATTGAATTGAGGTTGTAAGTGCTATGGTCTCAATATAATTATGCCGACTGTTAAAATTAGTCAGCTCAACAATAATCTCATGATAGAACAAGAACAAAATACACCCTGGTAGTTAAAGTGCTACTCTTAATGATCAAATTTGCATCTTTTCTTTCATAGCCATTTCAAAATATTAACAAGTACTCTATGAGAAGAAAAATGCTGTTTACTGTTTTCCAATATCTCTTTTCTTTCAAGAGATATTCAAGTTTTTAAAATATGCAAATTAGCAAAGTAATGACGTCATAGACTCAACCGAATTCTGATTAAATACAAAGAAAGTGATATCTCAGCCAATTTGTATTGAAAGGCTCTGATTCTTTGCAGTAACACAAATTGGTTACCATGGCAACACTAGGTTCCAGATCCCCCCAAAGCTAAAGGGTTTTCTGGCCAATTCTGGCATTATTTTTTAATATTTGTAAATAATTAATGCTTTACATGCAAGATGTGGCAAGCATATCAATGGATTTGGCAGACGTCTTGCTTGGGTTTAATTTTTCCGAACTGAAAAATTCTAAAATATTAAAAATAAATTGAACTTGCCCCAACGTCTGTTTTGGACAGATTTAACTGATTGATGGTACAGAAAAAACAACACTGTAATCACGCTATCTGAAGCACAAATACTTTACAGCATCACAGACACCGTGCCTCAGTGTCTCAGTTTAAACCTCTGTACAATAATTGCAAAATATTACATTTACTGACCGCTTCAAAAAAATGACGAAGATTATTCCTTAGATGCTTTCGTGGCTATCCTTAAAAACAAAATACTATTAGAAACTAGTAGAGCAAAGGTGCAAGTTAAAGTGTAAAAATATGTTTCGAACGATAATTGTTGCTTTTGTAGCTTTTACTTTGTATGTAAATATCGCTTTTTTGTCACTTTTTTTTGTAGTTTCCACTAATTCTAGTAATCATAGTAAATAGTTTTTAGTAATTGTTTTCGATTAAAAAGCAGTGTAACTAACGTAAGCAGTTCATTAAAAAAAAACAATAAAAAAAAATAAATTGATGGGGACTGGAAAAGAGTGAGTTGCCATGGTAGCATAATTTTATTACAACTGTAAGTGTGTCACCTGTGGAAGTATTAGGCTGCCAAGTTTCATTGGTCTCTGCAGAATTTAATTTTTGTACTTGAGAAAAAACTGGGTCGGGTAGATGACATCATCAGTCCCCTAATTTGCATATTTTACAATTTTTTTAAGCTTAAATATCTCTGGAACTAAAATAGATATTTGAAAATGGAAAACAGCATTTTGAATCTTTCGTTAAGAACTCTTTGAAACACCTAAAATTGCAGGGGGTGAAAATTTGATCATAGTAGCACTTTAATCAAAAGCCCTTTTGGTCATTATACAGTTTTAAAGATTGTCTGTAGTTTATGAATGAGATGACCTGTAGACGTCGTTTCTCTTAGTAAACATATTTGTGTTATACTAATGGTTGTAGATTGGTGAAGACAGTGGAAAATGCCACAGCTGTGGAGCCCAGATGTCGGCGTATTTTTGCTCCATCTGTAAACATTTCACCAGTGTGGATAATAATCCATACCACTGTAAAAAATGCGGAATATGCCGGTGAGCAATTTGATTTTATTAAAATGTAACTTGCAGTTTCTGCCCAAAATTGTAACATTAATCTAGATGCATAATGTAACATTTTCTTAAACTCTACTATAATTACTCTATGTTGCTAAAACTTTCAGTAGCTTTTCATTAATCCCTTGCAGAAATTTTGATATGTCAAACATGTACAGTGTATCCATCATTTTTAACATTATATTGCCATGGCAATAAAATTCATTTTTCTGACTTTCAAAAAAAAAAACAGTGAAATCCACATGATGTCACAGCCCACAACATCTTGTAGAGCAAGCCCTCCAGGTAGTCTATTATTTGCTGCGCATTTAACAAAAACCTTAGGGGGGAGGGTTTCCATTAAGCCCTTGCATCCTCTTGTATCATAGTGGGGGTATGAATTTTAATGCTGATCAGAGGATTAACATTATGTTCTTAGCAATCCTCAATAAATTTAATTTAATTTGTTTTACTCCCAGATTAATCGCACTTAGTTGAGTTTAATATTTATTGTTGAGTTTATTATTTATTATTAATACTTACTTGTTATAAATTGCTTGTCTCAGAATCCACAAGGACAAAAAATTCCACTGTGAAGTGTGTAATGTTTGTTTGGACAAACGTCTTGAAGGAAAACATAAGTGCAGACCTGATTCTGTCAGCGGCAACTCTGTACCCAGATCTGCAAGAATGAAGCAAGTTGGCAGAGATCTTTACCTACCATCAAATGCTGCAGGGTCTTTAGATGCAAATCACAACAGTTCTGGCCCTGAATTCTGGCAAGGTGTTGCCAGGGCTAGAGCATTTATTGAAGAAGGAGCAAGGAGAGAAATGGCAGAATGTGCATCCACAAGCAGGAGGTGGTTTTGCTCATGTGCACCAACACCACCTTGGGAGGTATATAGGATCATTGTTAATTTTTGTTGAGTATTTCCATGCAAAGCAGGTTGTAAGGTTGTTAATCTCCAAAAACATAGATGAGTGGGGTGTATTTGGCAATTTTTGTCTCGAATTACTCAGACAGGTTTCTATTGCGTCATGCACTGTTTTGCAGTGCTCTGACTCTTTCTATTATAACACCCAATGAGTGTCGCTGCTCTAAACCCTCACATTCCCATGCTTCTTTCGTGCCACTATAGGATTCTGTTTTTTTTTTCTGAGAAGTAACTAAGAACTGTTTCATAATGGTGCATAGCTAGACTTGCTCCAAGTCACTCACTTCATCTTTGTGTCAGTGGAGTTAGTTGAACTGATCTAAAATCGCACATCGACTTGTTTACGCACGAAGTGCACTAAATCCACAAATGCCCCTGAACGTACGCCATTTATGGATTCAGCTCATTCTAGAATCAGCAGCCATTTTCAAGCCTGTGCAATTGCCTTAGCTCTATATCCAGTGGTCACCTGGGAATCAATCAAACAAAAGACTTGGAGCAAGTCGAAATGATGCAGTGTAGTTTTATTTACCAAACAGATGGTTTTCCATGTTATATACAAAAATAATGCCCACTGAAATTCCACTGCTATTACTTTATTCTAAAATGGGATTGGAAACTTGAATGTTGTTACTCACTCCTATTAATCTGTCTACTTGTATTTTGGTCTTTTTTTACAGATGTCATTGGAAGAAGGCCTTATATGCACCTGGTGCTTTAGACAGCGATACCTGTAAGTAGGCTGTAGAAAATTTAATATGGAATTTTGATTGGTTTACAGGCAATGGTATATGAGCTCATATACCATTCAGTACAAATCAGTGGTAGATGTATGCATCAAAAAACAGGGGAATAGTCATATTAACAAAATTCGTTATTTAACTCGTCTATATACGAAGACTTTTGTTAGCCACTAACCTGTTCTGAAAATTTAAATATTTATTTATATACCGACCCCTAGGTAGCCACTAATCCATTTACTTAACTGCTACATTTGGATCGGGATTAAAATAATCTACCGACCTGGAGGTAGCCACTAACACGTTTACTTAACGGCTACCTTGAGATCGGAATATATTATATGGACCTGGAAGTAGCCACTAACGCGTTTCCTTAACGGCTACCTTGGGATCGGAATATATTTATATGGACCTGGAAGTAACCACTAACGCGTTTCCTTAACAGCTACCTTGGGATCGGAATATATTATATGGACCTGGAAGTAGCCACTAACGCGTTTCCTTAACGGCTACCTTGGGATCGGAATATATTGTATGGACCTGGAGGTAGCCACTAACGCGTTTACTTAACGGCTACCTTGAGATCGGAATATATTGTATGGACCTGGAAGTAGCCACTAACGCGTTTCCTTAACGGCTACCTTGCGATCGGAATATATTGTATGGACCTGGAAGTAGCCACTAACGCGTTTCCTTAACGGCTACCTTGCGATCGGAATATATTGTATGGACCTGGAGGTAGCCACTAACGCGTTTACTTAACGGCTACCTTGGGATCGGTATATATTGTATGGACCTGGAGGTAGCCACTAACGCGTTTAATAAAGGGCTACCGTGGGATCGGTATATATTGTATGGACCTGGAGGTAGCCACTAACGCGTTTACTTAACGGCTACCTTGGGATCGGTATATATTGTATGGAGCTGAAGGTAGCCACTAACGGGTTTACTTAACGGCTACCTTGCGATCGGAATATGTTGTATGGACGTGAAGGTAGCCACTAACGCGTTTACTTAACGGCTACCTTGGGATCGGAATATATACTATAGACCTGGATGCAGCCACTAAAGAGGTGACTTAACGGCTTAACGACTTAACCTCTTTACAACGATCGCCAAATTTTTCTTCACCAACGTTGCAGTGCTTTGTCGTAGCGGTGAGGCTCGTTCGCATTTCTGCATTCGCTAAATCTGCAACTGAATTGAGACCTTACAAAATGTCGTCGATGTTGACATAAAAGACCATAATAGCTCTTGAATGTCTTCTAAGTTAGAATAAACGGCACGCGATGCATGCAGAAGCGACGACGTTTCACAAGGGGTCTTTAATTATTTTCAGGACATTTGTCAAAAAATAAAAGTAACTGACAACTTCTGTGCTGAGTGATTGTTCAAAAGTTGCGTTATCTTGGCGTGACATACGATAATTATACGGTATACGATGCAAGGTCAAACGCTGTCTTGAAATTGCTTACACCGTTTGTTTTAAAAGAATGGAAAGATTTCTGTTTACTAAATCTTATAGAACGCATCAAATATAATTTGTGTCTTGCGTTTATACTTAACGGGCTGCGCGTATTATTCTTGCAGCACAACGTACTAGTCGAACTGTCACTTTATTTAATAAGCTAAACTGGATCCCCTTTTGCAAAGAAGCTTATATAAATCGATGTGCACTGGCCTACAAAAGGATAAACAAAACTTTACCTGAATACATGAACACATCTTTAAGGAAAAACTCTGACGTCCATTCGAGAAGTACTAGAAATTGCAATTTAAATTTATTATGCCCCTCTCACAGAAACGCCTCGGAGGGAGGACGCACTTTCGCCGTCAGAACTATTAAAGATTGGAACAGTTTACCCCGGTCTTTAAAAACAGAGAAGTCCGTCAAATCGTTTAAGGCTAAATTATGTGATACTATTCTTAACTCTCAGAAAACTAATGGAATTTTTTAACTCTTATTATTCGTAGTATGTTTGAAATTCTAAGTCCAGTTTATTATTTGTAACCATTTTTAATAGTAATTTAATTAAGTATTTTATTGTGAAATAATATCGTATTTTAGCATTTTATTGTAAATAATATATCTTTAGCATTCTAATTATTTCAAGCTGAGGGCCCCAAGTTTATCAGTAACTTAAGTTACTGTCACGGGTCACCCTCATTAAATAAAGTCTTTTTTTCACTTCACTTCACTATAAATTAGTATAAATTACTATAAATTAGTCCTTCCTAACTGATTTCTTTTCCCAGTCCTATTCGGTTCCACAGATCGGTCGATCGCAACAGACAACAGACATTAAGCACGACGACATTAAGCGATGAAAATTGTAAAATATGAGATTCGGCCGTAAAAATCCATTTTCTCATTTCAGATGGTGGATCTCAAAAGGAATACAAACAATGCACCTAGTTCCCATTGCTCTTCGGTTCAATTCAGGGAGTAATCCCCCGAGGGGGGGGGGGGGTACTCCTTTAATTTTACTACGGGGGTATTATTCCGATCTCAAGGTAGCCGTTAAGTGAAAGCGTTAGTGGCTACATGAAGGTCGACAGTATATATTCCGATCTCAAGGTAGCCGTTAAGTGAACGCGTTAGTGGCTACATGAAGGTCCATAGTATATATTCCGATCCCAAGGTAGCCGTTAAGTGAACGCGTTAGTGGCTACATGAAGGTCCATAGTATATATTCCGATCCCAAGGTAGCCGTTAAGTGAACGTGTTAGTGGCTACATGAAGGTCCATAGTATATATTCCGATCTCAAGGTAGCCGTTAAGTGAACGCGTTAGTGGCTACATGAAGGTCCATAGTATATATTCCGATCTCAAGGTAGCCGTTAAGTGAACGCGTTAGTGGCTACATGAAGGTCCATAGTATGTATTTCGATCTCAAGGTAGCCGTTAAGTGAACGCGTTAGTGGCTACATGAAGGTCCATAGTATATATTTCGATATCGATGTAGCCGTTAAGTCATTAGTTAGTGGCTACCTCCAGGTCGGTTATATTATAAAAATACTTTCCGATGTCAACGTAGCCGTTAAGTCATTAAGTTAGTGGCTACCTCCAGGTCGGTAATAGGATGAAATATACTGACGAAGTATTTGGCTTCAAGAACAGCTTGTATGTAGTGACCAACGAAAGTACGAAAAAAGCCGTCATCTAAAGCTCGAAAAAACAGCTGGGCAGCTCAAATATTGCAATTCTTGGGGTGTTTTTGATAAAACAATTATTCCACTCACACTTGTTGGATATGAGATAGTTATAGCCAACTTGGCGCTATGTGCCTCGTTGGCTATCTACCATCTCATATTCAATGCATGCTCATGGAATAATTGTTAAGGATCTCAAAGCCATTCTCTGTCCCATTACTCTGAACAGCTAATTGTGCATCAAACCTGGATAAACACATCGATGAGCATGAGGCTGGTTCACAGGAGCCTTTGGTTTAAAGGAGCAATTAATGTCACAATGTTATAGTCATTTTACGATTATTTTATCAGCTATGTCAAGAGCATGGGGTACGAGCATTTTCGTGTTTGAATTGTTTCAAAGCATTAGCTAGAAAGTATATGGCGTCATTGTTGCGTAATGAATGCGGGCTCAAGGAAAGTGTGGGTTTTATAACATAACGCATGCAATACAAAAATATTGAGCAAAATAATAATTGGGAGGCAGTTTTAAGCTTCTTGGGTGAAAATAGAAAGGGGAAAAAAACGTAGGAAGGCGAAAAAAGAAAGATCGTGTGCATACCTGCCCGTGTGTTGACCTCTCGTCCTCCCTACTTTCTAGTACAGTAAACCAACGCATTGAGCTAACTTAAAGTGCCTATGAAGCGAAATTTTTTATTTCATAATTCAAAAGTTTACTATTTAAAATACACAATTCCAAAGTTTAAGAATTGTACGATAAAAATTGTCCGTTTTACAAGCGCCAAAAGTTAGCTATTTTTGCTTCAAAAATGTCTAGAGGACTGGGTCCGAATTTATCGCGAAGTTCCAGCGTGTGACGTCAGTTTGTTTGCAAACTTTGTTTACGCCCATTGATTTTCAGTCGCAAAGGAGAAATTTATGAGAGATAAAACTTGTCTCGTGACCCTGAATCGAGTAGCTTTTTGGAACCATCAGATAGCTCTGTCGAAGAAGATATTTTGGAGGAAGAAGGGAAAGATGTCGAAGTATTTTTCGGCGAAAAATAAAGCCGTACGAAGACGAAGCACTGGCCGATATCGAAGTGGACATGAAAACTGCGGAAGGATCGAAGAAACTGACCTTTATGACCTTACTTCAGCAGTGTTGCAGGCCAGAAACGAAAGAGAAATTGCAGTAAACTCATGGTTTGTATAATTTCGATAGCATTTGTTGTTTCATACCAAGCAGGGCGCCCTGATACCAAGTATTCTTGCAATGTCGAAGCTGGTGCTGCTCTTAACATTTTACACATGGCAGTACCGTTTGGAAGGTTTTTTATAAATGTAATTCTAGTATCTGCTACGAGTAAGGGCAATTCCACAGCATATACATTAATTCTTTTACAATTATTGATTATTCACGGTTCTGATCCATGACAATATTGTCCTCTTTCCGCGTGTAGCGATTGTTCAGGATAGTGCATAAAGGGCAATTCCTACGGTGCAAAAAAAATTGTTTACAACTTAAGTGATGAGGGGAATAATATTTTTCAGATCTTAGTACAGTTGCCCACCCCTATATATACTTTACCCCATAACAGGTAATACATTTTAGTGGACTGTGGACTTTGTGTCACAGTTAATGTTTTAGCCACAACCTGAAATAATGACACATACATACCAAATATTCTTTACAATTACAAATAAACAAGCTGAATAAATTTAGCATAAAACTGATAATATTTTTGATGGCATAAGACATTGATATTTGGGCTCATTTGTTGTTGTTGTTTTTTTTGCAGATGCATGTGGGTAGTTGCCTATAGTCAGAGAATCCTGCACTGGCTGTATGGGTAAATGGGGTGGGACAGACAATCAGTAGAAATGTGATTTTGTTTGTTGTTGTCTTTTGGCTCAGCCTCAATTATAGAAATATATACAGCAGGTATTCTAACTGAAATAAAACACATTGCTGGCTATTCACTTGCATGTATTGAACTTGTCTTATTCATTTATGGTTTGACAAGTCTTGCGAATGTACATATTTACATGGTGGCAAGAACAATATCTCATGAATGAGATATGTCATATGACATACAATATGATTTGAACTTTGAGTTATACAGGCTTCACTGAATTTATTCTCTACCACTCGCCATCTTTCAACCGGTATTTGGCAATGTTCGGCAGCCGTGCAGTGGTGCAAAATGACATCACAGATTTCCTCACCTGTGAGGATAGGAGAAATATGCCACTACAGTCTCTTGATGTAATTTCGTGAGTGGTAGATTTTCCAGTCAAACACTCACATCTACATGTATATATGTTTTATTAGATAACAACAATTTAATGATAACAGGCATTGTGACTGAAATAAAACAAAATTATAGTCTGTATTTATGTGTGTTACACTTGGGGCCTTGAGAAAGTTACACTTGCATCACACCATAATAGCGGGACTAGAAAAAAAATCCAGCTTGCCCATTGGATAGGCAGTTCTGAAATTTTGATTGCATGGAATTTTTGCATACTCATCTTTGTTTGCTTTTCAGTACAATTTAGTTAGGAGACCACTTACCTGTCTACCTATGCCTTTGCTTTTAGGCAAATAAGCATGAAAAGTTCTTTGTCCTTCAGGACAATCTGGCTTGTCCTGGACAGCACTGTTTTTTAGTACTGTAAGTCGTTTGGTTACTCAATGATTTGTAGAGATTGTACAGTATTGGCCACCACATAAATTCACAACAAGGATTACAACAAATGTGACAAATATGCCCTTGATGTACCTTTTGAAAATAATACTTGAAGCAACCCTTAATTTCAAAACCTAATCAAACAATAACAACCCTCCAAGTTAAGACCATTTTAGTCGCCATGCCAACTAAAATTTTGGAGCTGGCAACTATAATGTTAGCCTGCGAATGCAGATTTAGTTTTCGTCGGAGACAAGCGACAGCCGGAAATACGTCTGCGTTCGCAGGCTACTACAATGTAAATTGGAACTGAAAATTAAGAAGAAGGATTGAAAGCATGAACTTAATTTAGCAACTAAAATTTTTCACTGGCAACCAAACAAGCAGTTAGGGAAAAAATAAATTTGGAGGGTTGAATAATGGCATTTTAAACTGATAATAGGTTAAGTCTGCATTCGAGCCAAGTGGCCCATCCAGCCTGAGCAGTAGTATGAAGAGACTAGGAGTATTTCCACTCCTCTCAGGTGGATAGGATGCTAGTCCATCATAGGGTTACCCCCAGCAGTAAGTTTCCTGGTATATTTTGTGCAGCCGAGTGAAACACTTCTAAAAGGCACTACATGGCAAAGTGAAACAAAAATGGAATTGATCAATATCCACCAAACACAAACCATTCATGTGACGTAATATTTTTAGCTGCCATAGTAAATTGTTGGATCTTTTTTAGATGACCACAACAATGTTATTGACTGCAGTATAAATTTAACTGCCAGTGGAGTTAAATATATTGGTTAAAAAAATATATTTCTAAAAAAATTATACAATGTAGTTTATATCTGCTACTGTTCCTTATGGCACAGTTACTGTCAAATTATACCAGTTTGAAAGATGTTATATGAAATTCATAGATTGTATATCAATATATGAATTTATAAATTGTTTATTCTCAGTGAAATGAAACAACACTGTTTATAAAACTACAACACCAAATACTCCCCTAACAAACCATCATGCTAAAGAACAACACAAAGGAGGTATACATGGAGGCTTCGTCAAGTCTCTAATTCCTTTTGTACAACGAAAACATTACAGGCATTATTTTAGACCACCGGGAATAAGCTTACAGCTATTGTGTCTATACAAAACTCGAACAGGGTGGGTGAACACGAACGAAGAAAACATGTTCCTACACCGCTGCAAACATAAGGTGCATCACGTGCTGCTGGGCTTTTAATTTTGGAACGACAACATGAAATTGTTAGCTTCCTTGTCTTTTCTTGCACTCACGTAAGCTGGAAGGAAAAAGTCCCTTTTCAGAAAAGACTGCAGTTTTCATCCCTCGGCTAAATCCAAGTTAAAGAGCATAAATGAACTTCCCTGGTAGCACGAGCTCTCGAAATGTGCCGAGCACTGGAGCACAGCGATGCTTTCGTAGTGGGGTTGAAATCAGGAGAATCAGCGCGATTTCTTCGTACAAATTGCACCTTGTTTCCACTCAAAACCTGCTCTGACGAAAATTGGTACATTCTTATGCCCTGGTTTATGATGTGTTTTGGCTACCTTGGTTATTTGGTGCACCAGCAACACAAAATCGTCCTCTCCTTTTCTTCTGTCGGCCATATTTGCTTGAACATTTGCAAACAAACTGACGTCACATCTTGATGTCACGTGGTATTTTGGCCGCGCGATCGATTAGCCATTTTTGAAGGCATAAAAGGGCAACTTTCAACGCTTGTAAAATTCTCAATTTTTATCGTAGAATTCTCAAACTTTGGAATTGTGCATTTCAAATAGTAACCTTTTCAATCATGTAAAAAAAATTTTCGCTTCATAGGCACTTTAACACATAGGATTGTAATGCGTACATGTGTCTGGAGCATTATGCATTTGTCTGGGCAGCGATTTGAGTGTAATTTTTAGAGGTTTTAAGAAGAGATAGAAGAAAGAAAATTATTTTTTTGTAACACCACCAAAATATATTTATCTTTTCAGCTTATACTGCTGCTCATACATGTATTTCATTATGCAAAATAGTCGTTGTTTTAAAGAGACCTTTGATTCTGATTACTTTGAAATTGAAGGAAACCCCAAAATAATTGTATTTATTTCGTAAACTTAGCCTAAAATCTAAAATGAATAATGGTAATTTACCGTTAAACAATATGCACCTGGACAATAGGGAATAAAAAATTCCTGGATGTGAGTAAGGCATGCCAGGTGACCTGGCCTTCCTACCTCTCTTTTGAATTGTGCACGCTTCGAATTTGACGTTTGTCAATATTCTCCGTGACTTTCAACGTTTGCCGTCAGCACCAGAATCCTTGGGGCTTTTCTTGGATTCTTTCAACGGTCCTAAGGAGTTTTCTTCGTCCTTTCGGAAATATAATGTTTGCCGGTAGCTTTTGTGTTGCGTTCTTGTTCCACGTGGCATTTGCGACTCATCGGTCCGCCATCTTGGTTGTTTTCACGACCTTGTTTCTGCGGTGTGGTGGCCTTCCGTTACAATAAGCGTTCTTCGGTTGGCTTGTTTTCTACGTGCCAGAGCTCATATATTTTTGGGCTGTTCAACATTTTCCCAGGAGTTCTTGTCTCTTGGTCGGTAAAGTATCACAGCGTTTTTTACCTTTTACCGCTCGTGGCTTTTTTGCCTTTGTACTACTCCTATTTCGTTTTTTGTGTCGTGGTACACGCCCTTGCTTTTGGTTCCTTGTCTGTCTTTTTTTTTTTACTTAGTTGGTTCGTGCTTTTTTTGCCTATTTCCCTTCACTAGCATGTCTACTTTTGGAGAAGGGAATAACGAACCGACTCCGGTAAGGGTGGCTGATCTGCCAGAAGTTTTGGATGGCTCGGTTGTGGTTCTCGATCCATCTCTGCCGCTTAACATCCTTGCCGATTTGCAACGACAGATCAAAACCAATCATCCTCTTGTCCAATCCCTCAGAGAGGAGTTGCATCAGGATCGTTTGACACGTTCTTCGTCTCATTCCCTGGGCCACAGGTCTCCTAGCATTGTCTCCGTGTGTGTACAGGAGGATGTGCCTTTGGTACCTAGAGCTTCTGGAATTCCAGATGACAGTATTTCGCTGTTTGCTAAAGAGTCAAGCTTGCAGGGGACAACAGCCCAGGAAACCTCCTTCAGGCACCCCACTAGCCTGGATTTGGATGTGGAGCCATACTTGTCACGGCCCCAAGTGGACTCTCACACTCCTGGGTTCTCAGAGAATGTCCTTTATTTTGCAGATTTATTGCAACTTCCAAAGAGGAAGGATGACTCTGCAAGCTTTTGTAATATGAGCGAGGAGTTGTTGTCATCGGAGGCGGAGGCACGGAGCACTTCTTCCCTGCCACCCTCTCACTCAGTTGGCCATTGACTGAAGGAAACCAACAGCAGGTTAAGGGGCTCTGAGGACACAAAGGTCCTCAAACAACATAAGGATGCTCTCCAGGCACACCATAAAGGCATGGTGGGCTTGGAAGTTTTCTCTTCCACTCATCATAAGATCTTTCCTTTGTCATCCTACCGTATTCATGATCATGTTGTTGAGCCTACGCCTCAAGTGCTAGATGCTGACCATGTTATGTTGGGCTCTGCAGAGACCTCCATTACAATTAAGGCTTCGGAGTTTAAAGCCATTGAGTCCCTCATCAGAAGTTCCTTGAGTGTTCTGTCTTACATTGAGCACTTTGATGAGGCCTCCACAAAGCTCCTTCAACAGCTGCTCTTGGAGGTGGGCCAGGGTAACCAGGAGTCTCGGTCACCACGGGCCCAGATGCTTCTCAATCTGAAGCTATCACAGGCCAGGGCACTCTCCCATCTTGCCAACATCGAGGCTAAGCTACTGGGTAATGTGGTCCTCGCTAGAAGGGATTCATTTCTGGCCCGTTCTAAAGTTGCTGGTGATCAGCAACTCAAGAACTACCTGCTAACCACCCCTGTGACCCACACTTCCTTGTTTGCAGGGCAAGTCACTCCGGTGGCTGAAGAACTGGCTGAATGCAGGAGGCGACCTTCAGTGTTTTAGGAAAGAAGGGCCACAGGCTCTTCCACTCCTGCAGGACAGCAGAGTCACTCCCCCTCGTGAAGGTCAAGGTTTTACCCAGCCAAGCCTCGTAACTCGCGCCAAACTTTGCCAGTGTCCTCTACTCGGGTAATGCCAGCAAAGCGTGGGGGCCAGCAATCATCAGGAGCCCCTGCCAAGAAGCCCAGATCAGGACCAAAAAACTTCTAACTGGACAGGGTGGTGGCCTCCCCCTGTCCAGCCCGTCATTGCGCAGTAGACCTTTCCCTTCCCTTCAGTTCCTGTGGGCAGCCGTCTTTCCCTTTTTCTGGATGCTTGGAGGTCCATAACAAGGGACCAGTATGTTTTGCATCTTCTCCAATATGGACTTCCTCTCAGTTTCGAGTCTCAGCCGCGTTTGACCACCAGTCCGGTGCCCTTCCCTCTTCAAGAAGCCAGCAGCAAGAGAGAGCACCTAAGAGCCGAGACTCTAGCCATGTTGAAAAAGGGAGCCGTCGAGAGAGTGTTGAACAAGTCCTCTCCCCAAAAAGAACGGGAAACTTCGCTTGGTCATAGATCTGTGATCTTTGAATTGCCACCTGAGAAAGGAGAAGTTCCACATGGAAACACCCGCAAATCTGTGCCACTCCATTCAAAAAGGGGGTTGGGTGATCTCTGTAGATTTGACGGACGCATATCTGCATGTTCCAATCCACCAATTGTCGAGGAAGTTTCTTCGTTTCTGTTATCAGGACAAAGTGTTCCAGTTTCGGGTTCTGCCCTTCGGGTTGTCAGTGAGCCCGAGAGTCTTCATCTGCGTAGTGGATGCAATGATGGCCCATGTTCGGTCACTGGGCTTTCAAGTTCACCATTATCTGGATGACTGGCTCCTGAGGAACCAACAGTTGACCAACCTCAGGACTCAGACACAAGACCTCCTTCACTTAACAACCCGCCTAGGCTGGATTCCCAGCCTGGAGAAGTCAGAGTTAACTCCAACTCAAGACTTTGTCTTTATCGGCACACATTATCGAACCGATCTGGGGCTGATGTTCCCTCCAGCAGTTCGGTTCCGAGAAGCAGCCAGTCATGATCGCTGGTTCCTCCTGGCGAAGTATGTGACAACTCGGGACTTTCTTTCACTTCTCGGGAGGTTGGTGTCAATGTCGGATCTGGTACCCTTAGGTCGTCTCAGATATTGGCCTCTTCAGCTTTACCTCTTACCTCACTGGCGACCCAGTCAGGGTCAGCTAACAGACCAGATCCCATTGGATTATCCCTTCTTGGATCCATTTCTGAAATGGTGGACCAAGCCGTCCAATGTTCTTCAAGGGAGACCCATTCAGGCTCCTCCCCCTCAGTTGGCCATATACACCGATGCCTCCACCAGTGGTTGGGGGGCCCACTGCAGCAATCAGTCAGCAGCAGGTTTGTGGTCAGCAACCGAAACATCTCGACACATAAACGAGTTGGAGATGTTAGCCATTCAGAAGGCTAGCAGTTGCCTACCTACGGAATCAGGGGGGCACTCACTCAGTGCCCATGTTTCATCTCACATGGCAAATCCTTCTGGAGTGCCAGCTGCAGGGTATCACCTTGTTAGTTAGGCACATCCCAGGTCGTTTCAATGTTCTAGCCGACAGCCTGTCGAGAAGGCATCAAATCATAGGCACAGAATGGTCTCTACACCCCAGCGTAGTACGCCAGATGTTCTCCATTTGGTACATTCCTGAGTTGGACCTGTTCGCAACTTGTCACAACAACAAACTGGCAGCATTTGTGTCTCCAGTTCCAGACCCTCGGGCTGTAGCAGTGGATGCTCTGTCAATCCCCTGGGACAGGCGCTGGGTATATGCCTATCCTCTGACTGCGCTAATGCAACGAGTACTTCACAAGTTAGTGCACTCAGACCAGTGTCGAATGCTACTGGTGGCGCCACTTCAGCACTATCAACCCTGGCTTCCAATGTTACTAGGGTTGCTGGTGGACTTTCCCTGGAAGGTGCCCTCATTTCCACGACTCCTGAGGCAACCTCAGTTGGGGGTATTTCACAGCCATCCCGAACAGGTTTCATCTGTTCTCCTGGAGCGTATCCAGCGTGGCCTGTGAGAGTGACAGTTTTCAGAAGCAGTTGCCCACCATCTCTGCCAGACAGTTAGAGCATCTACCGCCGGCATCTATGACTGTAAATGGCGAGTCTATGAGGGTTGGTGTCGTACAGAACAGATTAGTCCTCTCCAAGCCTCTGTTCAGCAATTAGCTGAATTTTTGAGTTCCTGCTGTCAACTCGCAAGCTTGCTATAAGTACGGTTTTTCGGCTACAAGGAGGCTGGAATCCTGGTACAGACCCAGTTCTGTCCTCATTGTTGCGTGCCTTTGATATAGAGCATCCTAAGTCTCCCAAGATTGTTCCTCGGTGGAACCTGGCTCTGGTCCTCCAAGCCATCCTGGAGGAACCCTTCGAGCCTATGGATTGTTGTGCTATGAAGTTTCTCACTTGGAAGACAGTCTTTCTAGTGGCACTGGCATCTGCAAGACGTGTTAGCTGCCTGCATGCCCTATCGCTTGAGCCAGACCCATAGCAGCCTGACTTGCCTGGGTCTATCAGGTTTGGTCGTCACAAGACAGATGTGACAATCTTCACCAATCCAGCCTTCGTTGCCAAGAATCAGAGGCTGGAATCAAATCCTCCAGTGGTGATAAAGTCTCTGCGCTCTTTTATCGCAAGCCAAGAGGAGCCTGATAATAAGCTGTGCCCAGTGCGTGCACTTCTTTATTACTGGAAGCGCACACAAGCTCGGCAAGGCAATTGCTTTCGCTTGTTCTTGCCTTACAAGCTTGGTCTAGGAGATAACAAACTCCAGCCAGATTCAATATCAAGATGGATCAAGTCAGCTGTTAGACAGGCCTATACCTCTGCAGGTAATTCAGAGTTTGTCAGGGGCCTCGTGGGGATTTCTGCCCACGAGGTTAGGGCTATAGCCACCTCTTGGGCGGCCTTCAACTCTGCCCCAGTTGAAGACATTCTTAAAGCTGCCTATTGGAACAGTGAAACCACTTTTACCAATTTCTACCTACGTGATATGTCAGGGTTTTCTGAGCAGATCCATCACCTTGGTCCCCTTTCAGTGGCCCGTACGACAGTGGCTCGCTGATTTTGGGGCTTTTGGAATTGTGCATATTGTTTGCCCCCAGTCTTTTTCTGGCGTTGCAAATAGCTTTATTATTGTATAATTAGCTTTGAGTTCTGTTATACATGTATATAGCCTTGTCATTTATTGGCTCTGAAAAAAAAACCCTTCTATTTTTTTTCCCGGAGTATTTGTACTTTTACATGCTTGGGTGGATTTCGTCTTTGGCCATATTGGCCTCATCTGTTCTGGCCATTCATTTGTCTGGAAACACAGGGACTCTACTACAAGCCTTGCTCAAGCCTTGCAGTCTTCCGCATCTCTTCTGGGTGCTGACGTCTTTGGTACTCAGGCAGTTACTATCCCTCCTCCAGGCATGATATTCTTCTATTCATTTTAGATTTTAGGCTAAGTTTACGAAATAAATATGTCTTTTTCCACAGGAAAATTGATATTTATGAGTAATCCTTACCTAAACTCTAAAAGATTTTGCCCGCTTACATGCCCTTCCAGCATGTTTCCACCTCCCCGCTGGCCTACACAGCCTGAGTTGGGAAGATTCTTTGCGCCACATCAAAAGTGAGGTAGGAAGGCCAGGTCATCTTGCATGGCTTACTCAGATCCGGGAATTTTTTATTCCCTATTGTCCTGGTGCATATTGTTTGACGGCCAATTAGCATTATTCAGTTTAGATTTTAGGTAAGTATTACTCATAAATATCAATTTTCCTGTGGAAAATGACATTTTTCAACATAGAAAAACATCAACGGAATACTAAAAATGTGAAAATAACCTGCAAGGGTGGTTTCGGCTGTCGAAGATTAAGACCTATTACGACCAACAAACTTATGGGAGGCGCGGTGGCCTAATGGTTAGTGCGCTGGACTCCGGATCGGGCGGTCCGGGTTCGAGCCCTGGCCGGGGCACTGCATTGTGTTCTTGGGCAAGACACTTAACTCTCACGGTGCCTCTCTCCACCCAGGTGTATAAATGGGTACCGGCGAATTTACTGCTGGGGGTAACCCTGCGATGGACTAGCATCCCATCCAGGGGGGAGTAGAAATACTCCTAGTTGCTTCATGCTACGGAAACCGGGGATAAGCACCGGCCTGATGGGCCACTTGGCTCGTATGCAGACATTACCCCCTTTACCTGTCCAATTTACCCATGTATAAGTCAACCTTTTTTTTTACCAAAAAATCGGTCGAAAAAAATCGTCCTCAGTCGACTTAAACATGGGTCGAAATTTTCGACCCAAGCACCAGTTAAATAAATTCTGCACAATTAGCATAACAGTTGTTTTTATATGTTAACAAACATCGTATAAACAACAGTACAGGTTTAAATACGACGTCCTTTCGCTTTGTTATGTGTGTCGTTAAATTGGCAGTTCAAGTTAAAATTCATTACGATTTATATGCTTATAATAAACCTGAATGTTGTAGGGACTCACTGGCACAAGGTTTAAATAAAGAGCTGACATTTTCCACTCATAAAGCTGTAAATCCACTCGAGAAAAACATCTTCATGCCAGATCTTTCTCGCTTTGTTTGCTTTTTAGTGACATTGCATGATGCAAGCACGTGTAGTTATCAGTTACCAGTACCTCACCAATTTTGTAGCTTGGTTACCAAGTTCCCCAATTGAGCAAGCTTGGCACTTTGCTTATCGAGTCGTTTTAAAAGATTTTTGGTGTAACTTGGTGTTTTGCTTGTCTTCTAAAGCCGCTACTATCTATCCAAAATTACAAAGGCTCATTTGAAATTAGTGTTTGATTTTATAAGCCTGTTTCAAAAATTATGGACAAAATGCCTGATAAACATGTGTTGCTAAAACGCTCGTGTAAGCATGATAATAAACTTCACATTGAAACTTGCTGTGATTTTTTCATTAAGTACCTCTACCTGAAAGGAAATTCTAAGAAACACAAGGCTAATTTTCCAAGAACATTCTTACCCAGAAATAAAAAGATTAGTTTATGCAGGTTTATGGCCTCAAAAATAGGGGATCGACTTATACACGGGATCGACTAATACTCGGGTAAATACGGTATAGCTGCTTAAAGCTATAGGTAATTTATAATGTGATTATAGGGTAGAGTAGTGACTTCAGTGTTTCCCCTAGAAACTAGGAATTTATTAACTGTTGTTACTCTCAATTTAAACATTCCATTTGTTCCTTTGATGACAACAAGCATTGATAATTAAAGGAAGATGACTAAGCAATTTGTGGCTCATGATAATGTTGATCTTTGTTCTATCTACAATTAACACAGGGGGCCATCTTCTTGTTCCCGACCCGATGAGCACTGCCTTCAGGTAATGTTCAGATGTATTTATCTTAAATAAATATTTCGTAATCGTGGCCCATGCGCAGAGTTCCTTTTATGTTGTAAAATAGTCACCACCAAAGACCTTTTACCAAAAAGCAAATAGTTTTTGCTTTTATTTGTTAAAATATATCGACTGTCAATTGTAAGAAACCACAAAATGTTGCAAAAAACTTCATTCTTGATTTACTCAAAAATGCTCTTTCAGGTTTTTTCTCAATTTTCGTCTACAGGTAGTCAATCTACGATACTTTAACATATATGTATTAAGAAATAAATACCAAGAGTAAGTCCAGATTTAGGAAACATTTTGTTGCTATGGTCAAAATAATGTGATCATTATGGCGTAGTTTGGAAGATTGGCTTCCTGGGTAATTTCGTTTTCACAACCACCACCCTATTATAAAAATATTTTTGAATAACTGCGCTCAAATACCTCAAAGCAATATAAAAGTGTCTTTTTCATATTTAACAGGATATTTCTGAAATGCTATTACAGATTTTGGTCAGCAAGAAGAATAATGACTGTGCTTTTTATATACTGCAGTCAAATTTTAGAGCAGAATACTATTGCAAGCATAGGAAAATAACACAGAATTGTCGCCAAGTTTCGGCTGCCATGGATTTTGTTTATCTTGTTCCTTGTCTATTCCTCCCGGATGCACATCCAATAAATATTCAAATTCCTGAATTTAAGGTGCGTTTCTTTGGGAGAAGCCGGGATTGGATTTTTAATCTCAGATCACACAGATACTTCGCCCCCAAAAGAAACGAAGAATCCGAAAAATGGATTTTTTGCCATGACAATCCAGTAAACACTGTTCATGCTGAACATAAAATATCAGCGGGTATTTAGTTTTCGTCGAAGGTATCATAGCTGAAATCAGTTCAGCATACAAAAGCCTTAACAAAAAAAAAACACACACACAGTGAAGCCTTTCTTCTTTAGCCTGAAGCATAATGCGGCGAAAGCGTATCAGAAGCGAAGAATTCTGTGAAAACATGATCAGTGCGAACTAGACTAGTGTCGATTTCAGATGTACAGCTTCTGTAGGCACAAAGCGAGAATCCAGATTTGGATTTTCCCAAAGAAACGCACCTTAGCCAGTAATGATTTTATGATGAATGAATTAAATTGATGGGACTGAGCGCTTCTTCAGTTCATCTTCTATTAGTAAGATTCTCCAACAAGTTGGTACGTTGCAAAGCCTTGCGACCTTACTTAGCATCTTAGTTTAAAAACTGACAACCACGGTTGTCGATATATACAAGTGTATTTAAAAAAATGTCATAAAATATTTACGCGCGACAAGCTGCGCGACCAAGCGCAGGAATTGCTATTCATTGCACGTGCAACAGGGATATTGTTTAGAGATATTTTAGCGCAGTTATTCAAAATTAAATATGCCGTTATCATAGCCATTCGTAGAATTCCTTTTCTGTTTTAAAATATTTTTCACTATCAAAGACCTTTTACCTAAAGGGAGATAGTTTTTGCTTTAATTTGTTGAAAGATGTCGACTGTCAATTGTAGGAAACCGCAAAATGTTGCGAAATATTCTTGATTCACTTAAAAACGCTCTCAAAGAATGATTACCAAAAGTTTGTGCAGATTCCGAGAAAATTAGGCGTGGTTAAAAACAAAAGAAAACGACAATAATTGCTTTGGTAACATTTGTTGCTAAGAAACTAGTAAAAAATTAAACTATGGCCATATGTGATCATTATGGCATAGTTTGGCAAAAACTGAAAATTAGCTTTATATAGATAATTTTCATTTTAAGACAACCACCCTACGGCTAAAAAAACTACATCGAGCCTCCTTGACTTTTTCAATTCGTGTTTCACAACTTGGCTTCCTATGACTTTTCTTTCACGACTTTCTTTGAGTTTCAACTAGAGTAATTCAGTAGGCAACAAGGCAGTAACAATAATAATCTTTACATGCAATGCAGACAACAATAACTAGTTTTTCAGTACATTTTAGTATAATTAAACAACTGTGCATTCTTCTCTTTTTGCTGTATTGTAAAATGATATTACTGTTAGTGTGTATAATTATTGTAACTAGTTAAGTAAAAGCCGCCGTAATAGAAACGTTTGGCTATTATTTGTACAAAAGGGAGGCCAAGACAACTCGCTGCCTGCACTGGGGCAACGTGTCGAAGAGGCTTGTGCTTTGGTTGAAAGAATTCTCAGGGAACGAGAGGAACGGGAAGAGTTTGGAAGGGAAATAGAAAGAAAAGAACGAGAAATAAGAGAACAGAGAGCAAGAAAGAGAAGAGAGAGGGAAGCGTGGGAACTGGAGGAAGCCAGCAGGTGGCCTCAACAGCAAGAGCAGATCACTGGACGCTCACAGTGGCTGTGTGAACATTACCAGAGACATTGTAGAGTGCGTTTCCCTTGTTGCAGTCACTTCTATTCCTGCCATCGCTGCCACAACAACTCCAAAGCATGCGACAATGAAGAAGCAAAGGCAAGCCATGCCACTCACCTCAAGTGCTCATTCTGTCACCATGAACAAGAGGTGAGCGTTTTTAATTCGATTCCTAAGTTCGGATTTTTACTGGTGCAAAGGAATTGGGATTGTGAGGGGTGGAGAAGGGAGGATGGAGTTGGTTTAACCACATTCTCATCTAAAACGCACCACCGTACATGTACCGTAAGGTCATAAACGATGCCAGAGTTCGTTCATTTTTTGTGGTAACTGCACGCATAGATGTAGCTTGACTACCCAAAATCGAAATTGGAATTTTACAAATGTTTTGCCTCGGGTTGCTTTGGCGTTTTACTTGTTAGTAAAAAACATATTGAAGTTCAAACAGCAATTCTACTGATCCTCTAGTGTTGCTGTTGCTCTTGTTATTGGGGCTAGGGGCATTATCCTGTTGTCTGTTCCATTCAATTGTTCTCTCGAAGACTAGCGAGCCATTCATGTAAGACCTTGCTGCTACCCGACCCAAATAAACTGGTTTAATAAATAAACAAATTACTCAGTTATATTTAGACACAGCGGTATTTAAAGCTAGAAGCTTATGGAGCAGTGTATTTCTGATCGAATTGGAATTTGAAAGTGTCGATTTTTTACGGACGTAGGAAAACCGGAGGAAAAAACCCTTACAGCAAGGATGAAAACAACAACAAACTCAACCCTAGCCTGCGTAGCTGGCGGTTTTGTTGGGGTTTAAGCGCACGCGAGTAAGCGGCGAAGCCGCGAAAACGAGCGGCGAAGCCGTGAGGGGCTTAGAGAGGAGAAAAGCGAAATAACCGCCTGCCCTGATCGGTTGCCTTTTTGTCTCGTGTTACCATGGTATCACGAGAAGTTCGTGTGGGGAGCTTTTGTTTAGGGTAGTACTTCGTGTAAGATCTCACGTGTGGTCACGAAGTGACAAGTGAACAAGGTTAAGACAATGGATATATATTTATGGTAAATTTGTGGGTGCGCGTAAATAAAAGCCTTCTGGACTGTGAGTCAATGGGTTAATGCATCGCAAATCGCTTTCAATACTAACATTTCCCCAACGCATACTCCATGCAAAATAGTCGAATCTCGAAGAGATCTTTGATGCATTCTTTGTTGTTTGTCCGCGTCTCAGGCCGTTTTGAAGCGTTTTCGGCGTTTCGTTTATAGTGGAACACCACCAGCAAGCGCTAACTTGCCGAAAATATAGTGAGCTTGGGCTGCCTGTGAATACTATGAGATTTTGACAATTATATCAACATACCTCGATTCACTGTTGTCCCGTCAGACGATCTGAAGTGTTTTAGCATAGTTATGCCATTTTGAGTTTCCACTGCTAATCTCGCACGCGTAAGTCTTGCTTGATAGCAGATCTTTGTCGCGTGGAAAGCAAATCAACATGGCAGAGTTTTGATTTTCGAGTTTTCCCCTTCTGAAGGCGTTATCGAGGGCCTTATCAAGCTTGAATAATTTAGGCGAAGATGGAGAAGTTTTTTTGAAGCAAGAGCGAAAAACGACCGCAAACAGGTTTGGTAGCTTTGGTATGCTTGATCCTGACAAAATAAGAAAGAAGAATCAATCGAAGAATGTGAGCGCCCATAACGTATGCATCTGCTGCAAATAGCAAATAGAGTCTATCGAATATTAGCTTCTCCCCGTCCAAGCTTCCACGGTATGGGACTCGTCAACAACAATCGCCGATACAGCTCGATGGAGTTCTGTTCGCTGTACTACAATTTCTTTACTGCAGAGCAGTAAAGACAGTAAAGAAATTGCGGTGGATCATCTCGCACCAAATTGATCGCTTCAGTTGACAGTTCCATGGCGTGGAAAATGCATTTTAACGGCGAAATCACAAGAACGCAGGTTCTTGTCGAGGACAATTCTTGTATGGCGAGCGGAAACACCGTGAAGATCATGCTTTTGCCAAACCAAGTTGGCAAAATGGCCATCACATCTTGCCCACGGAGCAAATTGATTGTGGCCGTTTCTTGCTCTTCCTTCATAACAATTTCTCTACCTTCGCGGAGAATATTCAAGCTCAATAAGGGTCTCGCAAACGTTTTCTCTGCCATGTTGATTTGCCTTCTACGCGGCAAAAATCCACTTGTCCCTTCGAGTGCTCCCTTGGGAGATCATCAAAACATTTGATTGATGTGCCAAGCATTCTGATCCAATCAGAACGGCCCGTACGCCAGCGTACGGACTTTCCAAAAAAGGCAGCCGATCCGGGCAGGCAGTTTTTCGCTTTTCTCCTCCCTAGGCCCCTCGCGGCTTACTCGCCTACTCGCGCGCGTGTAACCCTTATGAAACCGCCAGCTACGCAGGCTAACTCAACCCACATATGACGCCGGGTCTGGGAATTGAACCTGGGCCACACTGGTGGGAGCTGAGCGCTCTCACCATTGCACTTGAAGGCTCAACAGGATGAAACATTTTTGGGGAAGCAGTTTATGCTCATGACGAGAAGTACACTAGCACGTTCTTCCGCGCCACCAAATACCCACACACGCACAGTTGGATGCTCTGGCCACTGAGCTACAGGGAGATTCATGGCGAGCTCGGCCATTTATTCCAGAACAGTATTTAATGAGTGGTAAGACCTGTAGATTGTTCCTAAACATTAAAACATTTTGTGCGTCTTCACTGCTGTAGATTGGTGAAGACAGTGGAAAATGCCGCAGCTGTGGAGCCCAGATGTCGGCGTATTTTTGCTCTATCTGTAAACATTTTACCAGTGTCGATAAGACACATTGTAAAGAATGCGGAATGATATGCAGGTGAGTTACAAGAGAGGTCTTTCCCATTTACATTATTTAAAAAGGAGGCAGCGTGGCCCAGTGGTTAGGGCGCTGGACTTGTAATCCGGAGGTCCCAGGTTCAAATCCTCCTCCCTGCCACTAGATGGATTTGTCTTCGGTGGTCCCGAATTCAACTCTTCCACGCTTTGTATATAGCCAACTGGTCAGCCTCCTGCCAGTTGGGATTTTTAACAAGTTTCTGTTTGATTTATAATATTTGTTTCACTATTTACAGTGTCCTCAATTAGTACAGACGTGCTAAATACATTGACACTTAAATAAAGTGATTTTTTTTTTATGTTATGTAGTTTAAACCCATTTTTTTCCATTGTATACAAAAACTACATGTTACTTTGTACCAACGTAATTATAACGCAAAAGTCCTTGAATTTTAGGGGGAGTCCTTGAAATGTCCTTGAATTTCTGTGTAAGTCCTTGAAAAGTCCTTGAATTTTCTGTGCATAGACTTTGATATTCTTTTCCCGTGTAAAGCAACTTCAAACACTGTAAAACACGGTTGTAAAAGCAGCTAATAACGAGAAAAGACAAGTGAACTGAAAAACGTAGAGAAGGAGGTGGAGCAAACACTTGAAGCCTTAGAAACCTGTCAGCTTGGACTGGGAATGTTTCATTTATATATCATCTGTGAAAATACGTTCCTGGTAGGTGGTCCTTGAAAATTCAATTTGGTCCTTGATAAGTCCTTGAAAAGTCCTGGAAAAATGGTTGCGATTTTTCGTACGAACCCTGTTGTATATCAATGCGATATGTAATATTTGTTAAATTTCTTGTTTAAGAATCCACAAGGAGAAATCATTCCACTGTGAGGTGTGTAACGTTTGCCTGGATAAACGTCTTGAAGGAAAACATAAGTGCAGAGCGGATTCTGGGCATGATGAATGCTGTGTCTGCTTAGAGGTGAGTTGGTTTAAGAATAGGGTACTATGATATTTTTATGGTTCAACTGCCTTTCACTTTAAGAAAGCTCTTCCTCTGCCAAGAAAAAGTCGTTAGTATGCATACTATCATACCTGGCCATCTGCCCAGTTGCACATTCCTAATAAGAGCAATACAACATCGAGCTTCGGCACTTGGGCCTTTGATCAATCATGTTTTCCTGCCACTCGTAATTCGCACTTTCTCTCTACACGAAACTCGTGCATTCCCGTCATACAAAGTTCGCGCTTTCTGACTGCTCGTAACTTGCGTTTTCAGCCACATCTAAGTTGACCTTTTCCGCGTTTTCCCACCACGTGAAACTCGTCTTTTCACGACTTGGAACTTGTCTTTTCCCGCTGCAGGTAACTCGCAATAATTTAATTGCAGTTTCCCACCATACGAAACTGGCAAGTTCCCGCCATAGAAAACTTGCACTTTCTCGCCACAGAAAACTCGTACTTTCCCGCTATACGAAACTGCCACTTTCCCGCCATACTAAAACGCGCTTTCCCGCCATACGAAACTCGCACTTTCCCGCCATTCGAAACTTGTGCCTTCGCTACAGGGCAACTCACGCTTTGACGATACCCGTTTACGTACAACTTGCGCTGACCACTCGCCACACGATCTTTGTGGTATTGACGTGGAGTTAATTGCCTGCTGATTGTGTTATATGTGCCTTATTTAGGATACATTCGGCGGTTGCCAAATCTTACCATGTTCACATAAGGTACATCGAGAGTGCGCCATCGCTATGATACAGAATGGAATGTAAGTACACTTTAAATACCGTTAAAAAAATGTAAATGTTGTTTTATAATGGTAATGCACTTATCTTCGACATAGCTAGTTTACAGGCATGCCACTGAAACATAGTTACAAATCCAAACTGGCAGGAGGCGGACCAGTTGGCTATATACAAAGCGTGACCGAGGATTTGAACTCGGGACGACCGAGAACAAATCGAGCTAGTGGCAGGGTGGAGGGCTTGAACCCAGGACCTCCGGATTACAAAACCAGCGCCCTAAACCACTCGGCCTGGCTGCTACTGTCTGTTGTTCTTTTGGATATTTTACAACATTTTGTCAGTCTATCTTGCACTTTTTGTGCCAGTGTGTAATTTCAAGTTGATCGCACTTCAGAACGCAGTGAGAGACTAACTGCAGCGGAAAAGATGGTGGTTTATTTGTAGCCCACAAGTCCTGAAGACTGCTGTCTCTTATTTTATAGCATCGTCTCTGTTATGCAGGGAACTAGTTACCCATACCAGGCGCTTATAACTTAGGTAGTACACTCTTTTTTATATAAGAATATTGTTTTTCCGGGCCAGGCTGAATATTCTTATTTTTCGGCTGATTTCAGGCTGAAAATATTTTTAGAATATTCTTAGATTAAGAATTTACCGTGATACTTTTTACAATTTAGTTCATGTCTTTTGTGCTGTGTGGGTTGCATATGTATTACATGAATCGGTTATTGAATTAGATTAGCATCGAACACTGGGGGCTAGTATGGGTTTTTATCATTTTATTGGCTAATTTTTCCATTTTGGGAAAGAAAGTTGAACTGCATTTACATCTTTTCAACAAAAAATTATATCCTTTTCAAAGTCTCAGCCTCGGGTTTATTCTTAAAATTTCGCAAATTTCAGCCTCAATATTCTTATAAAATAAATTCCTATAGAAAAAAAGAGTGTATGTAGTAATGCGGTGCGCAATAGGAATTACAACTTGGAGCTTGGAGCAGATCAGCTGTGGAACCCTGATCGACAAAAAGCCTACATTCCTTAGATGCATTCTTTTCCAGTTTCGAAGCAGTTTTGTTGAGCTGACAGTCAGCCGGCTCCTTGCTCAAAATAATACATTTAATTAAAAAACTATAGTACAACAAATCAGTTAATTATTTGTTCTTTGTGTTTGTAGTCGCACCTGCCCTGTGTGTCGACATCCACTGTACAGTCTGTACAGTCCTGCCTCTGAATGAAACCTGCACAGATGTTTTCCGGCCCGTTTGATGTATTAAGTCGGGACATGTGTTTGTTGGTCTTTCCTTTCTGCTGAGGTCGTTCCTAAACAAGCTATTTCTTCATGTGACAGTATTTCACCGGCTTGCTCATACATGTATATGCAGGCTTGTGTTAAACAAACTGTTCAGATACAGCTCCAATTTTTCATGAGTTTTTAACAATAAGCATCAATTTATAAAAAAAAGTTAAAAAATACAGATAAGTAGTTTTGTGAAGACAATAATGTACATCATGTTTACATTCTCAAGACTAGTAGCGCAATTTAAACAAGAAGCTTAGCAGCTTATAACCGGGTGGTTAAACATGAACTCTTTTCTTTTACTAAATCACTGAAACTCGGAAAATGAATTATGCAACAAGAACCTACTTGTAAAACCGAACACCTCGACAAATACATTTGAACAAATTAATAGAAATAATAAACACACTGCGGTGACAAACATAACAAGACAACGCATGTCGGAAAAAAACTTTGATTTTAAAAACGACGTTTCGTATGCTACAACATACATCTTCAGAAGCGACCGTTAACTAGATTACAATTGAAATTTAACTGCGAAGAAAAAGAAAAAGACTGGCATCTAATAAAATGAAACAATATTAATAATTAATAACAAACAGATGAGTCTGCGGGAAAAGAAATATAAAATGCTAGTAAACAAAAAGTTTCTCACTGCCAACGTTTTCATTAAAGGCTGGCTTTAAATCACAAATTAACAGTGTTTCCTTATTTTAGAATGTATAACTGACCGACCAGTTGCTAAGATATCAAAATTGTCCCATTTAATATTTTTTCCCGCAGACTCATCTGTTTGTTATTAATCGTCGTTCATTTAGAACTCAACTAATAGTAAAAATAATAAAAAAAACTTTAATAATATTGTTTATTTCATTCATATTGTCAGTAATATTATTAATAATCATAAATATTCCATGAATTTTCATTAAATTTCGCAACTGCCGTTAATTTTTCCTGTTAGGTCGACTTGTGGTTTCTCTCACACTATGTACGCCTGCAAACAAAAGAAAAGTAGACCTTCACCTTCTTAATTGCACTGAAATCACGTAACCGAAAACTCAACACAATTTTCTAAATGCCTCGAAAGTGGATACTTTATACAGCATTACACCAAGACACACTTTAACGTGTAACATTTCACAATCATTATCAAGAGAGCAAAAAGGATCAAGCAATTCTTATGGTTTACTTTAAAATTACTGTAGTATAATATGCCGTTACAAAAATAAACGGCATGCAGTGTCTGCGAAAGGGATGACGTCTCATAAGGGGTCTTAGATAATTTTTAGGAAATTTGTCAAAAAGTAGCTGACAACTTCTGAGTTGATAGCCCGCGAACTCAGTCGTATTTCACAGCCGGAAATACGTCAGCGTTCGCAGGATACTGCGTTATCTTGTAGCGTGACAACTAATAAACGATGTACAAGGTCAAATCAAACGCTGTCTCAAATTGTTCACACCGGCTCTTTAAAGATTTCTGTTTGCTAAATCTTATAGAATTTGCCAAATATAATTTGTGTCTTTCGTTTATACCTTGTATCAGTCCTTTCTAACCAGGGTTCGCACAGTCTTGAAAAGTCCTTGAATTTTAGGGGGAGTCCTTGAAAAGTCCTTGAATTCCATTTTTCCTTGAAAAGTTATTGAATTTCTGTGTAAGTCCTTGAAAAGTCCTTGAATTTTCTTCAACTTTAAATGTAGAGGCATCGAAACCAATTTTGCTGTGCATAGACTGATTTTCTTTTCCTGTGTAAAGCAACTTCAAACACTGTAAAACACGGTTGTAAAAGCAGCTAATAACGAGAAAAGACAAGTGAACTGAAAAATGTAGTAAAGGAGATGGAGCAAACACTTGAAGCCTTAGAAACCTGTCAGCTTGGACTGGGAATGTTGCCTTTATATATCATCTGTGAAAATACGTTCCTGGTAGGTGGTCCTTGAAAATTCAATTTGGTCCTTGATAAGTCCTTGAAAAGTCCTGGAAAAATGGTCGCGATTTTTTGTATGAACCCAGCTAACTGCCTTGGAGTATTTTGCCTTGAGTTTTACACGCTCATTCCATTTTTCTATTTTTACATTTACATGTAGTATGCAGACCATTGTTGATTTTCTGGAAGATATGGAAGGTTCATCTGCTACATTGTCCGATTTTGCCGTTCAATAATGTCAAATTTGCCCTTGTGGCGAGTTGCACCCGCCTAGACAGTCACTTTCTTCCAAACAAAACAAAACCTTTAACAAAAGTATTGCAAACGCTTTTGACTGCTTACCAACAACTATGTACTGCACGACAGCAACTTAAACACTTTCTATATGACCGGAAATTAAAACACGCGACATAATTTCTCTTATCAACAAAATGAACTTTCTACGCTATGTATTTCATAAACAAACAACAAATCAGAAATTTACGACATAGCCTAAATTATCACAGCGGCGGACAAAAAAGATGCGTCCCTAACACAACTGGGTGAAAATGATCAAAAACGTTATTTGCCGCAGAAGATCAAAAGCCAAAATGCATCAGTGACGCTATTCTCTGTGAAAGAACATAAACATTTATCCACTTACGTTCACGTTTGTTGTCAGGAACAGTCCTTGAATCAGTAAATATACTGCTGTAGATTATTAGACTCTTTTCAGCTCAACGCAACTCAAACGGGCAAAAAGCACAGCGAACGAAAACATCAGACTGGCATCAACCACGAAACTGCTGTATCGATCGTTAACATCTGTCATAAAGTAATGGTCTTCAAGACAGGTCGCTGTTTCGCACTCGATCGCACGGAGCTATAAATCATTTTATGAATACGTAAATTTTACGATTTGAACTCATTCCGACTCCACTGCTTAAAGCCAGGGTGGGCGCTTAAATAACACAAAAATAAAGATTTTACACTAAACAAACAACGGAGTATTCGTACGTTAAAATAAAGATTTCACAGTAAACAAACAATGGAACATTCCTAAAATTCTAAATAGGTAAATTATTCATAACTTCTCGCGAGTAACGTGATTTGAACTCTGGCCAAATGCGTATTTTTAGATCTGCGACGACGAAAACACGCAGCGTGCATTTTAAGAACCGGGCAGGCCCCAGGCCCCACCCGGTTAATAAACGTTTGATGACAGTCTTGACACAATCATGGCTGTGCAAACAAGGCCGATTTATTTCTTTACTTAGTGTTTCACAGTTTAGCAACTGCCTGGGTACACGCAGTTAAGCGTCCAGTTCTATCAAAAGATGTTACAGTCAAGCGTCTCGAACCGTAGCCACCCGACTAAGTTTTTGACATCTTTTTGACAAGTTTTTTATTTGTTTGATGAGTGTTATGGCTTCCGACTGCGCAACGGTTCACACGAGCGATTATGAAGATGAATTGGCGATTAAAAAACGTTTTCTTCTGCGGCCAACTCTTTAAACTTTTTTTTTAACTGTTAACGATTCGAGAAATCGATCGAATAATTGATTTATGTAAGCGTACGAGTGATTTATGTAAGCGTTTCAAGTGGGACGTGACTACTTGAATCCTTAAAGTGCGCGGTGTTGTATTACAGTTTAGGCCGTAAGCGCTCGACGAAATAATATCTTACCTTTTTTTTTTTTTTTTTTTTGGGTGGGGGGGGGGGGGGGGGTGGGTTTGAGGTTTTTGTCGTAGCGCTTTTGGTCATTTTATTATGGCGCGTAAATATTTGCGTTTGTTACTGGGTCTCAATGGGGTTAACCGTTAGCCGTAAAACCGGCCAAAAATTTAGCCTTTAGGCGTAAAAATTGAAAAATTTTAACCATTAGCCGTAAAAAATGTCTAGCCACAAGACGTCTGTGTTTTGCCTTTTGCCTTTGTTCTCCTGCAAAGTGTTGTAAAGAGCATAAGCGCATATGGAAATGCGCTATATAAGTGCCATCCTTATCATCATCACTTCGTAACAAAATTTGTTATAGAGCCATCCACTGTACTCCACATTTTGATTGGTTAACTTTCTTCAAAGTGTTCTGGTTCGAGTAGCACTGCGACATCGGTCAAACTTTCATGCTATCGGAATGAAGTAGTTGTCGGTATGTTTTAGCGTTAGTCTCTCCTCCGTGACTGTAATTTTCTGCTAACATATCCCACCCCGTTGTAGTTAAAAACATTGTCTACATCTCACGCAAAAACAAAAGATGATTTTTGCATAAAAATAGAGTTTAATTTCCGGAAGAATTGCTTGGTACACCAATAAAGCGTTTTCATATGACGTCACGGCAGCCATATTGGTGTTCCAAAACATAGAAGCGGCGGCCATATTGGTGTTCCAGAACAAATTAAAGAAACGGCGGCCATATTGGTGTACCAAGCCATTCGTCCCTTTTTATGCAAAAATCGACTTTTGTTTTAGTAAACCAATATGGCCGCTGGTCACGGGAGTGAGCCACCTTTTCTTTGCTTTGGAACACCAATATGGCTTCCGTGACGTCAAATGAAAACGCTCTTTTCGCTTCATGTGAAAAATCCTACCCTCCACAAGGGCATATACCTTTATTATAGCTCATATGGGAGTAGACGCCCCCCCCCCCCCCCCCCCCCCCGGCCCTTCTTTCGAATGCGACTCCTTTGCCATGCAACGTCGGTGGTGTGGCGATTCTAGCTTGTTCGTATATTTTTTGGCTCGTTACGTAAATTTGGATCACGCATCAACAATAGGAAACCCATGGGAAATAGTCAGCCGTTCGATCGGACGAAACTCCGAAAGTCCGTTTACACGACAGCAAAAATCGGTCCGGACCCGTCAAAAAAATGGCCCGGAACCTCCCTCCTCCGCAGAGGCCCCTTCAGTGGCGGGGGGAAGAGGAAAATTTACCTCTTTCCATTTCCAAGCCCGTACGAAAAAATAAAAGAGGTCTCTGCAGAGAAGAGAGGACCGGGCCCGAAGAGTTTTGTAAAGAAACAGTCAATAGGCGTCTAACTTGACAGGCTCGTCCCCAGAGCCCACTTTTCATTTGGTCAGCAACAAGAACGCGTCCGATTCCGGAAGTTTGAGTTTCACTGACTTCCGATCGTTCTGTTTTTTTTTTTTTGTTTTTTTTTTTTTTAATATTTTAATGTTTTAATATTGTATATGTAATGCGCCTTTGATCATTTCCACGCTAAAAGGCGCACTATAAATTAATAAATTATTATTGTTATTACACAGAGTTTGTACACTCAATCCTGATTGGCTGAGAAGAACACAAAAGGGCTATGCGCATGCTCCAAAAGGCGAGTCTGAAGGTGATCTGAAGGCGAAGAAGGGACAAGCATCATCCTCAGATCTGCTTGTGCGTCGCCTACGACAAAAAAAAGTTTCTGCAGACGAGGAAGAAGCGCCCAATATGTGAACTGGAAGGAAATTGAAAGCGGTAAAGCAGCCTAGTTTCCAGGCCCTAGAGTCTTAGGTATTTGCCAAAACGTGTTGCGCGCAGCCCATGACGAGTCTAAATTAATCAAACATTAAAAAAATCGCTGACGTTAGGATGTTCTCGGTGACGCCATTGGTCAAAGAAGCTTACTTGTTCCCGTCAAGCCGGTTACAGTTTACAAAAAAGAAATAATATTCAATTATTCAAAGCTTGAGTTGATTGCGATCCAAGCAGCGAGTTGCGCTCACATAGTGATAATCGTAATTGGACTTCAAGAAAACACCAATGTCCGTCTAAAGAAGTATTAAGCGGAGTTCAACATTTAGCAAGTCCAAAAACCACAAAATCATCGTTCAACCGACCGCAGTTTCACCGAAAGGTAGGAAAAACTGTATGTGCATAATGAATGATCGCAATTGCAAATTTTCACCAGGCAAAATAATTTCGCACAACATAAATATGTCATAACAACATCTGAAAATGTTAAAGGAGCTTGTATGACGACGGCAACGCCGAGGAAAACTCCTATGAAAAATGAACTTATATTTTCTTGAGAATTTCGCAATTATCCAGATGTATTCAGTGTATATCGGTCTAAGAACTAGCTCCAGCTGAATATGTAAAGATGGCGTACAACTCCAAGTAGAAAAACGAAACGTTAGTCGTCGTGGTTCGCGTTGTCCAAAACAACGCAGAATTCGGTTATTTCGCGTTGTTGTTTCGCAGGGGAACGGTTAGGAAATGTACCAAGATTTAAAACGCATGTACAGAGCTATTGTTCTGCTCATTAAACCTTTTGTTTGGCGACGTTTTCATTACCGTTGCCATCGTAGTTTGCTTGAGCTGCCTAATAATTTTCCAGTAGGGTGACGTTTCTTTCGCCATACCCCTGGCCATACTAAATAATTGTAATATTTTTCGGGTCACAAAATTTCCCATGACAGTATAACTAAATATAGAATGAGCACATGTGTTCAAAATAGACCTGCGAACTCAAGGAACTATCTGGCTCATCTGGCGTTTTTGGTTCCTCTGCCCCTCGTAGCCGATCAGACAAAAATAAAACGCAAAAATCGAATAACCATTTTCCTGATCATGAGAAACGAATATTTTTTTGCCCTACGTGGCATGTGGATTGCTACAGCGTCTGATAATATAAGCCGTATTTATAAATGCCTACATGTTTTTCCTCTGCTCTCCATTAAACCTGCTCAGCCTGCTTCCGGCTGTTTCATCTGTCAGAACTGACCAATACGATTTATGGGAACAAAAACAGCTGGTGATCGAGTTTTCTTAGGGCGGAACAATTTTCAGTTAAAAGGAAAGATCTTGAAAACGCCAATATAATAATAGTCTCTACCTGCTACACACATGAAGAAGTCTGCCAACAGATTTCAACCAAGGCTTTATTTTGTTGCTAACCAAAGCTACTTTGGTAGCATTGTCATTCTCTGAGCTCGTCGCCGTCACCGTGAGTTGACCCGAACATTCGATATGTAACCAAGTTTATGAAGTAATACATGATGTAGGCATAAACTCACGTGACTTTGACGCGTGTTGTCGACTTCGTGCTAGACCCTGTCTCCATCCGTGTTGGTAGTGTGGCTACAGATAAAATCGATAAAATGAGGATTTAGTGTTTCCCCATGATACCAAAGGCACTGTGGAATTTTGGTTGTTACGTACTGACAACAGCTGCAGACTTCCAGAGTGGCTAGGGTGGATATTTTGATATTTTACTGTTTGTCTCACAATGTAGTCACGAGCTGTAGCTCCTGCATCTCAAGTGACTACAACCTGAGATAAATATAAAACTTTACTTTTACCACAATGAATAACAGGAATTTTTTTCGATACATGTTTAAACGCCTAGTCCACACGTATATCCTTTCATGAAAACGGAATTTTTTTTTCGTTTTAAGCGTGACGATGACGCCATCGCTTAAGGCAGGGGTACACCTGAAGCCTGTTTTTCCACCGCTAAACTTGTTTAAAGCGAATATCTCGTCCGCGTTTCAAGTAATCCAGAAACTCTATGCTCATTTGACAAAGCTATGTTTAGCGTTTTTTTTTTTTAATTTTTGGGTGATTTTGGGGGATGTTTGGGAAGAGATATTATTTCTCAAAGTTTTAATAAAATTTGGAGAAATAATAAATATTAAAGATTTAACGACGGTGCCTACTAACAGTGAGGTATTTTTGCCCGGCCGATGACTATGCAAGGGAAGTAGATGTTACCAAGGGCTAATATATAGATCTAGGCAGGCCTAAAAGCGGAGCTCCCATTTATTAATTTTATTACTAAATAGGTAGCCACACTATATTTCTAAGCTTATACAGTGGCCCATATAGGTACAAAATAAATTTTAATCGCTTATGGTTAAAAACCTCTCATGGTTTTGTTGACGAAAGCGACGTCAATATATTTCGTGGTCCCATCTGAATTTTCTTTCCTGTGACAGCCTGTCACTGGCAGGTTCTAAAATTGAATTTGACGAGTCATTTTATTGGGTTCCTCACACGTACGCACGTCGGCGCAAAACAAATCTTTATAACGTTTTCTGTACACTAATTAATACACCTCCAGGACCTCTACGAGTTTTTCAATGTAAAAAGAATCTTGACCTTGTTTTGATTTACTACAAAATTGTCAGGGCAAGAAAATCAACTCAAGGCAAAAACAAAATACAGAAAAAACAAAGTGAATTCTCTGCTAAACACAGTAAACAAAATGAACTCACGCCACGGCAAACTGAGAAAATCGAGTTGGCAAAACAAACTCTGAAAATTTATGGTGCCGGTTATGTAAGTCATTTTAAACCAGCTTTTGTGTAAGACTTGTGCCAGTTTGTGATATGGGAAGTAGTGCACGATAACTGAGAATGAGCTTACAAAGTTGTTTTGACTGTTTGAACCATCTTCTTTTCGTTGCGGTTTAGTGGAATGATTAACTAATCCTGTTTTATCGTACGCGTTGCTAAGTACCTTATATTTTATGTAGAGAACTGAATGAATTTTCTTCATTTCTGGTAAGTATAAATATGCGGTAGATAAAGTCTGAACTCACTCAACCAAGCACAGGTAACTCGCAACGAAACCGGCGAAATATTCGTTTACGCATCGAAGATATTTCAACACACTCACTGATAAGCAGGGACAAGAGAAACAAAACAAATGCAAGCGAGCCGAAATTCTGCGAAATTGTGATTTTTATCAGCTAAATAATTTGTTTTCAAAATCCAGTAGCGAACATTACTAGTCTAAACAAAATATTTGATAAACAATGTCTGTATAAAATGTACAAACACGAACAGGTTTGATAAATATTTACCGGAAGATCTGAAAAGCGACACAATTTCAAATTTGTTCATAAATGAAGTTAAATCTCTCAATATAAAATTAGGCTTATTCTTAGTGCATACATTTACGTTTGTTACCTCATTATTGAAGAAGGCTTGTATATTCTGCAGGGCAAAGCTTTCAAACCAGCCCAATAATATCGGAGACGAACACGGCAATTTCGTTGTAAGCTTTCTCCAACACCACCGACATACAATGTAAGTCTTATACATTATATGAATTATCAACGAAGATCAATTTCTCTCTTTCCATCGGTGTAGCCTTTAACAGCCTTTTATCCTTCACTTCAGTGAACTTGCTCGGGTTTGAGTTCACTTTTAGTTGAGCTCAATTCAGTTATTCTCAGGCTTGCTCAGCCGCAGGTCGAACCGTGGACATCGCTCTTTTGACTTGTAGTCCGATATATCATGTTCAAGTCCGCAATTATTTCGGTTCTTCCCGTTACAAGGTTGTCCTAAATGATTTGGAATAAGTTTCCATGATGTAGATGGGTAAATAGAGTGAGAAATATCCACGAAGACAGAAGATCTATGTTCTTCAGCAGCTTTCTTCGCGTGTTTCATTCAGCTTTAAACGTGAACAGCGTGCCAAAGATTTTGGCGCCTTTTCATGCAATGGCGTCGTTTAAGTTGATGTGAAATGTCCAGATCATTTTTTTGATGTGAGAAAAAATCTCTGAAGTGATGGGGTGAAAAATAATAACGAAGAAATATTTCACGCTGCCCACTTTCTTCACAAGTTCCCGCGGTTGAGCAAAGATTGTGTCGCCTTTTCACGCAATCGATTCGTGTAGGCGAAATGAAATATCCCAGTCGATTTTCAACATGATTTAAAATAATGTGCAGTGTCCTACAGACTTCTACGACAGGTAACTTTTAACGAAAAGTGGATGGTCAATATCAAACACGTAAGATGCCCAGGTCAAGCTTTTTCTGGAGTGTGGCCGCCATTTTGGGCGACGTCGTCGTCGTCGTCGTCGTCGTCGTCGCTAGGCGCACGCGCCCGCGAGCCATGCCGCTAGCCACGATGACCATGAAAACTCAAACGCATGGTTTTCTCAATTTCTATCTTCGCACGGTAGTTATGGGGCTCCGCTCTGCGGCCCTTCGGGCCGCTGGAGAGCTCCGCTATTAAAATCCAAAAAGAAAATAGCCCTTTTTACAGTTCCCGTCGCCATATTGGAATAGTAACCGCGCAGACATGAGAGCGAGGCTAGAGTTGACTCGTGTTTGAGCGAGAAGAGAGATTACAGTGAGGATTCGGCAATTTGCTCGTCTTTTTTCGCATTTTTCGGAAAATGAGCGAAAGTTTCAATCGTAATAATACTCCTTCGTTATCTTCTAAGATGTAAGGAAAATATTGGACCGCTTTTGGTTGTAAAAAAGCCGAGCGAGCTTCTCACGGATCATCACTTGTTATGGTTTCCTAAGGAGATCCAGCGAAGAAATCCAAGGTGTAATCTGGTAAAACTTCAGCATGGTGAGGACAATTTCTTCGTCTTTAAAGCAACTGTTCTTTGCTCAGATCATTACAGCAAAGGAGATATTCACAAAACTCTTGAGAAAGCGGGTGGGATTTAAGAAAGGTTTTAAATATGCAATGTTTACAAAACTTTTGTTTACATGCTTCTAATCACTGTCTGAAGTTGTTGATAATATTTTACATCAAATAATGCTCTACTGTTGACAAGTTTTTAGTGAAATAAATATCTCAAATCAGGAATTATTCACAATTTTGCGAACACTTAACCAAGGTCAATTTTTCATACTGTTTTCGGCGCGAAATACAAGCATCAAGAGTTTCGCGCTTCCGGTTGGAACGTAATGCATCTTGGGATATGTTGGGTCAAAAAGTGAGCACCACTTCAACATGAAGTCAAGAAGCAAACAAACAAAACAGGGAATTTACTGCGGAAAATTACGGCTGGGTTTCCAGAAAACTAGAAAAATATCAAAAACTGCAAGGATCTAGCGCCTAAAGGAAAACTGAAGATTGTAGTTGACCTCAACATGATAAGTAATTATAATATTCGCGATGTTGTTAAAATTCAGTGATTGTGGTGCGAACTTCTGCAATTTGCTCACGCGGACAATCCCTTCCAGAAGTTTTCTAGCAAGATACTGTAGTGCCCGTTGAATGATGAACAGCATCAGTTTCACGAATGAAGAGCTAGCCGTTTTACCTCGGGCTTCGGTGTGTGAGGCTCCAAATCAATTTTCGAATGCCTCTGTTATGTTTTTGACGAGTTTGCCGATTAATTAAAATATGTGCTCGTGAGAATATTAACTATTTTCGCATAAAATAAATGCTTCTCAAACTATCGATACTATCACTTTAGTAAATTGAAAACGTGTCTTTTAACCGAATATTTCATATACCAGGGTCAAAACGAATTTAGATCTCGTATTGTTGTGATTTTAATTTCCTTAAATGTGTGCCAAAATAGCGCAAGATCAAGTGAGAAATTAGAATATATTAAACTTAAACAAACACGCAATTACTACTTTGTCTCAAGTTCCCTTGTAGAGTTTTTGGCAAAAGTAACTGACATAAAATAATAAAAAAGATGAACGTAATCAGTTCAGCTTTCTTTTATTAGAATAGTTGCAGTATTTCGATTGCTGAAAACCAATTTTGTAAATGGAATTCTTGTGAGTTCGTCGATTGAAATATAAACCGGCAAAAGAATTTGAATGCAATTATTGCGTTTGTTGTCTGTATGCAAAGCGTTTTGTTCTTCTGTTAAGTCAGATATTAAATCGCAATGAATTAAAACAACATTAAGAATATTACCGGGTTGTGTTGTGGTCAACTATAAGCATAAATATACTCGCACTCTTCCAGTTCTCCCGACAATTCATCGGTTCTGCGAGTTCTTTTTATGATTTTGTTTGAAACTGGTATCCCTCTAGCCCTAAGATGTCCTTTAGGCGCTAGATCCTTGCAGTTCTTGATATTTTTCTAGTTTTCTGGAAACCCAGCCGTAATTGTCCGCAGTAAATTCCCTGTTTTGTTTGTTTGATTCTTGGGTTCTTGTTGAAGTGGTGCTCACTTTTTGACCCAACATATCCCAGGCTACATTACGTTCCAGCCGGAAGCGCGAAACTCTTGATGCTTGTATGCGAAAATGGGTAATTCGAGGGTCAGGCTTGCTTAGCATCATCTCGCTTTTATTATTATACTCTTTCGACAGTCCTCTACTGCTTTGTTATGTCAGTATTTCAGACAGCGAAGAAATAGAAGGCGAAGACTCCGTTTATATAAATCTCTTTGTTGGATTTTTCTAAACCTTGAGATGAAATCGAAATACATATAAGAAAACGCACTATAGATCTTCCTTGACTAGTGTTGTATTTAAACGCCAAATTTCCAAAAAAAAATAGCATTTACTTACAAATCAGCAAGCAATCAAGCCATGATTCTAAGAAAGACCACGTTTTCGCTGCCTTGAGCACGCAAAGTTAACCTCAGGAAATCTAAACCTCACGCCATCATATTTAATTTCAAATTTCTCTGTTTATTTTATTTGCTTATCTTTGAGGTTTGCCTCGCGATTGGTCATTTTATCTTGGGGTACTTGGAAAACCTACCTATTTGCCTCGGTAACTTTCATGGGCGATTCTTTTGTTCTTTTTCGCACCGCTATAAATTTACCTTGGGGGAACATTTTGCTGAGATAATTTTTAGTCTTTTTTTTTATAAGCGGGAAATAAAAATGGCGAACAGGCCATGAAAATGGCAAAACACCCGGGAAAACAAAATTACAAAGCACGCGGAAAAACAAAATGACAGAGCACATATTATTTATGATTTTTACCAAAAAAACGTCCTCTCTATTTGTGTGTTTCCCGAGGTAAAGAGCCCTTTTACCATGTTAAAAGGACGATGTGTAACCGCAACTATGTAAATTTGACACACTACACTATTAAGCTATTCCGTACTTGAAACCCTACACCGTTACACAGATCAAGCAATTTGTTCCAGTCAAATCTTGTTAATTACATTTTATGCAGTTACGAAAAAACTTTCCGTAAAGATTCTCACATCGCGACTGCATAAAAGCACAAAATCGCGCTCCGACTCTTTCTTGAAATTCCCGCTTACCGCTCCTGTTTTCAGCTCCCATCCCGGCCGAATATCACCACATCTTATTATATGGGTTACTTAGCGTGAGGTCTGTCTTTACCCCGATTTTTTTATTTTTCCTATAAGTTGTTTATAGCAACAGGAATCTTTAGAAGGTAAAATTTTAAAGATATCGGCCAAAATGATTATGAATTTACTACGAATTTTCTTTTACGCCAATTTGGCGGCCATTTTAAAAACGTTTAAACAAGCAAGCAACCGTGGACGATGATCCTACTGGTATACGTTGGATCAATAATGATCTGATCGGTTTAAAATAGAAAAATGAAGACTATAAAAAAGCAGAAACCGATACAACGTAGAAAGGTTTTAAATTTGTGTACTATATTTCGGCTGGCCAAACCAGCCTTCTTCAGGTACAATGGGAAATTACATTGGGAAGGGTTTTATATGTAGTGATTGCGGTATTTTGCGTAATACCGGAAATAAGTAAAGGTAATGAAATTGACAGTGTAGAATGAAATAAAAATAAAGTAAAATAAACTAAAAATAATAAAATAGCTGATAATACAGTACAGATAAATAAATCAGTATGTTTCTTCGCGAATGTTGAGACCTTCGGGATCAATTGTCCTGCCTTTTAAGATTAAAAAGGCTTCCCTGGCCTTACGGATTGAGTCCCTGTTTGAAAAGACTTTTTCGATGGGGATTAGTTGCATGTCATTAGCAGTGTGGTTAGGAGAGGATAGGAAATGTTGCGCAACTGTGGTAGGTTTAGATTTAGTGTTAGGGTTATCTATGGTACGGCGGTGTTCATTAAAACGGTCTTTTAAACGTCGTTTAGTCTCTCCTATGTATTGTAAATTACAGCGGTTACATTGAATCATGTAGATGAGGTTTTTAGTGTCACAGGTCAAGTTAGAATTAATGTGGCGCGTTTCATTAGTAGAAAAGAAGGTATATGTAGTAAGGCCGTCAGAAATGTAGGGGCAAGTGGCGCAGTTTTTTCCACAACGGAAAGAACCGGAAGGGAGTTGGGGATGGGGATTAGTAGAATTGGCTGTAACAAGTAAGTCACGAAGGTTAGGAGAACGCCTGAAGGCAACAACAGGCAACTGTTGCTGAAAAACGTTTTTGCAGCGGTTAGAGGAGAGCAGTAAATGATAATGTTTTTTGATGATGTAAGAAATGCGAGGCAGGACAATTGATCCCGAAGGTCTCTACATACGCGAAGAAACATACTGATTTATTTATCTGTACTGTATTATCAGCTATTTTATTATTTTTAGTTTATTTTACTTTATTTTTATTTCATTCTACACTGTCAATTTCATTACCTTTACGTATTTCCGGTATTACGCAAAATACCGCAATCACTACATATAAAACCCTTCCCAATGTAATTTCCCATTGTACCTGAAGAAGGCTGGTTTGGCCAGCCGAAATATAGTACACAAATTTAAAACCTTTCTACGTTGTATCGGTTTCTGCTTTTTTATAGTCTTCATTTTAAAAACGTTCGGATTTTGGTACGTCACGTGATGCTACGTCACAGGTTTGGAAGGCAGATTTTGCTTTTGCTTCTGATCAGAGAAGAAAACACGCCAAGCTTCTCTTCATAAATGAGAATGACAAGGAGAGAAAGACCCTATGCTGTTCAATAATGTCCAAGATAAAAAAGGTAGTGCTTCAGTGCTTACATATGAAAGGAAATAAACTTAAAAAGAGTCATGTGTTTGTGAAACGAAACAAATCCGTCAGATTGATCGGCCTTCTAAGGTCAGCAAATGTACATAGCTTTATAATACGATGCATCCTCTCTTGCACCATATCGTGATAAAGATGCCTTTTGTCTGGAGTAGATAGTAAATTGAAAAGGGTCTGCGAGTGCTGACTCCCATAATTGTCAGAAATCTCTTCATTTATAAGCAGGAATAGCCTCAGATGTCCTATATGTAAGCGAAATCCACGCGGTCGGAAACAGACCGATATATTTTGATTCTGTTGTTGAGAAATTTGTAACCACCCTCAGATTTCTCCTGCTGTTAATTGGCAAAATAGAAAGCAATTCCCACCAGCAAATGTAGTGTTTCTTTGAAGTATATGCCTTCGAAAGGCGCGCGTGATTTGTGTGCAGGTCAGTACTGCGCAATAAGAAGCCACTACCCCGCGCGCTAGCAGAGGCGCTCTCGCGGGATATAAAATTATACGAAGAAATGGGGAATCAAATATAAAACAATATCCGGATAACTAAGAGAAGAAGTGTTGCGTGAAGTACTTATTCTGTGATTCCTTTTGAGAAACAATTGTTGTAAATTAGGCAACCTGGGGTGTAGCATGAAACCCGGGTATGAAAGCGTGTCACGCTCTTTCCCTTCACCCTCCCTAGCCTGACCACGAAACAGTTTCGTGTGCAGATTCGAGCAGATGTCAGGTGACGAGATAACTAAAGGAAAACATGCCAAAAGTTATAAGACACGAAGAGTGCAACGACCATTTCAAATGCAAACCATGAATTAAAACGCAAGCAAACGCGAAAGTAATAAGGAGCCAAACACAGTACAATTTTGGATTTTCGTGGGGGTGCTTTTCGCAAAAAGATAAGAAATTGCAAAATAAAAACATGACAACTTAATTATACCGATAAATATAAATTCACGCACTGCGGGGTCGTGTAATAGTCCCGGTGGCAGTAATCAGTTTACAAAATCATTCTACAGTTTTACGCATACAAGCACGAACAACCTTGAACAAAGTTTCCTCGAGGCAAGTTGTTTCAACTACAGAAAGCTCAAACTCCCTTCTCCCAACAAAAGATTAAGTGAAGAGACCCTGCAGAGTTTTGTCCACATTTAACTGCAAGCCTGAGTATGTTCTAGATAAAATCTGCCGCAGAATCTCGAGCATTATAGTCTAGTTTCGGTAGCTGGCATTTCGCCGGCAGAATTCTTCGTTTTCGAGCAGAATTTGGAAAAATCGGTAACACAAAGGAGACAAAGAATGTAACTTGCGTTTCTGTATTTTCAAGCTTTCAAACGCTCAAGGTAGATAGTGTACATTAGGCTGAAGCTCAAAACCTGTTGTGATAAACATGAGCAAAAATATTTGAAGACCGAATATAAACAACAAAATGCAGCAAACAGTTTGGTTGTATAAAAGCATGTTTAATTAAACTTCTCACGTACATGCAAATAATAACAAGGCTTTTCAGGTTTGACTTAGCTCACAAACAACTGGCCGAGGTAATAGAGAAAGAAACTGTACATTTAGGACTTCAATTCACTCACCATTCGTCGCCGTCGGCGGTGAGGAGGTTCGATATGTTCCTCCCTTTCTCTGTCTCGCTGTTTTTCCCTGGAGGCTCAAAACGCCAGGGTTGAAATGCCATAGAAGGTTCTTAATCATCCCCTGACATATCCCCTCCTATAGCTCTCTAAAAATCAGTGGAGTCGCTAGCAGAAATTGAGCTCTCACTGCAAGAATTTGAGTCAGCCATGCATGTTCGTGACTTGTTGCGGTTCCACACCTCAGACGTATCACATCTCGTGATCATAATCGAAGCATATCCATGGCGAAATGTCACAAAAGCGGTAAAATAAGAAGTTTTACGTTAAAATTAACCGGTAAAAAAGCTTCTGAATTCAAATTTTTTGCTTCCTGTATAATTTTGGAAACATTCGGAAACTTTTACTGAAAATCTAGCCAAGGGTTGCCCTTTAACTTTTGAGATGTTTGTAAGATAAGTCAAGCTTAATGGCTTTTTTTAGCCCCCTAACGCAGCTGACTTATCTCGGCGTACTGATAAACATTTCTCGATGTTCACCAATTCGACTGGCAAGAAGCATGCCATCGCCTCAGTCTTCATTTGCAAGTGATGTCGAAGCACTTGCTACGGCAAACACAAAACGAAAGATCCTCGCGTTAAGTCTGCTGACAGGACTGAGAAAGAGACGCACGAACTTCTTGAAGCGTGGGCCCCAAATTCAGTAAGCTGTGGGGAGTTTCACAAAGAAAAAAATAAAAATCTGGAACGATATCTATTCTTCGTATAAAGAAAGGTGTCCAGAAAGCTCGAAAGCCAGAGAATGCTACAGCAGGTGAATAAACGGCAGCAGAATCTAGAGTACGAGTTCAAGTTCAAGCAGTTCTCGCTCGACTGGAGAAGATGGAATTAAAGAAGGCTTCCCCTATTTCAACATCCTGAGTAAAGAAGGCGAGAAAGTACGACTCCAGACTGGCATGCAGAGTTCTTTTATTGAAATGTGTGAAAAGAGTATGGAACAGGACAACGCAAGATTTGAACGATCGGCTGAAATGTTCCGTGACGCCCAGAGCAGGCAAATGGAACAAACGCCATAGTTGATATTTTTAAAGATTTAGCATCAAAATAATTGTCTTTATCTTATCGTTTATCTTCTGTTATTGAAACGATACATACAATTGTTGTGCAAAACTCACGTAGCAATCATAGTCTTTTTTTAGGATGCTCGTTTTTGTCTCGTGTCGTCATGACGTTGTCATGACGACACGAGAATATGCGAGGGGGAGAAAGTGCATTCCATGGACCATTCCATGCGTGTTTGCTTTGTGAGGCCGCGGAATTTTCCCGCCATGTCAATATTTTTCCCGCCATGTCAACATTTGCTTTGTGAGGCCGCCGGAATTTCATATCAAAGAACAGATAATGTTCCTTTAACAAAGAGGTCGCAGCCCGCTGGTTTATCAAACTGTAGGTTCGGAGTATTTATTGTAAAGGGCTTATTATGTGAAATACAGGCACGCTTTACTGTTCTTAAAATTGATTTATTTTCTTTTACGTTTATTGCTGTAGTTAGTTCACAGTCTTGTGCGGTTCTTCTGATCGGTCTATCAAGCGCAACAAATTCGAGCTAATTCGGTCCACTCGCACGATGATATAAAGCGTTGACGTTATCTGTAAATAAACAACACGCAATGCACGCAGAAGAGATGGCGTTTTTTTATGAACTTGCAGCGAACGAGCAAATTCTTAACTGTCCAACAGTGCGTTGAAAAGGGTTGAACAGAAAAACGAGACCCTAAAGAAGACTGTGATTGCTACGTGAGTATTGCACAACATTTGTTTTGAAAAGTGTGACCTCTATGGCACGGATAACAACGATCCAATAACACAAAATAAACGATTAGATAAAGACAATTATTTTGATGCTAAATCTTTAAAAATGTCTTTTAAGCCAGCAAGTATGGCGTTTGTTTGTTCCATTTGCCTGCTCTGGGCGTCACGGAACATTTTCGTTCAAATCTTGCGTTGTCCTGTTCCATACTCTTTTCAAGCATTTCAATAAAAGAACTCTGCCAGTCTGGAGTCGTACTTTCTCGCCTTTCTTTTCTCAGGCGGTTCTGATTCATGAAGAGAAACATTTACACTTTCGATTTGCGAAGCCTCGTTAACACTCGGCTCTGAGGTAAAGGTAGTGACTCATTTGATTGCAGTTTTAGATGGATCGATGTCCCACCACCGGCACCTCAACAAAGATGTCGAAATAGGGGAAGCCTTCTATAATTTTCTGAATTCCAGCTTCTGCAGTCGAGCGAGACCGCTGCTTTAACTTCTAGAACTCGTACTCTAGATTCTGCTGCCGTTACTTCACCTGCTGTAGCATTCTCTGGCTTTCTGGACACCTTTCTTTATACAAAGAATATATATCGTTCCAGAGTTTGATTTCTTCTCTTTGTGAAACTCCCCACAGCTTACTAAATTTTGGCGCCTACGCTTCAAGAACTTCGTGCGTTTCTTCCTCAGTCCAGTTAGCAGACTTAACGCGAGGTTTTTTCGTTTTTGTGTTTGCCGTAGCAAGTACTTCGACATCACTTGGAACTGAAGACTGAGGCGATGGCATGCTTCTCGCCAGTAGAATTGGTGATCATCGAGAAATGTTTATCAGTACGCCGAGATAAAATCATTTTAAGTCAGCTGCGTTAGGGGGCTAAAAAAAGCCTTGCTTGACTTATCTTACAAACATCTCAAAAGTTAAAGGGCAGCTCTTGGCTAGAAAACTATATTTCAGTAAAAGCTTCCAAATGTTTCCAAAATTACAGAGGAAGCAAAACAATTGAATTCAGAAGCTTTTTTTACCGGTTAAAGGGACATGGTCAGCTTTGTGGCCGCGCTGACCTGGACCCTAGTTTTCTTCACTTTGAAAAAAGTCCACCTCATCCCGAAATCAAAAATACGCTTCGAGTACATCTCAAAATCCACTTCAATCTTCCCAGTGTCTTACTCGATTTTCCATCCTTTACTGAAAACCTGTTTCTGAGTGTCCTTTTGGTCATCCTATGCTATTACTTTATCATAGTTGGTTAAAAACAGTATTGATCGCGTCTCCAAAACAACATGAAAAGAAGAGGTGGGAACACAGGTAGCCCAAGCTCGATATATGAGTAGCTTTCATGTTGACCTTTGCATTGTTACGTAATTCGAGCAATTTGCATATTTATAAGGGTTTGTATGGGGAAAGAAATACAGCCGAAAAGAACGAAATATTAACCGTTGAATTACAATAAAAACTGCTCACCTGAACTCTTGCTTCCTTTTTTTGTGTGCTGTGTGGTTTTTTAACCGATTTGGTTCGATTTAGTGCAGTTTTAGTTCCAATGGTTGCTCTCTCTCTATATCCTAGAGGATACATAGAGAGAGCAACCATTGGAACTAAAACTGCACTAAATCGCACCAAATCGGTTAAAAAACCACACAGCACACAAAAAAAGGAACGCAAGAGTTCAGGTGAGCAGTTTTTATTGTAATTCAACGGTTAATTTTTCGTTCTTTTCGGCTTTATTTCTTTCCCCATACAAACCCTTATAAATATGCAAATTGCTCAAATTACGTAACAATGCAAAGGTCAACATGAAAGCTACTCATATATCGAGCTTGGGCTACCTGTGGTGGGAAGCGTGAAAGCGCCGGGCGGAAAGAATCGCCTCCGTTGACCAAAATAATGAAAAAAATTAACCAAAAACATTGGACAGCAAATCACCATTATATATGATTGCAAAATCGCGTTTCTCGACCTGGGAAAAGGTCCGTGCATTTTGTAAACGACTCGAACGTGGCATCATCAAGCTGCTCGATTTGGAGCTCAAACGAATACAACAACACAACAAATAATGTTATAAGCTCTACTTTAATTCTTCAATATCATTAGGAATGATGACCTGCCTGTTCAATTTCACATTTCAACTGAGTCAAGTTTCAATGCCTGCATTTTAATGTGAATAATTTCAACTACACGAGCAAATACAAACGCGGCGCGGCGAAATATAAACAATTATGCAGACGTAACGATACATCCTTTGGTGCATCGTACGGCGCTAGAAAAAAGATCCTGAGATTCGCACAAACAACATGCCAACTCACAGAAAGAGTGAAAGTTGTAAAAGGAAATTATAAAAGCAAAATATCCGATCGAAAGCAGAAATGACCGCGATCACTTGTGTTTCTCACCTCTACTGATATTTCTTCGACTTCAGAGGCATTCGTTGACACTAGCCTTTCCCTGTACAAGTCCATCGGTAAATTCTCCATGGTTTCAATAAAATCAGTGTTCTAATAATGTAACATGTATATAACCACTACTTTGATTCGCAAATACTTCGATTTGACAAGGTTTGTTGATGCGCTTTTCAGTTTCCGTTCTTCGCTCGCGCGTCTTGTGATGAAGTGTGATATGCAAATTAGCTATGAAATGGTATCTAATGCGCATGTGCACCAGCTGACCGTGTTCCTTTAATTTTAACGTAAAACTCCGTATTTTACGTGACATTTCGCCATGGATGCTTCGATTATGATCACGAGATGTGATACGTCACAGGTGTGGAACCGCAACAAGTCACGACCATGGCTGACTCAAATTCTTGCAGTGAGAGCTCAACTTCTGCTAGTGACTCCATTGATTTTTAGAGAGCTATAGGAGGGGATATGTCAGGGGATAATTAAGAACCTTCTATGGTATTTCAACCCTGGCGTTTTGAGCCTCCAGGGAAAAACAGCGAGACAGAGAAAGGGAGTAAAATATCGAACCTCCTCACCGCCGACGGCGACGAATGGTGAGTGAATTGAAGTCCTAAATGTACAGTTTCTTTCTCTATTATCTCGGCCAGTTCTTTGTGAGCTAAGTCAAACCTGAAAAGCCTTGTTATTATTTGCATGTTCGCGAGAAGCTTAATTAAACATGCTTTTATACAACCAAACTGTTTGCTGCATTTTGTTGTTTATATTCGGTCTTCAAATATTTTTGCTCATGTTTATCACAATAGGTTTTGACCTTTTGAGCTTCAGCCTAATGTACACTATCTATCTTGTGCGTTTGAAAGCTTGCAAATACAGAAACGCAAGTTAAATTCTTTGTCTCTTTTGTGTTACCGATTTTTCTAAATTCTGCTCGAAAACGACTCGAAGAATTCTGCCGGCGAAATGCTAGCTACCGAAACTAGACTGTCCGAAATTCTGCGGCAGATTTTATCTAGAACATACACAGGCTTGCAGTTAAATGTGGACAAAACTCTGCTGGGTCTCTTCACTTCTTTTGTTGGGAGAAGGGAGTTTGCGCTTTCTGTAATTGAAAACACTTGCCTCGAGGAAACTTTGTTCAAGGTTGTTCGTGCTTGTATGCGTAAAACTGTACTGAGAATGATTTTGTAATCTGATTACTGCCACCGGAACTGTTACACGACCCTGCGTGATTTTATATTTATCGGTATAATTAAGTTGTCATGTTTTTATTTTGCAATTTCTTATCTTTTTGCGAAAAGAACCCCCACGAAAATCGAAAATTGTGCTGTGTTTGGCTCCTTATTACTTTCGCGTTTGCTTGCGTTTTAATTCATGGTTTGCATTTGAAATGGTCGTTGCGCTGTTCGTGTCTTACAACATTTGGCATGTTTTCCTTTAGTTATCCCGTCAACTGACATCTGCTCGAATCTGCACACGAAACTGTTTCGTGGTCAGGCTAGGGAGGGTGAAGGGAAAGAGCGTGACACGCTTTCATACCCGGGTTTTATGCTACACCCCAGGTTGCCTAATTTACAACAATTGTTTCTCAAAAGGAATCACAGAATAAGTACTTCACGCAACACTTCTTCTCTTAGTTATCCGGATATTGTTTTATATTTGATTCCCCATTTCTTCGTATAATTTTATATCCCGCGAGAGCGCCTCTGCTAGCGCGCGGGGTAGTGGCGCAGTACTGACCTGCACGCAAATCACGCGCGCCTTTCGAAGGCATATACTTCAAAGAAACACTACATTTGCTGGTGGGAATTGCTTTCTATTTTGCCAATTAACAGCAGGAGAAATCTGATGGTGGCTACAAATTTCTCAACAACAGAATCAAAATATATCGGTCTGTTTCCGACCGCGTGGATTTCGCTTACATATAGGACATATAGAGGCTCAGTATTCCTGCTCATAAATGAAGAGATTTCTGACAAATTATGGGAGTCAGCACTCGCAGACCTTTTTCAATTTACTATCTACTCCAGACAAAAGGCATCTTTATCACGATATGGTGCAAGAGAGGATGCATCGTATTATAAAGCTATGTACATTTGGTGACCTTAGAAGGCCGATCAATCTGACGGATTTGTTTCGTTTCACGACACATGATTTACTCTTTTTAAGTTTATTTCCTTTCATATTTAAGCACTGAAGCACTACCTTTTTTATCTTGGACATCATTGAACAGCATAGGGTCTTTCTCTCCTTGTCATTCTCGTTTATGAAGAGACGCTTGGCGTGTTTTCCTCTTATCAGAAGCATGCAAAAGCAAGTCTGCCTTCCACACCTGTGACGTAGCGTCACGTGACGTACCAAAATCCGAACGTTTTCAAAATGGCCGCCAAATTGGCGTAAAAGAAAATTCGTAGTAAATTCATTTTGGCCGATATCTTTAAAATTTTACCTTCTAAAGATTCCTGTTTCTATAAACAACGGATAGAAAAAAATAAAAAAAAATCGAGGTAAATTTCCCAAGAGTTGCCCTTTAACAAGGTCAAAGACAGACCTCACGCTAAGTAACCCAGATAAGAAGATGTGATAATATTGGGCCGGGATGGGAGCTGAAAACAGGAGCGGTAAGCGGAAATTTCAAGAAAGAGCCGGAGAGCGGGATTTTGAGAGTCTTTACGGAAAGTTTTTTCGTAACTGCATAAAATGTAATTAACAAAATTTGACTGGAACAAATTGCTTGATCTGTGTAGCGGTGTAGGGTTTCAAGTACGGAATAGGCTAATAGTGTAGTGTGTCAAATTTATATAGTTGCGGTTACACATCGTCCTTTTAACATGGTAAAAGGGCTCTTTACCTCGGGAAACTCACAAATAGAGAGGACGTTTTTTGGTAAATATCATAAATAATATGTGCTCTGTCATTTTGTTTTTCCGCGTGCTTTGTAATTTTGTTTTCCCGGGTGTTTTGTCATTTTCATGGCCTGTTCGCCATTTTTATTTCCCGCTTATGAAAAAAAAAGACTAAAAATTATCTCAGCAAAATGTTCCCCCAAGGTAAATTTATGGCGGTGTGAAAAAGAACAAAAGAATCGCCCATGAAAGTTACCGAGGCAAATAGGTAGGTTTTCCAGGTACCCCAAGATAAAATGACCAATCGTGAGGCAAACCTCAAAGATAAGCAAATAAAATAAACAGAGAAATTTGAAATTAAATATGATGGCGTGAGGTTTAGATTTCCTGAGGTCAACTTTGCAGGTTCGAGGCAGCAAAAACGTGGTCTTTCTTAGAATCATGGCTTGATGGCTTGCTGATTTGTAAGTAAATGCTATTTTTTTGGAAATTTGGCGTTTAAATACAACACTAGTCAAGGAAGATCTATAGTGCGTTTTCTTATATGTATTTCGATTTCATCTCAAGGTTTAGAAAAATCCAACAAAGAGATTTATATAAACAGAGTCTTCGCTGTCTGAAATACTGACATAACAAAGCAGTAGAGGACTGTCGAAAGAGTATAAATAATAAAAGCGAGATGATGCTAAGCAAGCACCCTCGAATTACCCATTTTCGCATTTCGCGCCGGAAACAGTATGAAAAATTGACCGCAAACGCCTTGGTAACGTATTCCCGCGGTGAGTTTACCTTGGTGTTATTTACCTTGGGAATGCTATTTGCCTGGGTATGTGCAGTGTAAAACGTTCGTTACAAACATATTCGCATTTCTATTTTCAGCGTTTTCGTCACAAGAAACATGTATGAAATACTCTATTTTCTGATATTGTTCTTTGATCGTTAAAAACGGCCAATAAATAACAAAAGAAATGGAAAACAGCGCAAAACGTCGGCACAAGGAGGTGAAGTGGGGGACGAGTGCTTCGAGTAACGCTCAATTCCTCTTGCGTTCAGTTTGCGTCGGAAATAGAGAGGACGGACGTTTTTTTGGTAAAAATCATAAATAATATGTATTCTGTCATTTTGTTTTTCCGCCTGTTCGCCATTTTTATTTCCCGCGTATGGAAAAAGAAGGCTAAATATTATCCCAGCAAAATGTTCCCCCGTCTCTGCTTTCCCTATCCCCGGATATGGTAAGTTTTCTAAGAACACCTACTTTTTTTAGTGGCGCGAAAGTCTTTAATGAACTCCCTGTAAATATTTCAAGCGTAAATGACATACAAGCTTTTTGCGGCCTAGCAAAACATTTACTTTTATAATAACTATTTAGTTAAGTATATTTTAATCTCTTTTTGACTGACACGAGACAGCCCAAAGGGCCTTTGATTTGTCCAACCTTTTTCAACGCAATTCTCCAACGAACTTTCAACATGCCAAATGCTCGTTCCACTACGCGTAGCGCACCGAACTTTAGGTTTTAAACTTTCTCTGCTCCTGAGTCAGGCGTCCTCTGTCCGGGTAGGGTTTCACTAGCCAGTTCGTTAGTGAATAGGCACTGTCGCCAGCTAAAAGGGGCCTTATTTCTGTTCCATTTATATTGCCTGTTGGACCACTTCAGAAGAATTTGCGTTCGCTGCAAGTTCATAAATCAAACACTCTCTCTTAACTGTCTCAACCATTCCATTTAAAAAATGTACAAAAATTTCATCTAATAAAACTGCTCAAATTTAATAAATCTCTTTCACTGCTTTACATTCTACGCCGTGATTTTCCCTTAAATTAAAGTTTAATTCTGTTCAACTAATTAAAAGCTATTTACAATAAACACTCCCAACCGACAAACGATTACAATGAACCAGCAGAAAAGCAAAACACTTTCAATGCAGCAATATTTTTGAACTCCTACTTATTATAAACAAAAATTATTTGTTCTTTCGCAACACGCACAAAATCCGGCGGCCTCACAAAGAAAATCTTGACATGTCGGGAAAATATTGACATGGCGGGAAAATTCCGCGGCCTCACAAAGCAAACGCGCATGGAATGCACCTTGGAATGCACCTTCTCCCCCTCGCATATTCTCATGTCGTCATGACAACGTCATGACGACACGAGACAAAAAGGGCTATTGGGGGTAGTCACGCAAATTTTCGAGATAATTAGGTTTGAAATCTTGAAAAAAGTGCTGACGTGGCATTTTCAAAAAAAGTAAAAGGAAATAAAATTTCCTTACAAATTACGTTTGACTTTGGTTTTTCATGAACAAAATTAACACTAAATATAACGATCTTAAATAAACAAATACTATCTTTGAAACTGCGTGAACCACGTTTTTATTGACAAAACGATTGCACTTGAGCCATTTTGACTCTAACCGCTCTCTCTTGCAAGGCCAGAAAAACAGCCTAAACAATTTTTGCACTGAACGAAAAATTAATCATGTGTTCTATAGACTTACCACTTCCATTTTATAAAATAAAAAGTATGAGTCACCACGCGTTTTTAAAAGTTATACGAGTTGTATGGAATCGTTTTTGAGGTCAGTTACACTTTTCCTATCCCCTCCCTAGCGAGTTAAATATTTGCTTCTCGCGCAATTTTTCGCGCGTGCACCACGCCATATGTAGTTAGCAGTTTGCTGATTACGTTTGAGCGATTAGCGATTTGTTTCAGACTGTTAAATGTGAGCCATTTTTATCGATAAGCGTTTAGGGCTTACTGATATCTCACTCTTTCACTGTTCCTGGTTTAGTACGTCCATTAACTGGATTTCGTTGCAACCGAAATTTTCTTGCATTTTAGTCGCGCGCTTGGTCGCGAAGTTGAATTCGTCATTTTGATCGAGCAAATTCCCTTAGCGCGCGCGCCTAGTGCGATCGATGCCTTGCGTGATGCGCAGAAGATGTGCGCAGTAACAAAAGTAGGCACCGTCCTTAATGTGATTTTAAAATTAGAATTTGAAGTTAAAAATTAGTAGATGGACACCCAAACAGTCCCCTGACAACCTGGGGTGCTCTTGCGTGGGGGTCAACTGTCTGTTGGTGTTTCAAAAAACAGAAACAGAAATCTTCCCATTCTTTTAAGACAAAAAGTGTAAGCAATTCAAGACAGCGTTTGACCTTGCATCGTATATCGGATGTCACGCCAAGATAACGCAACTTTTGTTGAACAGTCACTCAGCACAGAAGTTGTCAGCTACTTTTATTTACCTTAAGTTTTTGACAAATGTCCTGAAAATTATTAAAGACCCCATGTGAAGCGTCATCGCTTCTGCATGCATTGCGTGCCGTTTATTATAGCGATGACGTCATCATCGCTTGATGTCATCGCGCGGTAGTGGGTCGCCATGCAGCTCTCGTAAGGTCTCACATGAGTGGGTGAGAGAACAATAGAACAAATAACAAGAACAATGACCCTAGCCCCCAAAACAATAGCAGCTGCTACACTAGAGGACCAGTAGAATTACAAGCTTACGAGAGCTGCGTAACTATTCTCAGCGGTCTCACCTCGCCCGTATAAAAGGGAGAGTAGACAAAAGAATGATGCCATTCTCTCGAAGCTGTGTGCAGATAGTTTCACCATGGCTGACTCTCAGGTACCGGCTAATGCTGTTCAAGAAGCCCAAGTTATTTTGCAAAACCCACCACCAGACGAAGCCCAAGCACCAGGAGAACAAGCTCAGGCACAAACTCAGGCACCAGCTCAGGCTGATCAAGTTTCTTTGGGGGTTTTTAAAACTGTATTTTCTCTGTTCTTTGCCACGTGTTTCGTTCCGGTCTTCATGTGTTTAGTTTGCTTCGGTTCCACGGTTCTCTTTCATTTTGTGCGCTCTGCTTTTATCGTTTGCCCCTTTCGTGTGGGCTTTGCGGGCCATTTTGTATTTTCGTACGCTGTTTGCCCTGCTTTGAACGTTTTGCCCCTTTTGTGGGCTTTGCCGGTTATATTTGGTTTGATATGTTGTTTGCCCTGCTTCTAACGTTTGCCCCTCTTCATGTGGGCTTTGCGGGCCATTTTATAATTGTATATATTGTTTGCCCTGCTTTAAACGTTTGGCCCTTTCTGTGGGCTTTGCGGGCTATGTTTGATTTGGTTTGTTGTTTGCCTTGCTTCTTTTGTTTGCCGCTCTTCATGTGGGCTTTGCCGGCCATTTTGTAATTTTATATATTGTTTGCCCTGCTTTGAATGTTTTGCCCCTTTTGTGGGCCATTTCTAATTTCGTTTGTTGTTTGCCCTGCTGTTAACGTTTTGTCCCTTTGTGGGGTTTGCGGGCTATTGAAAGTTTGGTATGTTATTCGCTGTGGTATTGCAGATTTTTATTACATTTTTTTTTTGCTCTTCCATATGGGCTTTGCGGGCCATTTCTGACTTCGTTTGTTGTTCGAGCTGCTTTTATTGTTTTGCCTGATTTAATGTTTTTCATCTTCGCCTTTCACGCTCGCCTCTTGAATTTTTAAATGTCACAGGCTGTGCGCCGTGATTTTTTAGCTTTTGTTCTTTTAATGGTTTTTTTGCAGCCTCATTTTGCACTTTGTTTTTATGCCTTATGTGTGTATTTTTGTCTGGTCAATTAGAATTTTACTCGTTCTCCTTTTAAATTTTTATTTCTGTTGGCTCCGTGTTACATCGATCACGGGCTTTGTAAATTTTCTTATTCATGCAAGCCCTGCTTTTGCATAGCGGCCATTCAGTCGTAGTCTTTTTTCTTGGATTTGCAATTCGAAGTCCATTTCTCCTTTCGCTCGCATATTTAAAGCTGTATTTATTTGTTTATTTTCATCTTTTGAGTGTTTTCGCTCCGCTTATCTCGTACGTCTATTTGTTGCGCCCGTAATTTGTTTCGCATGTTTTTATACATTTGCATATCCATCGCACTGTGCCTGCCCCTTTTATTCCACTGGGGTAGTTTGTTTTATTTCGACTTTATCTGTTTGTTATTTTTCATCATTGATAGTCGATTGTTGCAGAAAACAAGTGCGAATACGTTTTATTTATTTTGGAAACGCAAACTTGTCCAGCAATACAAAACAACAAAAGCAGCCGAGTTGTCTTATCATTGGTCCACGTTGCACGTGTGGTACTTTTTTGTCATTCGAAGTGAAAACAATTGCAAAAACAAGAGTTAATGACTTGTTTGGACTAAAGGACGACACTTCAAAGGAGCCGTTGTCCTGTCTCTGGGCTGGACAATTCATGGCAATCCGCATTCTTGTGCCCCTTATGTTGCCAGGTAACAATAACGTTGTTAGTTAGTTGTTGTGTCTTGTTTGGATTGCACCGCAAACAAAACTATTGGTGTGGTAGCATGCATGTCATCTTAAGGCGACTCGTTTTTCCGCTGCGAATTGTTTTCAAAGTTTCACCGCGTGGCCCTGCATATTTGATATTGACTCAATACGGCCACGCTGAGAAATGTGTGAAGATGCCAGAAGCACGTGCAAAGCTATCGAACTAGTATTACCACTTCTTGTTCTCTTCAAGATGTCTCTGACAACTTGTTTGTTTTTTTGTCAAAATGCCACTACATTTCAAACTTGTTGGTTAGTGCGAATCGCAGGGCCTTTTTTCAAAAGACATTTGCGCGCCTTTTTCCCTTCTAGTTATTTTCCTAAAATATATCATAAATTAATAAAACTGAAATCCACAACGTTTTCTTTTTGTTGTTTGTTTATCAATTGTCTTCTTCTAGCGTTTTATATTGTAGCTACCTTTGAAGGTTTTTAGTTGCTCCTTCATTATACTTGCTTTCTTAGATCTTACAACACGTACTCGAATATTGCTGGGTTTTTTCTTGCCCCTTAATTGGAGAGTGCTCAACGCACCACTTAATCTTCTTAGTGTTGGAAACTGCTCCTTCTCATCAGCCTTCCTCTCCTGCCGCTTAGCCGTCCGTCCTTCGCCAAATTTATTGTTTCATTTATGCAATAGAGAATTTCCTTTAGACAGTGCGTCAGTTATTCTTGTCTATTATTTTTAATTTGTCTCTTTGTTTTTTATTGCGAGGTTACATCTTTGCTTTTATATTGTTAAATTATCTGGCTAGTTTGTTCTTACCCCTTTATATGTTTAATATATTTTCCAATTTCCCATTTTCCTATTCCCTCGGGTGGCATTCTCAAAGGGAAACTTATGTTCTCTCTCGGACTACCGGGGCTGAGTTTGCCATTCCCTGGGCCTTTCACCTCACTTTTTCTGTTTCAGTTTTCCAAGATACCTTTTCATGACTAGGAGAAGACTCCTTACTTTGATCCTTACAAGGAGGCCCAGGAAATGGCAGACAACGCCCATGTTACGCAAGAATTCGACTCCTCAGCTCTCACGGGAGTAGTTTTTTTTGCTGACGCCTATCGTTTGGCTTTCCCTGAACCAACCCGCTTCAAAGCAGGTGAATTGAACACTATTGCCATACCGATCAGTAGGGCAAGGTATTCCAGCACTCTGATTTAAATTTCTCTGAAGCCCAAGATTGGAATTATAATCTAGTCCGTGTCGAAAAGATTTTTTCTCATTATAAAGGAAGCTATAAGGGGTTTGGCTGTAACTGTAGAGGCCGCCTGCTCGCAGAATTTTTTACTAACAATTTTTCTTGCTAGATTTGCCCAGTTTATTTCCGATAACCTTGTGGAGGCCGGCTGTTCTTTATGGGGTAAAGTAGGAGAGTTTCCCCCACCGCACCTTGTCATTTCACTTATGGTAACCTTCAAAACGCCGCCTTTGTAACGACTATACGTTTTTCAACCTTTGAGCTAAAGATCGGCCTTTTTCTTTGGGCAGTGTCCACCACTTGCCAAAGTATGTTCTAAGCAACTTCTTTCAAACTGTATGCGACGGCAAATCTGGTTAGCATTTATTTGGCTTTGGCCAACGCAGCTATCTGTGTTACATGCTTTACCTTTTCCTCCCTCGGCTATTTCATTCGTTTGGGGGGAAGATCCACTCTGGTGCCTTGCAAGCAAGTTCCCTACTTGGGTTTCATTTCCTTGCAGGTTTTCGTTTTATTTAAAGTTTCTTATACTTCTCAAACAAGCACGTGCTTAGTTCCGAAACTGTCGACCTGGTTTCTCTCCTGAGGCTAGTTGTTAAAAAAAAATGTAAATCTTGTTTTTATAGTGGTCATGCACTTAGCCTCTAGATAGCTAGTTTACAGGCATGCCACTGAAATACAGGAAACAAATACTTTAATTGAACATAACATGGTTAACAATCCCAACTGGCAAGGAGGCAAACCAGTTGGCTATTTACAAAGCGTGACCGAGGATTTGGACTCGGGACTACATAGAGACAAATCCAGCTATTGGCAGAGGTAGGTCTTGAACTGGGGACCTTCGGATTACAACACCGGCGCCCTAAACTACTTGGTCACGCTTGCATCTTTGCTAGTTCGGAAATATCTTTCAATAGCTCTAGCCATGCCAGTAGCAAGGCTTTATACTAACCAAATTAAATTGGCATTTGCTCGTGCTGTGCTTTCTTCGCGTCCGGTCAGGATGCCCGGGCCTTTAAGACAGGAGTTGGAGCATTGGCTCTTTTCAGAGACTTGAAATGGCTGTCTTCCTCTGCGATCAGAAATATACTTTCATTTTCGATTGTTTTCGGATTCTTCCTCCTCTGTTTGGGGAGGTGGATTGAGTCCGGGTGCCGTTAACATTAACATTTGCGACTATTGGCAGCCTCGTATTATTGTAATTAACATCGCTAGTAAGGAAACGCTCGCCCTCAACAATGTTTTACAGCCCTTTGGGGATATTGTAAGGAACTCCTGGGTGGGCGCGCCTGTTCACATTTTGTTTTTGACATCCATGTTTTGTTTTGCTCTTGGAACGTGCGTGGTTCCCGTTCCCATTAGTTGGGTGCCGCTCTTAAGTGTTTATTTGAATCTACTATCAGTAGCCTCAAAATTGATCTACATGTTCACTTTGTTCCTGGTCTTGAGAACCCTGCGGACTCTCCCTCTCGTCGTCTCAGTTTTCAAGGATCGAAGTTTAAGCCCAGTTATATGGAGTTTCGTTCGAGACTTGATCGGCAGCCCCAAGGGCCACTCCATTGATCTCGTGGCGCTAACTTCAAATGTCCAAACTGACTCGTTTGGTAATCCACTACCGGTAATTGCCTCATTTCTCAGTTCTTTAAGTATCTTTAGCAGTCTAAAGTTACCCTACACCCTTCTAGTTCCAGATGTCATTCCACGGCGTTTTCGTTGGCCTTTACTATTGCTATTGTCTACATACTTTTCAGTTGTATGTTGGCTGCTAAAGGGGCAGTAGATCTTGCAGCCATTTACGTCCGTTTGCGGCACCTTACACAGACGGCTTAAAGATCTTCGTATTCAAAGCAAACATCTTCTTTGCGCTGCCTAGTCCCAGGTCTATCTTTCAGCCACCCCTGAAGATGTATCTCGTTTTTTGGTGTGGAAAGATCTGCACGGCGAAATAGTTGTACATGTTTCCGATTGCGTGAATGCCTCTAGCCAGAATGTCTCTGATTGCGGTTGTCCCAAACGACTTACGTTCAAAACTGTAGATTCCTATATTGGGAAGCTTCGCGCCATCTTCAATGAAGCGGGTCGCACTGGGGGCTGGAATAATCTGCTGGGTTTTGGAAATCCAGCTGCTTCTGTTGTAGTCCAAAGTTATCTTAAGGCTGGATCTGAGGAGCAATTACGTGCAAATATCGTCCCTAAGCAGGCGGTCCCGTTTTATTCTACCCAGGCTTTGGCTACTAGCAAGGTTGTGAGATAGAAAGATGGCGGATCCTTCAGTTAAACCTTCTAGTCTTTTATTCTGGCTCGAGACCAAGCGTTTTTTAAAACTCTATTCTTCAGCGCCGATAGAGGGTCTGGTCTGGGATGTGTTTAAATCGCAGAAATTATGCGTTTTCCTAAGGATGATGGTTTTTTGTTCAACCATGTTTTTGGGCAAGACTTTACGAGACGGCGCCTCTAATGTCTTTGGAATTCGTCGCCATTCAAATCCCCAGCTTTGCCCAGTCAAAGCGATTGAAACTTATGTAGCTGTCGCCTTTGAACTGCGCATAACTCTCTCCAACGGCTACTTATTTCGCCCTACTAATCACCTCGGTCATATCCTCAACACGCCCCTTACAAGTTCTTCTGCACAAGCCCACTTAAAATTTATTTGAAAGACGCGAAAGTTGATGAAGGCGAGACTCTGCACAGCTTTTGCTCGGGCTCTGCTATTACTCTCGCGTTGTCTGGGTCCCAGCTGGCTGATGTGATGTCCCATGTGGATTGGTCCACCAAGGGCACCGCCCTTTACTACATAAAGTTTGCTGAAGTTCTTCATACGGGATCGCCTTCTGATCAGGGGCACCCAACAGACCGTTTCGATGAATATCTGTTCGGAAGACCTATAATCGCCTGCGATTTTCGGATTAAAGAATGATAAAAACAAGGGATTTCTTTAGCTCTTCGTGACATGGGGAAAGTAATGCCTGTTGTTTTCGGAGAGAGAAAAATGCCGTTTTGGGTACGAAAAAAAAAGGCCAGCTACGATTTTCGAGAAGGTAACAGCGGCTCGTAAATTAGGTTAAAATATTTCGTTCCCTAAAATTTTCTGAAGTTTGAATGTCCAGCTAGCGTATCCGAAAAGATACTCTTTTCTTAGCGTTTAAAATAAGGCCTTTAATCGCACAAAAAGACACTAATAACGTAAAACGGTGTTCCGACACCTATAGTAAAATTTTCTCATTGGGTGCCCCTGTTCTGATCGTCATCTGACTTATTGTCTTCAAATGATTCGGCTGCTCCCATCTCCACGAGTTTATACGCGGATCTTTATCGCTTGAAAGACTTCGTTACTGCCTTTCCTCGCTCCTAATTTCTGTTTTGTTAGGATGGGGTTTTAGTTTGGGGTTTTCCTTTTGAGGATGGGCAGTTTTTGTGCGGGTTTTTGTGGTCTCCTCCATAGTATTTAGGGTTATGTTTCTACACGAGACTGTTGGTGCCCATACTCAATAATAGGTGTGAGGGAGACAGGTGAGAATAGATAACTATTAGCGGTAGTGACTAGAATGGATACTCCAAAGTCAAAAATCCGCTGGGAGACTGGAAACCAAGCACTTCAGTCTGCTTGCGGTTAGTTTCACTCTAGTTTGCTTGCGGTTAGCTTTCATGTCATAGGGAGGGTAGCACATTATGTAGAAATGGGTTCCAATCTCGCAGCGGATTTCTGATTTTGGAGTATCCATTCTAGTCACAGCCGTCAGTGGACCGGATGTGTTGTCTGTTGCTCATGCGATCTACCGATCAGTAGAACCGAATAGGACTGGGAACTAACTACACCAATATAACGTAAAAGAAAACAAATCAAGTTTACTCAACAAGAAATTGCCACGCAGATTTTAAAACGAAATAGTCCTTGGCAGTTAAAAAGGACTAATACAAAGTATTAACGAAAGAGACAAATCATATTTGATGAGTGCGTTCTACTAGATTTAGTAAACAGAAATCTTCACATTCTTTCAAAACAAAAGGGCCCGTGTAATCGATTTCAGGCAGCGTTTGACCTTGTATCCCCGGGGGAGGTACTTGACAGAATCTCGGGTAGGGAGGTGCGGCCCGGCCGCCCAAACCCTGACTCTGCTTAAGACACGAATCTCTGATTTTCCTACCCTGTTTAAGACAGAATGCCAATTTTTGATACCCTGTTTAAGACATTTGTTGTAGCATAACCAATCGGGAATTAAGCTTGGTATCAATACCGAAGTCAATGGAAGTCGACACTAAGGAAGAACTTGTAAAAATTCAGCTTGTGGCTAAGTTCCTATAAAATAAACATATTTGCTTATCCTGTTTAAGGCGTTGGTCGATGTAAAGATACCCCGTTTAAGACAAAAAGGGGCGAAATAGATACCCCGTTCAAGACAAAAATCCTGAAAACCATACTCTGTTGGGCCGCACGTCCCCGTTAAGCCCTTATAAGGGAGTGCCCCCCCCCCCCCCCCCCCCGGGCTTGTATCTTCACGTCTCCGTTTTGCCATACACAAGAAAACACGAAAAAGGCATTTTCAACAGTTCAAAACATTGCACCCTGGAGAGCGTTTTCGAAATGCTGCGTTTTGGGTCACCTTTTTCACCGGATTCGTGTGGAAAAAAGGCCAATCCGCAAGGAAAAGGATAAATGTGGACGGCTCTGTATTTTTATTTTTGGCTGATTAGAGCTGTCGTAAACTCCTACGTACACCAGCAGCATTTTCGTTCGCGGTCAATTGCTTTCAGTTTTCGCCTATATAGATTTTCCAAACGTGATTTTCCAAATATGGTACTTAATGGAAACGAATCAAACGAATGTTCAAACGCTTTGTACAATACGGATCATTACGCGTTACACGTTTCAACATAGATGGGTTTCTGATTGAGATCATTAGCGATATCGTAGAAACCCGTTTTAGCTAAAAATAAATTATTGGTTCTTCATGTCGGGTTCATTCATATTGGAGAGTTGTTGTCGTGCTACAACCAACAACGCGCGACCCTTCAGGAAATTGCTGACTGCTAATTCAAAGCCAGGAAGCGGATAAAGGAAATGTTCTCTCATTGCATACAAAAAATCTATTTATAATTTCATTTTTCTACCTTCTCCACCCGGATGTTGGTATCTGATGAAGACAGTTTCCCTTCGACATTAACTTGATCCTTAATTTACATACAGTACATGCAAAAGAAGGCCCTGAAAGGAAAAAGTTGCTTGGCTAACAGTAATCGAAAAGAACTGAAGGTAGAAACGGAAAGGTTTTCTAGTTTGGCTATGAAACAATACGAAGCGCCACTGCCAAAAAAGCCCTGAAGATAAACAATGGATGCCATTCAGATGGTTTCATTACTACATTTCAATACAAGCGACCTATTCTCTGATCCGTCCACTTAATCATTTACCTTTGCCAAGGTAAGTCGTGTATGCATGGATTATTTGAATATATAGTATATAGGGGCACATTGTACATGCAGTCAGGCCCGTCACAGCACTGTTTGGTTTCGAATTAGTTAGTACAAAGCGACGGCACTACTGCAACACTGAGCGGTCGTGTTTCCTTTGAATACTCAGCAGAGATTTAGAATTCAACTCTATTACATGCTTCTGCCGTTCATGGCAACTTTCCTATTTCCTCAAACTCTTGTTCGTTATTTATTCAGCATAATAAGTTACCAAAGGCTCTGTTTAAGAGTTTACTGACCATCAGGCGTTATAACTTCACCACGGCCTTCAGGCGAGTAGTTGGAATAGATTCCATGTATTCAGAAACAATGCTTTTCAAGCTTTAAAAAAAGAATAAGCTACGTGCACTTGGCCCGAGGAGGCATCCTTGAAGTCCCCGCGTAGTAAAATCTGTATGTGAACTGAAAATCTCGATTTGCCCAAAGTAGGCGCGCAAAGTGGTATCCGGAGTGGTGCAGAATGTATCGGGAGGTGTTGTAAATGCCTTCACGGTGGCGGATTGGTCATATATGACGTAAGATGAACGAATCTGTGTGGTTATTTGGTGATGATGACGACCCATCAGCGTAAGCAAGGTCTAAGCACGTCCGCACGCGGCAACAACGCTCTTCACGTAAAGAGAATTTGACGTTTAATTTTTGCTCTCTGCATTTCACGATGTCTCGAAGACGAGAGACACGAATCTGTTTATCCAAGAACGAGTATCAACATATCTACAATTTTTCAGCTCAGACTCAGCCCAAATCCGCGATTTGCCACACGCAAACTACTTGACCCGATTTAAGACTCGATCAGTTCGCGAGATTATTAAAACTCGCAATCTTTCGGCACCCTTTGCAACTCAGCTGCCAGCCACTCAGTTGGTCATTCTTTTTTGGGCTCCCAGCCTAAACATATTGAAAACAGTTGAGCTCAAGTGGTAGTTTTAAAACGTTTGGCTATTGCTAAAGTTTATCCTCACTGAGATCACTCACTACAGAGAAACGCGGCAAAAAAAGATGTCAAGATGACAAAACGTGATCATTAATCTTTCAGATTTTTTTTGCATAATTTCTCCTTGTTTTGCTTATCCACTTGTCTTTAACAGGTCATCCTAAGTCTCCCAGCGAGAAATTTTCTTTCACAATGAAATTTTTATAACGTTTTTCTACAAAAGTCTTACATACTTTCGCTTCAAACTCTTTAACACAAAGTTTAAAGCAGCGAAAATCGGAAGTGGCGCTGGATTTTGCGTTTGACCGCTGTGAAAATCTTGGCAAGCTACGTAGCTAGAGGCAAGTACTTCCAAAGCCACAGGATATCTGTTGTATATGTCGGATGACGGACAGCAATTCCTTTTTGGCTATATATGGGCATCATGACAATTTGTTCAATAATGAAGACAATTTTCCGAAAGAATTGAAACAGAAAATACGTCTTTTATTATTATGGAGTTCCGCTCGATCCGAACCGTAGCCAAAATCGGTTTGTTTGGAAGCAGCGCGAAAAAGGTTGTTCCGGTATACCAGATTTGGAACCCTCTGATTGGTCAATTTTGAGACCTCGAATGTTATTCAGATCACGTAAGTATTGTTGACAAGAAATGTGATATTTTCATATGGCAGGGGAAAAATTCTGTTGTTGTGTTACGCGGGGCTCAAAATAAAGTGAAGAACGGAAAGATTCCTTTCAGATCGTATGACTGGAAAACTTCCGACTCGCTTGGAAAGAGCGTGTTCATTAATTTTTGGGGTAATTGAATATTAAATGAACGTGACAGACATAATTTATCCAGGTGATAGGTACTGAAACAACGTATGTTGCAACAGTTATAATCAAACAGCCAGGTGTGGTGTCACTATAAATGCGACTCCCGAGACATTAAATCCTTCACAGAATACTTCTCTTTTGTAGCAGGGACGGCGGAGCGTATTTTGTAGTGGGTTGGGGGGCTTGATAACGAGCGCAGAAGGCGAGAGTTTGTAGGGAGGCGTGGGGGTATTCTCCCCCAGAAAAATTTAAAATCTAGAGGCTCAGAAACGGTATTTTCAACATTCTCCGTGAAGTATTCTTAAAAAAACAACTGGATAAGTGTAAAATGACAGGCACTTTTTGTGCTTACAGTAATATTAATTTATGGAAGTTTTGTGAGCTTGAACCATATTTTTCAGACTTCCCCAATATACCCCTGCCTTAGTACACTGATTTGGGTTTTTACACAAGCTCGCCGTGTGTGGGAAGAAAACGTGGGAAGTACATACGTTCATACATATCCTTTTTGATAAGGCAGGTCTAATGCGGCAACCCATAGGCTGGTGTGGACCTGCCATGAAATATTAATTAACTTAACGTCTAAATTGACAGGTTTTGAACAAGGTTGTAGCTTTGTAAATTCTCGTCACTAAATGAAGCAAGTGCGATTCAAGTACGTTTTGTTTTTTTATTATTATTTGTTCATACGAACCTTACAGTAAAACAAAAATACAATGTCAATGTAAGTTTTCGGGAGGTTCAGTTGAAAAATCGGAATCAATACACGGTAAAACAAGCCATCCAGTTGATTAATTGAATTTTTTGAGAGATTTTTCTTATATCTCAATTTCAACATTGACGTTTGCGTCAAAGGCCACTGAAGAAATGTGTGGTATGATTTAAAGTATCTGAGCTGTAAAATGAAAGACTTCTAATGTCAAAACATGTGGCGAGATTGTTTAAAATTCCTTCGCCACTCGACATCTGTTATGGAATGTCGTTTTATTCATCATCAGCTAGATAATGTAATAACCGATACCAGATCGCTTGCAGACAAAATTGCTTTCAGTTCAAACATAATGAAGCTTAAATCAATTATGTAACTCCTAGAGCAAACAGATTAACTGAATGCCAGTCATTCTCTCCCAGCTGCATCTTTACTGAGGCAATGAAATTGAATTTCTGTGCATTAGTCAGATTTAGAAACATAGGGTTGATAACACAGTGCCTATAAACGTTACAGCTCAGTTCAAAAAGCCACTCAAAAGTGGAGCATAGCGCCGTTTCCTTGTTAGACAGTGAAAGGGAATCGAAAGGGAAACTCAGGACGAAAAGAAAAGCAAAGAGAAGAGGTGAGAAAATTGTTCAAATAGTTCAGGCACATATCGTTGTTGAAGCCATTACGCTCAGTTGGCTAGACGATCCGGACATTTAGCGGGCCATACTGCATTTAGTGATATCCATGCACAGGCTAAAATATGTTTTTGTTTTCGGCTTGATCTTAGTAGAACTCTATATCTGGTTTTCCTTCCTGAAAGTAGTTAGAAATTATGAAGTTAGTGCATGTAAATATTTATAAGCCTTCAAATATATAAGATGCTGTAATTATTATTTAATCTATTTCATTTCGTCGGTGTATTCTATTCGCTTATAGCTAGTAACTGGTCAATGCCTCAAAACCAATGCATGTAGTCTATGAAGCAACGGTGACAAGCAAAACCTCCAAAGAATTATACGTAGGACTAGCAACAAACTTTAAGAAACGCTACAGAAACCCGGGGGGGTACTCCCCTAAATTTAGGATAGGGGTGTGCCGCGAACGTTCTCAAACCCTGACCCTATCTAAGGATAAAGAAAACGAAAATTGATACCCTTTCTAAGGCCCAAACCCGAAAAGTGACACCCTATTCAAGGGGAGGAGAAGCATTGCGTGACGACTCAAATAACGGCTAACCGCGCACGGCAAAACACAAATCTTTCAAAATCGCTTTGTTAATACTTAATGACGGATAGTTCAGTTTTAACAGACAATTTTTTTCGTTTAGCTGGGCGTTTATTTGAGGTGATAGAATTTAGCTACCCTATCTAAGGATCACACCGGGAAAACAATGCCAAAAGGAACAAAAGTGATACCCTATTTAAGGACCGAGAACCTCAAAAAACATACCCTATCCCGCGGCACATACCCATATAGCCCATATATGGGAGTACCCCCCCCCCCCCCCCCGGGTACAGAAACCACAACGCGTCTTCCGACACAGACATGTACATGATGCTTCACAGATCCTTTGTTTCGAAACGAAGAACTTTTCAGTTGGCTTTTGAAATGTCACATATTTGGCATCATTTGAGAAAATTTAGTTTAGTTTTTTTCAGTTCATCTCAATGTATTCTATACCATCTAAATGAAATTTCTCTCAAAAAAGTTCACACGAATACCGTTCTTTTAATTAAATATACACTGTTTCTGGCCTAAGCGGAAGTGAATCAGACTTGTCATGTGACACTTATAATGGATACTACAGCTCTGTTACCCCCTAACAACAGCTGAATTTTAACGGTAACACTTGGGAGCGAAACTTCCCTCGTTGTGCGCTCAACTGATAAACGCAGCGTAATATAATGCGCCGCAGACGAAACTAAACCGCTGGTTTCTAGTCTGCGACGCAAGCTATCACCGTGACGACAATTGTTACCATAGGAGCGGTATTTTCAGTCCGGCTTTCTAGAATATCCTGAACAGACAACAGTCATCCAGCAACACGGGCAAAAATTCCCTTCTCATCCAAGCTATATCCAAGCCATCTGCTAAGCCACTGATTTGTCCTACTTTATAAACGGCACGCGATGCATGCAGAAGCGATGACGTTTCACAAGGGGTCTTTGATAATTTTCAGGACATTTGTCAAAAAATTAGGGTACATAAAAGTAACTGACAACTTCTGTGCTGAATGATTGTTCAACAAAAATTGCGTTATCTTGGCGTGACATACGATATACGATGCAAGGTCAAACGCTGTCGAAAATTGTTTACACCTTTTGTTTTAAAGAATGGAGAGATTTCTGTTTACTAAATCTTATAGAACGCATCAAATATAATTTGTTTCTTTCGTTTATGCTTTAAATTAGTCCTTTCTAACGGCCCAGGAGTATTTTGCTTTGAGTTCTATGCGACAATTTCTTGTTGAGTTGACTTGATTTCTTTTCCCAGTATTCGGTTCGAATCTACAGATCGGTTGATCACAACAGGCAACAGACAACAGACAACAACAGATCCTGTCCACTCGCACGGCGAGATTAATCGATCACGTCATCGTCATCGCTTAAAAAAGGTTTAAGATGGCTCACCTTTTCAACAGATGTTTCAAAACTGCTAATAATCGGTTGCTTCGTCTGCAGTCACGACAGACATCACTTCTTAACTTTATGCCAAATTTATTCGATAACTGATAAAGTGCAACACTCACTGCAGACTCGAAATCTCAATTTAACAGCTACAAATGAAATAAGGTTTGCCGATCGGTGATGATACAAGCTGCAAAAAAATATCTTCCTTTGCCAAAAAACAAGATGGCAGATCTCAAAAAGAATACAAACAATGCACCTAGTTCCCATTGCTCTTCGGTTCAATTCAGGGAGTAATCGTAACACCGTAACACCAAAAATTCCATAAATTCCATCGCTTTTCCACTTTACAGCATTAACCGATGACGTCATAAAATGACGTCATCGCTTAATAAATCGAAGAGGGTTATCTTAAAAGTCGACAAGAAAGGTAAGTCCGACATTCCTCATGTGTTTTGCTGGCGCGTAGGAAGAAAGCCACACTGGCCTTATCGTATACTGTACATCATCTGGCCTTATCGTATACTGTACATCATCCAAAGCTACCGGGCTTGACAAAATCCCCGCAAAACTCCTCAAAGACGCATCCTCTGTAATAGCCAAGCCAATCACTTATCTCATAAACCTCACAATTTCGTCTGGCGAAATCCCATCTCAGTGGAAGGAGGCTAAAGTAACTCCCATTTTTAAGGCAGGAAAAAAGGATGACGAGAACAACTATCGTCCGATTTCAGTTCTCCCCCTCGTTTCCAAGGTCATGGAACGTGCGGTCCAAGTTCAACTGTTAGCATTTTTTGAGGTTAACAAAGTTCTATCGGTATATCAATCCGGCTTCCGTAAGAAGCATTCTACCGAAACCGCGGTTGTCCACTTGGTTGATCACATATTAGAACACATGGACAAACAACAGTTGACTGGCGCTGCCTTTATTGACTTAAAAAAGGCTTTCGATCTTGTTGACCACAAATGTCTCCTTCACAAGCTAGAGCTCACCACCCGCTCGCAGCGAGTTCAATATGGAAAGGAGTTATCATCCAGCCTTCCTCTCGACTTCGGTGTTCCTCAGGGTTCCTTGTTGGGGCCTCTATTATTTGTGATACACATAAACGATTTGCCTCAATGTTTACTGCACTCGTCGATTAGCATGTATGCGGATGACACTGTTATCTATTATTCTGGATCTGAGGTTAGCAACATCAGGGAAAATTTACAAGAAGACCTCAACCGTGTTGAGCAGTGGTTGGTGAACAGTAAGCTGATACTAAACCAGAGCAAAACCAAAGGGTTACTCTTTGGAACAAGACAATTGCTGCAAACCACCTCAGACTTTGTCCTGCAGATTCAAAGCAAGGACATAGAGAGAGTGACGAAGTTCACTTACCTTGGGACTATGCTCGATGAACAGCTTCACTGGAAAGAGCATATAGACACTACTTGTAAAAAAGTTAATAAGCGTCTAGGACTTCTAGCACGCATACGATCTTGCCTCACTCTTAAAGCAGCGAAGTGTGTCTACAATACCCTTATTGAGCCAATCTTAAGCTATACTGACACTGCTTGGGGTGAACTGTCTGTTGGCTCCAGCAAAAATTCGGAAGCGGTTGCAAAACCGTGCTGCCCGTATCATTCTCAAGCGTGACTCTTCTAGAGATACTTTTAATGTTTTAGGGTGGACTGACTTAGAAACAAACCGTAAAATACACAAATGTGTTTTAGTTTTTAAATGTTTGCATAACTTAGTTCCTCAGTATTTAAGTAACTATTTCATTAGGAACTACAATGTACATGGTTACAACACTCGAAGGAAGGCTGACCTCCATCTACCAAAACCCAAACTTAGTCTTGGCAAACGGACTTTTAGATTTTCTGGCACAGCCCTTTTTAATTCACTACCTTGTAAAATCCAACAAGCTGTATCACTCTCCTCTTTTAAAAATCTTGTCAAAGCCCATTTTATTTATAGCACCTAATTTATGATATCTATTTTTTTCCCTACCAGTTCATGCTTGTAACTCGTTTCAATTTTTTTAAACTCTTTTTATATAACTATTTTAACCACTAGACATTAGTTTTTTTAACTCTATTTTTATAACTATTTTAAACTATTAGACATTTTATATTTTTAGAAATTGTATTTAGCAGGGCCCCTCTGGATACCAGCCACTGTGCTGAATGGGCCACCCTGCATAAATAAAGTTTTACCTACCTACCATGTGTTTAATTTAAAGACCTTGATCAGTGATGGCGACTATTTTTTTAAGCGATGACGTCATTTTATGACGTCATCGGTTAATGCTGTAACGCGGAAAAGCGATGGAATTTATGGAATTTTTGGTGTTACGGTGTTACGATTACTCCCTGAATTGAACCGAAGAGCATTGGGAACTAGGTGCATGGTTTGTGTTCTTGTTGTATTCGTCGTGCGAGTGGACGGGATCTGTTGTCTGCTGCAATCGACCGATCTTTCTAGAACCGAATAGAATTTGGAACTAACTTCAGGGATAAACGTCAGTAGAAAAGAATTCAAGTAAAACTCAACAAGAAATCACGGCGTAGAACTCAAAGCAAAATACTCCCGGGCAGTTAGAAAGGACTAATTCTAAGTATAAGTGAAAGAGACTAATTATATTTGATGTGTTTTATAAGATTTAGTAAACAGAAATCTTTATTCTTTTTTAAAAACAAAAGGGCTCAACAATTTCAAGACAGCGTTTGACCTTGTATCATATGTCGTCAGTATCAGATATCTCCCTGCAACATAACGCAACTTTTGTCGAACAATCATTCAACACAGAAGTTGTCAGCTATTTTTATTAACTTTCTTGAAATTTTCTGTCAAATTTCCTGAAAATTCTTAAAGACCCCTTGTGAAACGTCATCGCTTCTGCATGCATTGCGTGCCGTTTATCTCTATTGATAGTGGTCATATTGTGTTGAAAATCGCACCACGAGTTCATTATTGCGCTTGGGTTTAGAGAAACCACCTAGAAACTATGTCGCAACGCCGGAAATTTCCTTACCATTTGCACGGTACTGTATTTGATAACTTACAACGTTTCTCCTTTGAATCTCAGTTCTTGCTGACAAACTTAAAGTAGCGATTTGTATTCTTCGAGAAACGTTCTATCCAGACTTCTTTTAAAATGCACCAAGCATTGAAACAGCCTGCTTGTATATCCGCTGCTGGGCGACCTGGAGCGACGCCGGAGAGGCGTCTGCATTCACAGGCTTGGATGAAAATAAAGTTTTGTGAGTCAAACTGAGTCATTCACACACTGATTACCAAAGATTGTCATCCGTTCACTGATTAGTAAAGCAACTAGCAAAAGTTACACAAACTCTTACGATTAATCCACTTTCAGACTCTCAGTGAACCATGGGCGCGATCCATTCAACCAGAATTTCCGGAAATTTCTGTTCGAAACTCAATGGAACGGTTCAGCCCAATTGGAAATGTTCCGGAAAATGAGGTCCACCTTTCGAGGAGGACCACTTTTCTGGTCGGACCGGTCCGATCGGAAATTTGCCGTTCCATTGTACATTTCCACTCACTTTTGTTTCTCAAGCTTCACCAAGACCTAAAAGATGGCGGCGACAGGCCTTTTCACCAGCGAAGCGCATGTTTCCTCGTTTCACACGTCGATCGTGAGAATTATTTCCAGAACTTTCCATGACATATTTCAATGTCAGCGCCGCGGACGATATGTTTCGTACAGTTCTTGGAAGAAAAGTTTTTCTTAGTTGTTCCTGTCGGGTGCAACTACACGCATTGTACAGGCAAATATCTCGAATCAGTTGAGCTAAAAATAGTCTGTAACCACAGGCAAATTTACAACTAACAGGTAATTATTATCTTCTTGTTGTTCTGCAGGAATGAAATTGTCTGTTTGCTTGAAATGGCACTCGAGTAACAAACAAGTCGCACGGCAAACCCACCATTTTGACGTGACCATTCAGTCCAATGGAAAATACCGTTCCTTTCAACACACGAAAATTTCGAAAACTCAAACCGGAATTTTTGGTTGAATGGATCGCGCCCCATACTTCTCTTCGATCCTACGCAAAATCTAAACACAATTGACTAAACTAACAACCAATCACACGACGTCTTATTATAATGACGCCATGTGATTGGTGAGTAATGTAATGCACCTGGCTAAGTAACGCAACGCGTGGGTGTTTATAGCTGACTAACGCTTCGTAGGAGTAGGAATCACAAAATACACTTAAATCAAATTCTCAAAAAACAATTCTCAGCCCAGGAAAAGAAAGGATTACACAAAATCTTTTAATACCCTTATTCCAGCAGAATGATTCGAAGCAAAACAGTCTTGAAATTACGTTTTTGTAGGCTTTTTATATTTTGGCTTTACTCGAGCATCGCCAATCTGTCGGAAGTCTATACATCATTTTTTGCACAGTCACAAGTCAATCAATCAATCAATCAATCAATCAATCAATCAATCAATCAATCAATCAATGTTTATTTGCCCCATCCAATATTTTACAGCAATGTAAATTATCTGATATATACTTAGGAGCAGGAGTTCTCGACAAACCCTTTTGGGCTTACAAGGAGAACCCCTGTTACAAATTTGTTGATAATACTTATCTATCTTTACATGGCTACATTTTATATTTAGGTCTATTTATTTTCTCTTTTCAAGTCGGAGTATTAATGAAGCAAAACAACACCTGGCCCCACTGTGACAAGATTTTACGCCGCGCTAAATGATTTGCTCGTTGCATTTAGTTGACTTAGTTCTCATATCTTTAAAAATTATGACAAGTTCCTTAGTTAATAATGGATCTTCACGTCGGCTAGTTCTGGTTTGTACTGGCTCCTGTTTCTAGCCACAATCCCTCCCCTCCCCCCTTCCCAGCGCTATCATGATAATGGGGAAATAAAGCCTCTCTATCACTGACACGTATCACTTTGAACAGACTTGTGCTGACGTCAAATATTCTTCGATATTTCGTCTATTTAAAGGAGGAAGAAGCGGAGTTTATAAAGTTTTATCAATCATAAACACCACTCGCAGGACTCGCTCCGTTAACATCTTTATACTCAGTTTGGCAGCCACGATCATACAAGGTACGCATCATCTATCCGCCGCCAAAATAATAAATTTCCGCATTGCAGTTATCATCGATCCTATAAATCATGATTCAACTTGAGTCAGGAAAATATTCAGACGTTTTCAATGTCGTAGACAATACAATACTATAATACTAAGCAATTGCTTTTATTTATTTTCTCTTGAATAGAAATACTGTATTTTTAACTCCCTTAATCTCCTATTAACTCGTGGATAACCAGTAGTTGGCAAGCAGTTTAGCAACGACACCAGCAATAAAGGGAATCGTCGAAACATGTTCTGCTGAGCAAACTAAGACGATACCATCTGAATATGACAAGGACAAAAAATATTGATCAGTTAGTTTTCAAACGATGTAGCTTGTCCTGACGGTCGTACCTAGCCTACGAAGCTACGAAGAGCAGTCTCTCTATTTGATCGAATCAGGCATTTGATGGATATCGACGAGAGTACTAGCTAACTTTTGACTGTTTATTGCAAATCATTTAACAAGGGTAAGACTCTTGCAAATCATTTGACAAGGGTAAGCATTTTACGTTAGCTTGAAACTGACCTAAGCAAAGCCATTCACGGGCTCCTTATCTGAGGCAAACTAGAGTGTTCGCAATTGAAATATACTAAAAAGACGTGCGAGTGGATTACTGATTTCATTCGTCAAACCTGCGGTATTCTCTTCTTTTAGCTTCTCCTTTTTCAATTTCATTTTATTTAGCCTGAAACGGTACTCACTTCGCTCTGCTGGTCCTCCCCCATACACGCGAACGCGCAATGAAGAAAGAAACGGAAATTAATGTGATACGTCGAAAATAGTTTACGTGAAAACACACAAATGATGGCTCGAACCTTTGCCGCTATTTCGAAGTCCAGTCAGTTCCCTATTGAAACTACTTTTTTTTGTGTTTTATTTTTATCGGATATTATATCGGTTTTATGACAACACTAGTGTTTGCCTGTTTTTCTTCATTCAAGTTCAATCCGGCTGCACGTCATTCGCGTGACTGTAGTCAGTATTGGGGGAAGCTGGTTCGTTCCTAAAATTTCTGCTCCAACTTTCACAGTCGAAGCCTTAGGGGAAGTACGAGTTATAAGTTCTTCTCTTATTGTGTCTAACACAAGCTTGAAACACTAACATACTACATAATTATATTTTTCCTTTCCAGCAATCACGGAAGAGTGTCTGACCATTTAGACGTCTAACAATAGCTGTAGGCGGACTCAGAAACTCATAGTGCTACTTCCGTCATATTTTCCTTCATAAAATCTCAGAAAGTGTGTTGCATTTTGTAAATTCTGAGTCTGGCTTTTAAGGTAATGTTCATGGCTCTCGAGACTTTCTAATATAATATGACAAATGTCTGGTTGTTCTTGCTGATCACTTCCTCCTCACTGTCTTTATTCATTTCTTATTCACGTTTGCTGCCAAGGCATGTTAATTCGTTTACTTTCTCTACTTCCTGGTGATTTAGATTAATTAGAGGTGTATTTAAAATGAATGAATGAACGAACGAACGAACGAACGAACGAACGAACGAACGAACGAACGAACGAACGAACGAACGAACGAACGAACGAACGAACGAACGAACGAACGAACGAACGGACGGACGGACGGACGGACGGACGGACGGACGGACGGACGGACGGACGGACGGACGGACGGACGGACGGACGGGCGGACGAATGCATGGATGCATGATGAATGAATGAACAAATCACTTTATTTAAGTGTCCACGTATTTCATATTCATATATGTTTCGACAGAAACTTGTTAAAAATCCCAACTGGCAGGAGGCTGACCAGTTGGCTATTTACAATACATGAAGGAGTAGAATTCGGGACCACCGAAGACGAATCCATCCAATGACAGTGTTAACTACTACGGTTTGCCAATAGTTTATTTCGTCGATACACGCAAATGTGAATATGCTAAGTTTTGTACAAATCTGTTTATACGTATACTGCCTTGGAAAATTCTAGAAGTGTCTTTCAATACATTTAAGCCCACCATGTACAATATGGACTAATTACTAATCGAAATGGTGCGAAGTGAACACAATAGAGAACACTCTAAACCTTCTAATGAGGTTCGTAATTACTGTTAGGTGAGAGATATCAATCTGCTTTGTGAAGGCTGGTTATGTAACATCTCCCCCTTAATTGAAAATGATTTATTCAAGTTGTCTATATCAGTCTCAGGTCTTGGTCTTTCACTGCTACTGCGGTTCTCGCACTGCACATTGGATTTGGTAGTCAGCGGACCTGTCTCTTCAGCTGGGCCAATAAAGCGACCATTTGTCACTAACTGGGCTTCATTTGTAGTTTTAACTCTGTATGATCTCGGCTGAGACGCTACTGGCGTTTTGGTAACAATTGCTGAAGTCCAGCGGTTACTCTGGGGGTCAACTTGTACGTACACCCTCCAGCCCCTCTGATGCTGTGGCAGTGAAGGTAGATCTCTAGCAGTCTCGTTATAGTGTCTTCCACCATTTGCTCTCGGACAGTCTGGTGATGGGGATTCTGGATACGGGATCTTGTTGGAAGTAAAGCTCTGTATTTTCTTCCATTCAACAGCTCTGCAGGTGAAGGTGTGCTGGCAGTAAGGGGTGTGTTTCTGTAGATCAGCATGACTAAGTTTGGATCATGTCCTGCTGCTGCACATTTTCCCATGGACTGCTTGACTGTCTGCACCATGCGTTCAGTGAAACCATTATTTGCGGGTAACGAGGACTAGAAGTGATGTGGTCAAAACGGTACTGGCTTGCAAAGGCTGCAAATTCCTTCGACGAGAATGGCGGGCTATTGTCTGATATAACGGTCTTAGGCACCCCCTATTTGCTAAACACCTTCTTCAAAATCTCGGCGGTCGCGCTCGCGGTAGTGCATCGTACTGCTCTGACCACAGGAAACCTATTGTAGTAGGTGGCAGATTGAAACTCAAAGAAATCAACTCCTAACTTCTCCCAAGGTTTTTGAGGAACTTCATGGGGCATCAGTGTCTCACGTTGTTGGCTCCTTGGCTCCTTGAACGTTTGGCGCACATTATAACTCTGGGCTGTCTGAAGTAACTCTGAGGTGATTTCTGGCCAAAATATTGCTTCTCGGGCTCTCAGCTGCATCTTCTCGAAGCCAAAATGACCTTCGTGGATAGTTTGGAGAACATTGTTGCGCAGTTTTGCAGGAACGATAAGCGTATGGCCTTTGAACAACAGATCATTTTCTGCACTGATCTCCTCCCTGTACGTTCAGTAGTCTGCGAGTAGTGGGAAGCAATCTTTCTTTGGTTCAGGCCATCTATTTGCTACCACTTGCAGTACGCAGTACGCAGTATCTTCCGCCGTAATGCGTCTGAAATCTGCAATTCTCGTAGAAACAGGAGGAATTTCTTCTGTGAGCATGTGTGGGCTGTGATAAAATCTTGCTCGTCTTCTCCTTCTTCACCTGCCGGCTGAGGAGATACTCTGGAGAGCGCGTCAGCTACGACATTTTCTTTTCTCTTCAGGTATTCAATGTTTAGATCATACTGGGATAGTCTCAGAAATAGCCTTTGAAGGCGTGGTGAGTTACACACAATAGATTTCTTCCACACGCTGACCAATGGCTTGTAAACTGTTTGGACCGTTACTGTGTATTCATACACATAATGGTAAAATTTTTGAAGAGCAAAAACGATACTAAGCAACTCTCGTTCAATGTTCGAGTAACGTTGTTTGGTCTCAGTGAGGGTTCATGATACGTAGACTACAGGCTTAACATCCTGGAGTAGAACTGCTCCTAAGCCTTTCTTAGATGTGTCTGACTGAATGATGCTAGCCTTAATTGGCCTGATCAAAATATGCCAACACTGGTGCACTTGTGATTTCTTTCTAAATGCTGCCTGTTGTGAGCTCTCCCAGGCAAAGAAAGTGTCCTTCTTACATAGCGCTCTAAGCGGTGCCGTTAAATCTGCTAAGGCTGGGCTTAAGCGATTACGGTAGTTCACCAGTCCCAGGGAGCCTTGCATATCTTGAAGGTTCTCTGGTGGTTTCATTTCTGTGATGGCTTGAACCTTTTTGGGGTCCATCCTATCCCCGGATGGGGTAGGATTTCCTCCAAAGAATGTGCAATCTTGAGACTTGAATACAAACTTGTTTGCATTGAAGGTGATATTGTTCGCTCTCGCTGTTTCAAGCAGGGTAATGACTGTGGCATCATGGGTAACTTCTTCGTTACCATGGCAACGTACTTGTAGTTCTGCTAGCATATCAACATCCCTCCTTCTTTAGGAAGAACTTTTAAAACTTGAACAACTAAGAATAATCACATGCCTAAAAAGGACTTTCTTAACACTACAAAAATTCAACGCTCAGAGGTTTGAATGAAAAGTTCTGTCCACTGTACAAATGAACAATATCAGAATTAACAGTCTCAATGACTTATAGTCTCTGCTTGGTCACGTAATCTTTGAAACGGATTGGCGGTTTGATTTCGCGCCTTGGTCGGTTTGCACTTAGCGACTGTCCAGCACTGTTCGTAGGTGCAATCTTCTCCCTGATGCTACACGGCTGGTTGTTTCCTACAGGAGGGTCTGTAGGTGGGTTATATGCTGGCGGAGTTTCTTCCAGTAGTGTCAAAGTGTGATATCGGTAATATGAGGCAAAATAACAGGGGACACATCACAGGCTTTTGGTGTGACCTTGGTTGGTCTCATATGCACGCGATTTCTTCTGTACACTCCTCCATCAGGACCACTTACTTGATAAGTGTTAGGGCCCAGAATGTCAGTAACTTTGCCTGATTTCCAGTTTTGTCCTTCAGTGTGTTGAAAGAACACTGATTGTCCAACATCTACTTCTGAGAGTTTTCTGGACTTCCGGTCATGAGATTTCTTAACGCTACGCTTGCGTGCCTCACGTTTCTCTTTCACAAGGGTGTCCTTTGGGCTACTGCTCATACTAGGCAGGAAGCTACTTGTTCTTCTGTTGAACATCACTTTAGCTGGACTACGGCCAGTGTCTTGACGCGGGGTGTTACTTTGCTCTAACATTGCTTCACAAGGATCACCTCCTTCCTTGTGAGTTTTCCGGAGAAGGGATTTCATGATTTTAACGGCAGATTCCGCTTAGCCATTGGCTCTCTGATGCATTGGTGACGAGGTAACATGAGTTATACCCCAGTCCTCCACAAATGAACTAAACACATGACAGGCAAACTGTGGACCTCCATCGGACACAATCATTCTCGGTATGCCATAACGGGCACAATGCTTCTTGAGCAATGTTACAACACGCGCACTTGTCATTGTTGTAAGCAAATCAATCTCGATGAAGTTGAAGTAGTAGTCTACCACTGCTAAAAAGTGCTTTCCTGCAATTTCAAATAAATCAAGACCAATCTTCTGCCACGGTTCATTGCCATCACTGTGCTGCTTCAGAGGTTCTGGCGAGTTCCGTGCCTCCATTTCCTGGCAAGTTTCACACATATCGGCTATTTACTTAATGTCACTGGCCATGTTGGGCCAATACACTGTTCCTCTGGCTCGACGCAACATACTGTCACGACCTAGGTGGGCACTGTGAGCCATGGGAATTACAACTACTTCTCCTTTCAACAGAATTCCATCCACAACACTTAAACAGTCACGTACATCAAAGTATGGCAATGTACACACAGGAGCTTCACGCTTATCTGCTGGACATCCCTCTAACACTAATTTCATCACAGTCTGCAGACTAGCATCACATGATGTTGGTTCACGTATCTCATCAAGTCGCTTGTCTGGGATGTCACCAAACACATTGACATACATGATTCGAGCACGCTCCTCCTGATCATTTCCACCATCATCTCGGTGAGCTCTACTCAGCGTGTCGGCAATGAGTAAGTCAGTACCCTTGACAAAAACGAAATTGACATCGTACCTGTGATACCGCATCATAAGGTCCTGAAGACGTTTGGGTGCTTGGCTCAAAGGCTTTCGTACTATGGCAGCAAGAGGTTTGTGATCATTCTCAACCTTCACAGGTCTGCCATAGGTGTACTGGTCAAATCCCTCATGGCCAAACAAAACAGATAGGGCTCCCTTTTCAATCTGCGCCCAGTTTCTCTCAGACAGCGTCAACGCCCGCGATGCGTACTCTATGGGGCGACCTTCGTGAAGCAGAACAGCACCAGTGCCATGTTTGCTACTATCTACTTGAATCACAACTTCCTTCGGAACATCAAAATAGGCCAGGCATGGTGATTCTGTAAGGTTTCTCTTTAGTGTGTCAAAAGCACTCTCACATTCTGTGGACCACACAAATGGAGTGTCCTTCCGTGTTAGAGCACGGATTGGTTCAATCGTTTCTGCAAGGTCAGGCAGGAACCTAGACATGTACTGTGCCATGCCGCAGAGACGTTTCACACCTGCTACATCAGTAGGTGCTGGCATGTCGCGGAAAGCTTCTACTTTAGCTTCGTCGACTTTCACACACTTTTCACACACTTTCATCACCGTGATTTTTTGACCACGGAAGGTAATCTCAGTTAAACCGGTCTGTTGTTTGTCCTCATTCAGGACAATGTTCTTCTCAGCACACCTCTTCAGGATTTCAGTTAGTTTCCGCTGGTTGTCAATTTAGGCTTCCTCCACTAGGCCACGTTGTCTCCGCGTGTTCGTGATATGTATTGACTTTCAGGCCTGTCCACTTGGCTGTGCTTGAAAAAAGTTCGGTTTTCTCTTTGGAGACAGTGCACTTGCAAGCTAGGAAACTGATGTTGTTCCCAAAATCAAAGTGTTCAAACGCCGACGTAATGATAAGCTGTTGAATGTCATGCATGTTTCAAGTTTACTTTGTGAACTAGTCCATAGTCATGAAAAATATACATGTTATGTATTGAAGCTGTTTGATCGCTCAGTGGTTTCCACATACTACCTTACATTCTAATTCAAGCTGTCGTGAGGTGCTGATCAAGTTGACAGTCTTTTAACAGATCCCATAGTGACGTCTGGTCTTCACATCTTTGAACAAGCCTCCCATTGTTTGTTGATTAACGTGATCAATCAAGTGACTGTATAGATGCATGACGGCTGCACGGAAAAGGAAAAATAATTCTCAGAAACCAATTAATGAATATGAATGGTTCCATGTTCAAAACGTTTATATCTCCAGTGAACAAGTGGTTCCTTCACAAAGCACCATTCTCTCCGCTATTGTTTAGAATGTTTATTCCATATCACCCCATTGTTTTTCAGCGTCGTGGACTTACTATCATGCCCAGCACTGAGATAAAAATGACAAACTGATTCATTTGCATTTCTTCTACCGTTATTTGCAGGCTATCACAAAAGGTCACGAGAGATTTCTCTTTATTTGTAGACCTTTGTATCATACTATACATCTTGTCTTGGCGCTTAGGTTAGTGATGGTGGACAGTTTGGCAAAACTGGAGTCTTGAATCTAGCGTATAGCAGGCTGTTGCTGATGAGACTGCCCAATTGCATGTCTGACCCAGATTGGTCTCTTTTAGGGGTGAAATTCAAAATTTCCGACGAGCATCCCCGTCCATTTTATATGGGAGTCCCCCCCCCCCCCGGGGTCTGGTCCCAGGGGTCTGGTCTGGTTCAAGCCCTAATCGATGTTCTCCCTCATTTCATTGACGGACGCAAAGCTATGGCTCGGTGGTTGTCCCATGCCCAATCATCTTCCCGTAGTGCTTCCCGGTTTTAGGACAGGCAGTCTGCTTAGTCTTTTAAAAGCTCAATTTAGAAAAATAACCTGAAAACACCATGATGACGATGGTTTCAGAATAACCACGTTTGAAGCTAGCCTCTCTGCATCTGCACGACGGCTGTACGGAAAAGGAAAAAATAATTCTCAGAAACCAATTATGGATCAAATCAATATTATTGCAAAAATCAACAGGGCTCTGGGAAAAGCCGGGTAACAAATATAAACATAACATATAAGAAATATAACTAGCCAATGGCCGGCGTGCAAAGGTAACCATGCATTCGCCAATCATAGCGGTAGTTCTTTACCCAACGATCCCAGAAATCCTAGTCGTTTCTGGAGTGTTATATTTTGGCTGGGAAGAGCTTTCACTTTCCGTTTTTCAGTCATAAGCATTTCCGTAAAAGTTTGCCCAAGATGTAAAGATTGGTGAGTATTGCACATGCAATTACAAAATGCATTGATAAATAATTGTAACTTGCTAGTTATTCAAAGGAAAGTAATATGCTGCCAGTACATATCGGGTTAGCCCTAGTTTAGATGGAAAATTTATGCATCGGTTATAAACGTTGCTTAGAAGATGAGTTACAAACGGAAAAAACTTTCGGTTTTGAGGGTATTTTCATGTAATTTTCCAACGGCTAGAAATATGTACTAAACTTGTAGGCATTAATTTTTATCATGATAGTTTACCGAAATCATGATAGTTTTATCATGCAGTCTCGCGAAGGTCTCAATTTGCAGCATAACCGAGCTACTCAAACCTCAAACCGAAAGAACATTGGTTTGAGGCAAGGTAAAACATCGCGGAATAGTACTTATTTATAATGACACTGTTAACAAAAATATAAATGGAGCAAAAATGTTTTGCGAATCCCATCATTTCGCTAGATGTTGGCTATTTCTGACTGCAGCGTGGCATGCGAGAAACCGACCAGCTAGGGACTTCTCAGTGATTATACAGACGTGCAGCATACGTATAAATAATCAATTAATGTCAATTCTATGGGAAAATATGATTGTTATAAAAAGCAGTCTTCACTCTTGGGTGACAAAGCGATCAATAATGTTGCAAGCCCTAGCTCAGTTATATGTTTTCAAATGATTCTGTATCCTTGAGTCTCTCATATCTTTATAAGCATCGCTTTCTTTGCACTATCGCTTTCAACTTCCGCCTTTCGTTTCTTGGAACTGAAGAGAATTTATGCTTGATGTTATGTCAGCTGAAATGTTTTTTATCATACTTCTAAGCTCCCTGTAAGCCCTGTTCTTTGCTAACGACTTGCTTTTCACGTAAGTAAAACATAAGGTGGCCGGTAAACTGGTTTCTATGATAAATCGAGTGATTTTCACAAGAACGCGAAAACTATTCTAGATAATAATCAGAGCGTTGTACCATCGACACGAATTTTCGGGTTTTGAGGGTATTACTTTATTTTCTACGTATACAGTGTTTGTAAGAAAATCCATATGTTAAACGGCTCTGTTGGATAAAATTTTCGTGTATGCTTAGAATTATTTTAGACATACCTCTTAGTTCGTGGCATGGAAATTCCCGTGGTTTATATAGTACCTGTAAATAAACCACTGTATTGTTGTGGAATCTTCTCGAGCGACAAATTATTAACTCGAATTTGACTTCTTATACCTGTTTTACTTGAGAAAATTTATACGAGCAACCCACAAGCCGCTACTTCTCTCATAGATCGTTGAGCCGACAAGCTAGAACGAGCGAGCGGCTAAATGGCCACGTAAAAATTGGAGTCCGTCGAGTGACGCTCTGTTGGATTGTAAAAAATTAACACGCTCACAGCGCTCAGCACCGTTGCTGTGGCCACCATGTGTTGGGAGCTTGCGTTTCTCGCTCTTTCTTGTGGTAGAACAAAGTCTTTCAATGATTTTGTCTCTTCTTCATATCAAACTTTGTTTTATTTTTGGAAGATAATGGCACTGGATTACCTTCCTTTTATGGGCATTTTAATTGTTTGCAACTTCGAGGCTCTATTGGCTCTATTGTTTCTAGAACAAAGGTTCGAAAGAACCGACGACCGACCAATTTCCGAGCGCGAGATTCAAAATCTTCGTTGACGGGATGGGGTAAGGGAAATGTCGCCCAGAACAACGACAATTTTTCCGGGGGTACGGAAGGGAAAATTTGTTACGTAAAGCGCGGGCTGTAGAAATTATTTCTTTCCGGAGCATACCGGCGAATGTCAACGTTCAGAAGCACGCTAAAAGAGCTAGGGTTTGTATTTTAAAATACAATGGAAAAGCGCAAATCAACTACAAGTAAAACCCAGTCATTGGAAAAGAAACTCAAAAGTGAAGCAAAGTAATAAGCCTTTTTTCTGGTCTGTATCATGCTTTGCAATAGCCCAGCTGATAAGCCGAACAGGTCCAAACACGCTGCGAGGAAAGTAGCCTACCTGCAGCGATGAACTGCCGTAGTTACCGCCACTTTCAATAATGTTCGAAATATCAGTAAACTGTTGGGAAGGTTAAATTGTCATAATAAAATTGTCGAATTAGATTTCCATAACATCCTAAACCTATGAGATTTATACTGCAACATTCTTATCCTTCAATGTGATATTTATTTGAGGTGTATTTTGTAGTCCGTCACTCAACACGCACTTCAAAATCTAGACTTTGTTATTGTGTGTAATCCGTCAAGTTGAATGTCAGCTATTTTATCGAAAATAAATTTAGCTAATTTCACTGAACCACCGGCGCATTTACTAGCTTTTACTGTGAGCTATGATGTGCTGTTTGACCAAAAAAAATAGTTTTGTCTTTACAAACGCAGATAGGTCGCAGGCAGAAGTATTTAATACAGGTGCATTTAAACCTCGTGCCCTGCTTCCTCCGTGATGATGAACATTGACGAACATACCACGCTTTTGACAGTGAAAACTGGTATCAGTGTCAAATCACCAGTTTCCGGTGTTACATAATTTTAAGGCAAAAATGAAAAGAACTTTTTCCAGAACACGCCAGCAGGTTCAAGGCCTGTAACCAATCTTGGCAAGATGCGAGGCTAGTTCAAAAGGGCGACTGGGTGAAATATAACTGATTGTTAAAAACTAGCTGTGGTATATTGCAATTCCTGCATTTTGATTGTATATGGGCTCATATACCATTGACCACATATATATCGTAGCCGCTACGCGTCAACGAAGACAGCTGGCTAGCTCAAATACTGCAATTCTTTTGGCGTTTTTAACAAAGCAATTATTCCACTCGCGCTTATTAGATATGAGATCGTTATGGCCAACGTGCGCTCGTGGAATAATTGTTAAATAAAGCCCTTTTTAGTATTATTATTTCAGTGAAACCAACCCCGGGGATGCTCACAATCAGCGCGATCTAAAAGTGAGGCGTATGGAACTTTCGGTTCAAATCGAAGTGTCTTGAATGCTAATCTTTTTTTGAGGCAAATAATGAATATAAAAAAGGGCCAGAAACGAGAAAAATAAAAAGAGAAACAAAAGAGTATCACACACTCGATTTTTTGTACTTTTCGTTCGACATAGCAAACTCGCGACTCTGATCTGGCGTGTGGTGTTACGGTCGGTCACATGGCTAAGTTATTTTAGACCGGACCTCACATGTTGAGGGTAAAATGTTGACTGATGCGATTACCTATTTTCCTGTATTTTAGTTTCGTGTGTGGCATTCACGTGATTTTTGAGTAATATCCGGCTATCGATTCATTATACATGACAGTGGTTCTAAACTGCATGCATTTTTATTATAATGATGATATTATTTCACGCAAAGGTTGACATGTACATCAAGTAATGATGGATTCATCTCGTCCATAGGCCAGAAAGACCAGCTAGCAGTGGAAAGGATTCGAGCCAGGGTCCCTATACAAGAAACGAGAAGAGAGATAGATTAAGGTACTTCAATTCACCATATTAATTACAAAATATGCTGTGCATCTTTTAGGTTATTGATTACTGCGCAGACAAGCAACCAAAGAAAGTATAATCTCCCCACTAGTCAGTAGTATACCAAATGCCTGGACACCAATCAGAAGGATTGCTGTTACCTTCAGCAAAAAGATTAGAAATGCAACGCCGGCACTTCAGCATAAAAGAAGAGGTTTAGGGTCAAATGACTGGGAAACCCAATACGTTTTAATAAAAAAATAAATAAATAAATAATGGGTTTCCTGCGATGATTGGTCATCATTTTCATTGGGCCAGAGCACGTGAACGGATATTCTCCTTACGCAGCATTTTGCTTTGAGTTCTCTTTCATCTCCTTCATTATAATCTGGAGTTCAACGTGCTTAAACGCTCCTGACTGATAGGATTAACCAAATTATATGAAGGGTTAATTTAAATACGAATATTAAGAAGGGTTTGAGATAGTCTGTGTAGCTAGCTGGCGGTTTTGTTGGGGTTAACGCGCGCGCGAGGACAACGAGCGGCAAAGCCGCGAGTGGCCCCTCGCGGCTCACTGCTTACTCGCGCACGCGTTAACCTCAACATTTATCGCCGGTTTAAGTTCATGATCAGTCATACGAAACGTCATTTCAAACTTTGATTAACGGATACCTTGGACACGTCAGTATCAAGACCTCAGGATGTTTTTTCAGCTCATACATTTTCTTACATTTGAGGGCAAATCTCAGCCTCAACGTTCTTAAAAAATCAGTGTACTCGGTGTCAGAGATATCGAAAATTGAAAAGCGCACATCTAATTTAAAGAAGCATTTAGACTCTTCACCCCACATGCATTACTTCTCTTTAGAATTTCATTCATACACTATAAAGTGAAACTAAAACTGTTCTTGTCGCTCTATAAAAGTTGCGTTATATTGTAGCGTGATCACAACACGGTGTACTTGCGGCCCTTTTAAAGACTTTAATTAGCCTGAAATGCTGCGATTGATTAACAGGCGCGTAGCTCAAGTTTTTGGAAGGGTGTTCGTATTGACAGGAATATTTATTAAGGGGGGTTATTAAATACGAGCGCCGAGGGCGCGAGCCTCTAGGGGGTTGTCTGGGGGCATGTCTCCCTAGAATATTTTGAAATCTAGAGGCCCGTAAATGCTATTTTCAGCATTGTGCACGTCAATATTTCAAACTCGATGGAGTGTAAAATAACAGGTATTTTTAGTCATAACAACAATATTTCCGGCGTTTTGTTCACTTGATACATTCATACATACGTACCGGCTTAGTACACTAAACGTTTGACAAAAGCTTGACGTGTGCTGCAAAGGAATCTCAGGGTAAAAGTTTAAGCCCCCCTACCCCCGGCTCCACCGTCAATATAACACAACAGTATACGGGCGTTAACACGCTTTTGTGATATAACATTACGAATTTAAGCCTAAAAGGAATAAAAGTTGAACAATTAATCACTTACCTTTGGGAAAGTAACTTAAAATAGAAGACGTGAGCTGATCGTTTGGCTGATCGTTTAGACGCTATTTTTTAAACTCTATACTTCATGTAAGGTTCTCGAATTTCACTTGTACCCATTCTTCTAACAATTTAATACTTTCCCGATTCTTTTAGCGTTTTCATGCAGGGTAATTTAAAAGCTGCAACACTCAAAGTTTGTTTTCCATTCCCCCACTATTTGCTTAAAGCTGAAAATCAACAGTTAATGTTTTCAGTCCCCCATTATTGACCTCCAAAGGGGGTTCCTTCGAACCCCCTAACCCCACCCCCCTCCTAAATACATTATTCCTCTTTAAAACTCGATTTATGTAAAAAAAAGTTGTCGCTTGATAATAGATGCGTTATATTGTAGCGTGGCAGTCATAACTCGATAAATTCAGATCTCCGGTCAATCTTCAGGCAATCTTGTTCTCACTAATAGTTGCCTAACCTTGCTAAAATGCACTGCACTGGTCAAGAAAGTTGTTAAAACCTGGTGTGGCTACAGACGAGTACAAAACAAGTGGTCTAAAACTTGAAAACGTCGGGCCGACGTTTTCAAGTTTGATAGTGTAACTTTGAGGGAAATCACTAAAAAACATTGATTATGCTTTGTTCACATCTTAGAGAGTGAATTTATGCGTTTTTGTTGTTTACAGGTCATTCTGTTGATCGGTAAATGCACCTTTAGAATTCTAGCATGGTTTCCACAAAACCTAAGTAGACCTCTCATGATACTGCCCAAGTTCTTCTCGTTCAGCATATAAGACGCAATCACAATTTAACTCTCCACACCAGACAAACGTGACACGAGAAAACTACATTGACAGCTGTTCCCTCGATAAAATCTTTTAATCACATTTTTGACATTTTTGCCGGTATTACAAAGGAATACCAGGGAGCCTCTGTCGTGTAAGAGAACACGCGATGTCCCCAGCGTTTAAAACTAACCGCATACATTGTCACCAGCGTTTATAATCGATGACTATTAACATGATTTTTTGGAAAAAGAAAAAATATGTCCCGCCAATTTACAATAAATGGAATTTATTTTGTTACTACGTTTCCTTGCCACTTTGTTGCCTAACGTGAGGTCTTACACGATCATACACGAAGTACTACCCTGCGCCAAAGCTACCCACACCATATTCTCGTGTTCCGTGACGTACGTCACGAAACACGAGACAAAAACGGTGGTAAGAAACTGAAACTTACATCTGCCTTGCTTGCAATAGCTTTCGAAAGGACAGCCGTGCAAAAGTTAATCCACTGTGCATCGCTCATCTGAACTTTGACGCTTCTCTGTTTTAGGTAAGCAAAGATGTGAGAATGACTCAGATTGTTTTGGTCGCAAACTACCAAGTGAAAGAATTTAAATCGTAATCTACTTCGAATTCTGGGAGTTATTCGTTTCATGTGCGCTGTGTAGACCACAAGCAGGTATTGACAACGAAAGGAAAACCATAATGTGATCAGCGATCGCAACGATCTGTGCATACGTTAAATTCGGTGGCAAAGAGACTATGACTTGATCATTTCCTAGTGAGGCTAGATAGTTCTGAGTGAAAAGAGTAGAGACTGGTACAGACTTAAATATACGATTAATTAAGTACACGCATGTAAACTTTGTTTTTGAAATGTTTTAATTAGACCTAACTTTACAGACGTCGCAGCGTTCGCTATCTTAATTTTATAATGAATTGTATAATTTCTTCTCTCAAACATGTTCTCCTCTCAAACATGTTCGACGCACGTGTTGCGTGGGCTGCGATGAAACAAAAGACCACGCGCAGTTTTTTCATCGTTAAATCATCAATATTTTCATTACATTTAGCGTTAGTGGGCCGCTGTTCACTGATTCGAGACTCCAGACTTGTACTTTCTGGACCATGGATGAAACCCTAGTGTGCCATTCAAATCAGTGAATTACATTTGCATGTAGTGCTGTTTTGCTTTTTGTTTTTCATATGTTTCGTTTTGTTTTGACGTTCTTCTTTAGTTTTCGACACAGTCAGACTGCTGTTTCCTGCCCTACCTTGGAATTAACATTCTCGATCATTTTCTATTGTTTTAAGACCGAGACAAGTAAACCTTAGGGCAAGCAATCAAACCGAGTAAACCATTAAGACAACACATGGCTCACGCGGGCGCTTTGAAGAAAAAAATCAGACATGTGTTGTAGACAGGAAAATGGGCTTTTAAGTACCTTTTGACAATTAAGACAAAAACGTACTGATTAAAATTATAAATGTTCGACTGAGGCCTTACACTACTGTAAAACGGTAAAATCGTAAAATCGTAAAATCCAAGCTTTCGTCGATCTACGGCATCAGGGATGATGCCGTAGATCGACGAAAGCTTGGATTTTACGATTTTACGATTTTACCGTTTTACAGTAGTGTAAGGCCTCAGTCGAACATTTATAATTTTATCCTAAAATGCTACTGAAGGACAACATTCAACGTACTGATTAAACATTACTCGCACGTGATACCAGAATGAAACAACCAGGTGCTCGATGGAAGTGATACACTTCAGTTAGCCGATGTTATTTTCGATCCTTTGCAGTAATATAACAAACAAATTAAATCTGCAAACGGGTACCAAACAACAGGTTTACCCACCATGTTTAATCCGCCATGTTAAGAATAAAATCAGATTCTGTTGTTATTATAATCATTCTGCGAGATAAAGATCGGCAGATTTGGGAACCCTTTGCGAGGGTCTCCCCACTGGCACAATATAAGGGACGGACCATTATTTTTCTGGAGGGGGGGGGGGGGGGGGATGAAAAATCTCTCTCTGCAAACTTTTTTTTTATCTATGCACCTCTGCAAACAATTTTTTTCTAACAACACCTTCCTGCAAACAATTTTTTTTCGATCTTTATTAACCACGATCTGACTCAAAAAGGAGGTTCGCCTTTGCTGCCATCAATCATTATTTAATTCAATATTTTATGGTGGCGACCAATAAACACCTCTGAACTCATCTTTTTCGTTTTCTGAGACGTACACTACGAAGATTGGCGGCAGTAATTTTTTTTTTTAATTTTTTTTAATTTTTAACGAAGACTAGTGAGCAGCACAAGGAAAGACTTCTTGTGGTTGTAAGCTTGTCGTTTATTTCCGATGCGTTTCGTCTCGTCTCGTCTATGTAAATATTTAAACTGGAATTCTCTAGTTTTGGTGTCTACAGTTACGTTTCTAGGAATAAGATAAATTTCTTGCCATGGCAGATCGGTTGTTGGAAACAACTCTTCATATTTGTATTTTGATGTTGGGTTAGTCTCGAATTTCTTAACAAGATCCCAATATAGCACCCTCGAAGTAGTAGGGAAAACAATGTCATTAGAATTGTTGCCATCACCTTGTGCCATTTGTAATTGTTGTTTCAAAATATTTTTCCATTCTAATGGGATTGTGTCAAAAACACTCATAAGAAGAAAATACTCAGCCATCGTAATATTTTTGCTCTGTAATACGTCCCAGGTCTTTAGTTTACCTGTGTCATCCAATAGGTCACATAATTTGATTATGCCTTTCTTGGCTATTCTATTTCTAAACAGCGGTTTTGCACCTATACAAATGAACTTATTATTCCAGATAATTTCATTTAACACGTTCGATGGAGTATGAATGTGCGTTTCTTTGTACATGACTTAACTTACCCTAAAAACTGTTTTCCGTCTTGGGTGGTCGACAAGATTATTCACAGCTATGTTTTTAAGAAAAATGAATCCTTCAAATGGGCAGATCGACTCACCTAACTTCCGCAAAACTTCTACGCACTTCTACAAACTCCCGTATGTTGGCCAGTTTTCTAAAATCGCCCAGACTAAGTTAAGACAACTACTCAAACGTTATTGTAGAGGTGATTTAGATGTTAAGTTAGTCTTTATAGTACGTTTAAACTTAGAAACATGTTTAGCGTGAAAGATTCAGTACCGCAGAGTCTACGTTCGCGTGTGTTGTTTATAAATTCTCCTGTGCTCGCTGTATAATGCCAGCTACATTGGCGAGACCACTCGTCACATTTGTGCACGTGTTCGTGAGCACCTCTTGTCGGACAACTCTTCACGTGTTTTTTGGCACATGCAGTCATTTAGGGCCTGTCACGACTCTTGCACTGCAGAATGTTTCACGATCTTAGATTCGTCTTTCTTTTTTGTTCTTGTTATTGGAAGTACTTAATTTTTTCTTTGTACCTCAGTCACTCAAAGCAACTATGAGCGTGCTATTTTTGTTTCCCGCGTATTTCATATTCAAATTGAAGTTCAAGTTTTTTAAAACTTAAAAAAGCGTAATTTTGTAACGTACTTTTATACGAAAATTCAAACATGTACAACAGTTAAGGCTCATTTGCAACTTTCAATGACATGAGAATGTCGAAACATGTTTTGTGAATTGAAAACTGCCGTTTCTTTATTGAGACTTGTTCTAATTCTAAAAACTGACGAGTGCGTTGCGGGACCTTTTCTGCTCAAATTATTTACGATCGCCACATGAATTGTGCATTTGAATTTCTAACCCCTGACAAGCAGCCGAAACAACTGTGTAAACTTTCATTATAGTAAAACAACCTTTCTAAGCTCATTGCTTGAAGTATCAGAAAGTATCATACTTTAACATTACCAGGTTTAAAACATTTGACCACTGATTTTACCACATCTTGCCGCTAAAGGCTGAAAGGGGAGATGCGTAGTATTGGCAAGCGTGCGAGCAGGCTCGTGTTTGATGCGGGAACGATGAAGAAGCGAAAACTGAAGCTGCAAGATTCGCCGCGAGAAATTCTTGCGCTTCCACACCAGACTCCCCCCCCCCCCCCCCCTCCGGATCGCTACGCTCGCCGACTCTCGCTCTTCGTCGCTCGCGTGTGTGAACCAAGGTGATCCTGCTCGCATCTTGGCCAATTTCTCATAATTGTTGCAGAATTCGCCAAACCTGTGGGATGACTTGTTTTAGCTAAGTCAATGCCAAGTTATATTTTTCAAGAAAAAAGAAAATCAAAAGATAAACGATAAGAAATAGATTCAGTAATGATTTATAAATATTGGAAGAGACAGGAAATAGATACTCACATATATAAAATAGCCATTGAAAGTTAGAGTTGTTAGTCCCATGTAGCAAATTTATGCAGTAAACTAGAAGGTCTCAATGAGAAGTGAAGCGCTGTCATTAAGACCCGGCATTTAATAAGACTACCGACTGGGTTAAATAACATTGACATTCAGTACAAAAACTAATCCTTCACGTTTTACCACCATTTTCGGGTTTCCGACTGTTTCGAAAACAAGCTAAACAGGGTTATTTTCAGTCTTTTCAGTGTCACAGACGCAGTTCCGCCGCTTGTCTCTTTTTGTCCCACGACAATAAAACCGCCAGCAATGAAGCCGCTACCCTTACTATGACATTGCCGTATTCCGAAGTTTTTGCGGTATTGGCTGTTTCTTTTTGGCGGAAATGCGGTGTTCACCACCTTCAATACTCCCTCCCAACGTTGTTCTTTGGATTCAAACGGACTTCCGCCGGTTGTCTTGTTCGCTGGATGAAGTTAGAGCCTAAAAATTTGGATGCTATCAACAATTTGTACCGTTCAACAAAATAACGTGTATCGCGGCTGGGCACCGTGTCTCTACGCTCACCGTGTCCCTTTGTACGGCAGCCGGACAGGTTTTTCAGAATACTCCATGTCCGGCAGTCAAGTTGACAGCTTTCATTGATGACATTGATGCTTCTCGAGCCAGGACCCGAGCCTACGATTCGAAAAGCGTTTGGTCTGTTTGGTAGGCCTGTATTTCACTCCGACTTGCTTACGGTTAGTTTTCACCACGGCTTGCTTGCAGTTAGACTAGTTAGCTTTTACTCCAGTTTCTTGCGGTTGGGTTTCACTCCGGTTTGCTTGCGGTTAGCTTTTACTCTCGGATTTTACTTGCGTGCACCTTCCATGTGTTTACAGACCCTTTACAGGGGATGTAGAAATCCGTGTTTTGCAAATATATCGTTTGTGCCTCACCCTTGTAAACTTGGGCGAGGTCTGGAGCCTTCGATACGCGACTGTTGATTTTAGAGAAAAAACGACTGTTTTGCAGTCTATTTTTCCTACGGTACTGGCAGGAGGTAACCTCTGTAGCAATGTGGGCTTTTCGTTCTGGGGTTTGTTGCAACAACCACTCGCTCGACCCTTGTGTGAGTATAGCTAACTGTCGTGGGTCGTGGGTAGAAGTCGTGGGTCGCGGGTGTGGGTAAAGTCGTGGGTGTGGGTAAAAGTCGTCGGTAACAAAAAACACCTTTTGGAAACTTCTCCTTCCAAGGAATAATAATTCCTAATGTCAATCGAATAGCATACAGATGGCTTTATACACTGCAATTTTTTTTTTTTCAGTGAAAGTCTTAATTTAAAAATCGCTTAGTGTACTCTGCAAAAAAGAATTGGTACGACTAGGGATGAGAGAAAAGAAGAAAGGTAACGTCCATACCTTTGCTCCGTAAAGTCAAGTTTAAGCGGTTCAAGGCTTGTATTTTGCCCCTGCACATGTAGTGCCCACTCTTTTCGCTCTCGTCAACTATAGAGAGCCTGGAACAGGCTAGGCTAGGCTAGGCGCGCTATATTTTTGTGTCTGGTCAACATGTTTGCAGCCAAGAGTAGCGCCGCTTAATATTTTTTTAGCAACTTGATTTTATGTCTTGAGTAACAACTTTTTTGTTCCCAAAATAAATCTTCAGGACCACGATGGTTTATTTAGAAAAATCTAACTTCCCGACCGAGGCTTATTAGGGACGGAGCGCTATTCTAGGCCCGGCAAACAATTTTTTTATCCGGAATATTTTTAACCCCCCCCCCCCCCCCCCTTCTCCAAAGAAATAATGGTCCGTCCCTTGGAGAGGGGGTGGGGGGAGGGGGCGTAAAAGAGAGGAGGACTTTAAAGAGCTTTATAGTATTTTATTTCTTTTGACAAGAAAACATTATTTCATTTTGAAAACATTTCTCTTTGTAAAACTACAAGAGCTGAAACTTAAAACAAAGCTACTTCTTAAACGTTAGGGCTAGGCTTTTATTACAAAGCACTGGTTCTCTGATTCCCAGGTTCCAATTCCTCTGTCTGTCCTTTCTTTGAGGTTGACATTCTTTCCCACGGCCGCTGCACGCTCATATCGGTATTTTTCAGGCGTCATGGTAACTGAACATAGGATAGTAAAACTTAAATCAGTCGCCTTTTCGACCGAGGATCCGGGAGAAAACGTGTTGCGAGTTGTCCTTTTCGATAATGGAGTCCGATAGCGTCTCCTCTGCCATTTCATACGCTGATGTAGTGAAACAAGATTCTCCGAGAACTTCACCACCGCGCCTAAGCAACAGCTGCTGGTTCAAATTTCATGGACGCCGCACATATCCCTTTTTTCAACGGAATGTTTACACTTCATTTGAAGAGCGCCAAAACTTTGATGCAGGACATAGCCATGTCTAACCTAAACATTGTTTCTGTTTGATGACAATTGTTGCAGACTACTGCGGTATTTGTTTTTCTCAGTTTACGTGTTAGGAGGCTCACTGAACGAAATTTGTTTGCTAGACATTGATTTGGTACTGTTATAATAATTTGCGTCATGCCATGATTCAATTGTTATCGAAACTCTTAGCTTGTTACATTATATAAAACCGCAAAAATATAAGCATTGTTAATATTTTGGGTCTGCCATAATAATTTGATTAGTAAAATTCATAATTAGGATTTTCAGGTTTGCCTGGAAAATTGGTTCCCTGTCTTGTTTTGTGCTAAATGAGGCAAAAGGAGCAAGGTCACGGAAAACGGATCTTGCAAAAATTGGCAAAGTTTATCAAGTAAGCCATTCGTAATCCTTGTTTATTTCTCGTTTTTAATTACTCCGTTGGTGTTTTCCTACGTTGGAAAAATTATATGTTGAGGTTTCCTTGAATTTGAAACTATTCAGAAACACGAAATATTCGTTATAAGTTCTTCCTTTTAACTTATCGACCCTTGTTTGCCCTCATTCCCCCTTTGAAGAATAATTTTATTCTTATTGTATTCTTGAGTTCTGTTAGGCATGTTTCTGTTGACCTGCCTTTCCAACAAGTCCTTCATAACGTGTAAAGTTTAATTACGTATCTATATGTTGTCAAAGTATAAACTACCGTCGAGAGCAAACCGCTCGCTGTTTTAGCCTCGTTAGAAACCATTTCAGTTCTCGCGCTTTGATTGGATAGGTCGTTCTACTCTAGATGCTCTTTGTAAGGTTTATTGCCCGAATATGGTGACAAGAAACGAATATGAATATGCCTATACATTAAGCGAAAGCCGTTTGTTTGAACCATCCAAATTAAGAACGCTGATAAAGATTCTTGCTATTAAGTGAATAAATAGTTCCACACAAACGATTTTGGGAAAGAAGGAGTCTTGGTGTGAGTCCTATAAGAATGAACCTCTTTTCCCTTCTCCCACCCTCCCCGGTGTTATTACCGTGCCAATTCTTGTCCACAGAGTACACAAAGCGATTTGGAGTCTAACTCTGGAAACCTTACGGTGTAAAGGTGTTTTTTGTTACCCACGACTTTTACCCACACCCACGACTTTACCCACACCCACGACCCACGACTTCTACCCACGACCCACGACCCACGACCCACGACAGTTAGCTATACTCCGCTTGTGTAATTTGTGTAATAGTCACGTGATCGGTGAACAATATATATGGGTTATTGACCAAGCGTGAGGTCAAGATGGCGGGATATTGGCCGAGTTCTTTTTTGCGTGTTTATGGACCGAGACGAAGTCGAGGTCCATAAACACGCAAAAAAAGAACGAGGCCAATATCCTGCCATCTTGACCGAACAAGCTTGGTCAATAAAGGATTTATTATATGACTTTTTTCGAGCACTGAAAAGAAAGCCAGTTGCATGCACAATCAATGGCGCACGCTAAATCATTTCATTGGTTTAAAAGTTTAATGAGTGACTGTCAAATTCTTGAATGAATCGAGACGAAGTAAAACGATGCGACAACAGCGAAATTCACCTCACTTTAGCCCTAAAAAAGATATTGAAATGGCTTAAATTTGCGAACCAACGTTGAGTTTGAAGCCTTAAAAGAAGACTGACCATTCCATCCGGCCGCCAGCTTTTGATTATTGGACGTTTTGCAGAGTATTTGCTCGCTTCTGGCGCTTTAGTGGTGCAAACCTGCCGTGACATACGAGCTGAATATTGAAATTGTGATAGTTGAAAACGTTTGGGACTTACCACTTCACGGGGAAAGCTTGAACTTTTCTACATCATTCTAAATGCTCGACCCACCCTTACTCGACGTGAACATTAGAGGCTTCGGTGAAAAGATGTTAGGTTCGCCGTGCCGTCCGCTTTCTTCGATTTTTGAAGATGTTACACAAACGACAAGTTTCCAGAGTACTTTATTCTTCAGGTATGTCACTGACTTCAGTCTCTCCCTTTTCCGCCAAACAAAGCTAATACCATGTCTTGAAGTCGCTTTGCGTTTTAATTTTTGTATTAGCCGGTTTTTGCGGCGAATAAAATTCACGCCTCGTTATTTAACATTTGTAATTTAATTTGCTTGCTCTCATTCGCTTGAAGACCTATTTCCTTGTTGTCGGACTTCCTTTCGCTAGAAATAGACAGGAAATCTTTGTGTTATTTCGGAAAATAGTTTCATAGCGAAAATTTACGACGAAAAGCTTTTTCATGATCAACTAGCGACGGTTTAAAAAGTTGTTTCGCTTGCAGGAACACAGCGGGCGATCCCGAGCGGTCAAGATGGCTCCATCTTGACCGCTCGGGTAGCCAATCAGAACACGAGATTCGCTTCATCTTGACCGCTCACGGAGCTAGTCATATAATAAACACAGTTTTTCGCTTTGTGCTGATGCAGCGATGTGAGTGTATTGTATTTTGTGCAGCCTGTGGGCGATTCTGTGGGTTTGACGCCAAGTAGTTCGTAAGTACTTTTTATATCCAGTATTTTGATTTGAGGAGGTAATATGAAAGTAGGAAAGGTTCATCTAGTGTAACTGAAAATTTCAAACGATAGATAAGCTTATAGCATCATGCATATATACCTCGCCATCTTGAATTTAATTCTTTTTTGCGTACCGCGTACCGCGTAGCCAGCCCTTTTCAGTAACGGACTCGATGTGGATGTGTGTGCAGTTACTGCCCATTTGAAGCAACTCCACGCGTTCATGGATCGAGCTTCATGGCGGTACCGAGTTCTGGCAGTTGAATAGCAGCATTGTTGATTATTCTCGGCTAACATTTTAGTCTGTATAGTAGAGAGGACTAAAAATTGTTAAGCCTGTCTTTCACCGTTTTCATAAAAGGAAAAAAGTTGCTTCGTTTGTGCGAGTCAGCAAAAATTTGTGAACGTTCGCTGGTCTAGGGCCGAAACGGCAAAAAAAGTTAAAAAATGATCAGCAATTATCAACGTTCGTTGTTTTATGATAGGAAGTGTGCTGCATTTCCATCTTACTTCTGTCATCGAGTGCTTACATATAAATACACCAGGATTTTGTGAATTATACTTCTCCTTTCCTAATTATCACAACTGAGTGCTTGAGCTTAAAATTATCTTATGTAATACTTCAGGTGATCGTGATGATGATTTACTGCATCTCTAAACGTTTAGTTACTGACAATGTTTGTCTTTAAACACAGTGTCAAGATAACTGTTTTTCATATTACGTTATACCTTTTCTGACTGTGGAAATGAATAAACTGCATGGTCCATGTGGTTGAGACTGAAATAAATGCCCCTGGCTTTTATTTGAGGTGGAACACTGGGTGGAATGATGGAATGGCACTACTTTTCACCCTGGTTTGCTTGCAGTTAGCTTTTATTTGTTGGTTAGCTAGGGCAACATATAGTATTGTCCTAACCAACATATAAAACCTTATTGCAAGCAAACCGAAGTAAAGCTAACTGCAAGCAAACTTGTAGAGCAAGGTCACCCTTTATTAGTCCATATTAGAGGTCTGGCGTTTATTTGATCTCTGTAACTGATTCACATCAGTTATCAGGTTTGCTATCAAATTTAAACCGTTTAATAATCAAGCATAGTATCCCAGTTCAATCTATTGCACTCATTTTGACTAGTTAAGAAACTTGCTCTACTGTGTTCTGCACTCAACTGAATTTTCTAAATTCTCTGACCTCCGTTTAAAAGTTTATTCAACTGCAGATCAGTGAAATGTTATTTCCATTTTACTGATGTTCTTCTTAATTTGCTCTAATTTTCTGAACTTCAATGCCAGCAAAATGAAAGAAATGTAAGTGGGCTTACAGCTTAAATAATTGATAATGTTGGAATTTGCTGTTGCATGTACCTCATTTATCCGAAAACAACCTTGTTACTTGAAGTTGCACATGAGTCTCACCTTTGGCTTTTAAATTCATTACTGACAGTACTTGCCTTGCAATTTATGTGAATGCTTGTGAGTTTGAAGCTAGAGATAGACAAAAAGTAGAAAAGTCTTGATTGTTTTTGTTCCACTGGGACCAACATTTAACTTGTTAAGTAAAGTTTGTGTGAAGTTGCAGCAACGTACCTTGTCAACATTTAAGTTGAAAATGTAAATTGAACTCAAAGTCAATCCGGCAGTTTTCCATTGTTGTGAACTTTTACTTGAATTGCTTTCAGCAAACTGGCATGTGTACATGGCGATGGCCGCTCTCCTGATTTTCTGATATGCCGTTTGCTGGTTCTCCCAGTTTGCTGCTGATTGCTAGTACAAGAGCTTTTCGTAATGTACATGTAGAGTTTTTTCTCCGTAGAATTAAGACAATAGATGGACATGTTTTGTTTGCCAGCTGCTGAGAAGTTCCAAATTCCCGAACAATCTTTTAACCACTATGTGCTCCTAACGTAATTTATATAACATGTAGACATTGCTTACAGACACGTGACAGGACCACTCCTTTCAGCTATTTTTATTGTATTTCATAATTCACAATTTTGTATCAGAAAGTTTACCAATTTTCATGAAAAAGGTTGTTTTGATTCAGAATTTCATTGTGGAATTAAATTAGAATACAGTCATGCCTCTAAAAGACCCAAATAGTATTACTATTACTTTCTAAGGCCAATTTACATGCATTACATTGTGTATAATGGGAGTGCAGACGTATTTCTAGCTGGTGCTTGTCTTGAAATATGTCTGTGTTCGCAGGCTACATTATAGAGCCTGTAAACGCATACGTATTTATGTAGCCTGTGAACGCAGACATATTTCCAGACAAGTGACAGCTAGAAATATGTCTGTGTTCGCAGGCTATGGAATTATGAGACTTTCAGTATTGTAAAATGTCATTAAAGTCTTGGAAATCCCACTGACGTTGCTTAATATTAGCCCAATGGCCACATTAATTGTTGAGTAGAATAAGTTTTTTTTTAGTATTGCATGTTAGTCAGGTCGGTTAAGTATATACGTGTCCTGTACCGGGGAAGGTTTTTTTTGGCTTGAATTAAGTTCAACCCAAATTTGATGCAATGCTAAACTTAGAGCTAAGAAAAATAATATTATTAATAATTATGAATTTGTTATATGTGCAAATTCCATGTACACGTGTATGTTCAAATGTGCATTACAATTAAAATACATAAAAAATGACTGTTGCATGCTAAGAGTGAAAATCACAGCTCAAAAACCAAAATCCTAAAAATCAAGTTACAGGTTAAAAATTACAAGTGTTAAAGTACAATTAAAACTTAACTTAAATCTAAAATTCTAAGAAATTACAATACTATTCAGATTTTAATAAAATGCTTTAAATGGATGCATTATAACAGGCTTTTGTAATTGTACCCTACAAAGATGACCTTGGCATATTTTTGTTTCCTTTGTGGCTGACTGTGACAAGGCCTCCTTTAGGGGTCATTTCACGTCCTGTCAAAAACATTAGTGGAATAATTTTATAGCCTGATTAGCTTTAATCAGGGAAGAAACCCCGACAGTATTGAAAGTGCTTTGCTCCGACAAGATTAATGCAACCTGGGTGTTTTTGTGAAGATGAATATAAGAACTATCAGGGAATTGTTATATACATGGAAGCATTTTTGAAATGACCACTAGTTCATCTTGAGTAAATTGATTGATACATGTACATATGCATGTACGTTTATTTTGCTTCATGCATGACCGGCTGAAGATAATGAATACAAAAAGAGACCACAATATCTGTTTTGACTTACTGCTTTTTTGTGGCTTTTTAATAAATGGCATGTTTTCACATCAGTAGCATGTCTGAGTAGGAGGGATGTGGAGATACAAAGATCTCAGTTGTCGTCTTCTTTGGCCATGTGTAAAACCACTTTCTGTGGGTGTTATGCATGGTGTGAATATGCAAATTTTTTTAAATTAATGGTTTCATCATTGTGCGTGTTTGTGAGCGTGTTTTGAATTTGACATGTACCGGTATGCTTGATAACAGACACTTCTGGATGATGGAACAAACCAACTGTACAACATTTCAAAAAACTAGCACTGAACATGGATCAAACTTACATTGAGCAGACACCGAAGTTTCAGTGTAGTTATGTACTGCTGATTATGTCTTGAGGCTAGTGTTTGTGAAGATGCCAAATCCCTCTCTTAAATTTTTACAATGTCAATACATTTATATATGAATTTTGATCAAGCAAAAGCTGTTAAAGAAAATGAGAGAAAAGAATAGTTTCTCCTATATCATAATTAATTTGGAAGCCATATCTCGATTTTGGAGCAAAATTGTTCTCCCAAAATCGATCGATAATCCTCGTAAACCAATCGGAATCCATTTCGACATGAACAAGAATATTATGATGGCCGCCACATTGGCTAATGTGCTTCGATTTTCAAAGCCAAAAATTCGCACCATTGGAGTGTTAAATAAATGTACATTTAAAAGATTGAAAATGGAAAGAAACAGTTTTAAAGAATACTCAATTTTCTATGATTTCAAATGAAGTGTAGCAAATGAAGTGAAGTGATAAAAACTTGTTTTGACGCACAAGTTTCATTTGACATTCGATGCGAACCGACAGTGGAACCGAAGAAGATAACAAATATCTACCATGTCCTTTTCAGGTGAATACTTGACAAAATAATATGGCAAATATTGGACTTCTTCTTTGAATTGTTTCAAAACATTACTTAGAAAGCATACTGTGTCTTTGTCACAAAGTAAACGGAGTCGCACACTACATCCTGCAGGCAAGCGTCGGTTTTAATAACATAAGGCATGCACTGCATGAATTAATTATATTGAGCAAAATAATAAATGGAAAGCCCTTATAAGCCGTTTTCAGAGGAAAAAGAAAGAAAAACATGTCGGAGGAAAAAAAAAGAAATAAAGATTGTTTGCCGTGTCTGCCCGTGTGTTGAACTCTTTGCCCTCCCTGTTTTCCAACTCAGTATACCAATGCATTGGGCTTACATAACACATAGGGCTGCAACACGTACATGTGTCTATACAGAGCGTTATGCATTATTGTATTGTGAAGTCAAGGCAGTTTTATTCAAAATCCCTTGAGTCAAAAGCATTCTAGCCAGCTCTTCCTAAAGGTTGGTTATTTCTAGTTTAATTGCATGTATATGTAACCTTGAAGAAAAGACACAGACTCAGACAAGTGTACTCTAGAGAGCAGCTAAAATATGCTAGGTTAATTATACACCAACATTTTCTCTCAGCTTATCAAGTTATTGTCATATGTTGTGATTTTGTTTTAGATTCTAGTTTAATGATAGTGATACTTCCTAAGCTGTAGCTTGTTTAAAAATTAATTTACACATTCATGACTACCTGTATATTGCTGTACTGAGTGATAGCATCTTTACAACAGAGAATATTCAGTATTATTTCATAAACCCAAGCTCTAGGGTTTTACTGTGTACATGCATGTATATTAATCTACCTTTTTTACTTGTATCCTTAACATGTTTTGATCATAGGGAAGTTAAATCATTGTACGTGTAGTTGTACACATTGACCTTGTGTGGACAACTCTTTGTAGTCTGGATCTGGTGAGAGCTGCACTTTAAAACAAAATATTATTAATGTTGAAAAAGGTAAAGCTACATGTACATGTGAACACAAACAAGCCAGTGAAACATGCATAGCACTCTCTTCTTGAACAAAATTTGGCTCTTTTATTATTGTTTACTTATGTTCAGTGATCACAAAACTGATTGCACTGGGTTTCTTCAATATGCTCTTCACTTCAATCCACTTCAATATGTCATGACCCATTTCCATTTCTGCTGTGAACTAAGTTGGATTTTGCAAATACAAGTTGCGTGTACCTACCAGTAGATGTGTTTGTGTACATAGACGATTACCTGTCTGCTGGACTCTTGTCTAATTCTAACCCAGTCTGTGCTTTAAAACTATAAAAATACACTGTAAATTACAGGTGTATGATAATGACTTTCTTTTGAGTATTTTTTAGTTAACTTCCAGGTTTGAAGGTTCAAATTATTAAAATAAATGAATTTGATACTCCCAAAACAACAAGTTTATGTGCATTGTTCATTGTCTTCAAGAAGATAAATGTTGTTCATATGTTGACAGTTTTTTCCCATTGTTCTACTTTTAGAAAGGATTTGCAATTAACTTTCCTGTGTAATAGGCCAAGATCAATAAAATTCTGTTTTGTTAAGTCAAACTTAATAGACTGGTCAATAGTCAAGGCATCCTTCACATTGTAATCTCAAGAGTATTGAAAAATGTATTTGAATGCTATTGTTTTATATTTAATTGTCTTTTGAAAAAAGGAATTTCCCTTTCACAGTGTTTTGTTTGCCATCGTGGCAAATATCAGGCTTCTGCCATGTGTTAATTTATAAATGTGTACACAGATTCTTGGTAGGGGGGGGGGGGGGGGAGGGGTGGTGGGCAATCTAGAACTGCAAGCCTATTTTCCTTGAAATCATGCATCACATAACCATAAATTTTTAGACCTTGTATTAAATATACATTATTGAAGAATTCACAGATAACAGCCAGATTTGAGCTATTTTAATTTGCCTGATAACCCCTAACCCTGTTTGTTTTCAAAGTACACATACTGTATTCCCTTGAATTTTAGTTCTTTTGTATATGTCAAGGCAGGTTAATCACTGTGTGACCATGTTAAAGTGGTACAGTATTAAGTATTTTTGCAGGGCAGAAATGAGCTGAAGGCAGGCTGAGCTCAGTGAGTTCCTAGCTTTGATAATTTTGCTAAGGTAACAGTTGCCATGGCTAAAATTATGCAAGTAAATTGCAGTCAACATTGCTATAATCTAGTTTTGAAGTACATTGCGTACACCCCTTGTCCTTGTTGTTTGCTTTTTTTTCTCATAAGAACTTCAGACTTTTAGATTTAAGCTTAATTAATTCTAACTGAGAATACTAAAATTGCAGTCAGGGATGGACATCAGAAAGTAAAATTTGTGCTTGACACTAACTTGTGTTAACGTTAGAAACAATGCTAATAAAACTTTGAAGTTTCATTAAAGTTGTTTCTTTTAACATTAACACAAGTCAGTGTCACGCACAAATTTTACATTAATTAATTCAACTTACTCACTGCCCTGTCAATGTTTCTGTTAAATGTCAGTTCCAAGAATATGGTAGATAGACTATATATTTTCTTTGTTCTCATGCTGTTATATCTGCTTGACAAATAAATTGTGCTGTTCCAGAAAATATCCATACTCTTCCCACGGAAGGCTTTTTGGTTTGAATCCCCCCAACCCCCCTGGAAATTCCAGTTAAGCCGCATACATTCCTTTTAAAATTTTGGCTTTCAAGACCCCCCACCCCCATGGAATTTCCATCGACCTTCCATGGGGTGGGTATGGATATTTTCTGGAACTGCACATTAGACAGTTACATTATACAACTCCAAGAAATTACAAAGCGCAGATTTAGTAACTACAGCACACATATAATATAACTCTCAAGTAATGACATAAGTTGTATTAGTAATACATTGAGGCATACTTCTGCCATTGTAAAATTGCCCCAAAATGAAATATCGGTGGTTTTTAATCCCAATGTTTTCTATACTACTCTAGAAAACATCCTATAAGGGCGTGCTTAAGGGCCGTACTTTTGTAACTCAATGGAAACAAAACTATAAGCATAAGTTGTTGACGTAATGATAGCACAAGCAAAGAGAATTTACATTTTGATGATCAAAATTAACAAGGGATTTAATTCTTTTTCCTTGCAGTGTTTTCTAAAAAAAATAGAAAACATGTTTTCCATGTTTCTATTGAGTTATAGATTCTGAAACACTCGTGAAAGTTTAGGAGAACTTGAAAAAGCTGTGGAAACACTAGCCTATCAGCTCATGTTCCCACAGCATTTCTCATTCTCCTTAACTTCCACTTCTGTTTCTTTAACTGGATAGAAACATGGAACATGTTTTCTATTTCTAAAGCAACACATGCAATATTATTAATTTTGTTTATCATGCAAGGAAGATAACTGAGTAAGCTGACTATGATCCAGTGCTCTGTATAGCTAATTAAAAAGTGTTGATGAAGCTTTGTTTTGATACTTTTTATGCTTTTCTTAAAGGTGCTTTGTAACGGATTTTAACAGATTTTTGAACAGCCAAAATTTATATTTGTGTAGAAGGAATTTTAATTAACAAATGCTCTATTTGAGAACCTAAACTGTTAACAAGCGTCTTAAGCTGCAGATGGCTTGGATGGAAATGGATTACAACTTGAAAAGTTTAGCTAAACTTTTCAAGTTGTTTTCGAACTTCTGCAAAAGATCAATATTTATAGCCGTAGTTAGATTTCTATCCATACATTAAGGTTATATCTTGCTTTAGATGTTCAAAGGTATTGATTTTCATGGGTTAAGGGGGGAGACTCTTAACTACAGATCTGGAGCAGTTGCTAAGGAATTGCTGAAGACTGTATTTTGAAGCAAGCGATTTTAAAGCATTTTGTAACGCTAAATGGTGAATTTTATTTGGGGGTACACCTGCTTTGAAAAATATATCATTGCGTGTGCGAAACTAGTGCCAGTCCCAAACCGCGCATTAGAATTTAAAATCCCTAAAACTCCACGGAAACAAGGTAAAGTTCCGATTTCTCTTACGAATCAGAGATAACGTGGCCGTCTTTATAATCTGATGTATGCTTTTACCGTTTAAACGAAACAAGGAAACGCTACTAATGAAAGTCTGTAAATATTAGTGTTTATTATGCCATAACTCTTATAATAATGCGAATTTCACAAAAACGATATGTCACATTACGCATGTGGACGTTCTTTATCTATTGACGCTCATTTTAATTTTAAAATCTATCCGCCGCTTGAGTTTTAGGGTTTATTCTGTTCTGGTCACGTGACGCGTTAAATATCACCGTGACCTGAAACTCTTGGAGGAATCTTCAATAGAACAAACTCGTGCAAAAATCTTATCTGTATGATGTTTTGTTTCAAAAATATAGGAATTAGAAACCTACCTTAGAAACAAATTGGTAGTTAAGAGTCACCCCCCTTAAGTTGTCTACCACTGATTTCAGAACAGTTTAGACCAAAAATCTGTGAAATCCCCGTGACAGAGCTCCTTTTAAGTCAGTTTGCAACCAAAAATTTTTCCATATTATATTATTTCCATACTCTTTTTTTTTTCTCAGAGGTAAATGCCAACTTGCATCTTCTCATTGTGCAATAGCAATGCATAGTTGTGTGACAATTTTGCACAAATGTTTATATAGAATGTCAAGTATTTCGGATAGAAACCGCATGCTTAAACCAGTCAGATTGCAGAAATTTCAGTTGCCTATCAGGGGTTTCAATAAGCAAAACAATGACCCAGGGGCAGATCCAGGATTTTTTTTAGGAAGAAGGTGCACAGTTTTTTGAACATTTTTTGCAGAATACCAGTTGTATTAGAAAACCGCTTATTCATCTCATGGGGATGGGGATGTGCACCCCCTGCACCCTCCCTCTAAATCTGCCCTTGATGACTGACCAAAGGTGTCAGCTACAGTACTTCACTCTTCTATGCTCATGCTGATCAGAGAAGATGGCTTCTTTTTTTTTCCCCAAAATTGAAGTAATTAAAGAAAGATTCTTTCAAACTGACAGTTACTCTACTCAAACTAGCTGCCTGGCATGTATAGCAAGCTGTTTGAATAGACTGGGTAAAATTGTGTAAATGTGGTAGCAAATGAAATATGTGGAATCTTTGGCTGGTACTGTATTACCCAAGCAAAGATCTTTAAATACTCGCTTGTAGTGCTTGTACTTTGGGATACATGTTTACAGCTATAACAATTAACATTGTTGAATCAAAGAATTACAAGCCTGCGTGACAAGACCAAAATAATGGTTACAGTATCTGGGTATTCCCTGGAATTTTGCACAAGCAAGCAACTAGAAGACAATTGAAATTTCAGAATGTTCAACTTTTGTGATACCTCCTAGTTGTTCACTACTTTATTTTTTGTCAACATGTACATTGTTTCCTTAGAGCTTTTGTTTTACCTTGTCTGGCTTTAATTCCTTTATTGTGATTTCAGGTTAAGGTCATCTGGTATTGGCAAAGTCCTTAATCATCATGTCTGCAAAAGACAGTACAAACGTATGTTTGGGCCTCCTTCACAAGTTTTTTCCTCGAGAGAAGATTTCAGAAGGAGCTAACAACTTACAAAAACCAGCTAACATCCTTGGTGTGAATGATGGGTTAGACAAGGGCGAGAAGTTCTTTAAATCCATACAAAGCTATGAGTACCAGTCTATTTTGAAACCCTTGAGTGATTGCCAAGAAGAATTTGTTATTTTACTTTACCAAGATGATGCTTCCAATGAAGTCAGTGTCCTCTCCACCTTATGTGCACTTGCTTATGATAAAGGTGAAACCTCTTGTTTGGAAGAAATAGCAGATCAATGTCAACACTACATTGGTGCCGGCCATCTCTCGAACAACCTTGGAGTGATGTTTAGTGAGAAAATGGAGTACGAGAGAAGCGAAGCTTGCTTTACAAAAGCCAAGAATTGCTTTAATGATGAACATGACCACCTGGGAAATGCTGTTGCCACTTTGAACTTAGCAGTTCTCTACAAGCTCTTTGGAGACCATGGAAAGGCACTTTCTTGCTGTGAGGCTGCAGCGTCCTTGTGCCATGATATCTCAATGAGAATGACAAAAGATGTCAACTTGCCCTGGAAAGTACTAACAAGAGTTGCTGGTTTATTTAAAGAATTTGGAAACTACAAGAGGTATCAAGATGTTCTTCGTATTGGTGTATTCTTTGACATCAGCAGTGCCAATGAAACCTCCACAGGTAACTTGATGAAGCAGTTGATGACTTTGCAGCTTAAAGAACAGAATGGTGAGAAAATTCAAGCTGAAGGACTGGAAGTCTTTTCCTCCTATTTGTTTGTGTTATTGGATCAGTCCTGTACAAATAGCCTTCCCAAATCAGAGTTGATAAATGCTGACTTTATAACAATAGTTATAACAGTGGCAAGGATGTATCGTGATATTGATCACCTTGAAGAAGCATGCAAGATACTAGAGAAGCTTGAAACTACATTCCTGCTGGTATGTGACAAAAAGCACTCAGCTCTCTATGGCACATTGCTTTACCAAATTGGTAGCTTTAAACTTGGTGCTGGAAAGGCAGTTGAAGCTGTGAGTATTCTCAAGCAAGCTGAAGAAATCTTCATCCATTACTTTGGTGAAGGTCATCATATGGCTGCATCATGCAAGAGTTTATTGGGTACCTGTGCTCTGGTAAAAGGCCAGATGAGAGAGGCATCTAATCACTTACATGCAGCTCTAGTCTTGTTTGAGAAAATGAATCCTAATCACCCAGAAGTTGCTGAGATTCTTTTAAAACTTGCCTTCCTGTCCAGTGAAGAAGGAAATTTCCAGAGTGCCAGAAAAATGGTGCAAGAAGCAGTGGATATTTTCATATCAGCATGTGGCGAAGTCTCCCCAAAGTCAGGCAGTGCATACTTCCAAGCAGCAGCTATCTTGCAAAAGAAAAGAGAATCCAGAGCTTCAGCTGTGGACAATGCAAGGAAAGCCATTGATATCTTTCTTAAGCTTGGGCTGCAAAGTGACCATCCAGATGTCAAGACTTGCTGGAATTTACTTGGTGTGTTGCAGCTCTCCCTGGGCCAGATTGAAGAAGCAGAAAAACAATTTTCTGAAGTGCAACAACAGGTACCCTTACAAGATGAATCTTGGTTGACAGCCAAAATTGTTGCCCCTGAAAACACCAACATGTTCTTTAAGGTCAAGACTGATTGTGGTACAGCTAGATACATGGGTTCCCATCTTCGTGCTCAAGTGGCTTCTCTTGTCAATCTGGTGGACATGAAAAAAGGCGAGGAGAGAAGAAACCATCTGAATCAACTGCTTGGCTGTCTCCAAGGGCATGAAACAAAGGAGCCACTGATGGTAGATTTTGCTGGCCAAATTGTATATTACATGTCACATAGAGTGTGGACATCTGATAGATACATCTACCTACATTGTATTTTGAGATCTGCCCCTCCACCAGACTGTTTTCAAAATGTTTGTGGCCTGAACTCTGATTATGCTACAAGGCAATCAGACAGTAGTGAAGAGCCTAATGTGTTCTTGCTCTCATCATCAAATTGCCATGGAAAGAACCCATGTTCCCTTGTGTTTTGGAAGACTTCTAAAGTGTTGGAAATGAAAGAGTTAAGAAGTGTGAACTCTGCCTTCCGTGACAGTGTTAACATGTTATATTTGAAACCAAAGTTTAGAAAAGGTTACTTTGATGGGCAGGACTTCTACATGGAACTGGCATTACCACAACATCGTTTTGCTTCATTTTCACTGTGTACTCAGATTGACCACCTTCCTCTTCTAGTGGAGCAAAAGCAATCAGACCCAAACAAAGAATGTGGCAGCATTGACTCTGTTGTTCATACATCTTTGATTCCTGCTGTTAAGCTTTCTTCCCATGTCTCGTACTTTTCATACAGATTTGTTAGTCAGCACCAGGCAGAGCTTGTTTTCCATAATTTGATTTTCAGTTTAGGTCAGACACTGGCACTGGTGGAAGGTGTTGAGATTACTAATGCTTTCGCTGTACAGAATGGAGTATTTTTGCTCTTGATGGAACCAAATAATTCCTCCTTATCTGTTGTTGTGGAGAAAGAATTTGTTCTTGTGAAATGCTGGACTGTAAGTGGGTTTGAGTCTACTTGCATTTGTTCCTTGGTAAAAAACACTTTGGATCGCACAATGGAGTCGCTGAGTCATGTGGTCAGAGTGACATTTGAGCCATCTATGCAGTTGCCTTGTAATGATGTTGGTGGTGACAGCATGAAGGAATCAGCAAATTGCATTTGTGGTTGTCAAGTCTTTCAAAGTGCATATGAAAGATGCCAAGAACCTGAACCCGATTACCTGGATGGAGAATCATCTGCAGAAGTGTTACAGCATGAGGTACTATTGACTTTGTAACTATGTAGACCAGGTTGGGTAATTTAATGACTGCTGTAACCTGGCAAGTCAGTACTAGTTTGCATACATAAATGGCATTGCTCTCATTGAGTGCCAATCAGAATTTGATGCAACAAATGGTGTGATGTGTAACAGTAAGATGTGTAATTATTATGCATTTTACTTACTTTTCACTTCAAACACTACACTTTACACTTGTAATCATATTCAAATGGTGCTATTGGAAAGTAAGCGAACAACACAGCTCCCCTATCAGACTGTTGGTAAATTGTCGGCCAACAGATACATGTACATGTTAGATTACATTGGTAAAACATGTTATTTACTGCCAAACCTCTACCAGGTTGTATGTTTTAAACTGTCATCTTTCGGGTAGTCACTGAGAAGTTGTCATATTAGCAGTTTTGTGAAGTGCATACATGTATGTTGTAGGTTAAATTGGTTTCCAGGTTAAATCTGTTTCCATCCTTGATTAATGTGCTTTAAGCTGAAGACAACACTTTTGCAATGATATAAAATAACTTGAATTCAGGAACTCCAATAAATTGTTGTCTTCAAATTGAAACAGATTTATCTAGGTTAGAAATGAATTTAACTTGAAAACCAATTTTATCTACAGAACATACATGATTTGTGATGATGTTAGGAAACAGAGGTGACTCAATGTTTAGATTGTTGTTAACTTGACACCCAGGCTTTCAGTATGGCTACCCTTGTATAGCACCTGGCAGAGAGCAAACTGGAAGTTGAAAGTTGAATGTTAGCCCTGCAGAGCTAAAGTGTGTTATGGGTCCTACTGAAAGCCCTGGACAGTATTTCAGGAAGATAATGGTTGATTTCTCATTTTCATTGCAAATTTATGGAATAGAAACCATTCCAGCCAGCAGATGAAAGTAATACCTCATTCACAGCAACAAAACACGTTTAGTTAAACCAGGTTTACCAAAATGAAAAATTATCAGCAACTGAAAAGACTTTTACTTAGGGTTCATATGAACTCCTATTTGTGGTTTTACTGTAGTAAGTTTTAAAGTCAACAAATAGCAGTTAGCAACTTCTATGAAGATTAAAGAATGTTTAACTACACAACATTTGAATAGTTTTAGCTTTGTGTGAATGGGGTATAAGTAAAGCATGAAAATATCCCCCAAAGAACATCCTGCAGTACTCAATATTAGAATCAACAACCAAAAGACAGAGAAACATAATATTTCAGTTTAATTCAAAACCATTATCAAATGATGGATAATTTTGCAAGCAAGCAGGGCTTTTGTATATTACAAGAAATACAAGAATCACCCGTATAATTTTGTAAAGAAATAAACAAAGCAAAGAGTCCTAACAGAGTTCAATAAAAACAAAGCCAATTCCTTAGTGGCATTCAATTCTCGCTTCCAACAGTTGCAACAATTTCAATCAGCTCTGTTTCTTGGAATCCCTTTATATGAAAACTGTCACACCCTGCCTGAACACTGCCGTCAAAGACACCAAGGGACTGGCTTTAGTGTGTTTGTTTGTTCATTCTGTGTTGTTGTTTTTATAGGATGATAAAAACGTCCTGTTTGGTGGCTGTCCTGATGACAAGATTAGCACTGATGTTTGTGTGAGCCTTTTAGAATGCCTCCTTTGCAAAAGACATGTATCATCAGAAGTACATCTATCAGCCACTGGTGAGATGTGTGTGGATGATAATGTGCAACTTGATAGCACTCTGCTATCACCTGGCTCTACATCTGTGTCCTCGCTGAACTTATTGCCTACAAGCCCGTCCAAGGCTGAGAACCAGTTCCCTGTGTTTCCACAGAACATGTCACCATCTTTGGTAAAAGAGGCAGCTGAACCATTTGATGAGAAAGATGATTCCAACCAGGATCATTTGTCAGAGGATTCATCAACTGCTTGTGTATCATCTTTGACATTGCAAGAGAAGTTGTCAAATTCACATGTTGGTGACAGATGGCTCCAAGATTGTTCTGCTATGAGATCAAGTTATGAAGAAGGTTTACTTTCAGAAGAAAACGTTAATGATGCAGAAACAACAGAGACTGTGCAATCGAAAGATGGCACTGGATTAAGTGAAGAAGAAACTCAAATTCTTAAAAGTGAGGTAGCGTTTTCTCAGAATCAGTGCCATGAACTACGGCAGCAAATAATTGAGTTGAAGGAGCAGTTGCAACAATATGACGCAGAGAAACAACAGCTTGAATTAGAATTGGGAAGGAAATCATTCCTTGAGGATAAACAGAAGCGCAGTGAGAAAGTTTTGCTGTCATCCAGAGCGCATATCAGTGAGCAGGGCAAGTCTTGTACAGCAAGTGGTACATCGTATGCTTTCACCAGTATGGAAGGAAAATGGCTTGGTGGGGCAAGTTCTCTACGAAAACCAGGTAATTAAGTTAAACTTTCTTTGTATGTGTACATCAAGGCCAATTTACACATAGATGCTTAAATTTATGCTTCTAACGTTTGCATCCAGTATGCTTCAAAAACAAATTGTGTGAACTCATTCAAAACTAAATCGTGCTGGTACATGTAAGTGCACAATGGTCACATCCCAATTGCAAACAAACTTCATATCATCTAAAATTGGCCATAAGATTACTCGAGACTCTTCTGACATTTGATGACGTTCAGTTGCTTGGATCTATTATGGCTTGTACTCACCATTACGCATTGTTGTTCCCTTGGTCAGGTTTTTCACCATGGCAAAGACTCCTGGAAATCTCAAACTCCTTGTCAGAAGCTGAGCTGAAGCAGATGAAGTTCCTGGCCAGACCAAAAGTGAATGCTTGTGGACTTAACAAGATCAGTGAAGGTTTTGAGCTGTTTGAAGAATTGGAAACCATTGGAGAATTGTCATATACCTATGTGAGAGAGCTACTCAAAGGAATTCAACGCTTTGATCTTGTGCAGAAGCTTGACATTCCTGTACCTGAAAATGCAGAAAGCGGTAAGCACTCATTTGGTTGTGAAAACTTGAATCTGACATTTCAAATAAACCAAGAGGAGTCAACATCTGTGTTCACCTTGAGGTAATGAAAATTGTCAGGGCTATACAGTGTCATGAAGTTCTCATATAAACAAATTTTTAATTCAGTCACAAAGGATAATTAAACAAATGCTCAATAAGGAGAAAAACAGATCCCTTGAACATATTTTACTGTGACCACTGTTATACATGCATACATATCTACATTCTGCATTTAAAGGAGCTATATCATGGGAAATTCGCGGATTTTTGGTCTAGCATAAAAACTATTCTGAAATTAGTGGTAGGTAACTTAATCCATGAAAAACATTATCTCTGATCACCTAAAGAAAGATACAGCCTTAATAATTTTGCGGAGAGAAATCAAACCACGACTATGAATATCGTTTTTTTGTAGATGCACGGAACACTTGAAAAGTTAAGCCTGAATTTTCAAGTGGTAATCCATTTGCATCGTAGCCATCTGTGGCCAAAGACGGTTGTCAACAGTTCAGGTGCTCTAATTTAGCAATTGTTAATAAAAATGGACCATTATTTTTATATTTCCTTTTCCACCATTCCTTCAGGAGACAAGAAACAGGATGTGTTACCCAGACGGCATGATGATGCAGCTGAAGAACCTTCAGATGGAATGCAACATGAAGGAGATGAGAGAGTGTCAGGCATTAACGAAGCAGACTCTGGTTGCAACATGGCCAGTGGGAACTCAGAAAACAGTAAAAGTGATATGGCTGTCTTGTCTGCAAATGCTGATCGTGATGATTCATCTGCGCAGAGTGAATCCAGTGCTGAAGAACACACGCGCTTCCCTGACACATCTGATGATTTCCTGTCAAATGAAAGTTCTAGCACAGCCGTTAGTTCCTCAGAGTTGTCCACCAACTCTGCTACGATGGCACAATCCTTCAGAGATTATTCAACTTCCTCTTCATGCACCTCACAAGAACTCTGTGATAGCTCACCAAGGGTTACAGTGGATCTTTCATCTGCTCATGAAAGCTCTGGTGATGGCTCGTATAACCCAACAACCAGTGAAGAAGAGATTTTGGAAAGTTCTTTGTTGCCGAATGACACAGATGAATGGGAAAGTGGAGGGATGGATACTACAGAAGCATGTGTTGTTCAAGATGGTAGAGTTGATGAAGTCTTGGAGTCATCAGGTGATGTTTGGTATGGTCCAATGAAACCACATCATTTGGAGCCGAGGTCTGCTTCTGTTGCAGGAAAGGATGTCGTAGACAGTGGCCCTCTTCATAACCCTGCGAGGGTTCAAAGTGCTTCAAATTTAAGACGTGTGCCTGGCTTAATGAAAGATGCTCTACCAGATGGAGACATTGCTGTGGGGCATAATGCATCAAGAGCATGCAGTAGTGCTGGAAAAGACTCCACAGCAGATCATTCGGTCACTGGTATGAGTTCACAATCAAATCAATGGGAGCGTTTAGGTGCTAGACCAAGGGACAAGCCGCCTATAAAAATGGCCCCACTAGCGCCCTCACTGGTTGACTTGGTACCACAAGAGGTGGCAGGACCTGTGGCTCATGGTGTGGCTGATGCATTCTTAGCAAGACACTCTCAAGACAGGGGCCTTCATGAGAGTCTTTACCATGGAAGTGTGGAAAAAGTCTTGTCTAATGACACTTCATCACAGGGAGCTTCCTATGTGGATGGTATGATGAACTTAAGTGAACGTAACGAAGCTAAGCTTTATGCTGGTGAATGCCAAGCTGATGTACATAGCAGACTGCCGTTTCCTTTGCCTCCATTACTTGGAGGGCCATATGACAGCCAGAATGCAGTGGGTGGCTACGCTTATAATGAGCAGTTCAATGCTCACACTGGATTTGTATCAGGACCTTCATCTAGCTATTTTACAGGCAGTAATTTCTTAGGTAGTGGTCCCCTTCCATCGAGCAGTACTTTCAATTCCTCAAATTACAATTCATTTAGAAGTGGCTTTGTACTTGGTACAAACAGGCCTTCAGGAATGGGACATTTTGACAGAGGACCTCATTCACCATTCGATAGACAAGTTGGTTCCGGACTGTTCACACACTTTGGTAATGGTACAGAACCTCAACTGTTCCCCCCTGTACATGGCACACAGAGGTTAAGTGGTTTTAATGAAAATACTTCAAAAATGGCATCAGACCGCGAAAAAACGGAAACAGCTCAGGCAGCAAATTCAGGACTTGGAAATCAATTAACAGGGAATGTGGCTGATGTAAATGCAGGAGGCGATGGTTTGCCAGCTCCGTTAACATTTTCTAGTAGTAATGGAGCTGATAACAGGCGTGAATTAGAGGCGGAATCTAGTAGAACAAGTCAGTCTTCGCTGGGCACTGCAAGAAGAAATACATTAAATAGTTCTGGTGATCGGGCAGCTGCTGGTGCTAATAGAGATATCACTAGTCATTTTGGACCTGGGTTAGCTTCTGATGATTCTAGAGTTACACAGCTACTTGCTAGTAATAATGCAGATGCAAATCACGAACTACAAGGTACTGGGGCTTCTTTGCTTTCTGCTACTACTGGAGGTTCAATGCTAAACAGAGACTTTGGTACTGACTCAGTTGAATCCACAGACAATTCGCTGCTTGCGTTGGAACAACGTGTCGAAGAGGCTTGTGCTTTGGTTGAAAGAGTTCTCAGGGAACGAGAGGAACGGGAAGAGTTTGGAAGGGAAATAGAAAGAAAAGAGCGAGAAATAAGAGAACAGAGGGCAAGAAAGAGAAGAGAGAGGGAAGCGAGGGAACTAGAGGAAGCCAGCAGATGGCCTCAACAGCAAGAGCAGATCACTGGACGCTCACAGTGGTTGTGTGAACATTATCAGAGACATTGTAGAGTTCGTTTCCCTTGTTGTAGTCACTTCTATTCCTGCCATCGCTGCCACAATAATTCCAAAGCTTGCGACAATGAAGAAGCAAAGGCAAGCCATGCCACTCACCTCAAGTGCTCATTCTGTCACCATGAACAAGAGGTGAGCGTTTTTAATTTTTTTTAAATTTCGTTAACAGACTTCTGCCTAAAACCACAGACAGGTGTCAGGAAGGTTTGCTCTCCCCCTGTCCTTCCCTCCCCTCCCCTCCCACCTGTACATAGATTGTTCCTAAACATTAAAACATTTTGTGTGTCTTCACTGTTGTAGATTGGTGAAGACAGTGGGAAATGCCGCAGCTGTGGAGCCCAGATGTCGGCGTATTTTTGCTCCATCTGTAAACATTTCACCAGTGTGGATAAGAATCCATACCACTGTAAAAAATGCGGAATATGCAGGTAAGAAACAAGAAAGATCTTCCCCACTTGCGTTATGTAGCCATAAACCAATTTTGTCATTGTATACATTGTATAAAGTGATTTTTCCCGATATATCATGTAAGCCCCTTACTGACTTGGAAGTCATCCACAACGTCTTGCATTGGCATGTAAAGACAATTTTCCGTTGATGTTCATGTCTTTTATTCTTGTTTATGTGTAAAATATGCGTATACGTGGCCATACTTTGGGCTAATATTTGGTTCTGAGTAATATTTCATGAGTGTTCCCGTTGTAGGTGATTATCATATATTTCACCGTTATCTCCGTTGTAAGATTTAAAGATAGCTACCGAAGAGTTACTCAGAATTGCTTCGTACTGTACTCAATTATATTTACCCCCGATTCTATTCCGCCTCATTTCCCCACCTTCATGTATCTGAGTTCTTTATGATTTATATTTTTTCTCCAAGAATCCACAAGGACAAATCTTTCCACTGTGACGTGTGTAACGTTTGCCTGGACAAACGTCTTGAAGGAAAACATAAGTGCAGAGCGGATTCTGGGCATGATGAATGCTGTATCTGCTTGGAGGTGAGTTTATTTAGCCACTATGCATGCTAGTTTCCTTTAAAAACTTAAAACTGGTAAACTGATTGTACACTAATTATATGTTGTTGTGATTGTTTTGTTTAGGATGCATTCAGCGGTTGCCAAATCTTGCCATGTTCACATAAGGTGCATCGCGAGTGCGCCATCGCTATGATACAGAATGGAATGTAAGTACACTTGGAATTTCTTTTTCTTGTCAAACCACATTTGATCTCTTGGCTTCTTAGCTGGTGAAACATCCTCTCCATTTTTTTGCAAAATAAATACTGGTTTACATGACCCTCCCACTCCTTAAAAAGCATGGTATATCTTTTGCACAGCTTGCCCTCTATAATCAAGGTAAATTAGTTGCTGTTCTATGCTGTGAGATTCTGGGGAGTAAACTGGAACGTGAATCAGACCAGCCAACAGTCAAATGACTGCATCAATAGAACTCTGCGTTTGGCTTCCCATCAGAGGTTGCGGTAACGCTTCGCTGGTACACTCAGGCACTATTTACACGAACGCGGTTTCATTTGTAACTGCATTGAAAGCGCTGCGTTTACGTCTTTCGTTTACACTGCGCCGATCGAGACCTATATTGAAACCGCATCAAGTAGAGCGTTTTCAAAACGATAGGGTTTCATTGATCGTGTAAACGGTGGAAAAAAAAAACAATCGAAAACATCGATTTGGGAATGGTTACGCGTTTTGACACGAAACTGGCTGGCTCGCAAATAGTAAACATTGTGAAGCTCGCAGGAAGTGCAACGCTTGCTTATCCATTCACATTCGAAAACACTTGGAAAATGGTTAAATGGGCTCCGTGTAAACACTTCTAAAACGTGTCGTTTTCTATGCGGTTTCGATGTCATGAAACCGTGTCGATTGGAAACCGCATCCGTGTAAACGATGCCTCATTTTCCACCCCAGGCTCAAAGAAAGGCACGAAGAGTGAAGTGCCTTTCCCCTGAACACAACATAGGGAACCCAGTCGGGACTCAAACCTTGACCGTTTGATCCGGAATCCAACGCGCTAACCATTGGGCCGCCTGCCCCCACCCCCCTCCCCCCTTCTTAGTAGTTGTGAATACGTCCCTGGAGTAACACAAGCAGAGTTGACTAACTGTTCGCTCTTTGTGTTTATAGTCGCACCTGCCCAGTGTGTCGACACCCACTGTACAGCCCTGCCTCTGATTGAAAATTACAAAGATGCATTGGATGAGAAATGCGTTAACCAGTCTTGCCTTCTCCAAACAAGATTTTTCTTGATGTCTTATTGTTTTCATCTTGGCGTCTATTTAGCATAAATCAATGTTTACAGTTATTCCAGTCTCTAGAACAGAGTAATACATATCGACAAATTTGGAACATAGAGAAAAGCAAACATCATTATCTTGATTATGGAAGATTTTTTTGTGTTACATTGAGCTGCAGATATATATCAATCTTCCCTCAAGGATGCGACTACCGTAATTTTTCGATTTTAACGCCCTCTTCCAACAATCGCGCGCTATCAAAGAAAGTTCCACCTCGTTTTTTCTAACTATTTGCAGTTTGTTCACGTTTTATATTAGAACTCGGAGTTCAAATCGTTACTAAAGAATGGGAAAGATGAAAAAGTGTCGCTCGCGAAATAGTGCCCTGAGTCGACAAGCTCGCAATTTTTTTAAAAACGAGCGCCTTGGGCGCAAAGTCGAAGCGTTACGGTAACCAAATTTAATAATCTTATCTAGTTTGCTTTGTGAGGGAATAGATTGCTTTAAGTCAGCCTTGAGATGATGAGTTCGACAGTGTTTTAAAATGCCAAACCCAAGAGGGAGTTTGTTCGCCCTGAGGCAAATTATAAATGCTCTGCCGCCTCTTATTCTGTTATTGACCATTTAAAAAATACATAATATATACCAGATTCGTTGTCGGTTACTGTTCGCGTTATATTTGTTTGTGAATTTCTATTACAGTCGTTATTTACAATAATATAAACGTTCTTTTTTGTGAATATTTAGCTTATCTCATTGTTCATCACCTTATTTGTTGCTGCAAAAAGTTTCAGTCTTCGTTTAATTAAAATACAAGGTGTTTGAAAGCTGTGATGTTTTTTAATTTTTATTTCGTTTTACTTTAAACAACTTTTGTGTTTCCTTTTTCTTCGGTTATCCTCTCTCATGTTGTTCGTTTCTAGAGCATTTCTGGTATTTCTAATTTTTCATTATGTGCAATTCATGACATAATTTTTCTTTGTGAAACACTCACGGAACGAAAGAGATCTGGTATATGAAAAGGAACAGCTTATAACAACAAAAGAGGCAAATTAAAGATACGGAAATTTCGGGTGGAACGTAGACACAGCCTTTCAGTTTTTCAACGCGATAGTTTGGCAAGCAAAGAGAGCGCGAAGCACGTGGGGGGAGGGTTGGGGGTTGGGAAGGGGTGGTGTGGAGAGCGCGCGAACGAGCGAAAGGAAAATAGCATTCAACGATCGAAGGAAAAAACCAACATGAAACAACATGAAAAATAGAGTAGTTGGGACATTAATGGAACAGGCCGTCTCTTACTTCCAAATGTAACCTTTTTGAAAAGAATTCCTGAAAAAAGAAGTAGACGTACCAAATGGATTTTGTGTGCCATTTACATGGTTCTTATCTTTCCACCATTTTAAGGACGAGTCAAAAACGTTTTGGTAAATGGTGAACTGTGATTGGTTGTCTGATTGGTTCTTTTTTACTGTGGCCTGGGTACAGTCTGTCTTTTTTTTTTTTCGATTCGACTTTTTTACTAGGTTTAATGTTGTGGTCATCAGTTCACATTTTATACAAGTAAATGTTTTCGGAATTAATCTGAATATAGCTTTACAGTGCGACTACTCGAACCGGGGCACCCTGAACAAAATTGACCAATCACAGTGTTAATTGAAAACAAAGGATAGGGACATTTTTTTAGCAACGGACCAATGACGTTCTAGGACGCAAACAAAAGATAAGCAACAAAATTTGAACTGTCAACAACGTTACGAACAGATGCGGACCTCTCAGGAAACTTGCCTTCTACTTGATTGGTTCATTTCGATCCTAAATTTTAAGTTTCATCAAAAAGCTCTGTTCATGTTTTCCATGTAAACGTTTCCAAAATGGCGTTTTATCAAAACGTTCAAGTTCGATTGAATCGTGACGGGAGATATATGATAATGGTCGCCGACATTCCCAATTGTTACGAGAGCGCGTTTTGGACTTACATCGCAGACGAAGTCAAAAGTAGTTGGCACCTCGTGTAAAACGTTTTGCGTGACTGTTATTTAAACAATTCATCGATTGCATGCATGTACAGAGAGCAGCTGCGCCACGATCAAAAATGGTGGAAGATGTCGTTGAATTTTTAGAAAACGAAAAACTGTGCAAGCCCAGCATTAGTAGCACAGAACTGCAGCAAAGGCTACTGCTCAACGGCATCGTTCATCATGTTGACCTACCGTGTTTTCGGTTACATGTAAACAACAAACGTTCAAAGACAAATAGAAAAATTATTCCATGCATTGCGTTTTATTTTATAGCGTAAAAAAGTTCTTGTGAGAGCTGGAGATTGTCTGTAAATGCAAAGCCAATAAAGGTTTGTTTAATTCCAATTGTATACTAACGTTTCCTTTACACTGATCCTGATCGTGGCGGCGAATATTATTTATTATTCCATCGAATTTGAAAAACCGAGACTGATTTTGCTTGTTCTCAAAAATTTAGGATCGAAAGTAACCAATCAAAGACAAGACAAGTTTCCTGAGAGGTCCGCATCTGTTTGTAACGTTGTTGACAGTTCAAATTTTGTTGCTAGTCTTTTGTTTGCGTCCTAGAACGTCATTGGTCCGTTGCTAAAAAATGTCCCTATCCTTTGTTTTCAATTAACACTGTGATTGGTTAATTTTGTTCAGGGTGCCCCGGTTCGAGTAGTCGCACTGTAAAAAGGTCTTAGTCCAAGACAGCTGGATTATTTGTGCTACTCGTGTGCCAAAACACACATGGCTACTGTGTGCAAAAATTTTACAACGCCATGCTGACATGTTGGCCAGCGGTATTGCCATAAAAACAAAACACCATGAAAAACAACGTGGGAACGAGGTTGCATGAAAAATGGATGGGCATAATTTTGACAGTGCAGAGGGAAGTATAAGTACTGATATCGCTGAATCGCGATCAACAAACTCGTCAGGAGAGAGTGACGAAGGTAAAGAAAGCTTTGTCTTAATGTTTTAGGGTTAAACTACAGAACACAGGATGCTTTCAGGTGATTCCTTCCTTGAAAACGATGTACTGTACTCGGCGAATTTTGCGGGCCCCTTGAAAATAATTTGTATGCGTCAGTGCCTGCGTCAGTTGCTTGAGAAAGGTTTACCTTTTACCTTCACGGAAGGCCATATTCCTACCGATGAGCTGTCGAGCAATCAAAACACATCAATATAAGAGTAATTAAGTTAAAAATTTCACTTAGACGTCTAAGACATGCACGAACGTTTAGCCTCCCCGAAATCTCCGATAAGCGCTAGCCCGGGCGCTTTCGGTAAAAACAGGGGGCCTTAATTCAAGGGTGTGCTCTTTTTGGAGGAACTGTAACTGGTCGATTAGAGAATCTCATGCATTTACAAACTGAGCACGTCAACGGAGCAAGAGGAAACAGAACAGAAGACTCTGCTAGAACATTGAAAATAGATTGAAATAACTGGAGCTGACATTTAATAATAACAGGAAAGGAATTCTTCTTCTGCATGCATGGATGCCAGTGTAGCTGTTAGCATCTCATCTTTAGAGAGCTGCATGAGTTATAGCTGTTGATGCACCTCAAAGTACCGTCGATGAGCTTATGTACAATGTATTACACTTAAATTCACTGAAGACCAAGCTACAATGTAGCCACTACAAAAAATGACCCTCCATTATGTAGTTTATCTAGAAACTAGATTTTTGCCTATCCTACATTTGCAATGTTAATATTTTACAGAGAGTTGCATCAGTTATGATAGAGTTCTTGAAGTGGAGTCTGAAGCAGAACTCCAGGTAGGTTTGTTCAAGCAATTGATATGCTAGTTAATTAATTTAGAACACAGTGCTTATCTCTGCCCTGACAATTTGACAGAGGTTATTCCCCTCCCAGATAAAGGGTTGTGGTGATAATTTCCACATACATTAGGTTTCACTCAACTTAAAAATGTGTAACAATTTTTTTTTGCCCTTCTGTCTTGGAATATAACGACCTGAAATGATTAACATAGGTCAAAACCTTCAACATTTCACTTGAGATTTGTGTACATGAGCAAAGGGTACTAACACGAAAATCACTATAATGATAGTACCGTCAGTGCTTTCACTGAAATTGTTGTTTCTTTGTGATCCACTGTAACTGTGATTGGCTTCAGACCCTTGTCAGAGTGTGTTATTGTTAGGGATGCATTGTAACTGTGTTTGGCTTCAGATCCTTGTCAGAGTGTGTTATTGTTAGGGATCCATTGTAACTGAGATTGGCTTCAGTCCCTTGTCAGAGTGTGTTATTGTTAGGAATGCCTTGTAACTGTGATTGGCTTCAGACCCTTGTCAGAGAGTGTTATTGTTAGGAATGCATTGTAACTGTGATTGGCTTCAGTCCCTTGTCAGAGTGTGTTATTGTTAGGAATGCATTGTAACTGTGATTGGCTTCAGACCCTTGTCAGAGAGTGTTATTGTTAGGGATGCATTGTAACTGTGATTGGCTTCAGTCCCTTGTCAGAGAGTGTTATTGTTAGGAATGCATTGAAACTGTGATTGGCTTCAGTCCTTTGTCAGAGAGTGTTATTGTTAGGAATGCATTGTAACTGTGATTGGCTTCAGTCCCTTGTCAAAGTGTGTTATTGTTAGGAATGCATTGTAACTGTGATTGGCTTCAGTCCCTTGTCAGAGTGTGTTATTGTTAGGGATGCATTGTAACTGTGATTGGCTTCAGTCCCTTGTCAGAGAGTGTTATTGTTAGGAATGCATTGCAACTGTGATTGGCTTCAGACCCTTGTCAGAGAGTGTTATTGTTAGGAATGCATTGCAACTGTGATTGGCTTCAGTCCCTTGTCAGAGTGTGTTATTGTTGTTGATCCATTGTAACTGTGTTTGGCTTCAGATCCTTGTCAGAGTGTGTTATTGTTAGGGATGCATTATCCCTGTGTTTGCTTCAGATCCTTGTCAGAGTGTGTTATTGTTAGGGATGCATTGTAACTGTGATTGGCTTCAGTCCCTTGTCAGATTGTGTTATTGTTAGGAATGCATTGCAACTGTGATTGGCTTCAGACCCTTGTCAGAGAGTGTTATTGTTAGGGATGCATTGTAACTGTGATTGGGTTCAGTCCCTTGTCAGAGAGTGTTATTGTTAGGGATGCATTGTTACTGTGATTGGCTTCAGACCCTTGTCAGAGAGTGTTATTGTTAGGAATGCATTGCAACTGTGATTGGCTTCAGTCCCTTGTCAGAGAGTGTTATTGTTAGGGATGCATTGTTACTGTGATTGGCTTCAGTCCCTTGTCAGAGAGTGTTATTGTTAGGAATGCATTGCAACTGTGAGTGGCTTCAGACCCTTGTCAGAGAGTGTTATTGTTAGGGATGCATTGCAACTGTAATTGGCTTCAGACCCTTGTCAGAGAGTGTTATTGTTAGGAATGCATTGTAACTGTGATTGGCTTCAGACCCTTGTCAGAGAGTGTTATTGTTAGGAATGCATTGTAACTGTGATTGGCTTCAGACCCTTGTCAGAGTGTGTTATTGTTAGGGATGCATTGTAACTGTGATTGGCTTCAGTCCCTTGTCAGAGAGTGTTATTGTTAGGAATGCATTGTAACTGTGATTGGCTTCAGACCCTTGTCAGAGAGTGTTATTGTTAGGAATGCATTGTAACTGTGATTGGCTTCAGACCCTTGTCAGAGTGTGTTATTGTTAGGGATGCATTGTTACTGTGATTGGCTTCAGTCCCTTGTCAGAGAGTGTTATTGTTAGGAATGCATTGCAACTGTGATTGGCTTCAGACCCTTGTCAGAGAGTGTTATTGTTAGGAATGCATTGCAACTGTGATTGGCTTCAGTCCCTTGTCAGAGTGTGTTATTCTTGTTGATCCATTGTAACTGTGTTTGGCTTCAGATCCTTGTCAGAGTGTGTTATTGTTAGGGATGCATTGTACCTGTGTTTGCTTCAGATCCTTGTCAGAGTGTGTTATTGTTAGGGATGCATTGTAACTGTGATTGGCTTCAGTCCCTTGTCAGGGAGTGTTATTTTTAGGGATGCATTGTAACTGTGATTGGCTTCAGACCCTTGTCAGAGAGTGTTATTGTTAGGAATGCATTGTAACTGTGATTGGCTTCAGTCCCTTGTCAGAGAGTGTTATTGTTAGGGATGCATTGTAACTGTGACTGGCTTCAGTCCCTTGTCAGAGAGTGTTATTGTTAGGGATGCATTGTAACTGTGATTGGCTTCAGTCCCTTGTCAGAGAGTGTTATTGTTAGGAATGCATTGTAACTGAGATTGGCTTCAGTCCCTTGTCAGGGAGTGTTATTGTTAGGAATGCATTGTAACTGTGATTGGTTTCAGACCCTTGTCAGAGTGTGTTATTGTTAGGGATGCATTGTAACTGTGATTGGCTTCAGACCCTTGTCAGAGAGTGTTATTGTTAGGAATGCATTGTAACTGTGATTGGCTTCAGACCCTTGTCAGGGAGTGTTATTGTTAGGAATGCATTTTTACTGTGATTGGCTTCAGACCCTTGTCAGAGTGTGTTATTGTTAGGGATGCATTGTAACTGTGATTGGCTTCAGACCCTTGTCAGAGAGTGTTATTGTTAGGAATGCATTGTAACTGAGATTGGCTTCAGTCCCTTGTCAGGGAGTGTTATTGTTAGGAATGCATTGTAACTGTGATTGGCTTCAGACCCTTGTCAGAGAGTGTTATTGTTAGGGATGCATTGTAACTGTGATTGGCTTCAGACCCTTGTCAGAGAGTGTTATTGTAAGGGATGCATTGTAACTGTGATTGGCTTCAGACCCTTGTCAGAGAGTGTTATTGTTAGGAATGCATTGTAACTGAGATTGGCTTCAGACCCTTGTCAGAGAGTGTTATTGTTAGGGATGCATTGTAACTGTGATTGGCTTCAGTCCCTTGTCAGAGAGTGTTATTGTTAGGGATGCATTGTAACTGTGATTGGCGTAATTCCTTTGTCAGAGTGTGTTATTGTTAGGAATGCATTGTAACTGTGATTGGCTTCAGTCCCTTGTCAGAGTGTGTTATTGTTAGGAATGCATTGTAACTGTGATTGGCTTCAGTCCCTTGTCAGAGTGTGTTATTGTTAGGAATGCATTGTAACTGTGATTGGCTTCAGCCCCTTGTCAGATTGTGTTATTGTTAGGGATGCATTGTAACTGTGATTGGCTTCAGACCCTTGTCACAGAGTGTTATTGTTAGGGATGCATTGTAACTGTGATTGGCTTCAGACCCTTGTCAGAGAGTGTTATTATTAGGAATGCATTGTAACTGAGATTGGCTTCAGACCCTTGTCAGAGTGTGTTATTGTTAGGAATGCATTGTAACTGTGATTGGCTTCAGTCCCTTGTCAGAGAGTGTTATTTTTAGGGATGCATTGTAACTGTGATTGGCTTCAGTCCCTTGTCAGAGAGTGTTATTGTTAGGGATGCATTGCAAATGTGATTGGCTTCAGTCCCTTGTCAGAGAGTGTTATTGTTAGGGATGCATTGTAACTGTGATTGGCTTCCGACCCTTGTCAGAGAGTGTTATTGTTAGGGATGCATTGCAACCATGATTGGCTTTAGACCCTTGTCAGAGAGTGTTATTGTTAGGAATGCATTGTAACTGAGATTGGCTTCAGACCCTTGTCAGAGAGTGTTATTGTTAGGGATGCATTGTAACTGTGATTGGCTTCAGACCCTTGTCAGAGAGTGTTATTGTTAGGGATGCATTGTAACTGTGATTGGCTTCAGACCCTTGTCAGAGAGTGTTATTGTTAGGGATGCATTGCAACTATGATTGGCTTCAGACCCTTGTCAGAGAGTGTTATTGTTAGGGATGCATTGTAACTGTGATTGGCTTCAGACCCTTGTCAGAGAGGGTTATTGTTAGGAATGCATTGTAACTGAGATTGGCTTCAGTCCCTTGTCAGAGTGTGTTATTGTTAGGGATGCATTGTAACTGTGATTGGCTTCAGACCCTTGTCAGAGAGTGTTATTGTTAGGGATGCATTGCAACTGTGATTGGCTTCAGTCCCTTGTCAGAGAGTGTTATTGTTAGGGATGCATTGTAACTGTGATTGGCTTCAGACCCTTGTCAGAGTGTGTTATTGTTAGGAATGCATTGTAACTGTGATTGGCTTCGGACCCTTGTCAGAGAGTGTTATTGTTAGGGATGCATTGCAACTCTGATTGGCTTCAGACCCTTGTCAGAGAGTGTTATTGTTAGGGATGCATTGTAACTGTGATTGGCTTCAGACCCTTGTCAGAGAGTGTTATTGTTAGGGATGCATATCCACTCTGATTGGCTTCAGACCCTTGTCAGAGAGTGTTATTGTTAGGAATGCATTGTAACTGTGATTGGCTTCGGACCCTTGTCAGAGAGTGTTATTGTTAGGGATGCATTGTAACTGTGATTGGCTTCAGACCTTTGTCAGAGAGTGTTATTATTAGGAATGCATTGTAACTGAGATTGGCTTCAGACCCTTGTCAGAGTGTGTTATTGTTAGGAATGCATTGTAACTGTGATTGGCTTCAGTCCCTTGTCAGAGAGTGTTATTGTTAGGGATGCATTGTAACTGTGATTGGCTTCAGTCCCTTGTCAGAGAGTGTTATTGTTAGGGATGCATTGCAAATGTGATTGGCTTCAGTCCCTTGTCAGAGAGTGTTAACTATTGTTAGGGATGCATTGTAACTGTGATTGGCTTCCGACCCTTGTCAGAGAATGTTATTGTTAGGGATGCATTGCAACCATGATTGGCTTTAGACCCTTGTCAGAGAGTGTTATTGTTAGGGATGCATTGTAACTGTGATTGGCTTCAGTCCCTTGTCAGAGAGTGTTATTGTTAGGGATGCATTGCAACTCTGATTGGCTTCAGACCCTTGTCAGAGAGTGTTATTGTTAGGGATGCATTGTAACTGTGATTGGCTTCAGACCCTTGTCAGAGAGTGTTATTGTTAGGGATGCATTGCCACTCTGATTGGCTTCAGACCCTTGTCAGAGAGTGTTATTGTTAGGAATGCATTGTAACTGTGATTGGCTTCGGACCCTTGTCAGAGAGTGTTATTGTTAGGGATGCATTGCAACTCTGATTGGCTTCAGACCCTTGTCAGAGTGCGTTATTGTTAGGAATGCATTGTAACTGTGATTGGCTTCAGACCCTTGTCAGAGAGTGTTATTTTTAGGGATGCATTGCAACTCTGATTGGCTTCAGACCCTTGTCAGAGAGTGTTATTGTTAGGAATGCATTGTAACTGTGATTGGCTTCAGACCCTTGTCAGAGAGTGTTATTGTCAGGGATGCATTGTAACTGTGCTTGGCTTCAGTCCCTTGTCAGAGTGTGTTATTGTTAGGAATGCATTGTAACTGTGATTGGCTTCAGTCCCTTGTCAGAGTGTGTTATTGTTAGGGATGCATTGTAACTGTGCTTGGCTTCAGTCCCTTGTCAGAGTGTGTTATTGTTAGGAATGCATTGTAACTGTGATTGGCTTCAGTCCCTTGTCAGAGTGTGTTATTGTTAGGGATGCATTGTAACTGTGATTGGCTTCAGTCCCTTGTCAGAGAGTGTTATTGTTAGGAATGCATTGCAACTGTGATTGGCTTCAGTCCCTTGTCAGAGAGTGTTATTGTTAGGAATGCATTGTAAGTGTGATTGGCTTCAGTCCCTTGTCAGAGAGTGTTATTGTTAGGGATGCATTGTAACTGTGATTGGCTTCAGACCCTTGTCAGAGTGTGTTATTGTTAGGAATGCATTGAAACTGTGATTGGCTTCAGACCCTTGTCAGAGAGTGTTATTTTTAGGGATGCATTGTAACTGTGATTGGCTTCAGACCCTTGTCAGAGAGTGTTATTGTTAGGGATGCATATCCACTCTGATTGGCTTCAGACCCTTGTCAGAGAGTGTTATTGTTAGGAGTGCATTGTAACTGTGATTGGCTTCAGACCCTTGTCAGAGAGTGTTATTGTCAGGGATGCATTGTAACTGTGCTTGGCTTCAGTCCCTTGTCAGAGTGTGTTATTGTTAGGAATGCATTGTAACTGTGATTGGCTTCAGTCCCTTGTCAGAGTGTGTTATTGTTAGGGATGCATTGCAACCATGATTGGCTTCAGACCCTTGTCAGAGAGTGTTATTGTTAGGGATGCATTGCAACTATGATTGGCTTCAGACCCTTGTCAGAGAGTGTTATTGTTAGGGATGCATTGCAAATGTGATTGGCTTCAGTCCCTTGTCAGAGAGTGTTATTGTTAGGGATGCATTGTAACTGTGAATGGCTTCCGACCCTTGTCAGAGAGTGTTATTGTTAGGGATGCATTGCAACCATGATTGGCTTTAGACCCTTGTCAGAGAGTGTTATTGTTAGGAATGCATTGTAACTGAGATTGGCTTCAGACCCTTGTCAGAGAGTGTTATTGTTAGGGATGCATTGTAACTGTGATTGGCTTCAGACCCTTGTCAGAGAGTGTTATTGTTAGGGATGCATTGCAACTATGATTGGCTTCAGACCCTTGTCAGAGAGTGTTATTGTTAGGGATGCATTGTAACTGTGATTGGCTTCAGACCCTTGTCAGAGAGGGTTATTGTTAGGAATGCATTGTAACTGAGATTGGCTTCAGTCCCTTGTCAGAGTGTGTTATTGTTAGGGATGCATTGTAACTGTGATTGGCTTCAGACCCTTGTCAGAGAGTGTTATTGTTAGGGATGCATTGCAACTGTGATTGGCTTCAGTCCCTTGTCAGAGAGTGTTATTGTTAGGGATGCATTGTAACTGTGATTGGCTTCAGACCCTTGTCAGAGTGTGTTATTGTTAGGAATGCATTGTAACTGTGATTGGCTTCGGACCCTTGTCAGAGAGTGTTATTGTTAGGGATGCATTGTAACTGTGATTGGCTTCAGACCCTTGTCAGAGAGTGTTATTGTTAGGGATGCATTGCCACTCTGATTGGCTTCAGACCTTTGTCAGAGAGTGTTATTGTTAGGAATGCATTGTAACTGTGATTGGCTTCGGACCCTTGTCAGAGAGTGTTATTGTTAGGGATGCATTGCAACTCTGATTGGCTTCAGACCCTTGTCAGAGTGTGTTATTGTTAGGAATGCATTGTAACTGTGATTGGCTTCAGACCCTTGTCAGAGAGTGTTATTGTTAGGGATGCATTGCAACTCTGATTGGCTTCAGACCCTTGTCAGAGAGTGTTATTGTTAGGAATGCATTGTAACTGTGATTGGCTTCAGACCCTTGTCAGAGAGTGTTATTGTCAGGGATGCATTGTAACTGTGATTGGCTTCAGTCCCTTGTCAGGGTGTGTTATTGTTAGGAATGCATTGTAACTGTGATTGGCTTCAGTCCCTTGTCAGAGTGTGTTATTGTTAGGGATGCATTGTAACTGTGATTGGCTTCAGTCCCTTGTCAGAGAGTGTTATTGTTAGGAATGCATTGCAACTGTGATTGGCTTCAGTCCCTTGTCAGAGAGTGTTATTGTTAGGAATGCATTGTAAGTGTGATTGGCTTCAGTCCCTTGTCAGAGAGTGTTATTGTTAGGGATGCATTGTAACTGTGATTGGCTTCAGTCCCTTGTCAGAGAGTGTTATTGTTAGGAATGCATTGCAACTGTGATTGGCTTCAGTCCCTTGTCAGAGAGTGTTATTGTTAGGAATGCATTGTAAGTGTGATTGGCTTCAGTCCCTTGTCAGAGAGTGTTATTGTTAGGGATGCATTATAACTGTGATTGGCTTCAGACCCTTGTCATAGTGTGTTATTGTTAGGAATGCATTGTAACTGTGATTGGCTTCAGACCCTTGTCAGAGAGTGTTATTGTTAGGGATGCATTGTAACTGTGATTGGCTTCAGACCCTTGTCAGAGAGTGTTATTGTTAGGGATGCATTGTAACTGTGATTGGCTTCAGACCCTTGTCAGAGAGTGTTATTGTTAGGGATGCATTGTAACTGTGATTGGCTTCAGTCCCTTGTCAGAGAGTGTTATTGTTAGGGATGCATTGTAACTGAGATTGGCTTCAGACCCTTGTCAGAGAGTGTTATTGTTAGGGATGCATTGTAACTGAGATTGGCTTTAGTCCCTTGTCAGAGAGTTTTATTGTTAGGAATGCATTGTAACTGTGATTGCCTTCAGACCCTTGTCAGAGAGTGTTATTGTTATCGATGCATTGTAACTGAGATTGGCTTCAGTCCCTTGTCAGAGAGTGTTATTGTTAGGAATGCATTGTAACTGTGATTGGCTTCAGACCCTTGTCAGAGAGTGTTATTGTTAGGGATGCATTGTAACTGAGATTGGCTTCAGACCCTTGTCAGAGAGTGTTATTGTTAGGGATGCATTGTAACTGAGATTGGCTTCAGTCCCTTGTCAGAGAGTGTTATTGTTAGGAATGCATTGTAACTGTGATTGCCTTCAGACCCTTGTCAGAGAGTGTTATTGTTATGGATGCATTGTAACTGAGATTGGCTTCAGTCCCTTGTCAGAGAGTGTTATTGTTAGGAATGCATTGTAACTGTGATTGGCTTCAGACCCTTGTCAGAGAGTGTTATTGTTAGGGATGGCCCGGCGCACGCTACTGGTGTACACGGCTGAAAATCGCGCTTTCTTTGGCTTTTGTAAAGTTATTAAAAATCGTATAAACTAGATATTTTGTAAGAAGTTTCATTTCAATAATGTTTTTCCATAAAATAGTTTTGGTCCTGGCTATAAGACCTAATAAAAGAGAATTTTCGAAAAAAATCGCTAAAAATGGGGCCATTTTGAACACCGTGCGTAACATTTTTAGTCTAACCACGCACAATTTAGGATATCTCCGTTTTGATAAAAGGTACACAATTGACTTTCGACAACAAAATTTAATGGTTTATGAATAGTCAGTATCAGTAAAATCATAGCAAATAATTGAAAATTAAGGCCGTTTGAAAGAATTACAGCGTGGTGTATCATTTCGCATCCACTCAAAAGCAGCCTGAACGAGAATTTAAATGAGCGTTTTATGGTCATTTGTATTTGTCATGGAAAGCAAAACAAATGTTTTTCGAAATTCTCAAAGGTTTAACTTTCTAGATGGGATAATTTTTGAATTTTGGGAAAACCAACTTCTGAGTAAGAAGCAAATTTCTAAGGTTAGACAGCGTTTTTATAACATGAAAAAGCTTCGAGCTGTGCGCTTGCTCGAAATTCGGATTTTGAAGCGTGCCTTGGCACAAACAGTTTGTGCATAAAACGTGCCCTGGTTGTGCGTTGAGTGTGCGTTTCAATTATTTAAAGCGTGCCTAAACTGTGCCTAAACTGTGCCTGAACCGTGCCTAAAGTGTGCCTAAACCGTGCCTAAACTGTGCCTGTAAGTGCAGCGGAAATGTGCTGAGCTTCTCAAGTCTGTCGACCAAGATCGTGTGTTGTTAACGTCAGAATTTGTGTTGAGAGCCAATTTTTTTTACTTATAGTTCATGTGAGGCCTCTGCACTCTTCCATATTTGATGGCTTTGAACAACATCATGTGGTATTTTTTAAAAACTATCTTTTACTTACCCGGACGTGTAAGGGTCGAGCGATTGTTTTAAAATTAGATCATGCAGTAAAATTCTTGACGCTGACTTGCACTTAAATGTGATATCTTTGCCAATAAGGAAAAAGAAAACAAAACAAAATAAACTGCCTCAAAAATGAAACGGAAACAAAATAGAAACTGCATAAAGAGTCGAAAGATGCAAATCAATTGCTTACCTCATACATGTAGTTTATTTTATAAAGCAGAATATTAGGACCTGTACGATCGGCGGGTTTGCCCAGCCTTCAAGGGTGAAAGGCTAGTTCCTTTCACTGCTCAAGTTATGCTGCCAAACATTGAGTGCCTTAGCGGTTACATTTATGTTGAAACGGAATTTCTATCTTTCAATCTGAAGTCATTAGTAAATATCGACGGATGATTGATCTGTTTTAAATAAATGTTGCTATAGTCAAGATTCTCAACCTTTAAGCAGGTCAAATAATTTATATCAAAAATTACAATTCATTTCAAAGTTCATAAACCAATTCTCTGCTTCAACAGTATGATCTTTTCTGCTCAAGGATACTTTCAGCCGTGGGAACCAAAGCTTCTGATTGGCCGGTGTGTAATTGTATTTACGTTAAGTCAACAAAGAGTCCGTCAACACAGCCACCTTGTCTGGGGCTCGTCTGGCTGACATGCAAATTAGAGGGATTTGCTTGTCGTTTTGGAAAACCCAGGTTCGAGTTAACATTCGAAACAGTTCAAGCGTTCCTATCAAGGGTGAATTAATGAATTCATTACATGGAAATTTGATATCATTCTTTGCTTCAATATTCCATTCTTGAAATGAATATTTCAATGTTCAAACGGCACTCGATTCAAAACAAAAATGTTAATTTCCTGTCTTATCCCTAATTTGCATAAAGACAAATACTGGTTCAAAGACATTTTTCCCACTTTCTCTTCCGCCAGCAGTATTTTTGGGCCTTTTCTAAATTTATTATGATAGGAATGCTTGAGCTGTTTTGACTGTAAAGATCCGACAAAGCAATCATATTAATCATATTGCTAATTTATTTCGCACTTTCCGCGCGGCTTTCACAAGGTGAAAGGGAAACTTTTATTCAGTACGAAGACAAAAAAAAAAAGATCAAAACACATTCCTCAACATTTGTGAATTAAAGGTCGTCAAAATTATTTTCAGAATTGTTAAAAAGCGTTGACAAAACATTTAAATTTGCTAACACTCGAATACTTGTCTACTCGAGGTAAAATGTGCATACTCTGTGCCTACAGCGTGCCTAAATCGTGCCTACAGCGTGCCTAAATCGTGCCTACAGCGTGCGTAAATCGTGCCTAAGCTGTGCCTAAGCTGTCCTTAAATCGTGCCTTAACTGTGCATAAGCTGTGCCTAAATTGTGCTTTCGCACTTTTTTGCTATGCTTATGCACCAAAACCGTGCAATTCACTGAAACACGAAATTCGTGCATTGGCACGATGTTACGCTCGTGTACACCAGTAGCATGCACCAGTCCCTTGTCAGAGAGTGTTATTGTTAGGGATGCATTGTAACTGTGATTGGCTTCGGCCCCTTGTAAGAGAGTGTTATTGTTAGGGATGCATTGCAACCATGATTGGCTTCAGACCCTTGTCAGAGAGTGTTATTGTTAGGAATGCATTGTAACTGTGATTGGCTTCAGTCCCTTGTCAGAGAGTGTTATTGTTAGGAATGCATTGTAACTGTGATTGGCTTCAGACCCTTGTCAGAGAGTGTTATTGTTAGGAATGCATTGTAACTGAGATTGGCTTCAGTCCCTTGTCAGAGAGTGTTATTGTTAGGAATGCATTGTAACTGTGATTGGCTTCAGTCCCTTGTCAGAGAGTGTTATTGTTAGGAATGCATTGCAACCATGATTGGCTTCAGACCCTTGTCAGAGAGTGTTATTGTTAGGAATGCATTGTAACTGTGATTGGCTTCAGTCCCTTGTCAGAGAGTGTTATTGTTAGGGATGCATTGTAACTGTGATTGGCTTCAGACCCTTGTCAGAGAGTGTTATTGTTAGGAATGCATTGTAACTGTGATTGGCTTCAGTCCCTTGTCAGAGAGTGTTATTGTTACGAATGCATTGTAACTGTGATTGGCTTCAGTCCCTTGTCAGAGAGTGTTATTGTTAGGGATGCATTGCAACTATGATTGGCTTCAGACCCTTGTCAGAGAGTGTTATTGTTAGGAATGCATTGTAACTGTGATTGGCTTCAGACCCTTGTCAGAGAGTGTTATTGTTAGGAATGCATTGTAACTGTGATTGGCTTCAGTCCCTTGTCAGAGAGTGTTATTGTTAGGGATGCATTGTAACTGTGATTGGCTTCAGACCCTTGTCAGAGAGTGTTATTGTTAGGGATGCATTGCAACCATGATTGGCTTCAGACCCTTGTCAGAGAGTGTTATTGTTAGGAATGAATTGTAACTGTGATTGGCTTCAGTCCCTTGTCAGAGAGTGTTATTGTTAGGAATGCATTGTAACTGTGATTGGCTTCAGACCCTTGTCAGAGAGTGTTATTGTTAGGAATGCATTGTAACTGAGATTGGCTTCAGTCCCTTGTCAGAGAGTGTTATTGTTAGGAATGCATTGTAACTGTGATTGGCTTCAGTCCCTTGTCAGAGACTGTTATTGTTAGGAATGCATTGCAACCATGATTGGCTTCAGACCCTTGTCAGAGAGTGTTATTGTTAGGAATGCATTGTAACTGTGATTGGCTTCAGTCCCTTGTCAGAGAGTGTTATTGTTAGGGATGCATTGTAACTGTGATTGGCTTCAGACCCTTGTCAGAGAGTGTTATTGTTAGGAATGCATTGTAACTCTGATTGGCTTCAGTCCCTTGTCAGAGAGTGTTATTGTTACGAATGCATTGTAACTGTGATTGGCTTCAGTCCCTTGTCAGAGAGTGTTATTGTTAGGGATGCATTGCAACTATGATTGGCTTCAGACCCTTATCAGAGAGTGTTATTGTTAGGAATGCATTGTAACTGTGATTGGCTTCAGACCCTTGTCAGAGAGTGTTATTGTTAGGAATGCATTGTAACTGTGATTGGCTTCAGACCCTTGTCAGAGTGTGTTATTGTTAGGGATGCATTGTAACTGTGATTGGCTTCAGACCCTTGTCAGAGAGTGTTATTGTTAGGGATGCATTGTAACTGTGATTGGCTTCAGACCCTTGTCAGAGAGTATTATTGTTAGGGATGCATTGTAACTGTGATTGGCTTCAGACCCTTGTCAGAGTGTGTTATTGTTAGGGATGCATTGCAAATGTGATTGGCTTCAGACCCTTGTCAGAGAGTGTTATTGTTGGGAATGCATTGTAACGCTGATTGGCTTCAGACCCTTGTCAGAGAGTGTTATTGTTAGGGATGCATTGTAACTGTGATTGGCTTCAGACCCTTGTCAGAGTGTGTTATTGTTAGGGATGCATTGCAAATGTGATTGGCTTCAGACCCTTGTCAGAGTGTGTTATTGTTAGGAATGCATTGTAACTGTGATTGGCTTCAGTCCCTTGTCAGAGAGTGTTATTGTTAGGGATGCATTGTAACTGTGATTGGCTTCAGACCCTTGTCAGAGAGTGTTATTGTTAGGGATGCATTGTAACTGTGATTGGCTTCAGACCCTTGTCAGAGTGTGTTATTGTTAGGGATGCATTGTAGCTGTGATTGGCTTCAGACCCTTGTCAGAGAGTGTTATTGTTAGGAATGCATTGTAACTGTGATTGGCTTCAGACCCTTGTCAGAGAGTGTTATTGTTAGGAATGCATTGTAACTGTGATTGGCTTCAGACCCTTGTCAGAGTGTGTTATTGTTAGGGATGCATTGTAACTGTGATTGGCTTCAGACCCTTGTCAGAGAGTGTTATTGTTAGGGATGCATTGTAACTGTGATTGGCTTCAGACCCTTGTCAGAGAGTATTATTGTTAGGGATGCATTGTAACTGTGATTGGCTTCAGACCCTTGTCAGAGTGTGTTATTGTTAGGGATGCATTGCAAATGTGATTGGCTTCAGACCCTTGTCAGAGAGTGTTATTGTTGGGAATGCATTGTAACGCTGATTGGCTTCAGACCCTTGTCAGAGAGTGTTATTGTTAGGGATGCATTGTAACTGTGATTGGCTTCAGACCCTTGTCAGAGTGTGTTATTGTTAGGGATGCATTGCAAATGTGATTGGCTTCAGACCCTTGTCAGAGTGTGTTATTGTTAGGAATGCATTGTAACTGTGATTGGCTTCAGTCCCTTGTCAGAGAGTGTTATTGTTAGGGATGCATTGTAACTGTGATTGGCTTCAGACCCTTGTCAGAGAGTGTTATTGTTAGGGATGCATTGTAACTGTGATTGGCTTCAGACCCTTGTCAGAGTGTGTTATTGTTAGGGATGCATTGTAGCTGTGATTGGCTTCAGACCCTTGTCAGAGAGTGTTATTGTTAGGGATGCATTGTAACTGTGATTGGCTTCAGACCCTTGTCAGAGTGTGTTATTGTTAGGGATGCATTGTAACTGTGATTGGCTTCAGACCCTTGTCAGACAGTGTTATTGTTAGGAATGCATTGTAACTGAGATAGGCTTCAGTCCCTTGTCAGGGAGTGTTATTGTTAGGAATGAATTGTAACTGTGATTGGGTTCAGACCCTTGTCAGAGAGTGTTATTGTTAGGGATGCATTGCAACTGTGATTGGCTTTAGACCCTTGTCAGAGTGTGTTATTGTTAGGAATGCAGTGTAACTGTGATTGGCTTCAGACCCTTGTCAGAGTGTGTTATTATTAGGGATGCATTGTAACTGTGATTGGCTTCAGTTTCTTGTCAAAGTGTGTTATTGTTAGGGATGCATTGTAACTATGATTGGCTTCATTCCCTTGTCAGAGTGTGTTATTGTTAGGGATGCATTGTAACTGTGATTAGTGTCAGACCCTTCTCAAAGTGTGTTATTGTTAGGGATGCATTGTAACTGTTATTGGCTTCAGTCCCTTGTCAGAGTGTGTCATTTTCTCCCTTGTCAGAGTGTGTCATTGTTAAGGATGCATTGTAACTATGATTGGCTTCAGTCCCTTGTAAGAGTGTGTTATTATTAGGGATGCATTGTAACTGTGATTAGCTTCAGACCCTTCTCAGAGTGTGTTATTGTTGGGGATGCATTGTAACTGTTATTGGCTTCAGGCCCTTGTCAGAGTGTGTCATTGTTAAGGATGCATTGTAACTATGATTGGCTTCAGTCCCTTGTAATAGTGTGTTATTACTAGGGATGCATTGTAACTGTGATTAGCCTCAGACCCTTGTCAGAGTGTGTTATTGTTAGGGATGCATTATAACTGTGTTTGGTGTCATTTCCTTGTCAGAGTGTGTCATTGTTAAGGACGCATTGTAACTGTTTTTAGCTTCTCTCCCTTGTCAGGGTGCGTTAATGTTATAAAGGCATTGTAACTGTGCTTGGGTTCAGTTGGTTGTCAGAGTGTGTTTTTGTAAGGGATGAATTGGAACTGTGGTTGGCCTCAGACCCTTGTCAGAGAGTGTTATTGCTTGGGATGAATTGTAACTGTGATTTGCTTCAGTCCCTTGTCAGAGTGTGTTATTGTTGGGGATGCATTGTAACTGTGATTTGCTTCAGTCCCTTGTCAGAGTGTGTTATTGTTAGCTATGCATTATAACTGTGATTGGCTTTAGACCCTTGTCAGAATGCAGGGCTCAAAATAACGGCCGGTCAACGGACAATGTCCGGTCAAAATGACGAGTTATCCGGAGAAAATTTTGGTTCGGCGGTCATTTTGACTGGTCACGTACACGGCTTTCAAATAAATAACACAAAAAAATTTATTTGCAGTATTTCAGTAAAATCATAAAATATCATAGCAGCTTGCAGTCACAAATTTGTAGAATACAGATGAGACGGTCACGCTCTGCGGATTTGTTAGCGGTTTGCTTAAATAAAACAGGAAACATCCACGTCTGTGGATACGCTAAACAGACAAGAAGTACAATGAACATCGCATCAATCAACGTCTGCTATTAACACGCGTACACAATTACAGTTTGAATTGTCAGGCGGGCCGAGAAAAATAGCACTCGTTAGTGGATTTACAAAACTATATGCACCTATAGAAAGTACGAGTTCGTAGCGTGTTTTTCACCAGCATTGAATATTTATCGGCAATTTTCACCGTGAAAATACTGGCCTTAGGGAACATTATAACTAGTTCATTGTCGTGTATTTTTTAAGTTCAGTTCCAAGCACATTGTATTTTGAAGTTTTGACAACTGCCTGACCGTGTTTATCGCTAATTAGTTAAGTAAAAGATGGTTTGTTAGTAGATTTCCAGCAGACCTGAAAAAGCAGCAAAATACAGGACACCCTTACTGAAAGGCCTGGTTGCTAAGCGTTGTGGACGAATGTGAAATCTTTTCTCGGCGGTAATTTTGTTAATCCCCTAGCTTGAAATGGGATATTTGTATCGGATGATACAGAAAAGATATCTAAAAGTCGAGGACGTAAATCCTTTTTACTGGACACAGTTGACATGAAGCCGTTGGCGTTTCCTTTCTTCCTACAGGCCGAGCAAACTCAGTTATCTCACTTGTAGCATGGGCATATGTCCTATTACTCTTTTGTGTTCAATCTCATTCCCAGAGCCTGCGTTTGACCAGCGGTCGGGAAGCGCAACGGCTCTGGACGATTCAAAAACCGGAACCAAGAAATCCTGGTTCCGGTTTGTTTCTGCGCGTGTGTCAGAGATTGTGGTTGAAATGAACAAGTTTCAACAGCCAATGAGATTTGGCCGTCTTTTTGGCGGGCTTTCAGTTTAGCCCAGAGGTCTCTAGTGTTCGGTAGTAAAGATCGCCTCCACCCGTAAGTCGTTAACTAATGTAAAACTATGCAGAGCAACAGATCACAGCTACTGAGCATTTTGTTTTATGTAGAGTTGAACGAAGAAGAAATGGAAATTCAAAAAGCGAAAAATTAATAATAAAATGACACTTTCAGCGATCAAAACATTTAAGCTTAAGCCTTATACTCTTTAACAACCAGTGTTTTAGCTTATGAGGCGACATTTTTTGGCAGAATAGGCTATTGCTTCAAAGTAAATACTCAATATTTTGACCGGTCAGAAACGAGACATGACCGAGCAAAAATTAATTTGGCCGGTCAACATGACCGGTCAGTATTCAAAAATTATTTTGAGTCCTGGAATGTGTTATTGTTCGTGATGCAATGCAACTGAGATTGGCTTTAGACATTTGTCAGTGTGTGTTATTGTTAGTGATACATTATAACCGTGATTGGCTCCAGACCCTTGTCAGAGTGCGTCATTGTTAGTTATGCATTGTAACTGTGATTGGCTTCAGTACCTTGTCAGAGTCTGTTATTGCTTGGGATGAATTGTAACTGTGATTGGCTTCAGACCCTTGTCAGAGTGTGTCATTTTTAAGGATGCATTGTAACTGTTATTGGCTTCAGTTCCTTGTCAGAGTGTGTTATTGTTAGTGATGCATTGTAAGTGAGATTGGCTTCACTCCCTTCTCAGAATGTGTTATTGTTAGTGATGCATTGTAACTGCGATTGGCTTCACTCCCTTCTCAGAGTGTGTTATTGTTAGGGATGCATTGTAACTGTGATTGGCTTCACTCCCTTCTCAGAGTGTGTTATTGTTAGGGATGTATTGTAACTGTGATTGGCTTCAGTCCCTTGTCAGAGTGTGTTATTGTTAGGGATGCATTGCAACTGCGATTGGCTTCAGTCCCTTCTCAAAGTGTATTATTGTTAGGGATGCATTGTAACTGCGATTGGCTTCAGTCGCTTGTCAGAGTGTGTTATTGTTAGGGATGCATTGTAACTATGATTGGCTTCAGTCCCTTGTAAGAGTGTGTTATTATTAGGGATGCATTGTAACTGTGATTGGCTTCAGACCCTTGTCAGAGTGTGTTATTGCTAGGGATGCATTATAACTGTGTTTTGCATCATTTCCTTGTCAGAGTTTGTCATTGTTAAGGACGCATTGTAACTGTTTTTGGCTTCTCTCCGTTGTCAGAGTGCGTTAATGTTAAAGAGGCATTGTAACTGTGATTGGGTTCAGTTGCTTGTCAGAGTATGTTTTTGTAAGGGATGAATTGGAACTGTGATTGGCCTCAGACCCTTGCCAGAGGTTCTTATTGCTTGGGATGAATTGTAACTGTGATTGGGTTTAGACCCTTGTCAAAGTGTGTTATTGTTAGGGATGCATTGTAACTGTGATTGGCTTCAGACCCATGTCAGAGAGTGTTATTGTTAAGGATGCATTATAACTGTTATTGGCTTCAGTCCCTTGTCCGAGTGTGTCATTGTTAAGGATGCATTGTAACTATGATAGGCTTCAGTCCCTTGTAAGAGTGTGTTATTGCTAGGGATGCATTGTAACTGTGATTGGCTTCAGTTTCTTGTCAGAGTGTGTCATTGTTAAAAATGCATTGTAACTGTGATTGGCTTTAGTTCCTTGTCTGAGTGTGTTATTGTTAGGGATGCATTGTAACTGTTATTGGCTTCAGTCCCTTGTCAGAGTGTGTAATTGTTAAGGATACATTGTGACTGTGATTGGTTTCAAACCCTTGTCAGAGTGTGTTATTGTTACGGATGCATTGTAACTGTGATTGGCTTCAGATCCTTGTCAGAGAGTGTTATTGTTAGGGACGCATTGTAACTGTGATTGGCTTCAGTCCCTTGTCAGAGTGTGTTATTGTTAGGGATGCATTGTAACTGTGATTGGCTTCAGTCCCTTGTCAGAGTGTGTTATTGTTAGGGATGCATTGTAACTGTGATTGGCTTCACTCCCTTCTCAGAGAGTGTTATTGTTAGGAATGCATTGCAACTGTGATTGGCTTTAGACCCTAGTCAGAGTGTGTTATTGTTAGGAATGCAGTGTAACTGTGATTGGCTTCAGACCCTTGTCAGAGTGTGTTATTATTAGGGATGCATTGTAACTGTGATTGGCTTCAGTTTCTTGTCAAAGTGTGTTATTGTTAGGGATGCATTGTAACTATGATTGGCTTCATTCCCTTGTCAGAGTGTGTTATTGTTAGGGATGCATTTTAACTGTGATTAGTGTCAGACCCTTCTCAAAGTGTGTTATTGTTAGGGATGCATTGTAACTGTTATTGGCTTCAGTCCCTTGTCAGAGTGTGTCATTGTCTCCCTTGTCAGAGTGTGTCATTGTTAAGGATGCATTGTAACTATGATTGGCTTCAGTCCCTTGTAAGAGTGTGTTATTATTAGGGATGCATTGTAACTGTGATTAGCTTCAGACCCTTCTCAGAGTGTGTTATTGTTGGGGATGCATTGTAACTGTTATTGGCTTCAGTCCCTTGTCAGAGTGTGTCATTGTTAAGGATGCATTGTAACTATGATTGGCTTCAGTCCCTTGTAATAGTGTGTTATTACTAGGGATGCATTGTAACTGTGATTAGCTTCAGACCCTTGTCAGAGTGTGTTATTGTTAGGGATGCATTATAACTGTGTTTGGTGTCATTTCCTTGTCAGAGTGTGTCATTGTTAAGGACGCATTGTAACTGTTTTTAGCTTCTCTCCCTTGTCAGGGTGCGTTAATGTTATAGATGGCATTGTAACTGTGCTTGGGTTCAGTTGGTTGTCAGAGTGTGTTTTTGTAAGGGATGAATTGGAACTGTGGTTGGCCTCAGACCCTTGTCAGAGAGTGTTATTGCTTGGGATGAATTGTAACTGTGATTTGCTTCAGTCCCTTGTCAGAGTGTGTTATTGTTGGGGATGCATTGTAACTGTGATTTGCTTCAGTCCCTTGTCAGAGTGTGTTATTGTTAGCTATGCATTATAACTGTGATTGGCTTTAGACCCTTGTCAGAATGCAGGGCTCAAAATAACGGCCGGTCAACGGACAATGTCCGGTCAAAATGACGAGTTATCCGGAGAAAATTTTGGTTCGGCGGTCATTTTGACTGGTCACGTACACGGCTTTCAAATAAATAACACAAAAAAATTTATTCGCAGTATTTCAGTAAAATCGTAAAATATCATAGCAGCTTGCAGTCACAAATTTGTAGAATACAGATGAGACGGTCACGCTCTGCGGATTTGTTAGCGGTTTGCTTAAATAAAACAGGAAACATCCACGTCTGTGGATACGCTAAACAGACAAGAAGTACAATGAACATCGCATCAATCAACGTCTGCTATTAACACGCGTACACAATTACAGTTTGAATTGTCAGGCGGGCCGAGAAAAATAGCACTCGTTAGTGGATTTACAAAACTATATGCACCTATAGAAAGTACGAGTTCGTAGCGTGTTTTTCACCAGCATTGAATATTTATCGGCAATTTTCACTGTGAAAATACTGGCCTTAGGGAACATTATAACTAGTTCATTGTCGTGTATTTTTTAAGTTCAGTTCCAAGCACATTGTATTTTGAAGTTTTGACAACTGCCTGACCGTGTTTATCGCTAATTAGTTAAGTAAAAGATGGTTTGTTAGTAGATTTCCAGCAGACCTGAAAAAGCAGCAAAATACAGGACACCCTTACTGAAAGGCCTGGTTGCTAAGCGTTGTGGACGAATGTGAAATCTTTTCTCGGCGGTAATTTTGTTAATCCCCTAGCTTGAAATGGGATATTTGTATCGGATGATACAGAAAAGATATCTAAAAGTCGAGGACGTAAATCCTTTTTACTGGACACAGTTGACATGAAGCCGTTGGCGTTTCCTTTCTTCCTACAGGCCGAGCAAACTCAGTTATCTCACTTGTAGCATGGGCATATGTCCTATTACTCTTTTGTGTTCAATCTCATTCCCAGAGCCTGCGTTTGACCAGCGGTCGGGAAGCGCAACGGCTCTGGACGATTCAAAAACCGGAACCAAGAAATCCTGGTTCCGGTTTGTTTCTGCGCGTGTGTCAGAGATTGTGGTTGAAATGAACAAGTTTCAACAGCCAATGAGATTTGGCCGTCTTTTTGGCAGGCTTTCAGTTTAGCCCAGAGGTCTCTAGTGTTCGGTAGTAAAGATCGCCTCCACCCGTAAGTCGTTAACTAATGTAAAACTATGCAGAGCAACAGATCACAGCTACTGAGCATTTTGTTTTATGTAGAGTTGAAAGAAGAAGAAATGGAAATTCAAAAAGCGAAAAATTAATAATAAAATGACACTTTTAGCCATCAAAACATTTAAGCTTAAGCCTTATACTCTTTAACAACCAGTGTTTTAGCTTATGAGGCGACATTTTTTGGCAGAATAGGCTATTGCTTCAAAGTAAATACTCAATATTTTGACCGGTCAGAAACGAGACATGACCGAGCAAAAATTAATTTGGCCGGTCAACATGACCGGTCAGTATTCAAAAATTATTTTGAGCCCTGGAATGTGTTATTGTTCGTGATGCAATGCAACTGAGATTGGCTTTTATTAGACATTTGTCAGTGTGTGTTATTGTTAGTGATACATTATAACCGTGATTGGCTCCAGACCCTTGTCAGAGTGCGTCATTGTTAGTTATGCATTGTAACTGTGATTGGCTTCAGTACCTTGTCAGAGTCTGTTATTGCTTGGGATGAATTGTAACTGTGATTGGCTTCAGACCCTTGTCAGAGTGTGTCATTTTTAAGGATGCATTGTAACTGTTATTGGCTTCAGTTCCTTGTCAGAGTGTGTTATTGTTAGTGATGCATTGTAAGTGAGATTGGCTTCACTCCCTTCTCAGAATGTGTTATTGTTAGTGATGCATTGTAACTGCGATTGGCTTCACTCCCTTCTCAGAGTGTGTTATTGTTAGGGATGCATTGTAACTGTTATTGGCTTCACTCCCTTCTCAGAGTGTGTTATTGTTAGGGATGTATTGTAACTGTGATTGGCTTCAGTCCCTTGGCAGAGTGTGTTATTGTTAGGGATGCATTGCAACTGTGATTGGCTTCAGTCCCTTCTCAAAGTGTATTATTGTTAGGGATGCATAGTAACTGCGATTGGCTTCAGTCGCTTGTCAGAGTGTGTTATTGTTAGGGATGCATTGTAACTATGATTGGCTTCAGTCCCTTGTAAGAGTGTGTTATTATTAGGGATGCATTGTAACTGTGATTAGCTTCAGACCCTTGTCAGAGTGTGTTATTGTTAGGGATGCATTGTAACTGCGATTGGCTTCAGTCCCTTGTCAGAGTGTGTTATTGTTAGGGATGCATTTTAACTGTGATTGGCTTAAGTCACTTGTCAGAGTGTGTTATTGTTAGTTATGCATTGTTACTGTGATTGGCTTCAGACCCTTGTCAGAGTGTATTATTGTTAGGGATGCATTGTAACTGTGATTGGCTTCAGTCCCTTGTCAGAGTGTGTTATTGTAAGGGATGCATTGTAACTGCGATTGGCTTCAGACTCTTGTCAGAGTGTGTCATTTTTAGGGATGCATTGTAACTATGATTGGCTTCAGTCCCTTGTAAGAGTGTGTTATTGTCAGGGATGCATTGTAACTGTGATTGGCTTCAGTCCCTTTTAAGAGTGTGTTATTGTTAGGGATGCATTTTAACTGTGATTGGCTTCAGTCACTTGTCAGAGTGTGTTATTGTTAGTTATCCATTGTAACTGTGATTGGCTTCAGTCCCTTGTGAGAGTGTGTTATTGTAAGGAATGCATTGTAACTGCGATTGGCTTCAGTCCCTTGTCAGAGTGTGTTATTGTTAGGGATGCATTGTAAGTGTGATTGGCTTCAGTCGCTTGTCAGAGTGTGTTATTGTTAGGGATGCATTGTAACTATGATTGGCTTCAGTCCCTTGTAAGAGTGTGTTATTATTAGGGATGCATTGTAACTGTGATTAGCTTCAGACCCTTGTCAGAGTGTGTTATTGCTAGGGATGCATTATAACTGTGTTTTGCATCATTTCCTTGTCAGAGTGTGTCATTGTTAAGGACGCATTGTAACTGTTTTTGGCTTCTCGCCGTTGTCAGAGTGCGTTAATGTTAAAGAGGCATTGTAACTGTGATTGGGTTCAGTTGCTTGTCAGAGTATGTTTTTGTAAGGGATGAATTGGAACTGTGATTGGCCTCAGATCCTTGCCAGAGGTTCTTATTGCTTGGAATGAATTGTAACTGTGATTGGGTTCAGACCCTTGTCAAAGTGTGTTATTGTTAGGGATGCATTGTAACTGTTATTGGCTTCAGACCCATGTCAGAGAGTGTTATTGTTAAGGATGCATTATAACTGTTATTTGCTTCAGTCCCTTGTCCGAGTGTGTCATTGTTAAGGATGCATTGTAACTATGATAGGCTTCAGTCCCTTGTAAGAGTGTGTTATTGCTAGGGATGCATTGTAACTGTGATTGGCTTCAGTTTCTTGTCAGAGTGTGTCATTGTTAAAAATGCATTGTAACTGTGATTGGCTTTAGTTCCTTGTCTGTGTGTGTTATTGTTAGGGATGCATTGTAACTGTTATTGGCTTCAGTCCCTTGTCAGAGTGTGTAATTGTTAAGGATACATTGTAACTGTGATTGGCTTCGGTTCCTTGTCAGAGTGTGTTATTTTTAAGGATGCATTGTAACTGTGATTGGCTTCAGTCCCTTGTCAGAGTGTGTAATTGTAAGTGATGCATTGTAACTGCGATTGGCTTCAGTCCCTTGTCAGAGTGTGTTATTGTTAGAGATGCATTGTAACTGTGATTGGTTTCAGTTCCTAGTCTGAGTGTGTTATTGTTAGGGATGCATTGTAACTGTGATTGGCTTCAGTCCCTTGTCAGAGTGTGTAATTGTAAGTGATGCATTGTAACTGCGATTGTCTTCAGTCTCTTGTCAGAGTGTGTTATTGTTAGGGATGCATTGTAACTGTGATTGGCTTCACTCCCTTCTCAGAGTGTGTTATTGTTAGGGATGCATTGTAACTGTGATTGGTTTCAGTCCCTTGTGAGAGTCTGTAATTGTAAGTGATGCATTGTAACTGCGATTGGCTTCACTCCCTTCTCAGAGTGTGTTATTGTTAGTGATGCATTGTAACTGTGATTGGCTTCACTCCCTTCTTAGAGTGTGTTATTGTTAGTGATGCATTTTAACTGCGATTGGCTTCAGTCCCTTGTCAGAGTGTGTTATTGTTAGGGATGCATTGTAACTGCGATTGACTTCAGTCCCCTGTCAGAGGGTGTTATTGTTAGGGATGCATTGTAACTGCGATTGGCTTCAGTCCCTTGTCAGAGTGTGTTATTGTTAGGGATGCATTGTAACTGCGATTGGCTTCAGTCCCTTGTCAGAGTGTGTAATTGTAAGTGATGCATTATAACTGCGATTGGCTTCAGTCCCTTGTCAGAGTGTGTTATTGTTAGGGATGCATTGTAACTGCGATTGGCTTCACTCTCTTCTCAGAGTGTGTTGTTGTTGGGATGCATTTTAACTTTGGTTGGCTTCACTCCCTTCTCAGAGTGTGTTATTGTTAGGGATGCATTGTAACTATGATTTGCTTCACTCCCTTCTCAGAGGGTGTTATTGTTAGGGATGCATTGTAACTGTGATTTGCTTCACTCCCTTCTCATAGTGTGTTATTGTTAGGGATGCATTGTAACTATGACTGGCTTCACTCCCTTCTCAGAGTGTGTTATTGTTAGTGATGCATTGTAATTATGATTGGCTTCACTCCCTTCTCAGAGTGTGTTATTGTTAGGGATGCATTGTAACTATGACTGGCTTCACTCCCTTCTTAGAGTGTGTTATTGTTAGTGATGCATTGTAACTATGATTGGCTTCACTCCCTTCTCAGAGTGTGTTATTGTTAGTGATGCATTGTAACTGTGATTGGCTTCACTCTTTTTTCAGAGTGTTTCATTGTTAGGGATGCATTGGAACTGCGATTGGCTTCAGTCCCATCTCAGAGTGTGTTATTGTTAGGGATGCATTGTAATTATGATTGGCTTCACTCCTTTCTCAGAGTGTGTTATTGTTAGGGATGCATTGTAACTTTGATTGGCTTCACTCCCTTCTCAGAGTGTGTTATTGTTAGAGATGCATTGTAACTGTGATTAGCTTCAGTCCCTTCTCAGAGTGTGTTATTGTTAGGGATGCATTGTAACTATGATTGGCTTCAGTTCCTTGTCAGAGTGTGTTATTGTTAGGGATGCATTGTAACTATGATTGGCTTTAGTCCCTTGTAAGAGTGTGTTATTGTTAGGGATGCATTGTAACTGTGATTAGCTTCAGACCCTTGTGAGAGTGTGTTATTGTTAGGGATGCATTATAACTGTGTTTTGCGTCATTTCCTTGTCAGAGTGTGTTATTGTTAGGGATTTATTATAACTCTTATTTGCTTCAGTTTGTTGTCAGAGTGTATCATTGTTAAGGATGCATTGAAACTGTGATTGGCTTAAGTCCCTTTTCAGAGTGTGTAATTGTAAGTGATGCATTGTAACTGCGATTGGCTTCAGTCCCTTGTCAGAGTGTGTTATTGTTAGAGATGCATTGTAACTGTGATTGGTGATTGGTGTGAGTGTGTCATTGTTAAGGACGTATTGTAACTTTTTTTGGCTTCTCTCCGTGGGCAGAGTGCGTTAATGTTAAAGAGGCATTGTAACTGTGATTGGGTTCAGTTGCTTGTCAGAGTATGTTTTTGTAAGGGATGAATTGGAACTGTGATTGGCCTCAGACCCTTGCCAGAGGTTGTTATTGCTTGGGATGAATTGTAACTGTGATTGGGTTCCGACTCTTGTCAGAGTGTGTTATTGTTAGGGATGCATTGTAACTGTGATTGGCTTTAGACCCATGTCAGAGAGTGTTATTGTTAAGGATGCATTATAACTGTTATTGGCTTCAGTCCCTTGTCAGAGTGTGTAATTGTTAGGGATGCATTGTAACTATGACTGGCTTCAGTTCCTTGATTGGCTTCAGTTCCTTGTCAGAGTGTGTTATTGTTAAGGATGCATTGTAACTGTGATTGGCTTCAGTCCCTTGTCAGAGTGTGTAATTGTAAGTGATGCATTGTAACTGCGATTGGCTTCAGTCCCTTGTCAGAGTGTGTTATTGTTAGAGATGCATTGTAACTGTTATTTGCTTCAGTTTCTTGTCAGAGTGTATCATTGTTAAGGATGCATTGAAACTGTGATTGGCTTAAGTCCCTTTTCAGAGTGTGTAATTGTAAGTGATGCATTGTAACTGCGATTGGCTTCAGTCCCTTGTCAGAGTGTGTTATTGTTAGAGATGCATTGTAACTGTGATTGGTTTCAGATCCTTGTCTGAGTGTGTTATTGTTAGGGATGCATTGTAACTGTGATTGGCTTCAGTCCCTTGTCAGAGTGTGTAATTGTAAGTGATGCATTGTAACTGCGATTGGCTTCACTCCCTTCTCAGACTGTCTTATTGTTAGGGATGCACTGTAACTGTGATTGGCTTCACTCCGTTCTCAGAGTGTGTTATTGTTAGGGATGCATTGTAACTGTGATTGGCTTCAGTCCCTTGTCAGTGTGTAATTGTAAGTGATGCATTGTAACTGCGATTGGCTTCACTCCCTTCTCAGAGTGTGTTATTGTTAGTGATGCATTGTAAGTGTGATTGGCTTCACTCCCTTCTTAGAGTGTGTTTTAGTGTTAGGGATGCATTGTAAGTGTGATTGGCTTCAGTTCCTTGTCAGAGTGTGTTATTGTTAGGGATGCACTGTAACTGTTATTGGCTGCAGTCCCTTGTCAGAGTGTGTTATTGTTAGGGATGCATTGTAACTGTGATTAGCTTCAGTCCCTTGTCAGAGTGTGTTAGTGTTAGGGATGCATTGTAACTATGATTGGCTTCACTCCCTTCTCAGAGTGTGTTATTATTAGGGATGCATTGTAACTGTGATTGGCTTCAGTCCCTTGTTTGAGTGTGTTATTGTTAGTGATACATTGTAACTATGATTGGCTTCACTCCCTTCTTAGAGTGTGTTATTATTAGGGATGCATTGTAACTGTTATTGGGTTCAGTCCCTTGTCAGAGTGTGTTATTGTTAGTGATGCATTGTAACTGTGATTTGCTTCAGTTCCTTCTCAGAGTGTGTTATTGTTAGGGATGCACTGTAACTGTTATTGGCTGCAGTCCCTTGTCAGAGTGTGTTATTGTTAGGGATGCATTGTAACTGTTATTGGCTTTAGTCCCTTGTCAGAGTGTGTTATTGTTAGGGATGCATTGCAGCTATGATTGGCTTTACTCCATTCTCAGAATGTGTTATTGTTAGGGATGCATTGTAACTGTGATTGGCTTCAGTCCCTTGTTTGAGTGTGTTATTGTTAGTGATACATTGTAACTATGATTGGCTTCACTCCCTTCTTAGAGTGTGTTATTATTAGGGATGCATTGTAACTGTTATTGGGTTCAGTCCCTTGTCAGAGTGTGTTATTGTTAGTGATGCATTGTAACTGTGATTTGCTTCAGTTCCTTCTCAGAGTGTGTTATTGTTAGGGATGCATTGTAACTGTGATTGGCTTCAGTCCCTTGTCAGAGTGTGTTATTGTTAGGGATGCACTGTAACTGTGATTGGCTTCACTCCCTTCTCAGAGTGTGTTGTTAGGGATGCACTGTAACTGTGATTGGCTTCACTCCCTTGTCAGAGTGTGTTATTGTTAGTGATGCATTGTAAATGTGGTTGGCTTCAGTTCCTTGTCATAGTGTGTTATTGTTAGGGATGCATTGTAACTGCGATTGGCTTCAGTCCCTCTTCAGAGTGTGTTATTGTTAGGGATGCATTGTAACTGTGATTGGTTTCAGTTCCTTGTCAGAGTGTGTTATTGTTAGGGATGCATTGTAACTGTGATTGGCTTCAGTTCCTTGTCAGAGTGTGTTATTGTTAGGGATGCATTGTAACTGTTATTGGCTTCAGTCCCTTGTCAGAGTGTGTTATTGTTGGGGATGCATTGTAACTATGATTAGCTTCAGTCCCTTGTTAGAGTGTGTTATTGTTAGTGATGCATTGTAACTATGATTTGCTTCAGTCCCTTCTCAGAGTGTGTTATTGTCAGGGATCCATTGTAACTTATTGGCTTCAGTCGCTTGTTAGAGTATGTTATTGTTAGGGATGCATTGTAACTATGATTGGCTTAAGTCCCTTGTCAGAGTGTGTTATTGTTAGGGATGCATTGTAACTATGACTGGCTTCACTCCCTTCTCAGAGTGTGTTATTGTTATTGATGCATTGTAACTATGATTGGCTTCACTCCCTTTTCAGAGTGTATCATTGTTAGGGATGCATTGTAACTGGGATTGTTTTCAGTGCCTTCTCAGAGATGGGTTATTGTTAGGGAAGCTTCAGATCCTTGTCAGAGTGTGTTAATGTTAAAGAGGCATTGTAACGGTGATTGGCTTCAGTTCCTTGTTAGAGTATGTTACTTTTAGAGATTCACTTTAACTGTGATTGGGTTCAGTAACTTGTCAGAGTATGTTTTTGTAAGGAATGAATTGGAACTGTGATTGGCCTCAGACTCTTGCAACATTTTGTTATTTCTTGGGATGAACTGTAACTGTGATTGGCTTCAGACCCTTGTTAGAGTGTGTTATTGCTTGGGATGCATTGTAACTGTGATTGGCTTTATTTCCTTGTCGGAGTGTGTTATTGTTAGGGATGCATTGTAACTGTGATTGGCTTCAGACCCTTGTCAGAGAGTGTTATTGTTAGGGATGCATTGTAACTGTGATTGTCTTCAGACCCTTGTCAGAGTGTGTTATTCTTAGCTATGCATTGTGACTGTGATTGGCTTTAGACCCCCTTCAGAATGTGTTATTGTTAGTGATGCAATGTAACCGAGATTGGCTTTAGACATTTGTCATTGTGTGTTATTGCTAGTGATGCATTGTAACCATGATTGGCTTTAGACATTGGTCACAGTGTGTCATTGTTAAGGATTCATTGTAACTGTGATTGGCTTCAGTCCCTTGTCAAAATGTGTTATTGTTAGTGATGCATTTTAACTGTGTTTGGCTTAAGTCCCTTGTCAGAGTGTGTTATTGTTTGGGATGCATGGTAACTATAATTGGCTTCAGTCCCTTGTCAAAATGTGTTATTGTTAGTGATGCATTTTAACTGATTGGCTTCAGACTCTTGTCAGAGTGTGTTAATGTTAGTGATGCATTGTAACTGTGGTTGGCTTCAGTCCCTGTCCAGAATGTGTTATTGTTAGTGATGTATTGTAACTGTGGTTGGTTTCACTTCCTTCTCAGAGTGTGTTATTGTTAGGGATACATTGTAACTGTGATTGGCTTCAGACCCTTATCAGAGTGTGTTTTTGTTAGGGATAAATTGTAACTGAGATTGGCTTGAGATCTTTGTCAGATTGCGTGTTTGATTGGGATGCATTGTAACTATGATTGGCTTCAATTCAGACCCTTGTCAGAGTGTGTTATTGTTAGGGATGCATTGTAGCTGTGATTGCTTCAGACCCTTGTCCTGAGAGTGTTATTGTTAGGGATGCATTGTAACTATGATTGGCTTCAGACCGTTGTCAGAGTGTGTTATTGTTAGGGATGCATTGTTAGTGTGATTGGCTTCAGACCGTTGTCAGAGTGTGTTGTTTCTAGCGATTTGTAATTGTGATTGGCTTCACTCCCTTCTCACAGTGTTTTATTTTTAGGGATGCATTTTAACTGTGATTGCTTCAGACCCTTGTCAGAGTGTGTTATATTGTTAGGGATGTATTATAACTGTGATTTGGTTCAGACCCTTGTCAGAGTGTGTTATTGTTAGTGATGCATTGTAACTGTGATTGGCTTCAGACCCTTCTCAGAGTGTGTTATATTGTTAAGGATGCATTGTAACTGTGATTGGCTTCATTTCGTTCTCATAGTGTGTTATTGTTAGGGATGCATTGTAACTGTGGTTGGCTTCAGATCCTTGTCAGAATGTGTTATTGTTAGGGATGCATTGTAACTGTGATTGTCTTCAGACCCTTATCAGAGTGTGTTATTGTTAGGGATGTATTGTAACTGTGATTGGCTTCAGACCCTTCTCAGAGTGTGTTGTTATTGGGGATGCATTGTAACTGTGATTTGGTTCAGACCCCCTTCAGAGTGTGTTATTGGTTGAAATGTATTGCAACTGTGATTGCCTTCAGACCCTTGTCAGAGTGTGTTATTGTTAGGGATGCATTGTAATTTTTGTTGGGTGCAGACCTTGTCAGAGTTTGTTATTGTTGGGGATTTATTGTAAATTTGATTGTCTTCAGATCGTTTTCAGAGTGTGTTATTGTTGAGGATTCATTGTAACTGTGATTGGCTTCAGACCCTTGTCAGAGTGTGTTATTATTAGGGATTGATTGTAACTTTGATTGGCTTCAGTCCCTTGTCAGAGTGTGTTATCGTTACGGGTGCATTGTAACTTTGATTGGCTTTAGACCCTTGTCAGATTGTGATTGGCTTCCGACCTCCTTTACCAAGACTGATAAAGTAATGCTTGCGATTAGTACCAGCTCAGGCATAAAAGCGGCAAGACTGGCCCATGATATCTCTCTTTTATTGTATTTTTTGAAACATTGGTCCGTAGAAACAGTAAGGGAAGTTTTAAAAAAAATGGTGGAGATGCTTTCTACCTACCTACTTTCGTACCTACCTACCTAGCTACCAACCTACCTACCTACCTACCTTCCTTCCTACCTACCTACCTACTTTCCTACCTACCTACCTACCTACCTACCTACCTACCTACCTACCTACTTACCTACCTACCTACCTACCTACCTACCTACCTACCTACCTACCTACCTACCTACCTATCTACCTTCCTACCTACCTACCTACCTACCTACCTACCTACCTTTTTAACTACCTACCTACCTACCTATCTACCTACCTACCTTCGTACCTGCCTACCTTCCTAACTACCTACCTACCTACCTACCTACCTACCTACCTACCAACCTTCCTACCTACCTACCTATTTACCTACCTACCAACCTACCTACCTACCTACCTACCTTTGTACCTTCCATCGTACCTACCTTCCTACCTACCTACCTACCTACCTACCTACCTACCTACCTACCTACCTACCTAACCTTCCTACCTACCGGTATCTACCTACCTACCTTCCTACCTAACTACTTACCTACCTACCTACCTTCATACCTACCTACCTACTTACCTAGCTACCTACTTACCTACCTACCTACCTACCTACCTACCTACCTACCACCTCTACCTACCGACCTGCCAACCTACCTACGTACTTACCTACCTACCTACCTACCTACCTACCTTCCTACGTACCTTTTTACCTACCTACCTACCTACCTACCTACCTACCTACCTACCTACCTACCTACCTACCTTCATACCTACCTACCTTCCTACCTACCTACCTACCTACCTACCTACCTACCTACCTACCTGCCTACCTACCTTCATACCTACCTAACTACCTACCTACCTTCCTACCTACCTACCTACCTACCTACTTACCTTCATACCGACCTACCTTCCTACCTACCTACCTACCTACATACCTACCCACCTACCTTCCTACCTACCTACCTACCTTCCTACCTACCTACCTTCCTACCTACCTACCTACCTACCTACCTTCATACCTACCTACCTTCCTACCTACCTACCTACCTTCATACCTACCTACCTTCCTACCTACCTACCTACCTACCTACCTTCCTACCTACCTAGCTACCTACCTACCTACCTACCTACCTTCATACCTACCTACCTACCTACCTTCATACCTACCTACCTACCTATCTTCCTACCTACCTACCTACCTACCTTCATACCTACCTACCTACCTACTTTCATACCTACCTACCTACCTACCTACCTTCCTACCTACCTACCTACCTTCATACCTACCTACCTACCTACCTACCTACCTTCCTACCTACCTACCTACCTACCTACCTTCCTACCTACCTACCTTCCTACCTACCTACCTACCTACCTACCTACCTACCTTCCTACCTACCTACCTACCTACCTACTTTCATACCTACTTACCTTCCTACCTACCTACCTACCTACCTACCTTCATACCTACCTTCATACCTACCTACCTACCTACCTACCTACTCACCTACCTACCTACCTTTCTACCTACATACCTACCTACCTACTTACCTACCTACCTAGCTACCTACCCTCTTTCGTTGCCATTATGTCATCTTTGCCAGCTATTTAGAGATCGTAAAAGATCCCTTTGATCTTGCAAGGATGGCCATTAGGGTTAGGCATGATCAGTTGTTCTTTCTCTTTCTCTTGGTAGTCTAAAAATAAGAAAAGTGAACTTAATTATTGTAAATATTATTCGTTTACGCTCACAAGATTTGAATTTCAATTACCACAGGAGTGTTCTGGAACAACTTCAAACCACAAGAAAGCTGTAGCAATGGCAGAAGTAAATTCTAAGCCAGGTAGAAAGACAACTGAAGAGTTCGAAGAAAACCCCAACAATCTGCTAGAATTTCCCACTCATTTAGATGGGGGGCATGAACATGGTACACATTCAAGCAACAGCACTGATCTCATCCCAGAAAATGATGACGATATGGTTGGACATGCATCGACTTTGCATGATGAACTACAGCAAAAGATAGATTTGTTACAGGAGAAGCTTCAACAGAAAGAAAACGAAATACAGCAGCTTCTAGCAGAGTTAGGAAGACTGGAATTCCTGGAGTGTAGAGAGAAACGTATTGAGAAATCATCCAGGGCACATCTCGGTGAGCAGAGCAAGTCTTCTACTGTCGATGGTGCGTCTTGTGCTTTAACAGATGTGAAGGAAAATCTTCTTCATTGGACAGGCCCTCCACAAGAGCTAAGTAAGCTAAACCTTTTGAAAAGTGTTGCATTTTTCGTATCTGTACGAGTATTTAGAGGCTGCCCATGTAATGCGGTCTGGTTGACCTGGCTTGAAGAAAAGATATTGTTCATTTCTTGTGTGTTGCAAGACTTTCATGTCCTTAGACGAAAACCATAATCTGCTGGAACAAGTTTTTTCATCTTTTCAGGGTTTTCCGTTCACCCAAACAAGCGCTCATAAACGACCAATGTCAAGGCTTAAATTTACCACAAATTTGCCAGATCGACCAGACCACTTTTACAATAGCACTGCATGGAAGTGAGGGAGGTTATGGTCATATGCAATTTGCTAAATTAAACGATTAACTCAGAGACTCAAAGAGTATTTCAGAAATTGACTGTGATTAATCAGCAGCATGATTATTTTAAGACTTTTAACAAGCCTGCAAAGCATTTTCCGTATAAAACAGAAGAACTGGCGATAAAGCAGCTGCTTACCATCCTCAAAAAAAACATAACACCTGAAGATATTACAGTGCGGACACTCGAAGCATGAACGCCAAGGCTTTATTTTCACTTTATTTGTTCTTTTTCATCACTTATTTTATTACTTTTTTTAGAACTAGCCAATCACAGCCGCGAGGCGATGCAACGGTCAAGACATTTTTCTGCCTTTTTTCCACCGAAAAGCGTGTCAAACGTTGCGTGGGACAATAAAAACACGGAAAACAGGAGAACAAATGTCTGTACCATTGCTTCAGTTCACGGATGTGATTGGTTAGTTCTGGGAAAATGTAAAAAAAAAAACTACAAAGTAAGTGAAAAAAAGTACAAATAAAGTAAAAAAAAAAATGCCATAGCGTTCATGGTTCAAGTGTCCGCACTGTAATTATTTTGAAGCAGCTTTCCTCCTTAACATCGACGAAAACATGCCAGAATGTGCCCGAGCAATTTTATCCTCCAGGCATTCACGGGCTATTCCATGCATCTTTTGGAATGTCTTGTCTGTCTAAATTTAGAAACCTTCAGTTTATTGTTTTCGATTTGTTTCACTGTTTATCTTTCCTTTGCATCAAGGTTATGAAGATAATGGTGGTAGAATGTCAGGAGTTAACTGGAACCGTGCTGCCAACATAGCCAGTGAGAGCTCAAAAGACACTGCAGATGATATGTCTACGAATGCTGATTGTAATGATTCCTCTGCACAGAGCGAAGAGAGTTCTCCTGAGGTTTTCAGTGGAGCAGTGTCTGTACCAGCATATAGGCAAAAAAGCACACAAACAAATGAGTGGGAGCAGTTAGGTGCTAGACCAAAAGAAAGACCCCCTTTGTGGAAGGGCTCAGTCGAACCAACAGGACCTGTGGTTCCCAATGTTGATGGCACACCCTCTCAAGACGGGGAAGCGGCATCATCAGAGGAAACTCACTGTGCTTCAGAAAATGCAAGTAGCAACCATTTGAGCATTACTGGTGATCAAGTGGCCTCCCGTGAGATTGATGAACCATGCTGTACCAAGTCTGAGACTCGTCGCAGTTCTTTACCAGGTGCATCCTATATGGAACGTATGCTGAATCATATTGAATCCAACAGAGCTGAGCCATACCCGATTGGCTGCCAAGTTGCTTCAAGTCCTGATGAACGAAGGAGTTTGAGATTTTCTCTTTCACCGCCTGTATCTATGGGAGCAAATGAAGAAGGCGAAGCAGTGGGTGGTTCTGCTTTTAATGTGCTAGCTAATGGTAATACTGGCCTTGTTCCATCCATTACCGCTGGGTCTAATGGAGCTGACAGTCAGCTCCTGTTGGAAGCAACGGCATCTGGGGAAACTCAGTGTGCTCCAGGGAATGCAAGTAGCAGCCAGTCGAGCATCACTGGTGATCAAGTGGCCTCCCGTGAGATTGATGAACCATGCTGTACCGAGTCTGAGACTCGTCGCAGTTCATTACCAGGCGCATCCTATATGGAACGTATGCTGAATCATATTGAATCCAACAGAGCTGAGCCATACCCGATCGGCTGCCAAGTTGCTTCAAGTCCTGATGAACGAAGGAGTTTGAGATTTTCTCTTTCACCGCCTGTATCTATGGGAGCAAATGAGAAAGGCGAAGCAATGGGTGGTTCTGCTTTTAATGAGCCACTTAATCGTAATGCTGAAGTTGTACCCGCCAGTACTCCAAACAGCAGTTGTCAACCACCTGCTTCAACAGGGAACTTCGCTTCTGTAGATGCAGAGAACTTGCCATCCTCGTGTTCAGTTAACCTGTTGAACACTACTGATAACCAAGTGGCCTCCCAAGCGGTTGCTGAACCATGCCACATTACAGAACCTGTTTTGCCTAATGATAATTCAGATGAATCTATGTTGGACAGAAACACTGAAGACGAGTCAGCAGATGCCACGATAAATGCAGCGCTACTTGCGTTGGCACAACGTATTCAAGAAGCCTGTGCACATGTAGAACGGGAGAGAGAGGAGCGGGAAAGAGAGAGGGAAGGATGGGAGAGAGCTAACAGAAGGCTGCAGGGACAAGTTGTAGGCTCAAATTCTGAGGTACCTGTGCCTATGGTGGATTATACCGCGGATTCACTTGACTCAATTCACAACAGTGCCTCTGCATTCCAGCAAGGTGTCGCCAGAGCGAGAGCTTTGGCGAGGATAGAGGCAGCAGCCAGAGAGGAAGTGAACAGGCGATGGTGCAGATGCACACAACCTGCTGGGGAGGTGAGTATTTGTTGCCTTGATTTCCTGCGTTTGATTCTTAAGCACAGGCTGGTTCTGTCGTTAGAAGACAATTCCCATGTCAAAAATCACGTGGAAGGTCAACAGGTTCCCTGTGAATTTTCTTGCTATCCAGATAAGTTTTTCCAACCGTGATATTTTAAACATACGATAAGTGAATCGAACCGAACACATGACCTCGCAGATACCGGTATCTGGAAGGCCATGGGTTTGATTTCCCTCTTTGTTCCTCGCCCGTGTACAAGAAATTTTTATCATTTATTTGCCGAGCTACACCATCACTCACTTATTATGACAATTCAGCATCACTCACTTATTACATATACGGAAAGTGTTCTTCAAGTGTACATGGATTTTCAATTTGTGCCTGGAATACTCAAGGTTTCTACTGCACCATGCACATAATAAGACGTCCTGTAGGCCACCTTTCTCTTGATATCTATCCAGTATTTATAAAACAACGAGAGAGGAGGGACTGGGCTGCATGTAGCAACTTGCCTTGCCCCAAACCTTCAGTCTGTTGTGTGCATCTATTCGCCACAGCTAGATGAATTTTCGAGACAGTAAAAAACTACAAACTGCTAAGCATTGAGCTTGAAAGCTAAAGCAGTGTGATTCTGCATTTTGCTGTACACAGTGTGAACTTGGCTTTAAAATTTCCCCCAAAAGATTCTCCTTTTGTACTACAGTAAATCCTGTAAACCTTATCCTCCAAGGGAAATCTAAAATCGTCGTAGTTATCGGGGCTTTAAGTTATCGAGGGAAAATTATTGAGAAAATGACCTGGAGAGGAATCGAAAAGGGTTTGAGTAAACAGGATTCGACTGTAGTTGACTGAAATTGAATTTGACTAGTATTATTAAGGGAAGGAAACCTTACTCACAGCAATTAATTTAATGTACTTGTGTGTTTGATCTTTTTGACAGAAGCTACCAATTTGTAGGCAGTGCTTAAAAAATCGATATATGTAAGTGTTACCACGTTGTGAAAATATCGTATTATCAACTATTGCTACTTTCTGTTACTTAAACCTGTTTTTATTTTTATTCGTTCGAAACCTAGTATAAGAAATTGAATTACGGCTTGTTGATAAAAAGTAAATTAACTGATGACTGAGATGCATTTGGAAAGCTGATGTTTACAGTCTGTGTAAAACGTTTGTCACAGGGAATTTGTAAGGAGATAGTTGTTTTCATCTGTCCTATGTAATGTTGTTGCTTGTACTACTTTCTTGTGAAAGTAAGAGAATAATTAATGTGCTCGTTGCTTGCAAGCATTAAAAAGGAACTTGTTCCCTATGTTGTTATTTCGGAGGTAGGAAAAAATTAAGGAAGAAAGTATAAACAGTTGTCATTCGCTATTAAAGTAGACATTCCATTTACTGTTTTATTAATACCGAGGGTTACTAGGTAAAGCGCACTTCACTAATGGTGCAGGACGCACAGAGGCGCAGTGGCCTTATGGTTTGTGCGTGGGACTCCAGATCAACGGTCCGGGTACAAGCCTTGGCCGGGGTCACTGTATTTTGTTCTTGGGCAACATTCTTTATCCCCATAGTGTCTTTTCCACCCAGGAGTAAAAAAGGGTACTTTGAAATTTACTGTTGGGGTAACCCTGTGATGGACTAGCATCCGATCCAGGGGGCTGGGGGGTGGGGGCTGGGGGGTGGGGGGTGGGGGGTGGGGGGTGTAGAAATACTCCTTATTACTTCTCTCATAGAGTTGTCCGTAAAGAGAGAGTTCACTGTATTCTTTATTTCATCTGCACTTTACACAGGGGGCCGTCTTCTCCTTCTGGCCATGCAGAATGTTGTTATTGTCTGCAGGTAATCAAGTAATATTTATTGTGATTTTGTCTCTTACAGCTTTTCAAAGTGTATTTTTATTTCTCTCGAAAGAGCCCTGTATGGCTAGAAAAGTGCCAATTTAGTAGAACTTGGTAGGTAGAACGTGGAGTATGCCGGATATTCCTTTTGTCGTGAAATTCGCATAGTTTGGAGAGTATTGCGCTCGGGTATTTGAGGAAGGCACTGATACTTCTCTCTTATTATCTGTAGGACGACTCATTTGGTAGTTCTCTGTTCCTGCCATGTGCACACAAGGTCCACTCGGAGTGCGTCATCGCCATGATTCAAAACGGCATGTAAGTACATATCAAAAGTTTAAGTTAGTCTCAATGGTCTTCCGATACCTCAGAAAACGTGAAGAAATCTGGCGTTATTGTCCTCTTACCAATGCATACAGTGGAGTCATTACATATCATTACCTTTCTGGTTTCAGTGTCTTGTTAATTGTTAGCTGTAGCTCTGTTCTAGTGTGTGCGCCAATAGGCAGGCAATGCTCAGGTTGTGAGTCAATGAAGATCATTTACGGTCAATCAACGGTCACAGCAAGAACGCAAGAGGGGAATGTTTACAATATGTTTATTCTGTTTCCTAAAACATCATAGATATTCGCATGTAAACTCATTTCTTTTTTCTTTCTTGTATCTTTCAGATTAGATTGCCCAATCTGCGGGCATCCTTTTTTGCGACGTGGCTAGACCAGTGATAGCAAGAGGTTATTTATCGCGTCTTGCCACCTCGGATTTTGGAAGGGACTTTTAACAAGGGATATCTCATCGATTATCAATGAGTAATTGACTGATTAGTCATGGATTGTTGCCGATAATGAGTGAGTAATCGATGACTAATTGAAGACAAGAGATTTTGTGGCCTATTAATTACTCATCTTTTAGAGAAATGATGTTTCTTTGTAAATGAGGCTCGAGTTCTTTTTACAATGGAAGCGAGAATGACTCGTCTAAGAAGACCCATAGGTTTTCCCGTCGTAGACTAATGCGAACAAAGCGTTGCTCTTCACAAAACCATTTCATTTCTTCAATCACGTTCGACTTTTCTTTTCTTCGCTTCATATTCGATCATGTAAAATGGCATTTGCGGCCACGCGATGATATTGTTGAGAGTAACCAATGCAATCGATGACATCGAGTGAAAAATTTTGTGGCCTATCGATAAGCGGTCGGGTAAAAACGCAGACTGCAGACCGCAGACTGCAGACTGCAGACTGTAGACTGCAGACTGCAGACTAGCAGACTACAGACTAGCAGACTGTAGACTACAGACTAACAGACTGTAGACTGCAGACTACAGACTATCAGACTGCAGACTGCAGACCACAGACTAGCAGACTGTAGACTGCGGACTACAGACTAGGAGACTGCAGACTGCAGACTAGCAGACTGCAGACTGCAGACTAGCAGACTGTAGACTACAGACTAACAGACTGTAGACTGCAGACTACAGACTGCAGACTACAGACTAGCAGACTGTAGACTGCGGACTACAGACTAGGATACTGCAGACTGCAAACTGCAGACTGCAGACTAGCAGACTGCAGACTACAGACTAGCAGACTGCAGACTAGCAGACGGTAGACTGCAGACTACAGACTAGCAGACTGCAGACTACAGACTAGCAGACTGCAGACTAGCAGACGGTAGACTGCAGACTACAGACTAGCAGACTAGCAGATTGCAGACTGCAGACTACAGACTAGCAGACTGTAGACTACATACTAGCAGACTGCAGACTACAGACTTGCAGACTGTAGACTGCAGATTAGCAGACTGTAGACTGCAGACTAGAGACTAGCAAGAGGAAGAGGAAACTTGAGCGAAAAAAAATCTGATAGTTTCCTATTTGAAAAAGCTGTCAATCGAAGTGTAAACGTAAGACTTTTGCTGTGCAAAACAGACAAATTTGCATACGAGACTTGAAATATTATCAACGGGCCGTTTTTATCAACCGTGGAATTTTAGCTTCAACTTCGATTTTTTTAGGTTTTTCCATTCACAAAAACTTGATTTGCGATCCTTTTCATTCACGCATTCTAGTTAGATGCCCACGATGTCCTATTTTTCTACCATTCCTGTTCGATTCCCGTGCTTGTCTATCGGTAATTTAATTCATGCAAAGACATAAAATCACGAAAATGTCTGGCGGAATCGAAACTGATATGATTAATTTGCGTTGTTTTTTAATTATAAAAGTAGCAAATATTTCCACCTGAAACCGTAATTCTAATTTTGACAAGCTTACTCGTTAATATTCTGCTGCTTAAAAACGAGGGAAAGGTATCGCATATCAAGTTTCCGTGAGTAAAAAAGCACGAAAATCAAAGTTGAAGCTAAAATTCCATGGTTGATAAAACGACCCGTTGATAAAATAGAGCCGCGTATGCATATTTTTCTCTTTTGCATAGCAAAAAAGTCTCACGCTCACCTTCGATTGGCCGCTCTACGAAATAGCAAACTATCAATTTTTTTTTCACTCAAGTTTCCATCTTTGCAGTCTGCTAGTCTGCAGTCTGCGTTTTTACCCAACCGATCGATTAGTGATCAATTACTAACTCATTATCGGCAATAATCAATGACTAATCAACTGATTATTCATTAATTACTCATTGATATCATTGATGTCAATGACTTAAACGGGATAAGGGAAATACAAAACTGTCTTCTTAATCCTAGGAATGACAGATCATAAGAAGTTCAGTTTTGAGATATTGGTCTTAGGTGTTTATAGATAGCGCAGAATAATGGTTTTGGCCAAGTCGACGTTTCTACAAGGAAAAAATTGAAACTTATTAAATTTCTAAAAAGAGGCACATCGTTTCTGAATCAGTGCAAATTTTATCGAAAATACCAGAATGCGTAAAAAATACAAAATACTTTGTATGCTTTGCTGGCAAATTTCAGATGTTTCTTGTACGTGTGTAAAAGTTTATTTTGATATTTACTTTGAGTGTGTTCAGAGTGACTATCGAAAAATATCATGGACTCCATGAGTAATATATTGGAAAAGATAGTCCCTTGTTTGGTTACGGTGAATATAATTCCGATGGAAAATATAGGCTGTTTCTAAATCGTCGAGTTTATTAAAAATAACGAGAACATTTATTAAAAAAATAATTCGTAACAAGGCTGGAAACTTTAATTTTCTTTGAAGATTTTTTCCAACCATGTTTTTGTTGTTTATTTAGACCGGAATTGGAGTTACGTTATCGATATAGACAATGTCTACATATATACACATAGGTAAATTATTTTGGAAAAGATACTTTATAAAAGATACTTTATAAAACTACTCAATGTGGTTATTTAAGGGGGAGTATTTTAGCCACGACATAGAAACATTCGTCGTTTCCTTAGAATGTTCAGCGGAATAGAGGCGCAAATCGTTAAATTATTCTTTCGTTTGTAAGAAATTAGGCTACTTTATTTTTGAAGCCTTACAGAAAAGAAAACAATGACTGTTATTAAGTTAATTAAATTAAAAATTTACTCTTGTCATTAATTTAATCTTCTTTTCTTTATTTAATACGTAAATGAATGCAAATAAAACTATTGTTGTTGTTATTTCGTTAATACTTTTACTTAATACTGTTCTCATTCATTCAAAAGGTATGGGAATATCTTTTTTTATTCCCGATGCGATTTTAGTCCCCACGCGTTGTACTAACACCATTCTCCAAGGCTTTTCCCCATTAGAGTTCCCGTGATTTCGTTCCCTTCCATATCGACGCTTGATCACTTCAGCATTGGCATCCCTTCTTTCTCTTTGGAGATTGGTCATCCCTACGTTTTGATCATGGTTATGGATCGTCTGATATATCCGTCTATTTGTAATAAAAAACCAGTCTGAACATTGTCGACATTAGATTGGAGATTGTACTGCAATCGTGAAAGGGCTACAATAAAATGAATTCAACAGTCGTAATTCAACTTGCCTTCTTCTGTTGAATGGATTGGCTTGTTCGTAACTTCGGAGTATTCCTTTTCGCTGTTTAGGATATTACAAACATGTTTGCCAGTAGTGAGTTTAGTTGTTTTAGCTGAGAACAGGGGACATAAAACAAATCCCAACCCAGTACCCGAAAGCCCAGTGAATGACCCTAACAGACAACGATTCACATTCACTTGCTTTCCACTTTGTAAGATATAGTGACTTTCTAGGTTTCAGGTTAAGTTCCGACTCGACAGAGTCGATGAAAATGTCATGCCATTTTCAGACGTATTATTTTCATAAATTCTTTCGGAGTGTCAACCAATGAAATTTCAGTCTACAATTTTCGTGTGTATGGCAACATTGTTAGGTGTGATAATAGCTTTTTGGCTATTTCGGTCGTTCTCCTTATCAACAACTAACAGAGGGGAACCACGCTTGCAGCGACGGGAAGTCGGGATCTGTTACAGCAAAACGAACTTTCGGACAACAGAAATCACACGGTTACTTGGCTCCAACAGCAGAGTTTATTCCAACAACGTAACCCGAATATAACGTAAAATGGGATGTTGAATAACCAGCGTCGCGCCACTGGGGGCGTGACTTCTGAGGGCAGTTCAGTGCGTAACCAAAGGACTATTTACAATACAGTTCTATTTAAGTGCGAGCTAGGGACGCCATACAAATTACATCATGAGAGAAAACGCTATTTTTGAAAACAAACAAACGTTTATAAGATCCATTGGGTAACATTAATCCTAGCTCTGAAACATTAATTACTTTTCCTTGCTTCTCGCGGGAAAGCAAGGAAATAGGAGACGTCTGCACGCAGGCTCGATCCGAATTGCTCCTATATTCGTAGCTGCCCAGATGGTAGCTGCCGTTTCATTTAAGTGATGACGTCATCGCTTAATGTCGTGCGAGTCGTCAAGGCATCAACAAAGCTTTAGAGTGGTGAACTAAGACAAAGAGCGCGAGAGAATTAAACATGGTGGCAATGGTAGGTCGCATATACCGGAAATTTATATGAACAGCTTATTTTCTTTTGATATGAAGTAGACCATGACAGCTTCAAGACAATCAAAAATGCTTATAAAGATTTATCACGGACATAGAACAGAAAAAGACGCAACTTGGCTCAACTGCATGCTTATCACATTACGCGCAAGAATTTGCGTCCTGCACGTGTTTGTTCATTGTCAAAGCTCCATCATCAGCGCTGATGATCAAACACGTGCAGGACGCAAATTCGTGCGCGGTAATACGATAAGCATGCAGATGAAAAATTTGGCTACGTCTGGTGTCCACTTCTTGTTTCTTTTTAAATCTTTTACGCACACTGCCCGTACTTTTAATACAAACTGATTGAACTGCACCAGTGTTCATTGAACGCAGTGAGCAAATTAACCGCGAGGAAGACGAAGTGGCATTCGATTGATACAGAGAAAAATTCAATTCCAACACAGGTAAGTATCATATGTATACTTGACCATGCTGACGTATGTTAAGGGTAATTCGGAATAACCAGTAAACAAACTAAATCGTCGATTATGTGTGTTTTATGTTATGCGGCTTATTACGATAACTTTTGAAAAATAAATTGCCTCAATTGATTTAAAAAAAATCTAGAATAATGTGAGGCGGCCAAAATGAACTTTAAACTGTAAAGCCACTGTAAGAAACAGTTTCCAACCCTAATTAAGATCAAAGCCTCTTTAAAGGGGCACTATCACGGCTAATCATAGAAATTTCTATTTTCTAATTTCCTCAGTATATTTCCAAATGCCACCAAATACATGAATAAATTTGATAAATAGATCCCACAAAACAGGATAGAACAGTTATTTTGAGGAAGAAGTACAGGATTGCAAGGATGGAAGTGGATTGCGATTGATTTTTGGACAGGATGTCCAGAATTCAAAGCTGCCATTCTGGTGAAATTTTGAACATTTTGTTAGTCACTGTTTCCTCTTAGTTGATATTTCTTTGCATTTACCACTGTAAGCCTTTTTTTCTTCCTATTGCAAGACAATTAAGTACAATTTATAGCAAGCTACAGCCCATTCTTATAAAATATGATATTTCAGCCGTGATAGTGCCCCTTTAAGGCTACAACTATTTTGAATGTTAAAGTACATGCATCAGTATAAGCAGAAAAGATGAAAATAGTTCGGTTTTGTTCCAAAAAGAAATTTCTTTCTTCTGTCCCTTTTTTAAAACTCTTAAAATCACACTCAAATCACTGTCCTGACTTCGGTGTGAAATTAAGTACAGTTAGGAGACAGCATTTCAAGTTCTGCTATCTCTTGTTGTTCTCACAAGGAAAGATGAAGATCCCCGGTTGTTCGCCAATTAACACAGTCAACAAAAAATGTGCTTGAGTGTTAACTGTTAATCAATAATCAACATTTTGGAGAAGATTCGAGACGATTCACATTATTTGCCACCTCGACGTAAATTAAATCCCTTTGAATTTAGTCACGGCGCTTTTCGAAACGTACGGTTTACGAAGACTACGAAAGAATGGTAAAACAATTAATTAATCTGGATTATCAATCAAATCTAGAGCAAACATATGCCTCTGTACTATCACCCAAATATATAAACAGAACACAATAGTGCGGCTTTGGTGCAAAACGATACGTAGCAGGGGAGGCACGGGAAGACACGTTTAATACAAATTTACTGCATAAATTAATAGTTTAACAGGAATGGATTAACAGGAACTTAACAGGAACGGAAAAAGTCCCATCTAAACTTCTATTTTGCATTACGCAAAATAGTCCTAAAAGTGACAAAATGTTTTCTATATATCACTTAAAAAAAGAAACTTTTGGAAAACGTTTGAGCCAATCAGAAAACGCACCCCTTGCTCGCGCTTGGGTTTGTTCCCGCTGACAACAGTGAGTTCGCTGCGCGAAATCTAAAACGTATTGACATAATACCGTTGGATAACGAAAACGCGCCCCTGCTTGGCTTCGTCCAAAGAGCTACAGCTACATTGAAATATGAAACCTTTTGACGTAATATCGTTGAAAACAAATTAACTATTTTAAGACAGTTCAAACTGTCCTAACTTAGGAATTTGGGGATTCCCCCAACATCACGCGTATGTTTGTCTTCAAAATTTGCATATTCACGGCCTGAGCAATTTATAATAAACATGGCAACTGTATTCGACAAAAACTGCTTAAATTTCTGCTGATGGTAAAAAACAAACCAAAGCAACTGCGTGTACTGTTGCAAAACTTTTCTTTTGACGGTAAGTTGCGTTTCTTTGCTCAGCTTAAAACTTACTTTCTTGCCGGCTTTTATGCTCCTTTAAAAGCAGAATTATTCTCAGTTATTAATTAAGCATTATTTTGAGTGAGCAAAATCACGAGACTGTGCTCATTTTGCCTGCAGATTATTTTTGAAAAAGTGCTAACACAACTGAACTAACTACAAAGGGCAGCCCCAATATACTTATAGAAAAAATACCTTCCCCCTTCCCTCTTAGCGGAACACAAGGATCGGAGGTCACTAAACTCGCCCAGCTCATCGGTTGTCTGCTAGAATAGGCAGACTTTGATATAAGAAATCGCAAATATATTTTAAACCATGTTTTCTGCATGATTATGATACACAGACGGAGATGCAGAGACTGCGTTGACGAAATTATTTGAAATAACGGCAAAATGTGTATTTAACCTTCCTTTCGTTAGACTGTTCACAGTCCCCTATTTTTCCGTGAAGTCGCAGAGATCGATCGTTGAGTTCGAGCGGCCGCCATCTTGTTTTCTTTGTGCGAGCGAAACCTGGGGAGAGTACAAAATGCCCGTGGGTAGGGGGGCGGGATGGAGGCGGTGAGCGGAAAAAAAATAGGGAGACTGTAACAGCTTCACTCAGTCTTGTGTTCAAGGGGTGTGTCCGATTTCGGCGCCTCCGCTAATTGAATCAATCAACAATCTTGTACCCTCTTGAAAAAACTAGCCTGCGTTGCAGCCGGACGTGTCACATAATCCCCGGTATAGTCCGTCTGCGCAACAGAGCCGAAAAGCTTGTTCCGATATCCCGCAGGTTTGCACGGATCTGTGTATTCATTTTTGATTGGCTAGTTTCATATTTCTTTCTAACGCGCTTTGTGATTGTACGAAGTGTACAAACTCTTGCGAAACAGGTCACGCAAGACACGCAAAGCTAAAAATAAATGCATTCGCTCCCGGGGGGGGGGGGGGGGGGGGGCACTCCCTTATAAGGGCTTAACGGGGACGTGCGGCCCGACAGGGTATGGTTTTCAGGATTTTTGTCTTGAATGGGGTATCTATTTCGCCCCTTTTTGTCTTAAACGGGGTATCTTTACATGGACCAATGTCTTAAACAGGATAAGCAAATATGTTTATTTTATAGGAACTTATAGCCACAAGCTGAATTTTTACATGTTCTTCCTTAGTGTTGACTTCCATTGACTTTGGTATTGATACCAAGCTTAATTCCCGATTGGTTATGCTAAAACAAATGTCTTAGACAGGGTATCAAAAATTGGCATTCTGTCTTAAACAGGGTAGGAAAATTAGAGATTCGTGTCTTAAACAGGGTCAGGGTTTGGGCGGCCGGGCCGCACCTCCCTACCCGAGATTCTGTCAAGTACCCCCCCCCCCCCCCCCCCCGGGCATTCGCTCGAGTGCTTTGCATATGAAAAGGTCGAAAAAGGTAATGTCTGATTCGTTCATCGTTTGTAATTTATGCTGTCGTGTAATTGAAAAGAGTTACGAAAGATTACTTCTCTCGAAAGGTTGGAAACAGTTCGATATACTCGCCGAATTTGAGAGTCTGCAAATATCTGTCCGATCGAGCGGAAGCAATTACATCTGCAGAAACTGTGTTGCGAAACTGAAAAAACGTCGAGGACTTCTCTAAGCAAATGGAAAAGTTAGAGGGAGAACTAAAAAGCTTGCGTGATAGTGAAGATTCACTGGCAGCCAAGCGTGCAAGAGAATTGTTGGCCGACAGTCGTGATTCTCCATCATCTAAAAGAATCTGCGAAGGGTCCGATGAGAGGGTTTCCCCTGTGTTTACTTCCTCCCCGGTTCGGACACCCATATCAGTAAGATAAGCAACTTGGTCTTCCATAAGCGATCGCAATGGCGATATCACAACGACGACACTTGAACCGCGAGGCTTTTCAAACAGAGCGTCCGCTGCGATCGGAAGACATTGGAAAGTCAAAGATTTGCTGTAGCCTGTCGGCAGATTCACGAATACATTGTGACCTTTAAGAAATTCCCGTAGCGTGTCTTCCTGTTTAGGAAGAAGTTGATCTATTTCAAACTGTTCTTTTACAGCTTTAAATGCTCTTTGCCAAGCTTCTTCAGTGATGTCCGCCATTACACGGGAAAAACAAACAAGAACTCTGCGTGACCAACACGCGATGTCAATTTGTCCAATCACAAAGCGCGTTAGAAAGAAATATGAAACTAGCCAATCAGGATATCGAATATCGGATATCGGATATCGGAACAAGCTTTTCGGCTCTGTTGCGCAGACGGACTATACCGGCGGTTTAGACTGTCTGCGACGCAGGCTAGAAAAAACCTGTCATAACAGAGAAATATGAGATCGATTACGTGTTGCTGTACAGTTTGGAAATAATAAAATACAATTTCGAAACATTTTCAAGCAAACATTGCTTACGAAAGAAAGAACATTAGTTACAAAGTTGAGTCGAATGAATGCGGGACGGAAGAACTCTTCTCTTACTCCAAATAAAGCAGCAAAGCCTGCGGAGAAATCCGAAAATTCAGATGCGTGCCGTCTTTGTGGCATTTATTTTAAAATTTCAGTCGGTAATTTCGGCGGAAAAAACAAGTACATTTCGACGGAAAATCTATTTAAGATCCCCCAAAGGGCTGGAGTTGCCAAAATTCCTCTCGTCGATCTTTTAAAAATACATCTTGGTGTTGAAGTGGATCCACAGGATGGAAAATCTTCCCGTGTGTGCGCTAAGTGTGCACTGAAGATTCGCAATGCAAGTACCTTGTGCGAGTTTATCAGGACAGCTCTTAACTGCGAAACACCGATGAGGAAAGCCAAGGAGAGCAACGTTTGAAACGATTGAACATCGTTTCGCCGCAGAGAAACATCAAGAAACATCGTGCCTATAGCTCGCCATCGACTTCAAAGCAGCCCAAGCAAACATCCCTACCCCGGGAAAACCCCTCGCGTTTACCGCCAGCGAAAAGGCTGGTGCTCTTCGAGCACCCAAATATCGAGCCAGAAACTTCGCCGGTATCTCCAGTCATTCTGAGGGAAACAGCGTCGACTTCAGAGCAGTCTGCAATTTTGGACTTTTCCCTTGAAAATCCAGCGCTTTTACCGCCAGCGGGAAGTCCTTTGCTTCTCGAGAACAACCAGCAGAGCTTTCCCCCATTTCCTTCGCTAAAACAAAACTTTGATAAATTAAACTCTTTCCAAACCCAGTCGGAAGAACCGCCAAAACATCTTTTCCATCCATTAAATTAGCAACAGCCTCTTTCTGATCGCGCTTCAGCACTATTCCTCCAAGACGACTTTCAGAAAGACGATCAAAATCAAAACATTCCCCAGAAAATTCCTCTGTAATCGAAACGCGAAGTGATGAATGTCACATTCCGTCACTCAACTTGTCAACGCTCCGCTTCGGTCTAATGATTTCTATTGTGAATTCGACCAATCAGGTACTGCCGTTGCTGGAGCAACGGCAGCCGTGAACATGACATGGAGGGAAGACGTGACAGTCCCCCTATTTTTTCCGCTCCTCCACCCCCACGCTATTAACCACCAGCGCCCCTACCCACAGGCATTTTGTACTCTCCCCAGGTTTCGCTCGCACAAAGAAAACAAGATAGCGGCCTCTCGAACTCAACGATTGATCTCCGCGACTTCACGGAAAAATAGGGGACTGTGAACAGCCTATCCTTTCGTTGCCGTGAAATTTTTATTGTTTTGTTTATCGCAATCCCGAGAATTGGTATTTTTCATAAGGTCACTACCACTGTAGTTTTTGTAAATTTTCCACTTTAAGCTATTTTTCGAAGATCTTGAAAACGGCTGCATAGATTTATTTGAAACTTCCACAACACATTCTTGATAATACAAAAAATTTAATTCCAAAGTTTCATTAACACTGATTTATTGGAACACGTCCAAATTTATCAATAAAGAACGCGTTTGCACCGACGAAAAAGTTGAGTAAACACAACATTGTGACAAAAATCGAAATCAAACATACATAATTTTTTATCCTTGTATATTTGATGTGCAGTACTCCATAGTTTCAGATACTGGTGTTTGTTTTTTTTACATCAAACCTGATTCGCCTAGAATTCAAGTTTAACTGATTTTGTGCTTTTCTCTTTATCATTATCTCTTTATCGATTTTCCTAAAAACAAACTTCAATCCAGGTAGTGTAAATTTGACATCGATCCGAGTCCGGAAGGTCTGCCTAATGACCAATTTAAAATGTTAGTCATGGTCCAGAAAAAACTGTACTGAGACACCTTAAACATATGAAAATACGTGGTCAATTTTCTCCATTTGCAAATTTTTCACATCGATGGTGTTACCTAAAATCCAATAATATTAGTTCCCTTCACGCTTCACAATGTGAAAAGAGTTCGCAACGTATCCAGTTGTTGAGCTATGGTCCGGACCTCTGGACTGGAGACTGAACGGTTTGGTTTACGGTAAATGCCATTACGTAATCAGCAGACTGGATGATATTACGGTTGGATATTCGGTTAATACGGTTGTGAATGAATAACAACAAAGGTTTTTAAATTGACACCGCTATGTCAGCATCACTCGCCATACCTATAAATAACTAACATTTGCTGTAGTGCACTTCAGGATGACATTAAACTACTGCCTTCATTAATTTTGGAGAGCTTATGGAATTGCAGCATTGAAGAGCCCAAAGACGCGTAGGCGTTATCAGGCGGGCAGACTCGCAGCACAGGTTCATTTCCGTGCAAAGGTATCTAGACGAAATGTGGCAAAACTGACGTACTGTATTCCGTCACTGAACTTTCAGTGTGCGAGCGGCTGAAGTATCGTATAGCGTGGACATCTCAATCACAAATTTGTGAGTACCAAGTTACTTTTCAAAGATATATTCTTTGTAATTATAACTGATTTAGCAGGAACAAATTGTTGACCATTATTTGTTTTTTAAACGCTGAACAGCAAAGTGGAGAAAATTTTCAGTTAGAATTGTGATACAGTAAACTCTCTCTTAACGGACACCTTTATAAAACGGACACCTAGAGTTGGTCCCGTTTCCTACTTATTTTCAGTCATTTTACTGTAACTAAACGCCCTCTAGGACGGACACCTCTCTAAGATGGACAGTAGGAGCCGGTCCCCTCTGGTGTCCGTCTTAGAGAGAGTTGACTGTACCATTAAAAATTTTTGAGAGCAAATTTTATAAATATAACGGAGGTGTTAAATGTGTGGTAGTTTTGAGCCTTTCAAATTAACAACAGTTTATAAATATAACTTAAACGGATAACTCATAAGCGCACAAAATTGAAAGAGTAGGAATGGACAGGAAACTGCTTGCATGGCAGTGCAGCGCCTAACGAAGCTATTTTGACGCACCGTGGTGAATCTTTTGTGTTACCTTTTATTTCTGATATTTTGTCTGCTTTTTGCAGCAGGGTCTAAAGCACTCATTATGCGATAAAAAATGAACGCGTTTCTGGAGTTCTGGATCTCGTCTTGCTAACTTAGCCATAATGTAATAAGTGAAAGTCCTATGACCTTCCTTCTGTCTTTATAGTTGTGTTGTGAATACAGGCCACACTTCATTGGTTTGTTGATTGTCATCGGAATTATTTTAGCCAATCAGGTCATTTGTGGCTCGCGGAATGAGCGATAGTTTTCATTGTCATGTTATGTTTAGTCTGTCCATGTGATCAGAAACTGATACACGTGATACGTGATACACGTGGGCGTATGGTGGCACAACTAGAAAGTCGTATTAAAGGAGGAACTTGCCAAAATACATAATTATAACTTATGTGCATATCAAGTGTTGTTGCGAACAGGTGACATCCAAGAAGGGAAATCGTAAGTACCAAATTTACTTGTTTCATAGTACATACACATACAGGCAAATACAAGGCGCAGTTGAAGAGAATTTTGTGGTTAACAGTTTTAGCATACAGGTTATACCGTAAAACTGACGGGATAGCTTCATTAGCGCATGACTGGCATGGATGAACTGGACTGAATCGCCTGCTTGCAGAAGTTTACAAACAACGGTACAGCGTCATACGAAGCTGCTTTGACGCTCTGTGGTAAATTTTATACCTACTATTTCTGATATGCTGTTTGCAACAGTCGAAATATACGGATTTTTTATGCGGAGAAATAATTGAAATTTACCAGGAATTTTATGTACCTCGCTTTTGTCGTTTGTTTCTTCAATTCTTTGCAGTGAGGCTTCCGGTTTGATTTGGCTATTTGGGTAGTTTTCAGTTCCACTGGTTCTCGGCACCCTATACATTTATGCGATCTATCTTTTTTCCAAGGATGGGTACTGAGACAAAAAAAGCGAACGGATTCACTAAAAGAAAGCTACTGTACATTTGCTCTTTCATATCTATGTAGTTTGTCTATAAGTCGATACGGACGCTCACCGAGCTTGGTTGTCCTTGATGGCTAATTTACTGAACTAGTTCAACCAAACGCTTGGCATTCAGACCAGATTGGCGAGATTGCTTTTTGTCTTTTATTTTGTTATTGTGAATATTTAACAAAATGTTTTTTTCTTATTTTGTGAGCCAGTTTGTTTCACCATCCGCCGAAAAACAATACAATGGGAACAAAGGCCATCCTGTCAAAAGGGTTGACATGCAATAAAAAAAGATGCACGCCGTAAGACAATACGAAAGATATAAACATCGATATTAATGAGGTTCTCTTTTGTTTCTTTGCATATTTTACCTTAAACCGTGCACACTTTTATTTTACAAAATTAATGGAAACCTTTTTATAAAATTGGTGCGAAATAAAACTAATTAACAAAAAGCGTTGCGATCGAAGGATCGAGAACCCGGAACTATGAGCCTTGATAGCTTAGCCATGTTCTGAAGTGTCGCAATCTAAAAGAACCAGAGAACGGAATGTGTCTTCTCGGTTCACTTGTTTCGCCGCCACTATCAACAGCACCTATTTCATCACAGTTGGAACATGACTAATGTTTAGTTCAGAACAGGGTCAAGAACGTTACGCCTACTTCGTGTAGAAAGAGGATTACAATCAGTAATCATGCATACATAATGTCGTTAACATGGTTAAAGAGCGTGGGTGAGCATGTAAAAATGTCGAGAGAATAATATAAAAGGAAAAACAACGAGGCTGAGCGATAACCACGAATTTGCAGTTCGCGGCTGGAATACGTAGACAGCATGAGGAATCTCCACTCGTGGACTTTGTTCGATGAAATTCTTTTTGCTTTGTTCCCTGCCACTTCTCTTGATCCAAGGTTGGTAAAATGAGTCACTCTGTTACCATTAGATGTAATTTCTCTCTAGTCCACCACAATCAATTCAGTTATAAACTCTGTTGTGACTTAAAACTTCGTTGTTCATTTGGGAAAAAAATTACTAAGGAAAAAAACTTTGAGATGAAAGCACTCTATTGTCGCTTGAAGCTCGGAGGTCCTCAACAAAAAGTTAAGATCGCCTTGCCCGAGACGTTTGTGGGTTAATGGAGCAGAACGTATGGAAATGGCTTTAAAGCGTCAGAGAAAGGAGTATGGAATATTTACTGACTGATTTAGCAGGAAAAAAAATATTTATTTTTAAAAGGTTAAACAGCAAACTGCAAAGATTTTTCAGTTAGGATCGTGATGCTATTATTTTTTTTAAAGGAATCCTTATAAGTTAATAATATATTTACCAATGCTACGCGCGGTTATACTAAAATGCCAATAAATTTGTCATAGCTTAACTGCTTAAAGTGCCTATGAAGCGAAAATTTTTTTTGCATGATTGAAAAGATTACTATTTGAAATGCACAATTCCAAAGTTTGAGAATTCTACGATAAAAATTGGGAATTTTACAAGCGTTGAAAGTTGCCCTTTTATGCCTTCAAAAATGGCTAATCGATCGCGCGGCCAAAATACCACGTGACATCAAGATGTGACGTCAGTTTGTTTGCAAATGTTCAAGCAAATATGGCCGACAGTAGGAAAGGAGAGGACGATTTTGTGTTGCTGGTGCACCAAATAACCAAGGTAGCCAAAACACATCATAAACCAGGGCATAAGAATGTACCAATTTTCGTCTGAGCAGGTTTTGAGTGGAAATAAGGTGCAATTTGTACGAAGAAATCGCGCTGATTCTCCTGATTTCAACCCCACTACGAAAGCATCGCTGTGCTCGGCACATTTCGAGAGCTCGTGCTACCAGGGAAGTTCATTTATGCTCTTTAACTTGGATTTAGCCGAGGGATGAAAACTGCAGTGTTTTATGAAAAGGGACTTTTTCCTTCCAGCTTACGTGAGTGCAAGAAAAGACAAGGAAGCTAACAATTTCATGTTGTCGTTCCAAAATTAAAACCCCAGCAGCACGTGATGCACCTTATGTTTGCAGCGGTGTAGGAACATGTTTTCTTCGTTCGTGTTCACTTACCCTGTTCGAGTTTTGTATAGACACAATAGCTGTAAGCTTATTCCCGGTGGTCTAAAATAATGCCTGTAATGTTTTCGTTGTACAAAAGGAATTAGAGACTTGACGAAGCCTCCATGTATACCTCCTTTGTGTTGTTCTTTAGCATGATGGTTTGTTAGGGGAGTATTTGGTGTTTTAGTTTTATAAACAGTGTTGTTTCATTTCAGTGAGAATAAACAATTTATAAATTCATATATTGATATACAATCTGAATTTCATATAACGTCTTTCAAACTGGTATAATTTGACAGCAACTGTGCCATAAGGAACAGTGGCAGATATAAACTACATTGTATAATTTTTTTGGAAATAGATTTTTTTAACCTATATATTTAACTCCACTGGCACTTAAATTTATACTGCAGTCAATAACATTGTTGTGGTCATCTAAAAAAGATCCAACAATTTACTATGTTACGTCACAGGAATGGTTTGTGTTTGGTGGATATTGATCAATTCCATTTTTGTTTCACTTTGCCATGTCATGCCTTTTAGAAGTGTTTCACTCGGCTGCACAAAATATACCGGGAAACTTACTGCTGGGGGTAACCCTATGATGGACTAGCATCCTATCCACCTGAGAGGAGTGGAAATACTCCTAGTCTCTTCATACTACTGCTCAGGCTGGATGGGCCACTTGGCTCGAATGCAGACTTAACCTATTATCAGTTTAAAATGCCATTATTTAACCCTCCAAATTTATTTTTTCCCTAACTGCTTGTTTGGTTGCCAGTGAAAAATGTTAGTTGCTAAATTAAGTTCATGCTTTCAATCCTTCTTAATTTTCAGTTCCAATTTACATTGTAGTAGCCTGCGAACGCAGACATGTTTCCGGCTGTTGCTTGTCTCCGGCGAAAACTAAATCTGCGTTCGCAGGCTAACATTGTAGTTGCCAGCTCCAAAATTTTAGTTGGCATGGCGACTAAAATGGTCTTAACTTGGAGGGTTGTTATTGTTTGATTAGGTTTTGAAATTAAGGGTTGCTTCAAGTATTATTTTCAAAAGGTACATCAAGGGCATATTTGTCACATTTGGTGTAATCCTTGTTGTGAATTTATGTGGTGGCCAATACTGTACAATCTCTACAAATCATTGAGTAACCAAACGACTTACAGTACTAAAAAACAGTGCTGTCCAGGACAAGCCAGATTGTCCTGAAGGACAAAGAACTTTTCATGCTTATTTGCCTAAAAGCAAAGGCATAGGTAGACAGGTAAGTGGTCTCCTAACTAAATTGTACTGAGAAGCAAACAAAGATGAGTATGCAAAAATCCCATGCAATCAAAATTTCAGAACCGCCTATCCAATGGGCAAGCTGGATTTTTTTTTCTAGTCCTGCTATTATGGTGTGATGCAAGTGTAACTTTTTTTTATGCCTCTTCTCACCACATGCTCAAGGCCCCAAGTGTAACACACATAAATACAGACTATAATTTTGTTTTATTTCAGTCACAATGCCTGTTATCATTAAATTGTTGTTATCTAATAAAGCATATATACATGTAGATGTGAGTGTTTGACTGGAAAATCTACCACTCACGAAATTACATCAAGAGACTGTAGTGGCATATTTCTCCTATCCTCACAGGTGAGGAAATCTGTGATGTCATTTTGCACCACTGCACGGCTGCCGAACATTGCCAAATACCGGTTGAAAGATGGCGAGTGGTAGAGAATAAATTCACTGAAGCCTGTATAACTCAAATTTCAAATCATATTGTATGTCATATGACATATCTCATTCATGAGATATTGTTCTTGCCACCATGTAAATATGTACATTTGCAAGAGGAGGAAAATCGGAGAACCTGGAGAAAAACCCTCGGAGCTGGGACGAGAACCAACAACAAACTCAACCCACATATGACGCCAGGTCCGGGAATCGAACGCGGGCCACATTGGTGGGAAGCGAGCGCTCTCACCACTGCGCCATCCCTGCTCCCCTGCCATCCATGCAAGTGAATAGCCAGCAATGTGTTTTATTTCAGTTAGAATACCTGCTGTATATATTTCTATAATTGAGGCCGAGCCAAAAGACAACAACAAACAAAATCACATTTCTACTGATTGTCTATCCCACCCCATTTACCCATACAGCCAGTGCAGGATTCTCTGACTATAGGCAACTACCCACATGCATCTGCAAAAAAAACAACAACAACAAATGAGCCCAAATATCAAATTATGTCTTATGCCATCAAAAATATTATCAGTTTTATGCTAAATTTATTCAGCTTGTTTATTTGTAATTGTAAAGAATATTTGGTATGTATGTGTCATTATTTCAGGTTGTGGCTAAAACATTAACTGTGACACAAAGTCCACAGTCCACTAAAATGTATTACCTGTTATGGGGTAAAGTATATATAGGGGTGGGCCACTGTACTAAGATCTGAAAAATATTATTCCCCTCATCACTTAAGTTGTAAACAATTTTTTTTGCACCGTAGGAATTGCCCTTTATGCACTATCCTGAACAATCGCTGCACGCGGAAAGAGGACAATACTGTCATGGATCAGAACCGTGAATAATCAATAATTGTAAAAGAATTAATGTATATGCTGTGGAATTGCCCTTACTCGTAGCAGATACTAGAATTACATTTAAAAAAAGCCTTCCAAACGGTACTGCCATGTGTAAAATGTTAAGAGCAGCACCAGCTTCGACATTGCAAGAATACTTGGTATCAGGGCACCCTTCTTGGTATGAAACAACAAATGCTATCGAAATTATACAAACCATGAGTTTACTGCAATTTCTCTTTCGTTTCTGGCCTGGAACACTGCTGAAGTAAGGTCATAAAGGACAGTTTCTTGGATCCTTCCGCAGTTTTCATGTCCACTTCGATATCGGCAAGTGCTTCGTCTTCGTACGACTTTATTTTTTCGCCGAAAAATACTTCGACATCTTTCCCTTCTTCCTCCAAAATATCTTCTTCGACAGAGCTATCTGATGGTTCCAAAAAGCTACTCGATTCAGGGTCACGAGACAAGTTTTATCTCTCATAAATTTCTCCTTTGCGACTGAAAATCAATGGGCGTAAACAAAGTTTGCAAACAAACTGACGTCACACGCTGGAATTTCGCGATAAATTCGGACCCAGTCCTCTAGACATTTTTGAAGCAAAAATAGCTAACTTTTGGCGCTTGTAAAACGGACAATTTTTATCGTACAATTCTTAAACTTTGGAATTGTGTATTTTAAATAGTAAACTTTTGAATTATGAAAAAAAAAAAATTCGCTTCATAGGCACTTTAAGGCCTCTGAAATTAATGACATAGTTTATAAATAATAAAGGATATTCTCATAAGCCTGATAAGCGCACAAGCAAGAGAAACGCCACTTAAGATATCACTAACTGATTTAGCAGTAACAAATTATTTATTTTTGAACGCTTAAACAGCAGACTGCAAAGATTTTTCAATTAGGATCCTGATGCTTTTCATCATTTTTTTTTAAAGGAAACTTTATAAGTTAATATATTCACCAATGCTACGTGCGGTTATACTAAGGATACTAAGGTGCCAATAAATTTGTGATATTGGGTATTGTCATAAGCCTGATAAGCGCACAAGCAAGAGAAATGCCACTAAGGGAATGGGACAGGTAACCGCGAAACTAACTAAATCGCCTGCTTGCATGGCGGGGCAGCGTCGAACGAAGCTATTTTGACGCTCTATGGTAAATTTCCGATATGTCTTTTCTGCTCTTTGCAACAGATTTAATCTAAGCACGCTTCCGAGCGGTATAGAGCCCTCCTTATGCGATAAAAAATGAACTCGTTTCTGGAGTTCTACCTCGTCTTGCTAGCTTAGCCACAAGCTAGCAAGTGAAAGGCCCATGACCTTCCCTCTGTCTTTGTAGTTGTGTGTTTGAATACATTTCCAATCCACACTTCATTGGTTTGTTGATTGGCATCACAATTATTTTAGCTAATCAGGGCGTTTGTGGTTCGGGGAATCCCCGGCCACGATTGCGTGACATTAATCTCCTGCTCCCGTAGTCCCGCAGTCACGATGTTAATCATTAAATTAAAAAAAAAGAAATGGGACAAAAAAACATTTCAAAATAAATAAATTTGATGGAATGGGTATAGAACTAGTGCTCCCGCAGTCCCGCACTCCCGCAGTCGAAAAAAAAAAAAAAAGAAAAGAAATATCACATGGGTATACAACTAGTGCTCCCGCAGTCCCGCAGTCCCGCAGTCGCTTGTTTTCGGCTCATGGATTATAGAACGAGGAATATTCATGTGTTTCTCTTTTGTTTCCATATACAAATATTTATTGACTGCAGGACTGCGGGAGCAGAACATTAATGTCACGTAATTGTGGCCGGGTATTCTGAAGTTTAGCCGAATCCCCTAGTCAATTACATCATCACATCACTGAGGAAGTGAGAACTCGGACTTTGTTAGGATTCTAGCTTTTTTTTCTGCCCATGGTTTTTTTTTTTATCAATTGAACCAATTGTCTTTAATTATATTATGACTATGGCAGATCAGCGAGATTGCTTTCTGTCTTTTATTTTGTTATTATGAATATTTAACAAAATGTTTTTTTTTTTCTTATTTTGTGATTAAGTTTGTTTCCACCAACAAACACGTCCGGCTAGCAGAATTTTAAATCAACGAAGCTGAGCGATAACCACGAATTTGCAGTTGGCGGCTGGAATAGACAGCACGAGGAATCTCCACTCGTGAACTTTGTTTAATGAAATTCTTTTTGCTTTGTTCCCTGCCACTTCTTTTGCTCCAAGGATAATAATTCCGATTGTCATCGGAATTATTTTAGCCAATCGAGGCCATTCGTGGCTCGGGGAATCCCCTGTAGATCAATTACATCATCACATCACTGAGGAAGTGGGAATAGACTTTGAGATGTTAGGATTCTAGCTTTTTTTCTGCCCATGGTTTTTTTGATCAACTGAACCAATTGTCTTTAACTATATTATGATTATTTAAATATTTTCTTTCTGATCTTGTGAACAAATTTGCTTCCACGCTCCGCCGTCTTGGTAAATGTTTTTTTCTCCCAGTCAAATTAAAATAAAACTCTTGTTGACACTTACCATGCATGAAATTAAAACTCACGCTAACTTTTGCAAGCGTCACGTATTTGTTTTACAAAAAAACAGGTTTAAGGATATGAACGAAATAAAACTAAATAGGTAAGCCTTATCGCCAGTCCCTACATTAGGAAAAGAGAAGAAACGTTTACTATCAGTGCGGCGTTTCGCTCGCTAAACCTGTTTTCAAGTTGTTTGTTTTGGAAAGTCGCTCGCTCTTAATACATGATACCTGATTATGAAAATGTGCGAACAGAGGTTAGTTAGCGGAAAAGTTCATTTTAGTAAGAAGCATAATAATTGAACAGATAACATAGTACGGGATTGCTTATACGAGGACGTTGGAAGAAGATCGCGTAACGTGGATCTACTTTAAGCAAAATTGTAACTGATTTTACAACGTTTTTGTTTCCGAAGATTTAGAAAAAAGTGCAGTGCATTGAATGCTGAGGAATAAAACTGCGATCAACCCTCAAATAGTAAATACGATCACAAGTTGTGAAAAACAAACAACTGAGGAGGCTTTTTGTTGAAGGAAATTTCCAGTTCTTTTACATTGTCGATAGTGAAATGTGATTATCACTCTCTCGTTACTGTTTGCGTCAATATCGTCCCCTCTCTCGCTCAAGCTCGCGGTTAAAGGGGCAGTCTTACCTGAATATTTAGTACGACTTGAGAATCCAATGAAAGCAATGGAATTAATTGGAAATCCACTAATGGTTGCCTAACCTTGCTGAAGCGCACTGCACTGGCCATGAAAGTTGTTTAAAACTGGTTTGGCTTGGTAGAAAAGAAATGGTATAAAGATTGAAAACGTCGGGACGACGTTTTCAAATTTGGAGGAAAATCACTAAAAACCATTAGCGAGTGAATTTATGCTTTTTTGTCGTTCAAAGGTTATTTTGTTGATCAATAAGTGCACCTTAATAATTCTACCACAGTTTACACAAAAACTTAGAAGACCTCACGTGATACTGCCCAGTGGTCAGTGGTTATATGGTGGGCGGAATAAGTGATATGCGTGATAGTTTCCATTGTCATGTTTAGTCTGTCCATGTGATCTGAAAATGAATAGCTTGGGCGTATGCTGGCAACAAATCACACCCAACTCGAAAAAGGTCGGCACAGGTCGTGCGTGGCTAATATGTATTAAATATGTAATATGTAAGTCAGGCAGCAAACATAGTTCAATCCAACCATACGGTCAGCTTTTCTGTTTTCCGAGTTGGTAATATGTAAACAAGACAGCCGACTCGCATGCTTGTACTCATTTAAAAGAGGACTTTGGCAAAATACATATCATTCATGTGCGAATCAAGTGTTGCGGCATAGCGTGGACATCCTATAAGGGAAATCGTGAGTACCAAATTTACTTGTTTCTAAGACGCATTTTTTTTCACCCTCAACAGTACGGGTAGTACATACAGGCCAATGCAAGGCGCAGTTGAGGTGAATTTTGAGGTTAACAAATTTACCGTACAGGTTTTACCTAATAACTGACGGGCAGCTTCATTAGCGCATGGACTGGAAGCAAACGGACTGAATCGCCCGCTTGCACTTGTTTGAAATAGCGGTACAGCGCCACACGAGCATGTTTTGACGCTCTGTGGTAAATTTTTGCCTGTTATTTTTGATATGGTGTTTTGCAACAGATTAACAAACATGTATCGGAGCGGTCAGTAGGTTAGATTACCAGCCATTGTTCGGGGAATGAGCCTGGGGAGGAAAGGCCGGACTCGTTTCTCACAGGATATCAATAACCGTAATATGGGCAGCTTAAGCTCGATGAACGTCCCGGCTACGCTCCTGTCGAAATATGCGGATTTTTTATGGGGAGAAATAATTGGAATTTACCGTAAGATTTACTTACCTCGCTTCTGCCGTTTGCTTCTTCATTTGATTTCAGTGATGCTGCTGCATGGGTCTATTTATAGCTATTTGGGTAGTTTTCAGTTCCATTGATTTGCAATCTACTGTGATACATCGTTTTCCAAGGCTGGGTATTGAGACAAAAAAACCCAACGGGTTCACTAAAAAATTAGTACATTTGCTTGCATCGTTTAACTAGTTTAACTAGAACTCGATCATGCGGACGCTCATCGTCCTGTGATTTGGCTTAATTTACTGAATTACAGTTTATAAATTAACCAAACGCCCGGCGTTCACACCACATGGCGAGATTGTTTCTTGTTATTTTGAATATTTGATAAAATCTTTCTTTCTTATTTGTGAACAAGTTTGTTACTACCATCATCCGAAAAACAACACAATGAAAACAAAAGCCATCCTGCGGTCAAAAGAGTTGACATGCAGTAACTTAGGATTGAAAGATCACGCTAGGCCAATAGATTTAAACATCGATTAAGTATTAATGTGGTCTTCAGTTTGTTCCTTGACGTATTTTACCTTAAGCCGTGTACACTTTTACTTTACAATTGGAAAACGCTTGATAACATTGGTGCGAAATAAAACTGATCCGCAAAAGCATAGCGATCGAAGGATCGATCGAACCCGGAACTATGAGTTACGAAAAGTTCCTCTCGATCGGTTCATGCCGGAGCTAGTTCTAAGTTCTTAAGCCGATACATACATACATCTGGGTTATTGAGAGATTCTCAAGAAAATATTAATTCATTTTTCACTAGCCGTTGCCGCTCGGCGTCGCCGCCGTCGTCATTGCTAAAGCTCCCTATTAGGCGATGATGACATCATCGCTTAAAAAAAGATGCTTTCCGGCGCCTTACTTCGTTTTCCTTGGGATGAAGCAACTACTTGTATTGTCGGTAAAACCCTTTGAATCGGATTCTGACCCATTGCAGGTTAGACCTCCCCGACCCTACATTTTTGTCAGGTTATCCACTTCTCTTCCATGACCCAACAAATCACTAAAATGAGTTAAATTACCAAACCTAGGGCTCCAGCACTAAACACAGCGAAATGAGCCAAAATATTTTGACATCTTTATCAGTCGTTGTGTTTTCACTGCAATCCAGTCGCTAAAATAGGCAGCCAGTTTTTCTCACCGGCGATTTCCGTTTAAAGGGTATTGAAATACAGCTGATAAATATTCATTACTCCAGCACACAGGCGTTTGGTTTTCTTTGTCTGGGGGGAAATCCGCGTTAAAACCTCAGTACATCTAACTCTACTGCTTCTTTGTAAAGGTTTGGAAAGGTAAGTTGCTCGCATCGAATATTAATTTGAAACAACACATCATGGTATCGCGCATGGTCCCGCGCACAATTCAATTCAGTCGGACTTTCGCCCGTTTTTCAATTTGGCAGTCCTCGTGCTTTAATCATCCATTTACTTTCGACGTTTGGATATTTTGAGGGTAGGTGTTCCGCACTTTTCAGATCCAGAGCTCTTAGGCGAAATGCTGTTGAAATCGTACGTTACATTTCTACTGAGATGCATAGGATATATTACTGTGTGATAACACGAGAAAATGAAAACTGAATTATATTCCTGGTCAGAGCATTTATAGTGCGCGAAATTGATTTTGTAGCACTAAAAGAGATCGCTCAATTATCACCAGTGTGTTTTGCTCGAAATGATTACTATACGATAAAAGCATTCTTTTTATTAAACAAGAACTGCTTACTGAGTCAGAACCGAAGATTCACATTATTTTTGTAATATGTAAGTCAGGCCGTAAAAATAGTTCAATCGAACCATGCGGTCAGCTTTTCTGTTTTCGGATACTAATATGTAAACAAGATAGCCGACTTGCATGCTTGTACACATGTAAAAGAGGACTTTGGCAAAATACATATCATTCATGTGCGAATCAAGTGTTGCGGCATAGCGCGGACATCCTATAAGGGAAATCGTGAGTACCAAATTTACTTGTTTCTAAGATGCATTTTTTTTTTCGCGCTCAACAGTACGGGTAGTACATACAGGCCAATGCAAGGCGCAGTTGAGGTGAATTTTGAGGTTAACAAATTTACCGTACATGTTATACCTAATAACTGACGGGCAGCTTCATTAGCGCATGTGAATGAACTGGACTGGAAGCAAACGGAGTGAATCGCCCGCTTGCACTTGTTTAAAATAGCGGCACTTTGGTAAATTTTAGCCTATTATTTTTGATATGGTGTTTTGCAACAGATTAAAAAACATGTATCGAAGCGGTCAGTAGGTTCGATTACCAGCCATTGTTCGTGGAATGAGCCTGGTGAGGTAAGGCCGGACTCGTTTCTCAGAGGATTTCAATAATCGTAATATGGGCAGCCCAAGCTCGATGAACGTCCCGGTTACGCTCCAGTCGAAATATGCGAATTTTTTATGGCAAGAAATGATCGGAATTTACCGTAAAATTTACTTACCTCCCCTCTGCCGTTTGTTTCTTCATTTGATTTCAGAAATGCTGCTGTATGGGTCCTGTTTAAAGCTATTTGGGTAGTTTTCAGTTCCATTAATTTGCAATCCACTGTGATACATTGTTTTCCAAGGTTGGGTATTGAGGCAAAAACAAAAAACCCCAAACAAGTTCACTAAAAAATTATGTAAATTTGCTTGCATAACTAGTTTAACTAGAACTCGATCACGCGGACGCTTATCGCCCTGTGATTTGGCTTAATTTTCTGAATTGCAGTTTAACCAAACGCCCGGCATTCACATCACTTTGCGAGATTGTTTCTTGTTATTGTGAATATTTGATAAAATCTTTCTTTCTTATTTTGTGAACAAGTTTGTTACTACCATCACCCGAAAAACAACACAATGACAACAAAAGCCATCCTGCGGTCAAAAGAGTTGACATGCAGTAACGTAGGATTGAAAGATCATGCTAGGCCAATAGATTTAAACATCGATTAAGTATTAATGCGCATGGCTTTCAGTTTGTTCCTTGACTTATTTTTCCTTAAGCCGTGTACACTTTTATTTTACAATTGGAAAACGCTTGATAAAATTGGTCAGAAATAAAACTGATGAGCAAAAGCATAGCGATCGAAGGATCGATCGAACCCGGAACTATGAGCCTTGAATGGCTTATCGACATTCTAAAGTGTCGAAAAGTTAGGAAAAGTTCCTCTCGATCGGTTCATGCCGATCATTTAGTTCACCGTTTCTAATCACCTCTTTTAGTGCTGTCCACTTGCAAGATCAATTCTTTTTTCATCACTGGGCGCCAATCGACGAGGAATAAAATAATGCCAAATGACTACGACGATTTCGATAAACAAGAAGATGCTTCTGGAAGCTTTCCAAGGCGATATTCATGAATGCGAGTCACGTGAGTGACTAATGACGGCTAAAGACGTGGTTCACAAGCTAGTACATGAAAAAGGAAGTTAGCATGGGTTAGATTGTAATTGCCTTTGGACAACTTCATCAGGCTGTAAATCCGCTGAAACAGTAGCTTGCGTATTAGTCTATTCCTTTCCATGCGCGCGGAGCGAAAGATAGTGTTTGCCTTAAGGGCTGCATCGCAGAATACCCGGCCCGCACTTTTTGCACATCACTGAATAACAAAAGTGCCTATTGTGTTATGCCTAGTTCAAGACTGAAGACAAGTAAATGCACTTAGACAAAGAGCGCAAGAGAAATAAGCCGGTTGTCGAAGGAAAGGGTGTAACGTATCAAAATCACTAGAATGGTGAAACCGCCGTTGTAAATTATTCGAAGTGGTTCTATTTCTGCGCTTTCCATTCGCTAAATTGGAGGCATTTCCTTTGTTCAATGCCTCGGTCTAGTTTTGCACCATGACCTAAGTGATCTGACACAATATAATTTCCACTTCTTTTACATTGTCGATATTGAAGTGTGTTTACCACTCGTTCGCTATTTATACTGCGCCAACATCGCTCGCACTCTCGCTCAAGCTCGCTTTGTATCAACGCGGAACCTTAAGTAATCAGTGGTTATATGGTGGAATGAGTGATATGGTTGATATTGTTTCCATTGTCATGTTCAGCATGTTTAGTCTGTCCATGTGATCTGAAACTGAATTGCGTGTGGTTTCCCAATCACGCCCGACTTGAAAGACGGCACAGGTCGTGGGTTCGCTGATCCGTATTAAAAAAAGACAGGCGATTCGCATGCTATTATACATGCGAGGATTAGAATGTGGCAAAATACAAATACCGCATCATTCATTTGCGAATCAAGTATTGCGGCATAGCGTGGACATCCTATAAGGGAAATCGTGAGTACTAAAGCTACTTTAGATGCATTTTTTCACGCTTAACAGTGCGGGTAGTACATACAGGCCAATGCAAGGCGCAGTGGAAGAAAATTTCGAGGTTAACAAGACCAGAAGGATCGCGGCCTCTGGGAACGAGAATTAACAAATGTAGCTTAAAGGTTATGCCGTATAACTGACGGATGGTTACATTAGCGCATACGGGATGAACTAGACTGGAAGCAAACGGACTGAATCGCCTGCTTGCACTTGTTTAAAATAGCGCTACAGCGTCACAAGAGGCTGTTTTGACGCCTCGTGGTTGTTTTGAAGCTGATAAAAAAATTATTTATCGGAGCGGTCTGGAGCTAAGGCACTCATTCTGCGACAGAAAATTGACTCGTTTCTCAGAGGAATAACCGGCCAAAGCTCGATGAACGTCCCAGCTACGCTCCAGTCGAAATATGCGGATCTTTTACGGGGAGAAAAAATTGAAATTTAGCGGAAATTTACTTATCTCGCTTCTGCCGTTTGTTTCTTCATTTGATTTCACTGCTGCTGCCGGGTCGATTTATAGCTATTTGGGTAGTTTTCAGTTCCATTGGTTTGCACTCTACTGTGATACATCGTTTTCCAAGGCTGGGTATTGAGACAAAAAAACCCAACGGGTTCACTTAAAAATTTAGTAAATTTGCTTGCATAGTTTAACTAGTTTAACTATAACTCGATCATGCGGACGCTCATAGTCCTGTGATTTGGCTTAATTTACTGAATTACAGTTAACCAAACGCCCGGCATTCACACCAGATCGGCAAGATTGTTTCTTATTTGTCTTTCATTTTGTTATTTTGAATACTTGACAAATTCTTTCTTTCTTATTTTGTGAGCAAGTTTGTTACCACCATCACCTGAAAAATTAACAAGACAATGAGAACAAAGGCCACCCTGCGGTCAAAAGAACTGACATGCAGTAACTTAGGATTGAAAGATCACGCTAGGTCAATAGATATAAACATCGATGGCTGTCAGTTTGTTCCTTGACTTATTTTACCTTAAGCCGTGTACACTTTTATTTTACAATTGGAAAACGCTTCATAAAATTGGTTCGAAATAAAACTGATCAGCAAAAGCATAACGATCGAAGGATCGATCGAACCCGGAACTATGAGTCTTGAATGGCTTATCGACGTTCTAAAGTGTCGAAAAGTTAACGAAAAGTTCCTCTCGATCGGTTCATGCCGATCATTTAGTTCACCGTTTCTAATCACCTCTTTTAGTGCTGTCCGCTTGCAAGATCAATTATTTATTCATCACTGGGCGCCAATCGACGAGGGGTAAAATAATGCCGAATGACTGCGACGATTACGATAAACAATAAGATGCTTCTGGAAGCTTTCCAAGGCGATATTATGAATGTGAGTCACGTGAGTCACTAATGACGGCTAAACACATGGTCCACAAGTAAGTACATGAAAAAGGAAGTTAGCATTCGTTAGATTGTAATTGCCTTTGGTCAACTTCGTTAGGCTGTAAATCCGCTGAGACAGTAGCTTGCGTAACAGTCGATTCCTTTCCATCACCTGCGCGGAGCGAACGAGGATGCTTAAAATAGATATCTAGTGTTTGCCTTAGGGCTGGATTGCAGAATACCAGGCCACTTTTTTTGTATAACCATTGAATAACAAAAGTGCCTTTTGTGTTATGCCTTGGAAATGAACTAAGACAAAGACAAAGAGCTCGAGAGAATTAAGCCGGTTGTCAAGAGAAAGGGCAACCTAGGTCACATAAATCGGAAATTTAATGAATAGCTGAATTTTCTTTTGATACGAAGTAGACCATGACAGCACTCAAGACAAGCGAAAATTTACAAGGTGAAAGGTTGCCATGCCCATTGATCACTGACACAGAATAGAAAAAGACGTAACTCGGCTCAGCTACATGATCATCATCTTAGCGGGACAGAATTTGGTTGTCCTGCACGTGTTCGCTCTTTGTTAAATGGCTCCAGCATCATTGCTGTGGGTCAGCGAGGTAATTTATACGCGGAAAAATTCCTCGTCTTCTGGTGTCTAGTTCTTGCTTAATATTTTGTGCACATTTTCCCATATTTTTTAATACAAAGTCAATGATTATTAATCGCCGCGGCAGTGTTCAAAATCACCGTGAGGAAAACGGCGTGGCATTCTCTCGATACTATTTACCTGTTTTTAAATTCAATTCCAGCTCAGATAAGTATTATTTAAAGACTAGTGTTTCGTTGATTGAATGGAGTTACAAATTAGCTGATTGATATTTAATGTTAGCCTTGATTGACAGTCGATGGCGCAATCGAATTAGTTAAGTTGACCTTGAGATCAAATGGCACGGTTTTCAGTTGTAACATAGTTAATAGAGAGAAATGGTTAGGAAGTCCGGCAAACATCAAAGGAGCAAACAAAGAAGCCAAGATTTAGGTTGGAAGGTCCATGGCCATGCACATCTTTTGTTTTGTGCTCATACACTATGCATGAATTACGTAATGGCAATGTTTTTATTGGTTAGTTGTATGAGCACAGGTTTTGTGCGCGGTCAACCCCCAAAATAGGGAACAAAAACCTATAACAAAGAGCTTTGCCAGGCTTCATAACCATTTCCCTCTATTAACTATGGTTGTAAAGAGCAAAGAAGAAAAGTACTGTTCCTCGCTAGCTAACCTGTAGTTTTTGTGCTGACCCGTTTCTGTCCTGTTTTGCTGACCTGTTCTGTAGTAATTTCTGACTGAATAACGCCACAGAAGTAAGTAATTTGTTTTGTAACCAGTTTGATTTTCAGTATCGTAATTTCGTATTTTCCTCGTGTAATTTCATGAATCAGTCGCTGTCAGATTTCTTAAGAATTATGTATTGTCTCTTACAGATCGAATAAAATCAAAGAAAGAAATATACGATTCGTATCCAGTCAATTACTCGATAGCCACTTTTATCCCCGGATCAACTAGGCCATACTGATATATGCCTCTGGTCATTCGGAATAATCAGGAAACAAACTAAATCGTCGATTGTGTGTGTTTTATGTTAGGCGGCTTCTAACGATTAATTCTGGAAATTAAATCGCCACATGCACAATTGATTTTAAAAAGAATTCGAGAATAATGTAAGGCGGCCAAAATGAACTTTAAGGTGTCTCAATACCGTTTTGTCTGGACCATACCTACCATTGTCTATTGGCTGTTTAGCAGACTTTCCGGACTCGATCAATGTGAAATTTACACCACCTATTGGAATTCGATTGAAGTTTGATATAACATATTTCTTAGGAAAATCGATATTTCCATGGCAATGATAAAGAGAAAATCACGAAATCAGTTAAACTTGAATTCTACGCGAATCAGATTTGATGTAAAAAAATAACACCAGCATCTGAAACTATGGTGTATTGCACATTAAATATTCAAAAATAAAATAAATTCTGTATGTTTGATGTCGAATAAATCGCAAATATATTTCAAACCATGCTTTTTGCATGATAATGATAAATGGACCGAGATGCAGGCATTGCGTTGACGAAATTACTTCAAAATAACCCCAAAATGTGTATTTAACCTACCTTTCGTTGCCGTGAAAGTTTTGTTGACTTTGTTTATCGCGATCCCGGGAATTTGATTTTTTCATACAGGCACTACCATTATAATCTTTGGTAAATGTTCCACTCTTAGTAATGTTTCGAAAATCGATTTTTTTTGCAATTTTCACGACACATGCTTGATAATACAAAAAAGAAAATTATTCCAAAGTTTCAGTTTTCGGGGGACGGAACAAGCTTTCGGTTGCTGGTTCGCAGACGGACTATACCGGGGTTTAGCACGGTACGGAACACGGGGATCGGTTGTTTCTAAACTCGCCCAGCCCATCGGTTGTCTGCTAGTATAGACAACCAATTAATGTTAGATTTTTGTCACAATTTTGCGTTTACAGCTTTGATTCCTCGTAACTGAATGGACAACGGAGCAAATGGCTTGGCGGACTGGTTTCTGGTTAGACACACGTCAGACCTTGCCTTGTGTTCTCAGTTGCTTTCTCGAGCAACAGGGAGATTAGCCCAGGTAAAATTGTACACTTAGACCCGCAGTTACCGGCGGAGGGGGAATTTTGGGGGGTGGGGTGGGGTGGGATAGCGGGGAGGCTCTGAGAAGTGTATAGGATAATAAAAAAATTATTTTTTCTATATGTTATGCGAGAGCCTGAGTAACATGGGGGTAGTAAGGATGGTTTTGTCTTTTTTTTTCGTGTCAGTTTAGAGCAGGTTGTTACTTCTGATATTATTGAATTATTACAGTTATGGCTATAATTCAGGGGCATTAATTATAAAAACGTACTAAAATCTTTACGTGTGTTACGGAGAATTTACCGTATTCGAGTCATTTCTATGTTTAACCGTATTTAGCATTTTAAAAACACTTACAAAAGCCAGCAGCACCTGATTAGCCAAAAATAACCTGTTGATCTATTATTTTGGTCGTTTAATATAAAAAGGCGTACAGTTTAAATAATAGATCGTTCCTTTTTACTTCCGAACTTTTTGTGTCACTTATTTTTAGTAATAGCGATTGTTTTGGTTTATTACCGTAGCTAATTACTTAAAGAGTTCCGCGCTTGTCACATTTCTAAAGAGTGTTACATTTTCTTAGTATTTAATTCAGTTTTCGGAGTGTTTTGCTAAATAAGCCTCGTGCCGATCTCGCCTCTGCTGTTCACTTGAATAGGATTAATTAACTACCTGTTGGTTGCTGACTCATCGCGTTTTTATTATGAATACAGTTCTTGACACATCTGGTTGGTTAATTAATGTTCAGGTACTTAATTTGTTGGAAGTGTGATCGGTCGGCAAGAAACCGCTCGTTAACACTTCAAGATTTATTAGCTATTCACTAGTTTTAATTTCGTTCGGTAGTTTTAATTAGTGTAATTTTAGTTGTAACTTTCTCCGCCAAGCAACGAACACTTTTAACAATAGACTCGGAAAGTTAAGTTAGAATTTTTATTAGGTTGCGCTATCCTCAAAGGACTTGTAGTCACTTTTCACATTCTGGTGTTAGCGCACTTATTATACTCTGTTAACAATAGACGCGTGTACGAATCATATATAAGTAACCGCATTTGTAAAGGTTTTTGGGATTACATTTCTTGGATTACATTTCTTCGATCACATTTCTTCGATTACATTTCTTCGATTACATCGAAGACTACGATTACACACTAAGTTGGAATAAATTGCTGTTGGATCCAAGCTGAGTTGTTGCTGTTGCTGTCCGTCCAGTTCGTGGTTAGATCCCGGTACCCAAGAGTGTAACGGCTCTTCCTTGCAAGCGAGTGCCCCGTTTGAGTCTAATTTTCCCCGCAAATTATCGTCGCAGTTGTCTCGTATCTCAAGTTCAGAGTTCGCCCGTGTTCCCGTACGCCCACAAGGAAAAACGTACCGTTACACGTGCTTAAAAAAAAAACAGAGTATAAGTGAAATAATCATTCTGTATGAAATAATCATTCTGTATAGCCTAGGGCCTATATGAAGGTTTGCGTTAGCATCTAGCTTTATCCTGACCGTCCTGTCTATTTGTAGTACTCATAGGAATAGAAAAAAGTTCAAGCAACATTGATAAACATATTCTCGTGCGCTTGTAAATATTTCACTGAAGTTAGAAGTTCCTGCATCTGTTGTAATAAGTAGGCAGCGAAGTCATTTCTAAGACACTGCATGTATACAGCATGGCCGATGTTGAAGCGAAGAAAAGTTCTTACTGTTGAATTTATTCAATAGAATACCGAAACAGAGGTACTGTTGCCTCCAGCACCTCTTCCCTCGTACATGAGCGACAATGTTGTTGATTCAGTGGAGTCTACGAACAACAGTCCACTTGCATTAGTGCAAGGAGTCACCAGAGCAACAGCTTTAATGCACAGGGCGATGGAGGAAAGGGCGGAACAGGAACGGTTCCGAAGGGAAATGAACAGAAGGGAAAAAGAGATAAGAGAACAAAGAGCAAGAGAAAGGATAGAAAGAAAAGCAAGGGAAATGGCGGAGGCTAACAAGTGGCCGTCGCAACAGGAAGCAATTCCTGGACCCGAGTGTAGCCTCAATGAGACGGTAAGTAGCTTTTGCTTTCAAATTTTTAGAATTAATTATTGGGAAGACAACAGTTTTGTTGTCAAGGGTCCCTTAACCTTTCACATGTCTCAGACAGGATGATGCCAAGACTCCAATAATGCTATAGATTTGAAGATAAAGTGTGACACCTCTATATCAGTCTATGTCTTATCCGTCCATCTACCCGTCCGTCCGTCTGTCTGTATGTCCATAAAATGTGCTGCCACAGATATGTCGGCACTCACTTAAGTAAATAATGATAACGATAATGATAATGATAATGATAATGATAATGATAATGATAATGATAATAATAATAATAATAATAATAATAATAATAATGAAAATTTGCATTGCGCTAAAATTATAAAATATTTTAAAGCGCTTTACAAGACTATTGTAGAAAATTGTTATAAAATACTAGAACGATAAACTATTAAAAAATATTAACATTATTATTTTCAGAAAACGATCATGCCTAATTAATAAAAAAATATTAAAAGAAATCGTATGCAAGCTTGAAAAGGCGTGCCTTTAACTTTGATTTTAAAACAGTAATATTTGGACTGGATCGTATTTCAAGTGGCAGTTTGTTCCAGAGCGATCACCAAAGGTCTTGTGATTAGTTCTTGGGACCTTAAGGACGCCCTGGGCACAGGAACGTAGCTGATGAGTTTTACTGGAATGGGGTTGTAGAATTTCTTTAATACATAAAGTAGTAATATCGGAGTCCATCAAATACCACTTCGGGCGCACCCGCCAAATTTTGCCTCTTTCCGAGACTAGTACTCCGGGGATAAACCCCTTCGTACTAGGGAAAGAGGCAAAAGGCGGGTGCTGCTCAGTAGTATTTGATGGACTCCGATATTACTACTTGGAAGAAAAGAACAAACCGAATAAACAAACGAGCCGCGAGACAAAAGATAGCGAAGAATAAAGCAAACCGCCAAATATCAGCCACCACCACGCGAAAACACCCAATTAGAGGTAAATATGCAAACTGAATATACCCGAGGTTAATATGCAAAGTGAATATACCCCGTCAACAATGGATAAAGAAGTCATAGAAAAAATACTATTAAAACAACAAAAATACGACGTGTGGAAAGCCGCAGCAAATTTAATAGTAACACTAGAGAGGGAAGACGCATTTGAAATTATAAATAGCCTTCCGGAAGAACCTCTACTATATTCCAAAGAATTTCTTGAACACGCGTATGAAAATCACAAAATCCCGGAAATTATTAAAAGTAAAGGGCGGGAAGTGCTCTACAATGAATTAATGGCAGAAATTAAAAACTATTGCAAATATCGAATAAAAATGAGGGAAACAAAAGGGTGGAAAGAAGTGAACCTGCAGATCAGACAAGCGCCAAAATGTCGACACGAAGGGAAAATAGTGATAAGCCGCTGCTGCCCAACCTGCAAAAAAATTGAGCACAACAACCACAGTTGCAGCAAATGCACAACAAGCGAAGACCTGGAAATGGAATTGGCAGCATACGAGTACGACCCGAGATTAGTTTATTTTGTAAAAAGGCTCTGCAAAGTCTGCAAAATCAGCAAAATTCAAAATGAAACAAGCGCGGCGGCGTGACTAGAACAACAAGAAGAAGTCGACTTAACAGACATGGAAGAGTACGATTTGACGGGAACAGGAGAGCCGGTTTACGAAACACCAATCATGACGCCGCAGCTGACCCGCAGAATAATGGCAAATGAGTTTAGCCAGGACCAGGTAGAGTACATAATAAAGAAAAGTTTGCACTTTTAAGAAGCAGCATCAAGAATAGCTTCCACAGCTTGAGCGGTAACAAGTTTGACATCATTTACCCACGAGGGGGAAGAAAGGTCTTTGAAAGCGAACACGAGCATGTGGACCAACACAATCATTCAGTCACGTGTATATGTAAATTGATATTTTTTTGCGCGCATTTGGAGAAAAGTGGCAGCAAGTTATCAAACATGGACATAGCTGAATCAATGCAAAAACTCACACCCGAGCAAAAAAAGCTTTTTAATAAAAAACTGGCTGAGATAATGGCGGAAGCAGCGAAAAAGTTCGAAGAAGAAATAAAAAAATATCAAGAAGACCCCAATGTGTATATCGATGGAATGAAAATCAAGAAGACCCTAAACCAATGTATCCCATACACGGAGGAAAAATGGGCAGAATACCAGCGGGACAAAGCCGCCAGAGACAATAAACAGCTAATAAGCTTCATAGATAAAGTATTCTTCGAAGACGGCGGGCTGCAATTTAAAGAAACGCAAACAAAGTGAATAAACAGGTTAACAACATTTAAACGTTATGGACACATTAGAACTAATTCAAGCACTTCCGGCAGAACTTCGAGAACAAATCCGCAAGGAGTATGTAAAAATCAAACTCTGGCAGCGTAAAATGCTTGGCTGGGCTGAAGTACACCAAGATTTGCAGAAAACCCCTTTTTGTCAAAGACGGCAAAGGCTTGTGAAAGTTATGTTTTGTCTTGAACACGCAAATTGCGGCGTTGATGGGATATGTGTTCCGTGTATGCGAAAAGACTCCATCATTCATTGCGCTTCCCCAGACATAGACGAATACAACAGCCCCAGACGCTGTGTTGAGATATGCGATGATGAATTAGAACATAAATGGATCCATTGTAAGGTAAATGGTTTAGACCCAATGCGAGAAATCATAATGGAATTTTACTGAGCGCCGGAAAAACAATATTTAAGTGAAGTTTGTTGAACAAATAACACAAGGGTGACTGTTTATTTTTCTGCTTTTTGATTACCTATAATAAGAATCATCTATTAAAACTAAACTTACAACTGCATATTTTGCAATTCTTGGGGGTGAGCTAAAAGGATTATGACCAAGTCCAATGAAATGCATCCCCAAATAATCTCCCTCATTTAATTTAATTCTTCGATCACCACTTAAACGGGGTGCCACATATTGGTAATTGACACCATCGATATTCCTTATACTTTTAAATACCACATGAGATATTGGATCGATTGGAATCTTCACACCTATTTTTTCAAAAGCCCTATCATGTTTATTATTAGAAATTGCTAAACCATCAAGGAAGCAAGGAAATGGTACTAATACACGCCAGTCATTTCCGAATTTAACATATTTTCTATCACTTGGAGGATTCAATTGTTCATTTATATCCCAAGCTCCAGGTATTATTATTTTAGGGCGGAAATCTTTGAACGCATAACCGTTTAGATCTAAATCTTTTTGTAATTTGATTGTATCGTTGACTATTGTGTAGCCAGGAGGATCATAATTTTTTATTTGAAAAAAGTTCATATCTAAATCTGTTTGTAGAGTAAAATCACCGGAGGAATCGAGAAAGAAAACATCATCGTAAATAATTCCGTCTATATCTGATTGATACCCCTTTACACCGTAAATGATTAAAGCGGCCTTTTCACTAGGTGCTGAACCATCATAACCCGGATTTAAAATGTCAAAATAGATAGTGTCGTCATTCTTATCTTTTGATTTGTAAGTATTAAAAATGATCCTCATATACGGAGGGTTATGGGTGGCAAAGCGTTTGGTGTGGTAGGTAATAGTACTGGAGGCCAACTTGTTTAAAGGGTTAAGAAACCAGTTTTGGTCGTTTTTGTTTTTAGGGTAAAAGAACTCAACACATATAGTGTACTCTCCTTCTTTTAGAGGTGTTTTATTCAACGCCAAACGCGAGTTGAAAGAATTGTTACTTGTTTTTATAATGTTAAAAGTGTAAGCCTTTTTATTGACACTGTGAAGGTTGGATGTAAAGTCTTCAACGGTAACAGAAGAAATATTGTTTACAGCTGAAACACCAACCCTTTGGGTTAAAAAACCTAAGTCATTCTTTTTATGGGCGTGCCCAGTTGTAATTGCAGAGGAGCCCACATATTTTTTCATTGAAGTAAGATTGACAGCATCTTGATCACCGACAGGATTTGCGAGCTGTTTGATTGCATGGTCGTTCATGACAATGTCACCAGCAATGCTAGCGGTTGATACATCCCCACTATCACCCTTTTCCCCTTTTTCACCTTTTGGTCCAATAGCGCCTCTCGAACCCGCAGGTCCAGTTGCTCCAGTGGGTCCCGCGGGTCCTGTAGCTCCGGTTGGTCCCGTAGGTCCCGTTGCTCCCGCAGGGCCAGCAGGTCCGGTCGGCCCTTGGGGTCCAGTATCACCTTTTAATCCTTTTTCTCCAGCATCACCTTTATCTCCTTTAGGACCTTGTGGGCCAGTATTGCCCTTATCACCTTTTTCACCTTTAGGGCCACGCGCTCCAGTTGCGCCAGTTGGACCAGCAGGGCCGGCAGGGCCGGTTTCCCCTCGGATTGAAGTAGACTCTTCATGTGTTTGAGTTGCACCCGTCGCACCGTTAATAAACCCCATCTCTATATATTTTCATCAAAATTTTTAAGTGTGGTTTTTTTTGGTTTGTCGTGGTATAAAAAAGAATATTTAGCATCGGTAGCCCTTTCAAGCAGCTCTCTGTCAATTCCTAATTCATCGGCAATACGGTTATTTTCTTTGGGAAGAAAGTTGAAAATGCAAAAGTGGCTACAATTATCTCGGATGTTTTTGGGGACCTTAAAATAGCTTTGAGAAAGATAAATGACGCTGCAATTGCGGTGGCGACCGTTGATAAAATAATCGATAATGTCGTTTTGGTTGCTTTCACAAACCATGTCATCGAAAATTACAATCTTTTGATTGTCAGTGGACAGCATCTCCAAAGGAATAACATCGTTGGCGCCTTCAATAACATTATAGCCAGCCACAGGATTGACTCTTGTGTCGAAATCATCAATCATATATTGGTACTTGTCTTGATGCAGGTTCTTAGCGCAAAGGTAAATTTTGTCGTAGACCAACAGCCTGTAAAGCATATGCATGAGAAGATTTGTCTTACCAGAGTCGCTTGGCCCGCAAATAAGCATCCGAAAGGTATCTGCTGGCATACAAGGGTGCCCTTGCTTGTAATTACTTTTTGTAGTCAAACTGGGGTCGTAATTGGGAATTTTCATTTTTTTTCTGTTATATATACTGCAAAAATATGTCTATGAAGAAGTGGCGAAAACTTGTCAGCGAAAAGGCTGAAGTTGAGCAGCAGAACGACAAAATCCTCGCGGCAATAAAAAATAACAAAATCAATAAAGGGTTTAGCCTGGTTTCAGGTGAGGATTTGTTCAAACCTATCACATCGCGGCTTGACAAACTCCAAGTAGGGGATAGCAACTCAGTTGCTGAGCCAAAAGAAGAGGTTCCAGACTATGGTATGGATGAGTTTGATTTAAACAACCCCTTCGACGGAGATTTTAATCCGGATGCGGAAACACCACTACCAACACCAACACCATCACCATCACCATCACCAACACCATCACCATCACCTACACCACCATCACCAACATCATCACCAACATCAACACCGTTACCACCTTTGGCTGAAGAGGAAGAAACGGAATTAATGGAAGAAATGGAAGAAGAGCAACCAAGTAAATGGGGACCACCACAAGAACTGGTTATCAAGGGATCAGAGTCAGTTGACCTGCAGACACTGAACAGCATGTTAACAAAAAATAAAAACAATCCCAACTATAGGGTAAAAAGCAAAGCATCAAAATTCCGCGGCTACACATTGGCAGACATAAAAAAGGCAAGAGATGCAATTCTTGAAAGGAGAAAAAAAGGGATTAAAATCCCCATACAGCAGCTGATGCCCGATGTTGATGATGATGAACCCGACAGAGAAATGGAAGGAAGCGGAAGTGTTGATCCAAACGCTTTGGTTGAAAGGCTACACTTAAGCTTGGCGTCTATACAGGCGGGCAACACTTCACTGAAGCTGAAAAAACAGGTCCAGCAGATGTTGGGGTTGCTGGTAAAGCTAAAGGAAATAACACAAAAAGAAGCCCACAAAATTTTGGGAAGTATTATATAAGCAACATGTCAGCCCATTTTCATTTCAACCTGTTGCTCGACTCGCAGCTGGCCAAACAAAACAACGCCAACAGCAAGTCACATGACTTCACAATTAAGTTTGACCCGCCAATTGCTTTAGAACCCTCCAAATCGTACAAGGCGGCGTTAAATGAGCTGGTATCTATGTCTTATTCGTGGTACAACATCGCGAAACAGTACAACAACAACAAGTTCAAATGGCGGAAAAAAACAGAGAAATGGAAAACCGTGACAATTCCGGATGGAATGTATGATTACAACGGTCTCAACACCACCATTCAGGCACTAATCGGAAGAGTGGATCCCAAGGATGAAAAATCCAAGTTTATTTTTCAGCTGTATTTTCACACCACAACATATCGGGCGGTTATTTTGTTGGAGGACGGCTACGAGCTTGACCTAACCGAAGGTGAATTCGCTCCGTTGCTGGGTTTTTACAAGAAAACAATAGACAGAGCGAACAACAGGAGCGACCGCGTGCCAAATATAACAAGAGGCGTCGACTGGATCTACATCCATTGCGATCTCATTACAAGGGCTGTGGACAACATCGGGGGTGATGTTATGTTCTCTTTTTCAACCGCTGAACTCACCGTCAGCTACCCCTTTTCAAAAGAGCCCCGCCGCCTCCTGTGGCACCCGGTGAACAAAAACAGAATCAATGCGATAAATATCAAAATCACGGACGGGCGCAACAACATTATAGATCTGAATGACCAAGACGTGGCTTTAAGTATCATCATTGAAGAAGAAAAAGAAAAATAATTTACACATAAGTATAATAATGAATCATCCGAGCGAGTGGGCGAGATATTACGACGCGCCAAACGGAACATATAGATACAGACACAAAGGTACGGGGGTTGTAAGAGACACCCTGATGAATATAGGAAAGCGGTTCAAAAAGAAGGTCACCCGTCAGACGTTAAAGAAGGCTGTAAATGAAGCCTCGAAGCAAATGCTGAAAAAAGCCGCAGAAAAAGCAGAAGAAAAAGCGGCTGACAAGATACAAGCGGTTTTGCGAAATAGCAACTCAGTTGCTACCCGAACCCCAAGTGTAAAACCAAAGAGTAAAAAGACCCCAAGTGTAAAACCAAAGAGTAAAAAGACTCCAAGTGTAAAACCTAAGGGTAAAAAGACCCCACCACAGAAACTTAGTACAGAGTCGAAACAAAAACTGAAGAAGATGCTAAACCCTGGGGTGGCAACTCAGTTAAGCGGGGATTCGCGGAAAAAGTTGCAACAGATTTTAAACGCGGGTCAGGCTGCAAGGATGAAAGTAAACCAATTGATAGCAGAAAATTAAAATAATTTTTTAAAAAGATATATAGGCCGCAAGATGTTCAGAAGCCACAGGCATTTGGAAAAAACAGAGTATGTTCGTATCATGTTAGACAAACCGATCACTATCCCGGGAAACAATCAGCACCAGGTAAAGACAAACTATAAATTCACACTCACCGACCGAGACAACTGGTATGACTGGTATAACGCCTACTTCCGGGCTGATTTCACTTTCGAGGCAACCGCGGATGGCGCGGTAGTTAATGCAGACGTCCGGTCGGCGCCCATTAACGGCTCATTTTCACTGATAAACAAACTTGTGGTAAAATCATCGGGTAAAAACATTTACAACGTAGACAACATTCACAAGCTCATATTTATCAAAAACTTGTTGGATTTTTCAGATGACTTTGCGAGGAGCGCAGCGAAAAACCAGTTTTGGTATTTGGATACAACGAATAGCAATGTAACGACCGCCGCTGCCACTAACCTTGGAATCAGAGAAAGGGGCTTGCTTGCCCACGCCGGCCTCACGGTTGAAACCCTCATACCACTTAACAGGTACTCATTTTTCGAAGAGCTGAGTGACAAGCTTCTTCCCCCAATGCAGATGGAGTTCGAAATTGAGCTACAATCGGATGCAGAGCTGATTTGGCAAAACGATGGCACAGATCGCAGGGTAGTGGTGAGAAACTTCGAGCTGTGGGTTCCAATGCTGCGTTTCACCAGCGAAGGACAAAAGCTCGCAAATGAAAACTTTTTGAAACCTCAGAAATGGACGTACCTGAATGAAATGATCCAGCCCAGCAGCAGTCGGCGTGACGCTTTCGGACAGTGGCAGATAAATCCTGGTATAAAGGATGCCAAACATGTTTTCATTTTCATTCAACAGTCAAGGAAGGAGAAGGCCTTGGCTCAAAACCCCTACTTCTTTGACACCTTTAACATTGACGGAGACAATTCAGCCAAGCTAGCGACCTGCCGGCTACAGTACGGCTCTTCACAGTACTATCCAGAGCTGGACTACGACGAAAACTTCAAACTGCGCATTCTTAATGACTTGATGAACTACCGGTACCGCAAAAACGACTACAACACCGGTGTTCAGCTTCAGCCCAACAACTTCAAGGATTTATACCCAGTACTTTATTTCGACCTACGTGAAAACAAGGATAACATGACCAACGACCCGAAGCAGATGGTTTTTCACTACAGGCTCAACGAGGCGGCCAACGCGCAAGACTACACCATTTATGCAGGAATTTTGTACGAGTCCGAATTTGCTCTCAGGCAGGTGGGTAATGAGTTGGTTATGGTATAGTGGAATTAATTTTTGTATGAGTCCGAACTTGTTCTCAGGCAGGTGGGTAATGAGTTGCTGATACCCCGAAGAGAAATAATTTTATATGAAATATAAGAGATGACGACTTACTATCCGCACAAGATTTCACTTTCAGACGGGCAGAAGGTAAACCTCGCGCGAGCTTTTGGGCGAGGAGAAGCAGTTACACTCAGATTTAAAAACGAAGCTATAACCGGTGGTAGCGACACTTTGCACTTGACCACCCGGCAGATCAAAAAAATAGAGCGCGCTATCAAAAACAAAACGGGCGTGGACATAGACATGAGCAAGACACAAATCAGACGTGTGCGCAACGCTATCAAAAAAACAACAGGCGTGGATAACGCTATCAAAAAGAAAACAGGATCAGGTATGCGGGTAAAACCTCCAACAGGTGGAAAGGGTATGCGCATCAACCCTCCACCATTTATGCGCCCTCCACCATTTATTGGTTCTTGGGGTGATCAAAAAAAAGCCCGCCTTCGTTGATGTCCCCTTAACTGATTATGACTTGCAGCGATGGTGCCAATACTTGAAAATCCCCATCAAAGGTATATTTGCGAGAGACGAGATCCACGTGAAAAACCACTCCCCTTGTATAATCAACATGGATGATCTTGGAGGGCCAGGCACCCATTGGGTATGCTGCTGGGATGGAACTGAATACTTTGACTCTTTCGGTTTACCTCCACCCGCGGAATGGGAAATTGAGTTGATTCTTGAAGGTAAAAAAACCTTTCTTCGAAATGACAACCAGCTTCAAGAGGAATTCAGTGTACGCTGCGGCTACTACTGTTTGCTTTTCCTGAATGAAAGAAATAAAGGACGGTCGTTTCGAGATATTTTGAGCATGTTTTCTGAAAATACACACGCCAACGAGGCTGTGGTGAAGGATTATTTTACACATAATGTATAGGATGGATGTTTACTGTGTGAAAGAAAAGCGCTTCACACCCAATGTGGTGGGAAGTGAAAAAATTACAACCACAAAAAATGGCAGAAGACTGCTTAAAGTAAAATGCGCCAGCTGCGGCATTACCAAGACAAGATTCGTTTCTAATAAAACGCAAAGTGGTGCTGCTCAAGAAGGAGGTAATATTTTGGATCCAATATTTAAGTGGACCAGAAGTGGTTTACCCAAAAAGAAGAGAGAAGAACTTGCACGCGCTGAAAAAAGAATGTTTGGAGGTGGAGTTTTTGATACAGTTGGAAATACAGCAGCTGAAGCTTTCTTTGAGTACGGAGTTCCTTATTTAGCAAAGCAAGGTGTAAAACAAGGAAGATACTTTGCAAGCGAGTTTCTGAGACAACCAGAGTATCAGAAGAAGTTAGCCAATAAAGCCAAACCAATCGCGAGAAAAGCTGTTAATTACACAATTGATGCTTTGTCTGGGGATTTGTTGACTAAAGCCTCAAACAGATTAAGACCAAAAGATATGATACCTGGAAATAAGGTAAAAGGTGGGTGTCATAATTAGTGAGGTAAACCCCACACCCCAAAGTCAAATGAATTTTCTTTAATTATATAAGATGGAGGTATACTGCGTGAAGGAAAAGCGTTTCACACCCAACGTACCGGGAAGCGAAAAAAACACTACCACAAAAAATGGTAGAAGGCTGCTTAAAGTAAAATGCGCAAGTTGTGGCATTACCAAAACACGATTCGTTTCTAATAAAACACAAAGTGGTGGTAATTATGATATGAGAATTTATGCGGGTAATCGGGTAGATGACCCAACAAACCCTCTTTACCAACGTGGTGGGGCTTTTGATTTGCATAAAGCTATTGGTAAGCTGCCTAAGCCAAAAAAGGGGTGGACGCTTCCTGGTCATAACTACACAGGACCGTACAATCCCCTTGAAAAACAGCTTTCTTACGACCCCAAGACGGGAAAGATCTTGAAGATTTATCAGCAACCCACAGGCGCCACGGACGCAGTTTCAATGCAGCATGATGTTGATTATGCCGTTTGTGCGGGTAAGAAAAATGAAAAAGGCTGCAAACACGCTGCTGACAAAAAAATGGTGAAGGCGCTTGACGCTATTCCCAAAAACAAACGGCAATGGGGTCACGCCGCGGCGCGCAACGCAATCAGCTCGAAGCAAAAAGTAGGATTGGGTGTCGGTGAAACGATCAATAAAAAGATCGGCGAAAAAATTCCAGGCTTTCAACCGGCTCAAGATGTGGCTGCTGCAATCATGGCTGTCACAGGTGGTGATAAGGATTTGTTTAAAAAGTATTGGAGTGGTGACATCGCAAAAGGTGCCTTTAACACGAAAACCGGTCTGTTTAGCAAAAAGTTCTGGACACACCCTAAAAAGGGTTGCAGGGGGGAGATAAAGAAAATTAACGGCAAATGGCATAACACATATGATTGTTGATAACCTATTTTTAAACACATATATATAGAAATGGATTCTGCAACAAAATTCCGGCGGGCTGAAATAGAAATGATAAAGAAAAATCTTGAAAACCAGTTGGTGCATTACTACCAAACCTCAGCCAAGTTTAAACGGTGGCACACGCGGTGTCAAACGGTATGTGCGTTAACAGGCGGAGTTGCTACCATTCTTACAGGCTCTGGGTTGGCCGCTTCTCTTTCTGTGGTTGGCGTTGTTGTTGGCGCCCCTTTAATCGCAACTGCCACCTTGTTTTCATTGGTGTCAACCTCCTCCATCGTCACCGTCAAATTTTTCCTGCGTAAAGCGAAAAAACACGAAAAAATACAAACTTTGGCAGAAGCTACGCTGAGCTCAATCAACTCTCTCATATCGACCGCTCTTGAAGATGGTAAAATCTCAGACAGTGAGTACCAAGATATTATCAAAAAGTACAACAGCTTTACTACTGCAAAGACAAAACTGCGTTTTTCAAACCACACTGACGGCGGGGTAAAGGTTAACAGAACATCAAAGACAACTTCTGTTTAATGGTGGGGTGTTTGCCTCCATCCACCATTCGTTGAAACTTTTTTCGGCTTTATTTCTGGTTTGTGCCATCTTCGGCAATCTTTTCGTGAGCTTTCCCAGTATTGCATTTTTCGCTGGCCAATCAATAGGTGAGACCTTTTGAAAATAGTTGTATAAAAAACAAACGTAGTTACACGACCCGGGGTAGCAACTCAGTTGCTGATTCCGCTTGAATTGGTGAATGACATTACCCAAAAAGGTCAGCCCCATATTGTCACCGACCTGATCTACAGAAATGCCGACTTTTTTTAGTACCGCAAGTAAATACCATAATTTGAGGTGGTGTCTCATCTCTTCATGGGGCTCATCCGGCAGTGGGGGTTCCCAGGAGTAAAAGTCAAGATCTTTTTCGGGTTTGATTTCTTTTATTAACGCTTCCTGCTCTTCCAACAACATTTTTTTCAGTTGTTCCCTGTGGGGGTTAGGTCCGCGAAGTTTTGTATCCATGTATATATGTCCGCGCATAATTATTTAAATGGATAGAAAATTAGAGCGGCATTATTACAGCCCGCAGGGTTACTGGAAAGGTATCTCTGCCATTAAAAAATTAGCGGTCGCTGCGAAGGTTCCTGAAGTTGTTGCCAAAGAATGGTTGTTCAAACAAGCGCTCTGGCAGATCTACCTCCCCGCACCGCGCTATATTCCTCGTCTAAAATTCGACGTGCCTTCACCCAACAAAGTGCATCAGGCAGATCTTCTTTTTCTGCCACATGACAAAGTGGGCCGTAGCACTTACAAATACGCGCTTACCGTTGTTGACATTGCCAGCAGATTCAAAGAAGCTCAGCCTTTAACTTCTAAAAACTCTGATGAGGTTGCTAAAGCTTTTAAGACAATTTATACACGTGGACCTTTGAAATGGCCTCAATTGTTGCAGGTTGATCCTGGGCGTGAATTTATGGGCGCTGTTACAAAAGAAATGGAAAATCACAAAACTTCTATCAGACGTGGTCACCCTGAAATTCATAGAGACCAAGCTATCGTTGAACGTTTCAATCGTACCTTGGCTGAGCGTTTGTTCGGGTATCAGTACGCCGTTGAAATGCGTTCACCTGAGGGTTTGCGGTCTACTGAGTGGGTAAAAAGGCTTCCCAAAGTTGTTTCTGCTCTGAACAACCAAGTCACTCGATTGATTGGTATGAAACCTGCTGCCGCAATCAAGAAAAAAAATGTTTACGCAGAACCGTCAACTAAATATTTGAGACCTGTTGGAGAAAATGAAAAAAAGCTCCCCTCCATAGTTTTGGTTCGGTATTTGTACGAACCTGGTGAGCTTGAAGGCGGGACGAAAAGAGCTACTGATCCAATCTGGTCCTTAGATGTCTTTAACCTTGAACGATCTTTTACCAAACCGAATCAACCTGTTCTCTACTTTTTGCGCGACGGACCTAAGCGTGGTTTTGTACGTGAAGAACTGCTTGTTGTACCTCCAAACACACAATTACCCCCAACTAATGTAAACTAGATATGGTATTCAATTGGTTCGGTGTGAATCCCGTCTGGCAGCACCCATCTTTTGTCATAATATGCGCTCAACCCCAGCTTCTCCTGCTCGTATGTTACCATGTTCCCGTCCCGCATCCGGAATCCGCGGTTTGTTGCCATGTCTTTGTTTCCATCTAGCGCTGCCTTAAAACGGTGCCAGTTGATCTCGTTTTGCCTCTTTGACATCCCCTTTGAGCTCAGTTTCTTCTTCACCTCGTTTTTGTCTGTGTGATGGTCTGTATAATAACATTTGGAGCACAGCGCGATCATCCGCTCCCCTTCGAATTCTTTTTTGAACAGTCCCGGCGTTCTTCCGCTCCATTTGTCCCATGCCAGCCAGTTCTTTTTTTCTTTCTCGAATTCTTCTCTCATATCTGGTTTCACAATGTCTTCCAGACTCTTTCCTGAGATTGCGAGGTAGTTGCTGTCTGTATCCATCTGGATCAGCTCGAAATCTTTCCTGTCAAGATACCTATCCAAGAAGTCGTAGTAAAATTCAAGCATCCTCAACTTGGCTAGCTGATACACCGCGATTCCTACCTGAAATGGGCGTCTGATTGTTATCCGTGCTTTTCTACTTTCTAACTCATATGCTTCTCCAATCTCATCCAAGTCTGAAAAGTATGCGCTTCTCAATGCTCTGTCCACCACCTTTTCATCTTTGGTGTAAATTACGTTTGTTTGCCGCTCTAACGCTTCTATCAGCTTCCCATATCCACTGTTTCCCAGAAGTTTGAATATATCAGCCAATAGTGCTTTGCTTTTGTCCACATCCCCTGTACGGCGGTTTTCTGTGACTTCTTTCACGAACCATTCGAATATTACTTTCGGCTCGTAGTCGATCGTCCGGTATATTCTTTTGATTACCGCCCCGTGGTTTATGTACCATTGCAGCAGCGGCTCGTATAAAAGTATCCGCTGCGCTGACAACGTTCCCATTAGTTTTTTGTTTTTCTCCACTAGTTTTCTTCCTGTTGCTCTCAAGTATTGTTTCATGTGCTTTGGAACGGCTTTGGTTGGTACCGTTTTGTTGTGAAAGAATGGGCACATCTCTTCGAACTTTTGATGTAAGTGGTTTGGGATTTCGATGTCCACTTCCGCGTACCCGAACCAGCTTTTTTCTTTTAATCTTTGTGTGAATATTGGGACCGCATCAATTTGGTACTCGTCTGTGTAGTGGCACACCCTTTCTTTCCCGCATGGCATTTCTCTCAGCATTGTTGAGAGGTACAGCGCGTTCGCGTCATATCCTAATATGTTTTGACAAAGTTTCGCGTGGGCTCCTGTTATAACTTCTCCTTCCCTTGGGATCGTGTATTGATGCGATCTGATTCTTGTTTTGCCGACTTCATGATATCTTGTAAAGACCAAACTTGGACCTCCCACTACCGCTGCTTTTAACATTTCATATGCTTCTTTACTTGGGGCGTACAGCTCCGCTTTGCGCTCTATCGCGCCTTTTAGCAAGTAATGCAAACTCACTCCCGGGATGCTGACTGCGTCTTTCATTATGTCGATTCCCTTCCCGGTGTAGAAGTTTCTCATTTTTTGCAGCGCTTCCAACCCCGGAGCCACATCTAGATTATTGTAATATTTCAGCCAGTCTTTAAAGGTTTTCATTCCCTTTTCTCTGAATGTTTGTTTGCATTCCTCCCATTCTTTCCGTGTTAGAACGTACTCATTCTTAAGCTTCGAATACCAGTGCAGGTAATCTGGCAATCCTGGGTAATCCAGCTTTTCTGCGCTGTCAAACCACTCGTATGGAAACCATGATTTTGTTGTCTTGCAGTCGTATGCCTTTACCCATTTCTCGTAACTCACACCTGGGCCGAGGTAATTTATTATATCCAGAAACCGCAATCTGTCCGTGAGTAAGAACATGATTTTACTCCCATTCTTTGCCACTCTCACTTTGTTGGTTGTACCCGCGAGCTGTTCCGCGAAGTAATTCTTTATCAGGTTCAAATCATAACTTCCTGAGTTGAAACCGAGTGTTGGCACCTGGTCGCACCATTCTTCTATTTTTTTCCTTTGATCTTTCGGTATCAGCTTGATGTCTGCCGGCATGAATTCTGCGCGCACTTTTGCTCTGATGTTTTTCTCTCGTCTTTTCAGTTCTTCCATGAACTTTTGAACTAATACTTTGGGGTTTGTTTCGCAGATGTGGGTCACCTTCGGCACTTGTTTTCCGTCTTTTGTGATTTCGGTTTCCAATGTGTCGCCCACGCTTACTGAGATTGGTATGTGTTTGTTCTCAATCGTGAGATTTCCTGTTGGTTCCTTTCGATGGTTTTTGTCTCCGTACGCCTCAAAGTCATACAAAATCGCATGTGGATAACTTTTTGTTTTTGCCTTTGGTGGATCTTTACCGTGTTTGTCTACCCCTCCTGGAACGAGCCATTGACATGACCAGCATTCCACCACTTTGTATCCCACCTTTCGCAGATGTGCCGTTCTTTTTACTGTTGCTTGGTAGAGTTCTTCTACTGTCTTGCCGCCGTGTTCTATTATTTGGTTTCGATCCGGATAACATTTTGGACATCCGTGCCAGTGGCAGCCGTGATATTGTAAAACCAACTTTTTCTCATGGTTGTACCCGTCAACCGGCCTTTTCTCTATCCAGCGTTCTCCCCCGTGTCCTGACATTGCGTGCGCTATTTTTAGATTCCATCGTTTTGCCACGTAATTTAACCACTGTATTGATTCTTTTGATGCGCTGTGTTTCGGGTAAAACGCTTTCTGATATGCTGTCTGTGGCGCTTCAACTTTTTCGCCTGGACAGTGTATTACGGTTTTACCTTGGGCGCATCTTTCTGCGTGACGTTGGAGGTTGCATGCCTTTGTGAATCTTGCGTGGCAATGGTTGCATTCGTACGTTTTCGCCAGCTTCGTGATGTCTTTTATCAGGAACGCGTGCTCTCCATATAGCCCTATTGTCATGATGTTTTTGATTTGTGGTGCCGGGTTTCTCATTAGATGCCAAACTATTGTGGGATTTGTTTCTATTCCCATTTCGATTTCATCCGCATTTGCCAGTTCGGGGATATAAACTCTGATTCCTTCCCATTCTGCGAAAGCCTTGCCTTTGTTTAGATGCGTTTCCACCTTTTCCAATTCATCTAGCGATGTTTTTGCGCAATTCTTCGGAGCGTTCTTGAGCTTGTAGAAACTCTTAGCTTGATCTTGGGCTGCTTTCGTACTTCGATCTGGCCTAGCTCCTTTGTGTACAGCTATACAGCGCCATAGACACAGATTGTCCCCATAGGTGTCTAGAGCTACCATTGCCTTCCCTCTAGAAGCGTGTGCAAGATTGCGTAGCCAGTATGGTAATGGTCCTGTTCCCATTAATGGTTGACGATCAAGCACAACCTTTATATCGACGTTAAAATGTGCCTCAAAGATCCACTTTGTATCTGGCCTTTCAGTGTTATCTGGATCTAGACGTATTTCCTCCCTTTCCCTTATCCATTTTTCTGCGTCTGCGTACGTTTTCATCCATGGAGAGCCCTTATTTTGGTAATAAATTAGTCTGGATCCGTCTTCGATGTTTTCTAAGAAGTACGCGTAACTGTGGTTCATGTAAAATGATGTTCCCACGTTCTCGCGTATTTTTTCCATAAACCTTGCTGTGAGGTCTTTATTTAGCCCCGATACTATACGCCACCTCTTGTAACGTCTGCCGCTCTTCTCTTCTACCCCCTCGTATTCCGTGTCGTGGTACAGGTCCAGAACCTCATTCTGATAATCTGTCACCGTTTTCACCTTGTTCGGGTGGATGGGGTCAAATATTTTCAATACGGTTTCTTTTTTGTTTCTTTTTCTGTTTCTTGGCGGTGGTGTTGGTTTTAATTTATCAGGATTTAGCGGGGCTTTTAATTTTTTATTTACACCTTCTGGGATTGGTTCTTCCAGCAGAGTATTTATTACATTTTGAACTGTGGGCGTGTCTTCTGCAATTAATTTTGATAAATATCGCAAATCTTCGGGATCAAGATTTGCAAGCTCTTCTTCCAAAGATCTGAGATCAATTTTGTCCATCGTATATAATGGGGAAAAATATTTTTAATTAATTATTATTTTGAACTTTGTTACCATGCTGCTGCGTTCCTCTAAATGGGCGGTGTTTACTCCTGTTTGCCTAAGTAGTAATATCGGAGTCCATCAAATACTACTGAGCAGCACCCGCCTTTTGCCTCTTTCCCTAGTACGAAGGGGTTTATCCCCGGAGTACTAGTCTCGGAAAGAGGCAAAATTTGGCGGGTGCGCCCGAAGTGGTATTTGATGGACTCCGATATTACTACTCATAAAGTAATTACACGCTTCCTCATTATCTGTACAAGGATAGGTAAGGCAACAGGTTCCTCCCATGTAAAAATATAACTGATTTTATAATTATAGATGCTAACCTAAATTTTATGACAGTTGTCCTAACTCCTAATACGTGAGTTTTTTTATTTTTGCAGATTACCCCTAACATAATTTGCGGATACTGTTGCAGACAAAAATGCGTGTAAGTTTTATCCATCTAACAATTAAGGTCATTCCTCTGTTTTGCATTGCGCATCCTTACTGCGCATAAATTTACGCGTGATTGGCGTGCGTACCAGCGCGCACACATTAAGAAAATGGCTGCTTTTTCTTTTCGGCTTGGCTCGTGCGCGAGAAAAATCGTCGTTTTTTCGTCAACGAGCACGGTAACCTATCAATTTTTTCTCTTTTTCTGAGTCCAGTGAACGCCTCCTTTCTATGTAGTGAATATAAACAAATTTCTATTGTTGAAACTTCAGTAATCAACGGAAACGTGAACTTCGCCGCTACCAGTGAAGATAAATTTGTGGCCTCGAGAGCACTGTACGTTTGGAACAAGTTGAATCGCTGTCGTACCTTTGTCCTGAAACAAACAATAAATTGTTTCTTGAAGTCGATGCAGTGCTTCTATTGGTAAATATCACGTTTTGCGTCCTCTCTATTTTTTTCTGCTCCCGCGAAACGTTAACTGAACGGTTCAAATGACACTTTTCTGGAGGCTAATATTGTAAGGAATTATGGGGTAGATTCAAAGTCCTCCTGCTCCCAAACGAATACAGGGACCCCTCTCTTTTATTTTGAAATTTAGGTTCCCTTAAGATGAACAATCAATAGACAAAGTTTGAATGAAAATCTATCGTCAGTTCTGTTTCAGAGGAATGACCTTAATTGGCTGTCTCTGCTAGCTTTTGCTGATTGTGGCGAGGCCTTTCAAAAATCAAAAAAAAAAAACAAAAACAAATAATTTGATAGGCACTTAATCCTTCTCTTTTCATAGTTCGTCTTAAACCAGTTCATGTACTATTGTTTGTTTTTCTGCTTTATGATAGTTCAAGAAGTTCTGCGATGAACACAAATTATGGCCTGCCTGACTCATCTGAGACCACATACAACTCATCGCCTGTCTTGGAGCAAAGCGTCGAAGAGGCTTGTTCTTTGGGCGCAAGAGTTCTCAGGGAACGAGAGGAACGAGAAGAGTTTGGAAGGGAAATAGAAAGAAAAGAACGAGAAATAAGAGAACAGAGAGCAAGAAAGAGAAGAGAGAGGGAAGCGAGGGTACTAGAGGAAGCCAACAGGTGGCCTCAACAGCAAGAACCGATCACTGGGTCTTGGTGTGCATGCGGAAATGAGGGTCAGGAGGTGAGTTGCATTTCATTTTATTTGTTAAACGGAAGGCAAAGTTAATGCCGTCACAGTTTGTTGTGCGGGCATTTTTAGCCGGCGAGCTCTGGATAATATTATTCATGTATCTGGTCGCCATTTTGAAGTCGCAAAACTTTCTTCTTCCAGCCGCAGTTCTACTCCCCTGGGCAGTTCAAGCCTCCGCTATTTTATGCGGGTATCCAATATTAAAAAGATGGCTCTTGCTTGGCTCACTCGCTCAAAATACGGACATCTTTAGCAGTAATATTACTTTTTTACATCAGTAGGATACTTCAGTTTTGTACTACGTACTCCAGCTAAATGTATTATGTACTGAATGTACCTTTGGTTCTTTTTGACAGACTGCACAAGGCTCTGGGCAAGGCTTTGAGGCTCTTTCTGAGCCTAAACAAGAAACCAGCTAAAATTCAGTAGTATCCCGTGATCAACTAGCCGCGGATCACGATCATTTTGACAATTAAATGGAATTGCGTTTTACATGAATCATTGGATGTTGCAAGAACAAAGTTAGTGCCAAAGTTAGTGCAGTTTTTGGAAAATACCTACCAGTTGCATCCTCCAGAAGTCCAGTCAAAAAGCAAGAAAAGGGACTGGGCTATATACATTTTAAGTACAATTAAAATACAGATGCACACTCTTAATGATAGCCATCACAGAGTGTCCTTATTGTTCAAAGTTCACCAAAACATGCATAATTGTGTAAAATATGAAGTAATACGAAAATCGCAAATAACTCAGTCAAACATGAAGTACCTATCAAACAATACCTGCGTTCAATCCTGGACATGAGTGACACTCAATTTTGTTTTAGATATTCTAAATTAAAATTTGGCATTTTATCTATATAGGTACGGTTATATATAATTAAATTATGTATAGTTATATTATATAAGTTTATATAAGAAAATAATTGTCATGGGATGTGTCGTTTTGTATTATGTGTAAATAACCTGTTTTCTAGGAAAAGTTGAAGTGGTGATCTAAAGTATTAAGCATTTTTTTAGAAAAAAAAAAACCTTTTATTTAATGAGTAGATTTAAGGTAATGCAAAGCACGCGATTAAAATAATGTATCTGGTTACCACAACTAAAAGTTGCCCTCAGAATTTTAGCCACGCAGTGTTTGACACTCATTGCTAGGCAGTGGCGTGGATATCGTTTTTATAGAAAGCTGGGAAAAGTTAATGGATTGCGAAAACTAATGGTAAACAAATAGATGTGCGTAACAACTATTTTCCGTATTAAAAATGCACAAAATTAAAAAAGGAAACTTTATTACATTTTAAAAGACCTTGCAGTGACACAGTTAACGAGTGATAAAGGATCCAAAAGGAGAAAGAACCATCAGAATACAGTCTCAAAACTAATAAAATGGTAACTTAGATACTCCAATCTCGGCGGTTCCTTGTTGCCGAGCACGGCTGATCCGTACACCCAATCAGTGAGTATATATCCAGTGAATAGCTCGCGCTAATAAACTCCCAGTCGTACTAGCTCAGAATTACAGTGATAAAACACTTTTGATTCTTCGGACAAGATACGGAGTCAGGTGTAAGCGATTCTGCTGGTTCCTTTTCTTTGCATTTGTTTTAGTTGAAAGTCATGAAAGACGGTACGTTAAACGGGAGATCACGTGTTGAACTATAGAGATGTGTTGCGAAGAATCTAACGATTGTACAGTTCGTTATTATCTGATAACATTAATAAACTTTAAAGACTTCCCGGAACTAATGTTGTGGTGGCTTTTTCAGGAGTAAATAGCTTTTTACTTTTGATCAGCTAGCATACTCTTTTAAAATCCCATGTTTCTTGTCCAATCCGACACTATATAATTAACTTGGTCGACATGCACGTGACATTTTTTCCTCAATTGTCTAACGATATGACTCGGATACGCGACATCATTCGTTTAACGTGCATGACTCGGGCCCAAGAAGCACTCCACTTCCGAATTTTTTGGGTCGCCCACTACCCCTCGGAACGAGTTGCTTCATTGGTTCTTAAAACAATACATAACAGGCCACAACAGAGCCACTATCCCTGAATAACAATAGAGGAAGTGTTTACAGCGGGCGAATGAAAATAGAGGTTCCAGAGAGATAGTGTCTTACTGAATTTTTTCCTGCATGTGGTTCATGCGGCTAAGCGCAAATTACTCCTATCGCAAAACTAGGATAAGACTGGGAGTTAACATTAACCAGGACCAAAGACCATGAATTTCAACCCTTGATTATTGCTTTAACTGAGCTAACCTCAATAATGGAAAAACAATGAGAATAAGCCGAGGGTGGTCATAACCCTGTGTCTAATTAAGGCCATTTCAGTTTTTTCTATCTTTCCGAGAAAATGTTCTGTAATGATTGTGTTAATCTCGTTAAAGAATGAGTGGTTCAGCACTTTAACTTTCTAGTTCCTTGTTCAGTAATCTTATCAACGGCAGAGCATGACCTAAGTGCTCGTCGATCTGTATCACGGCAATATATGCAACTTGTTCAAGACAGCTTGGCAGCCTTTGAAATAGGCGAGTCATTATTGTTATAAACAGTAACATCGCGCTTTGACTTACAACAATGAAAGAGGATATCAGGCATCGCAGTAGTTAGGCATTTGGAAGTTTAGGCTCGGGGCCCTAGCTACTATTTTTTGTCGCACTACCGGGTAACGGAAAAATTGTAGTCTCGTGGAGGTGCCGGGGGGGAGGGGGTGGGGTAGTAAGGTGCGTGCGATAGGCCAGCATTCAACCCAGAGGAGAAGTAACACTGATATACGCTTCATGCTAAATGGAGGCTAGCACTTGGCTTGTGAGCATGATACACCACCCAGCTATCTAAACTGGACTATCTTGAAGTTTGTGGCAGAAATCATCCCCCTCTTTATACCCAGACGTATCCGAGCCATGTATTTTACACCATATTCATGAGAAATGCCATCTTCGATCCGCGGTCTTTGACTGGATTTTTCGATGTCAAAAAATCGCCCTAATTGAGTTTCAAAAGAATAAAATCTGCAAAGCTATATACTGCGAGAAAGTGTTATATAACAAAATAAGAAAAGAAAAGAAAAAGAAAGAAAAGGAAAGACTAATGGATGCAGAGGTACACGCAACGAAGAATTAAAATTGTTTGGCTTGTCTGTTGCCAGACCCTTTGCTCAATAAATGTTCATACAGCAGACGTCATTGCGCTAACTGTATATGAAAACCAAAATAATTGCAAGGTTGTTACTCCTTCAGGAGAATAATATCTGTTGGCTACTGATAAATTTGCCCTTATGCCGTAGAACCAGCTTTGCAATCAACTTGATTTTCTGTTACATCAAACAGCTTGCAAACTTGCAAGCTTTCAGCCAATCAGAATACGCGCTGACGTAATGTAAAAGCAATTAACTTTTTATTAGGAATTCGGGGATTCCCCTAATATCACTTATGTTTGTCTTCTAGATTTGCATATATTCTAGCAATTTATAATTACCATGGCGCGCTTGTATTGTTCGACAAAAACTGCTTGGATTTCTACCGATGGAAATGTCGCAAAAAATAACTGCTGATGTTGCAAAAGCATTCTGGTGACGTAAGCAAATGTCGATTGGTTACGGTAAGTCGCGTTTCTTTGTTCAGTTTCAACATTTTATTGACAATTTCGCTGAGGCGGCTTGATTGCTTTGAACGGCAAATATCACGAGGTAGTAACAAAGGCAAGCCCGTGCACGTAATCGCACCACTTCTAAAAATTCTGTATTGCCTGTTTATGTATTAATGTAAAGGTCTATAGACACGTGACTTTGTCAAAGCGGCGATTACTCTACGTTAGCGACTGACGGTTATACTGCCATTCCATGCGGCCATTTTGAAACGAATATGACTGAAAAACTTCGATAACCCAAATAGTGTTTTATTCACGCCCAGTATTTATAATGAGGCTCCACCACAATGACCATCAACTGTAAAAGCTTTCATTGTATATTCGCCCTATGCCGAGGAAACTAAACGGAAAGGCTTGAACTGGACGAAAGAAAGTAGAATAAATTAGAGCAATATAATACAAGAAAAATCAACTTGTCAAGTGGCTGTTGTCTGTGAGCATGGTGAGTTATGAGACAAATTTCCGCTGTACGTAAGAACTGATAAGAACGCTTTAAGGGATGAAAGCTCGAGAAATGGAAAATCGTAGTGGCCGGTGGAATAAAAATTATTCATTTTCTATCGAAAGCCTCATCAACCATAAAGGTCGGATATTCCACTGCACCCAGTTTATTGTCGTTTCTCAGAAACTGTGTATCTAATTAAGTCACCAGTCCGCATTGTTTCAGCTGTTCAATAAGCGAAATATTAGAGACGGCTGATTGGCAGCGAATAAATAGGAGGTTAAAACTTGGCAAGAAATAAGGTTCTATGTGTATACAAGACGCGCGGACTCAACACAAGCTTTCCAAAGCTTTGTTTTTCAGTTTTAGCGAATGGCGGATCACACTTAAGAGAACTGAGAGCAAAAAATGCAAACAAGAGCCCATTTATTTTTATTCCAAACGTTTGCCGTATGATTCTAAAAACTTGAACAAGATGTTTCTTGAACACCAAAACACTTACTGTTAGCCAAGAAGAAAGCATCGCATTTAGCCCCCTCAGACAAAGCTGTCTATCATATATATGTTTCTTTTTCTCTGTACGTCCATACACCTGGCTAATCAAATCCTACATATGTGTTTTGACTTTCGGCTGAATCGCGGTTACTATCTAACTGCATGGGGTAGCTGGTGATAAGATAGAGGGTTACTATGACTATGCAATCTGATTACTTGCAGAGTAAACATGTTCTATAAAAAGACTACCACTGGGACATATGTGGGAAAACGACCTCAAATGCTAATCATGAACGGGTGGTCACGAAGGCATAACGAAGATTATTGTTTCCAAAAAGGCCATACTAGAAAGCCGAAATATTTTTCTCAAAAGATGATTTATTGCTGTAGAATGCAACCGCTTTGTCTTCCGTATCTAATTGAATATAATCGCAAAAAAGGAATATACTTTTTTTTGTACATTTTCAGAAAGAGAAAGCAGTTGTAAACATGGTTCGTAGATCTTCGTAATCTGTTTTTTTCTCACGTTTGAAAACCGCGAGTAACAAGTAACGTGAGCTACTGTCCTCTAAAGACGTCGGTGGCGGTATCTTGCAGAGTTGTCTCTATATATTGACGAAATCCAGGGATTATGCTGCGTCATGCGACAATATCGACAATTATGAATTAACAGTATTCACAGTTTGTATTTATGTTTTAAAGCGTATTTATTCGGTGAGGGTAAAAGGCGGAATGAGTTTGCGGAATGGCATGTGGCATGACTTGCGGAATGGCATAATTATGCCGAATGTAATTTTTTAAAAATAAATTATACTAAAAAAGCGCGCCAATTTTTTAAGAGAAGCCGCATTGTTAAATACCGCGGGCTCAAACATGATAAAAAATCAAGCATCGATCGCGTCCTGATTTGATTTTCACGTATGCTGTTCTAATTCACGGATTCGACGAAAAGAGTTTGGCGGCCAATGCTAAGGCTTTCCGCTTCTGTGGACGGTTTATCACTTTTAGTCAGAGCCATACAATGCCTCGGATACAACTTGGTCCACTTCGTGCTACTACATGCTTGACCAAAACATCGAGACGGAAAGTCAAGTTTTGGCGGATGTCATCTCAGCCTCGGTAGTGAGCAGTCGGTTGTATCTAGTCTCAAACATATATACTTGTCCTTATCCATCACGGGTTAAACGATCGATGGAGTAAAGTACAGCACATATTTACGAGGCGTATTTGTTTCATTAAAAGTCTGTTCCTGTCTATTATCCTTTCTTTTGGAAAGTCTTCTTCTCAGCCGCTCGGACTGAAATCACGCAACGCTCCCAGGTTCGGGCTGCGAAGGAGACTTGCTTTTCGCCAGCCATTACGAAGACTATAAAAACTCAATGGAAGACATGAACATGTTTTACGACGTGGTTCAATTTCATTATAGGTACTGTTATTATTTTCCTGTTTAAACACGGAGCGATCCTATATAACGAGGCTGAACTGTTCAGCCTGCCAATCCCTGCCAATCATAAATTCCAATGAGACGATTTCATTGGTTGAGAAATGCAATCAACTGGCTTTTGGTGTGGTGTGATTCCGACTTACCTCGTTTTCTAAACTAAAAATAGATTCAAAGCAGTACAAGAAATAGCATCAAGATTCTCGTGTATAAAATTCTCTGTTTTGTTGTTTGCGTGCAAACAATCGAAAGCGAGGTTTAGAAATAGTGAAAGATACCTGTAGCTTTCTGTCACTGTTCTGCGAAATCACGGAATTTCCTGCCGCAAGCGACCTGAGCTTAGCGCCGATCCTAAATTACAACTACATTGGATAAATGCGTTGCAAGTAAACAAAGAAATATTTATAAATTCATTTTCTGAAATCTTTATCCGCTTATTGCTGAAGAATAAGGTTTTAGTCAAGGATATACCACATAAAAGCTAGCCAAAGAGCAAACGAAACTTGTAGTTTTGAATTTTCAGAATTTTGTCACTTCAAAATTAAATTTGGTTTTTGTTTCCGTTTCACGATAGTATAACAACAACGTTTGTAAAGAGCATAGCTCCTAGTTCGCCAAATTTCGAAATGTAGTGATTTTTTCCAAAGCATTGTTATCTTTGTTGTTTGAATCCTTGACCCATAAAAACAAAACACCGGCTGAAACGATTGTGATTGATGTGTTCAGCATTATCTGTTTGAGCTTTCATGTCGTAACAGTGCTTGTGCGTGGTGGACATCAATTTTGAATTTTCAGGATTATTGCATAAATTCTGTTTAAATTCTCTTTTAGCTTGCATGGAAAGAATTATTGGTAGTTTATATTGTATACTAGCTTGTTAATTCCATATAAACAGAAACCCATAAGGGTTGAAACGTGTAACTCCCAATGATTCGCATGTGTACAAAGCGTTTCAACATTCGTTTCCATTAAGTACCATATTTGGAAAACCACGAGAAAAAAATCAACCAATCAAAATTGCAATATTTGGATTAAATTCACAGCGCGCGCTAGCTCGCGCTAAATGGCGTAATCTTGTTTTTAAACAACTTTGGTTAAATAGAGTTTGTGTTTCCAAATATGGTACTTGGCAAACTGAATGTTGGAACGCTGTGAACCCACGTTATACGTTTCAACTCCTTATGAGTTTCTGATATAAATGAACTGGGATCGCATTTAAAAAGCAAACTTTGCGGAGCTCTTCTCTTTCATGACCGTTACTCTGACGCGACTTTTTAAAATTGAAGCCAACAAAGTGCTAGACGGGGCCTTTTTATAGGCTCGCTCCGTGTTTAATCAGGTTCTATACTTGTGTATGAGCCCGCGGTATTTAACAATGCGGCTTCTCTTGAAAAATTGGCGCGCTTTTTTAGTATAATTTATTTTTAAAAAATTACATTCGGCACAATTATGCCATTCCGCAAGTATAATTATGCCATTCCGCAAGTCATGCCACATGCCATTCCGCAAACTCATTCCGCCTTTTACCCTCACCGGTATTTATTTGGCGCGTTTTCCCTTAAAATGACTCAAATTTTGCACCTTCTATAAGAACACATGTTTCTATGGAAATACGTTCACTGCGAGAGTACAGAAACGAAACTTTATTTCACAAGGCTTCTTGTTAGAAATACACGGCCAGAATATCTGCGTGCACGCGTTGCGTACCCAGATTAGTTAACATATTTTAAAATAGGCTGATTCCATCACAATCAGCTATGGACTTGTCATGCAAACATGCTGGGCGGCCAATCATAGCACTGTCAAATTCATCCTTGTTTCATAGCTGTTGTCATTATTTAAAGCCGGCACAAGATATTCGTGATAGCCTGCGAATAGCAGCTCGAAAAGTAAATCGGCGAGCGAAACGAGCCGAGCGTGCAGGAGCACGTTCGCAGGCTATTCGTAAAGGTAGTTTTAAAGAAATAAAAAGTAATTAAAAGTGCCAAAAAATATTCTTTTAAAGTTCCAAACGTTTCGGGCATTGCCCTTCATCTTCCCGAAACGTTTGGAACTTTAAAAGAATATTTTTTGGCACTTTTAATTACTTTTAATTTCTTTAAAACTATCTATACAAGTGCCACGCAGCCCATGAATTGATTTCGTTCATTTTATTGATTATTCGTAAAGGTAGCTGACAGTTCTTAGGCGTGCAATTATTAATTTACATCTTGGCAACCACTAGCACTAACCACTAATAGATTATACCCTGTATGTACGTCAATCAAGCTTCGGCAGCCGGGGATTTCCCGTATCTTCCAGCTAATTCTTAAATCATCGCCTCAGAATTCCAAGAAATCTGCCTTTAATTCCCTGATGGCTGACAACACTGAATTCTGTTTGGAAGCAAAGGTTCTTCTCTCTGAAGCTTAGGTCGAGATCGTTCTATGTTAAGGTAAAGATCTAGTACCTGTTCTGAGTGTAAAATGTTTTAATTAAGAGTATAGAATGAAATGATGTAGCCTAGGTACTAGTTGATTGAACAAAGCATAAATGTACACGGCCCTATTCAGCATTCGCTTACTTAGCGAAAATGGAAACTTTTTTGTTGTTTTATGGTCGCGAGATAATGCCATCCGAGCTTTTAATTTCTTTAAAACTATCTATACAAGTGCCACGCAGCCCATGAATTGATTTCGTTCATTTTATTGATTATTCGTAAAGGTAGCTGACAGTTCTTAGGCGTGCAATTATTAATTTACATCTTGGCAACCACTAGCACTAACCACTAATAGATTATACCCTGTATGTACGTCAATCAAGCTTCGGCAGCCGGGGATTTCCCGTATCTTCCAGCTAATTCTTAAATCATCGCCTCAGAATTCCAAGAAATCTGCCTTTAATTCCCTGATGGCTGACAACACTGAATTCTGTTTGGAAGCAAAGGTTCTTCTCTCTGAAGCTTAGGTCGAGATCGTTCTATGTTAAGGTAAAGATCTAGTACCTGTTCTGAGTGTAAAATGTTTTAATTAAGAGTATAGAATGAAATGATGTAGCCTAGGTACTAGTTGATTGAACAAAGCATAAATGTACACGGCCCTATTCAGCATTCGCTTACTTAGCGAAAATGGAAACTTTTTTGTTGTTTTATGGTCGCGAGATAATGCCATCCGAGCGAGTGAGCTCATAAATAGCTGGAAATGTCACGATTCCAAAACGGGAGAAGATGCTCATCAGTGTCAATCCATTGAAGGTTTAAAGATGTCCTGGTGCACTGTAGCAGCCGTAGAGGCCATGTTAAATAAGAAGTTGCTTGGTTTAAATTGACATTTTCCATGTGGCTAGCAGAATTTCATTCTTTTTTGATTCTAAGTGATTTTTTAGACAATCTCATGTCGCAAATACCCTTGACTAGTACTGCTAGTTCCTTGTGCGCGCTGAGTTTACGAAACGTCGATTGAAAGTATACAACAACAGGACTCGGCACTGACTTAGAAGGTTTTGCAAAATATTACTTCAATTTCCGTTTGATTTCACCAAACGATTTTAATATTTGTCTTTATCAAGTCTAAGTTTTTAGTTTTCAATTGTTTAGCGCGCATTTAATAACTGGGATATAACCGCATACTATGTCCAGGCGTACGTCGGGCTTTTCTTGTGAATATTCTGACTCTCAAGCAGACGCTACAGTTCATCTTTATCGGAAGTGTCCACCTTCTCCACCTTTAAGCTCTAAAGTTGAGACTCGGTGCATTATCATTCATTTAACTGTGATGTGTTTATAACAACTGCTGGGATTTCTATCGTGTGTAATTAACGTTCTAGATTATACCTATCTAAAATTTAAACTACTTTCTATCACATTGCATTCGTTATCAGTAAAAAGACACTGGTCGAAATTTCCGATTACGGTTTTAGTTGTATGGGGTGCCTCCGCAAAACTCACGCACACTCAATACGTGTTATCTTTTTAAAACCAACACACGACTGGCGGCTGTCTAAAATAAGGTCTCTTGCAATTGTACATTAGCTTCTATTGTATCACAAAAATTGTGTAGGATTGTGGGTGTTTTTAAAATAGTCCTGTTTACTTTCGTGTTATTCGTGCCAGCTAATCATGAAGCAAAACTGAAAACAAAACTGGCAACGTGACTTTGCTGACTCATGCATTTTGGCCCTTTCCTTCACAGGGATTAATTGACATCAGTCATTCTGCCAACATTTTACCTGACAACAGAGAAAACCGCCAAATCTTAATAAAAAACTGAAATGTAGGCAAACATTCAATATTTAACAGATCGTGATGAGGCCAAGCGTTTCAGGTATGACCCACCTGGCAAATAACTTCAACCGAACAGCTGACATTAACTTACCACACCCATTCGGACCCACCTAAGCACAACATCGCAACAAATGGTCAAGATAACAAACTAACAAACAACTAACAAACAACATACAACAACGACAATACTTTATTTACCCACGCGACACCTAGGAGCGCAAGCCGAGTCTTTAAAACGTGTGCGTGAACGCAAAATTGTATAAAAGAAAAAATAAAGGATTATATCCCTCACAAGACTGAGCTGAAATGAAGGGTGTGACCAATTGTTTCGATCCTCCCTCATTTATCAGTTCGACTGCTCTTTTGAGTTGTGAGTGAAAGCTACTTGCAAGAGGACGAAAAGAGCAAAATATACCGACAAAGTATAATTATCTTTTCAATAACTGAAAGAAAAATACTAGAAAAACCGATACTTCTTTGGTATATGAGACGAAGAGAACCACATGCGAGACCTCGTCCGTTCGGTCATTACACGGAAATCTCAGACCTATCGCTATCGCTCGGTCAATACATCAAGGCCTCGGTCTGAGATTTCCTCACTCTCGGTTAATAAGTGGTATGTAACATCGTAACGTCGTTTCTTATCTGTAATATTCATTTTGAAAAGTGGCATGAAGCTTTGCTTTATATGAACGTAACATTCGAGCAATATTAAAAGGCAGAAATAAAGTTACTATGCCGGAACTCATAAGATGGTAACAATTTAAAGAACTTAATCAAAACTTCAGATCTCAAGCAAGAGATAATTTTAAGTTATCACGTCAGTTCAAAACAAAATAATACTAGTTTTTAAGCATTTTTGCGAGGGCTGACTTACCTTTCTCGAGAATGCTTTAGAACTTAATAGCAGGGAGATGGTTCAAATGGTATACAAAATGTTACCGTGCTATGAGTAGATTTTTGGTAATTAATTTTTGCTCTAACTGCTCGAACGTTCGATTCTGGATTCTGCGGAATCCGTCATAATTGGTTCAGTTAGCTATAGAAAGCATCAAAAAGTAATAATGAAAAAAGGGATAATTACACCTTATTCGATGGTTTTAAACTTTTGGGCATTTTTGCAAGGTTTTGCGCGGGTATTATGAATTTATTTATTATTACATGTAAAACCATCGAATCGAGGATTTATTATTTCACTACAGTTTTTTGTTATTTCGCTCCAGAAGCTGTACGGTGTAATAGGCCAATGGCACATTAAAATTCTAACATGAAACCAAGGCTTAGGAAACTCACACCGATCGGAATTCATGGCAGTTTGCAGGAAACATTCGATCAATGCAGCCTGGCCGTTTCCGCCGTTCTCGACTGGGGAGAGTCTGGCTTCTATCTTGAAGATGGCGTCCCAGGCTTTTAGCGGTAATTGATACAAGAAAGGGACTAGGCTGCGGTATCCGATGGTATTTGCTTGTGGTTGCGATTTAGATATAATGCGTGCTTACCCGCTGATTTCATTGAAAGTGTGACATGCACAGTAACGAATTGGCAGTTGTTGGCTGTTTCCAGTAAACTCTTACCCAGATCTCGCACTCTTATCTTCTCGTCACTTGTTTACCAGCAGAGATGACAGAAATCAAACGCCAAGTCCTCAACTTCAAACCCATGAAATACTGAATGTGGCATGCTTCTTCTCTGGTAAGTAAGCGGTCAAAGAAGAGAACTCGACTACGAAATGGATTGCCATCACAAAAGCTTAAAAAAATACAAACTTTCCTGCATTATTTCCTCCATCCATCTCATTTTAAAGGTGCTATTTCCAGCATTCGATCAAGTTGTTCCGCCCAAGCTGTGTAACTTCGGGGAGGTTCATGAGAACGGATGCTTCTTCTTATTGTTATTGTTGTAAAGCTGTTATTCCATATTTCATGTGCTTATAAAATTCAGTTTAATCGCTAGAGCTTTCATGTTGACATTATATATGTTTTGCTTTCTTTCTTACAACGATCGCGTTTCCTTTTTTTTCAGACAGTTCACAATGTCGATATTTTTATTATTTTTTTTCGCTGCTTTTAAGAATGACTTGCACTTTAGTATATTGGATCTAATACTCCTTATTTAACTTTATGACAGACATGAGCCCATTCACTTTCGTCGCCAGAAAGACGGCTGATATTGAAAGCTATCGAAAGTGCTTAAAGGGCAAAATTAAAGAAACCGAAATTACAGTAAGACCGTATTACAGTATTAGTGTATGTGGAGCCTATGTCTGTGGTCATCTAAAGAAAAACAACCAAATATTTCCGGACTTTGGCGTCAAACCGGAATTAGCTGGGTCATATCAACTTCCTATTACGATAATGACAAAAACACACCGTGTCTAGAATCATATATTTTTTGACGATTGAGAGATGCTAGACATGAAACAAATTAGTCATGCAGAAACTATTATTCTGACTGCATGATGTGTAGGCCCGCGTGATGTCAAGGGACAAGTTAGGCGTTCGGCAAGTGATTATTCAACATACGTCAGTCTTAAAGGTGTTAAAGGGTTTTTCCGTGATCCGTGAAAGGCCTTTTTTCCTCGTGAATCATAACATCAATTTTGTTTTTCGTGAAACGTGATCTAGACCCACTTTACCACCCTCACCCTTACCGTGAAGTAAACTTATTGACCCATAATTATTTTATTATTTATGTGCAGTCCTGCCATTTAAACTTGATTTCAAATTCTTATACGTCTTCAGCTCTAAATTATAACGGTATCAAACAAAATTAGATCTAGTCTGGGTGGGCGTGGTGGGGGGGGGGGGGAATTGGCGCTTAAGGCGAGGTTTTACCTGGGTTTGAGTGAAATTTTTAATTTTTTTTAATTTTTAGAAGAAAGAAAATTATTTTTGGAACACTACCAGACAGTTGACCCCAACGCAAGAGCATCCCAGGTTGTCAGGGAACTGTTTGGGTGTCCATATACTAATTTCTTCAAATTCTAATTTTAAAATCACATAAAATCTTTACCATTTCTTTTCTCTCTAAATTTCACTAATCCATTGAGAAAAACTATCTCCTCCCAAATATCCCCCAAAATCACCCAAAAATTTACAGAACACCGCAAAACATAGATTCATGGGTTGAGTGAACAGTTTTTCGATTGCTTGAAACGCGAACGAGATATTCGCATTAAATCCAAGTTACGCGGCAGAAAAACGACCTTCAGGCAGAACCCCGCCTTAAGATCAAGCTTTTCAAGAAATCCAAGATGTAACCGACATCCAGCTATAAAAGATATCAAGAAATCAACAAGTTCAATACGTCTGCCAGAATTATAAGCGAAAACAGTAATTTTATGGCATTATAGGACGAAAACAAGCTTAGCATCAAAACGAGGCTACGCGTCGTGCAGTCTAAGAAAATGCCTCCCACATGGGAGGAAAAGAGTTGAAAAACTCTTACATAATGCTATTCGCATTAATGAGCCTGTCGGAGCTCCCTCGTGTGGGTGGACCGGTGAGGGTGGGACTCTGTAGAGACTCTGCTCCCAGTAACTGTACCCCGTGAGTGGGGTAGGGGGAAGAAAAGACGAGGGAGCATTTTGCTCATATTACTTTTTATTTTTTTTTATTGTTATATATATACATGATAAATCACAAGTTTTAACTTGTATCTATATCAAATGGATGTATCTGGCACTGTAAATTGGGAGAGCCTGAAAAATGAGAAATTTGACACACATGAGATACGAGATGAGACAATGTTGAATTCGTTTTTTTTTTCTTCCCTTTTTTCTGTTTTATTTTTAAACAAACTGGGTGGAGGGAGGGTTGGGGGGGGGGGGGGGGGAAGGAAACATTTTCTTGGGATTACGTATTGAAGATTTGCAATTTTCCTCGTCCCCAGGCTCTTAAGATTCTTAATTTCAATGGCTTTCTCATATCAGTGTGAAATGCTGTCTTGGTTAAGCATCCGAAATCATCACTTACGTACTGCGTTCGAACTGTAAATTGGTAAGTAAATTATTATTATTATTATTATTATTATTATTATTATTATTATTATTATCATTATTATCATTATTATTATTATTATTATTATTATTATTATTATTATTATTATTATTATTTTCAATAAAAAGGTAAGTAAATTATCTATCATTTGTTTGCCTTTTTTGTATGTAGGTCATGCTGAAATTTTTGGAGACAATTGTGGAATGATAGTTTTAGTAAAAGCACACGCGCAAAATCACGCAAACCCTTGGCTTCCAGGCAACGTCGCGTTGTTGAGCTTTAATTTTTTGCACTGTCCGGGGATATTTCGTCATTAGTAAGTTAGAAATCATATAGCTTCGAGCAACAACAAGAACAACATAAGTTAAGCATGGTCTTAGCAAATATTCAGTCAAATTTCCCTGCGGAAGTTGTCGACGTTTGTTGTAAAAAGAAAATAGAATTGTCCAATATGTTGATGCCAAGGAGTATAAAGTCAGAATAACCTTCTTTTGAATAGTTTCGATAAATATCGTAGATCAAGCTATCCTGGAAATATCATGAACCATTTGCTTGGAGCACTGCGGAGGCCGAGTAAGGCTATTATTAAAAGAACCGTTTGCATCTTCTACAGATCAGAATCGTTATATGGACTGGCTTTGTAAAAAAATGCTTACCCACTATGAACTGTGACGTTATCTCTACAGAGTTGTAATTTGTTGCGAAGGAATACCATGACTGGAGGATATAGAATTCATTAATACGTAAATTGTATACACTGCGAGTCGCGGTAGAATTTATATCATAAAAACTAAACATTTTTATCATTAAAACTAAATTGTATAAAAACTAAGTATTTTTTTAAAAAAATATTCTCTTAAAAACCGCTTATTTATAGAAGCAGCTTATTCAATATTCTAAACCACAATTTCCTGCACATTTGGTTATCAAAATTAGTTGTAGTTCATGTTATGTTTTGCAGCATAACAGCATTTATGCTCTCATCGGTGACAATGAAAACACAACAGCCAATCAAAACGTCTTGTCCCTACGAATCAACCAATCAACGGGCTTTTCGTTACAGACAACCAACTACGACATCACTGACACATCATTGACCACCCAAAAGTGACTATAAATCAATTATAAATACTGTTTATTCTGGCAGTACTGATTCTAGCAGGCTAGATGAGTTTACGCATAATTAATTTTCAGAAACTTCGTTTTATAAGTTAACCAGTTCGATTTTTTGGGGTTTTCGTTCCTGAAATATTTCGTTTTCGGATCAGAAAATGGCAACCCGTGGGTCAGACGGGTACCGTGTAATGTTCAATCAACCATGATGCACTGCTAGCGCGTTCAATAGGAGTAATGAAAGCCGCCATGAATAACATTCGATAAGCTGTTTTTTTTTTCCACAAACGCATTATCAACAGGGAACAATCTCGAAGTAAGTTTATCAAACTATTTAGTTACTCGTAACACTTGCGACATTCTTCAAATTTGTCGCGGAAAGAGTAAGACGATGGAAGGCTAAAAAGGTGAATTTGTGCGATATTTGTGTTTTATCCTTTATTGTTTACATCTCAGTTAATTGTCGTTATAATTGATCACGAGGCCGCGGACATGCGACAAGCCTGAACATGTTGTGTTGCCGACCAATAGTTTACTTACGCGCGCAAAGGAAAAAAATTTTCAGTCACATGATTGTAGTGGGAAAAAGACCTACAGTTATAAGAAGTTATGTTTTGTTTTGTTTACGTACGTTGTCAGGTCAGTCCTGTTTTTCGTGCAGCCATATTCATTATAAATATAAGTCTGCCAAGTTTTACGAATGCGCGAATTTTTATACTTAGCTTATTAGTAATACTCGACTCGCTTTAGAAATGAAAGATTTATAGGCTTCTAAAATCCGAGTAAAGCGAATGCAAAAATATATAGAGCGATCTAAGAGTGGAGAGCGCGATGGTTTCTCGTGACTTGCGACTTTGTTATATGTTAAGTCTATTCATGCACGCCGCTTGCCGCCCGCTCGCGCTCACTCTACATCGATAGAAGACCCATTCAGAAGTTCATTTCGTTCTTCTTGTTTTACGAGAACTATTCTACTGGATGGGAGATTAACACGTCTGAAATGCATTGGGAGCAATAATCGTGCGTGTATAGAATACTTCCAATTGCGGGTGCCTAATTTAGCGTGAGGTAAAGGTATCAAGGCGTATGGATTATTCGAATATCTCTCGCTCCGCTAGCGCATGCAAACAAAAACCTTTTCACTTGTGCGGTGCGCTGGGCCATATTTCTAAGTGCTTTTTATCATAACAAAATTGAGTAGACTTAGTTGCACAGACATCATGTCAGCTGTCATGTGGGCCCGGGGGGGTTACTCCCATATATGGGCTATATGGGTATGTGCCGCGGGATAGGGTATGTTTTTTATCACTTTTGTTCCTTTTGGCATTTTGTTCCCGGTGTGATCCTTAGATAGGGTAGCTAAATTCTATCAGCTCAAATAAACGCCCAGCTCTCTGTTAAAACTGAACTATCGGTAGCACTACATCTTGGTGAGACTGCCCCTTTAAGTATTAACAAAGCGATTGTGAAAGATTTAAGCTTTGCTGTGCGCGGTTAGCCGTTATTTGAGTCGTCACGCAATGCTTCTCCTCCCCTTGAATGGGGTGTCAATTTTCAGGTTTGGGCCTTAGAAAGGGTATTAATTTTCGTTTTCTTTATCCTTAGATAGGGTCAGGGTTTGAGAACGTTCGCGGCACACCCCTATCCTAAATTTAGGGGAGTACCCCCCCCCCCGGGCATGTGGGTGTTGTTTTATTGCATACTGAGGTCGACTTATTAGGGCATCTATCTCGTTCTAGAATGTCGCTGGAATTAAACATCAGAAAACCTGTTTTTGAACCAGGTAAGTCTAGAATTGTCTCTACGAGACAGGTACATATTCCGATGAATTTTTAGTGTAGGAAGAGCATGTATTATAATGACCTATAATAAGCCTGCGTAACAGGTTATAGCTATCCCGGGAGCTTTACAGAAATAGCATTCTATCATTCTGATCATTATATTTTGAATATCCAGATCTCAATATCTGTGCGTTCCTAGCTTAGTCTTTGAGACTGCAATATGCAATTCCGTATCAACAAAAGAATTTGCGAGAACTTGACGTACTCCGTCGCCGCAAGACGTTCGTTGTGCTTGTCTAGTCTCGTTCCGCTGTTGCTGCGTAACTACTGATTAAAACTGTAAAGTTCATCGGCAGTGCTACAGAGGAATTTATTTATTTCCGGCGCGGATCCAGACCGGTTTCCACCTTTTCACAGTGTTTCACGGAAACTACGGAAACACTGTGAAATGTTTCACGGTCGACATCTTGTCCGAGTGACTCAAAATACCCGAAAACGGTATTTTCATAGCGGAGTAATTTATACTTTTCTCGTGGGAGAATGACTTCCCGGACCCTCTACAGTCACTACAGGCTTGCCATGGTCTTCGGCGCTCGCGATATGGGAAAATGGTCACCATTTTTCCTGGATCTGCGCCTTCGCAGATTGAAGAAAATTACGAGTATACTAACGGTTGGACAAAATTAAGTTAGCTATGTTCGCAGCGGGAAAAATATCTTTATGCAATATCACGAGCTTGGGGACACTCAGTGACCTTACCGCCCACACAGATCAACATAAAATCCTATTGTATTTCATTGTGCCTGCATTCTAAAATAACATCTCGCTTTGCATGAAAATGAGCTGGGTTCAGTTGTAGCAGGTAGAGCATACTGTACACTGTATTCAGAGATATAAGCATTCGCACCCTTGCCTGCGGTAAGAGAAAGGGTGCTGGAGATGTAGATGAGTGCTTTCCTTTTAAATTTCTATGCTTTCAATGCATTAACCCGCTTAACTATCTGAGTAGTTTCTAAGAAGAACCAGCTCAACCGGTGAGAATAGAAAGTGAAAGTGGAACATCCAGTCACAACTTATATTAATATTCCAAGAATCTCGACCTACAGACCCACGCTACCCTACTCGGACCGTTACATGGTCCTTTGCAGGGAATACAATTCAATCCCTCCCGTTTTTTATTCAATCTATTAAAGTTTCAAGCCAGGATGTACAAAGTCATAATAGTTATTATGGCTTTAGCAATATTATAGGTATCATCTGTATCATTTTGACAGTACAGGTAGCCGTACTTCTAAAAATAACAATCAGCTGATTGGTTATTTTATAACCGTCGCTTGAAATCACAAATTTGAATTTGTGGCGCGCGCTAGCTACAGTATAAATTCAAATTAAAACGTCGTTTGGAGTCTTCAGGCAGCATCACATGTACATTAAGTACAACATTAGGCCACAAACAGGCTCGGAGGTAAGTATATATTCGATTATAATGTCTATCAGTGGACGGTCGGGAGTCAGTGTGAAAACCGATGAGCTTCTGACGGTGCACTTAGCTTCCAAAAACGAATCAGTCGTTTGTAATGAACAAATCGTATACTCAATTGATTTCTACCGCTAAACACTTAGCCTGATTCTCAGACGTCCGAGGTCGATCGCGGCCGCTTCGCTTTCCCTCTCTCTCTCTCTCTCTCCGTAGCGACCGCGATCAACCTCGGACGTCTAAGAATCAGGCTACTAAACACTCTATGCGCTAATGGGCGGAGGAATGAAAAATCATCGCTTCAACAACCCCGCTCCAAGATCACAGAGGCTTAATGTTTATCTGGTTTATCACTGCACAGTCAAGGCTGCACAGTCTTAGCTTTCAGAGCTTTATCAGCAATCGCTACTTTACATTTGTCAGAAAGGCCACAGACACGGTCTCACTAAATCTCATCTAAAGTTCTAAGTCATTTTAGGTATCCGGCGTTCCACACAATGTCTCTTTCACATGTAACGCCGTATGTAGTTACGCACCCGGGGTTACGCACTGTTTCTTAGTAACCGAGTAATGCTGTCATTATTAAAAAAAATAAGCCTTCGATTTAATGATCCACTCCGTGCGATATTGTGGCGGCAACGGTTGAAATGTTATGTAAATAACGCAGACAGCCCGCGAAATTGCTTTAGATCCATTTTTGTTTTCCTATTTCCTTTTTTTATGTTATCATCCTACACATAAATTATTATTTTACTTGTCACGCAATTTTGCGAAGATCTCTTGTATACCTGGATAAGAAGATTATTTGAACTGCAGACTGGTCCTAACAGCAGAAGTGTCAGAAAAAGGGATAAAACAAAATGTTTTAGACTGTGAGAGCAAAAAGATTTCCGGCTCCCAGCAGCGATAAAGGACGGCCTTGAAACCCTCTGTGCTCGCCGGTTAGCGACGTCTGGATTTCTAGGTTGAATTTGGTTCTGTCGACTGACACGTCTTCGCGATTTTTAACATCGTCGAGTTCGCCCATAGAAATTTATGTAACAATAAAATTTATATAAACAATGAAATACCGTAAAATTTATAACATCATCCAATAATATAACCCCACCTCCAAATCTTAGAAGCCAAAGCTCTTTCGGCAATAAGCCCCCAAACCCCAAGCAAACTGAAAGATAACAATCAGGGAAGAACCCAGCTTACGACTTCGTCTTTCAGTAGTTCACCCACATCGCAGTGGAGACAAAAGGAACATTAACAATTCTGTCATTAGGGTTCAGAGCCACCTTAAATTCATGACAACATAAGGTAGTCCTGAATAGTCCGGAATAATTGGGGACTATTGAAATTGGCATCCTGTTCAACCATCTGTCTTAACTACTTTTGTCGCCGGTTGTAAATTAACCTATTTCAATCACTATATATTATGCTGACCTATATGCTCTAACTCGTCCAATAAAAGATGTTAATGTCGTGGAAACAGAAATCGCCTCGGTAGCTAGATAAGTGATATTTTGCAATTACAAGTCACTTTCTTTATTTTTAGGAGCAGCTAGTTAAGTTACAAACTGCAAAAAATGGACGAGATCACTAGTCGTGACAACGAATCCATCGATGCACTGACTTCCCAAGGACGCAGACTTGATGGAGACAGCGATGAGCTGTCTGCTAGACGATGCACCGTGGAACATTTTGAAAACACACTAAATCTCCTTCAGCGTTTCGAGATGGGAATGGCGCAAAGGGCTTTGCGTTCTGCGTACAAACATCTCCTAAAGTTAACACCAGAAAGCTTTTGTAACCCGACTGACTACGAGAAGCAGCAGTTGATGCGTGGAAAAGAGATATCTTTAAGTTGCATAGCTGGACCCCCTGATTGTGGTGTCATTTTGTTAGACCAGGTCGATTCAAATCAGGATGACCGCTTTTACGTCAGCTTTACAAATGTATTTGGCGCTGTTGCACTTAAACTGCATGAACATGACATAGCTATTGATGCATTTAACCTGACTATTAACGGTATTGGTACCGATACGTCGCCTCACCATGAAATCAAAGAGGATTTCGATTTGCCAGTAATTATAGGCAAGGCTAACCAGGGCTGTGTTTATCTGATTACGAGAAAACTTGATAAAGCAATGGAGGATTTAGAATGCGCGCTGAAGAGCTTAGAGAGATTTAAAATGGAAAACAGCGCAGCGACTGTAGAATTAGATATTTTTGCTGCACAAAACAACTTGAGCTTAGTACATCAGGCTCAACAAAACTACCCAGCCGCAATAAAGCTTCAAAATTATCTTGTTTCTACAACCGAAGACCTTAGTTTACCGAATCGTATGGTTGCTGCTATACATTACAATCGAGTAGATTTGTCGTTAGAGCTTAAAGATCCTTTTAAAGCATCAATGGAGCTAGAAGAGTTGAAGACTCTCTCTTTGACCACGGACGAGGAAAATGGAATACCTGAAGAATATATATATTCTAAAATTTGTTTGGTTTATCAGATGAATGGGGAATTGGATAGTGCGAAAGCAATCGCTGAAAAGCTGTCACTTTCTTCTCCATTTTCGTCTTCTTCACCTTTAACACCGTCATCATCGTTACCGTCGTCATTGTCATCGTCATCGTCATCTTTATCGAGATCATCATCATCATCATCATCATCATCATCATCATCATCATCATCATCATCGTCGTCGTCGTCGTCGTTGTCGTCGCGTTCATTTTCTCCTTATTCGGAGTTTGAAGTGTTTCTTAAGTTTAATGGGAAATTACCTCGGGATTTCTTTTTTGAAACAATACAGAATTTGATTGATTTCCAGCTTTATCAAGAGAACGTAGAAGCTGTGTCCATGTTTCTGGATGGTCTTGTATCCGGCTGCAAAGAAACTTTTGGAGAAGGTCATCCAACATTTGCATCGCTTCTTTATAGACAGGGTGTCAAATTTTCTCTCATGGGACAGAACGAGTCATCGATGCATTGCTTCGAAGAAGCAATGAGCATATTTAAAAGAGTTGGCTTTGGTCCTACCCACCCAGAAGTGTCAAAATGTAATGTGGCTCTTGCACGGTTGTTGTTGTGTGAAGATGTTCAAGAGAAGACTTTTTTGAACAGTCGATCAATCACAGGATCGCAATCTGATCGTGACGCGGCGTGTAAAGAAACTACCGTTTTTGAATTTTCAGACAGTAATACAAGCTTGTCTTTGTTTGGAAAGTTTTCGAAACACATTATCAAAAGTGAGGAAAAGCTGGGTGTAATTTCAGAAATTGTCAAGACATACAAATTGCTGAAGTTGCAAGGACCATCAATTGGGCAGATCACCGCGTGGCCTCATGGCAGGTGTTTCAAGATAAACATCCAACATACATACTATGAAGAGTCGCCTCCATGCAACTGCCCTGTTGTCAAATTGGTGTTGGTTGAAGAGATGAAAACGTTCGCGTCTAGTCTCGGGGTACCTTTCAAAACTTACACTGAGAAGCCTTTGTGCCCTTCTCCTTCAAGGATTCCTGGTGTGTTTTTGATGGATCCATTGCAAAGGAGTGCGAAAGCAAGAATTGGGGCATGTCACGGTGGTCGTAATGTAAAGTTTGATTCGAGTGTAAGTTAAAGTTCCGCTGTAAGTCCTTCTTATTTTCAAGAAAAAAAAAGTCGTAACACTTATGGACGTGGCTACGGTAGCTATTTAATTGTTTATAGGAAATGTCAAGAAAGATAACAAGGCGTTAGGAAGAGTATATAAAATTTTCTGTTGACTGCTTGCTTGGCAAAAGTCGAGCAACCGATTAGAGCTTAGCATGCACCAAGAGTTTCATATAGGTGAACGATTTTGACTACTGAGGGACTGGTTCATGATACACCCAAAGAGAGTACGGTAACTTCTCAAGTATTTCCATTAGTGTTTTTCGACAGCATATATATCTTCGTAAGTACTACTTTTGCAAATCACTGAAATTAGATGAACATGAATTACTGTCATTTATGTTCTTCTGATTTCAGCTGAGAATTCCTTTTGGACCAAGTGAGAATGTTTCGAAAGTAAGCCTTCCGCTTAGTGTCAGGCAATTTCTGGCGACAAAATTTAAGTGTTCATCTCATGCTCCCAGAACAATGGTGAATTTCCCAAGTAATTATTCCTGCTTGTTGTTTTTTTTTTCAAAGCAAACAGAAAACAAGGACAATGAAGATTCTGTCCGTATCAGTCAGGCCACTGATGCTAGTAAAGATCCCGGAAAAAGGAAAACCAAAGCCAAAACTAAAGGTAATAGTGAATCTTGCCTAAATGGAAATGGAAGCTTGCCCCCTCTTGTCAGACCTAAGAGCGTGAAAACAGATGAAAACCAGCCAACTGTAAAGTCACCAAACGGTGTTCAACAGGTACTCAGATCTCAAGAAGATGTTCCTTTTCTTAAAGCCTGCTTTATCGACGACTGGCAAGAAGATTCGGCAAGTGCTGTCACCGATGGCGTTGTCAACTCCGATTTCCCCCTTTTCCAAGATGTAATTGAAACACAAGACAAACATGAGGAATCTAAAAGACAACAACCAATTAAAGAACCAAATCAAGATATTCGCGCAAACAGAAAGATGGTTCAAATTGTAAAGGTGCCCAAGAAGGACGTGGAGTGGAGAGGAATGGACATTCCAGGGAAGACAAAGGAAAACTCAAGCATTGACTACAACAAAGGAAGTGACATCATCACCTCTTCCTGTGTGGGAGAGTGTGTTGTTGCGGATGACGGTGCCAATGCTGCAGTAAACGGAGCTTGCGGATATCAAGAAATCTGCCACCTTCAAACTGATGAAATCCTCCAGGCAAGTAAAGACGGCAATGAACATGGTTTAAAGAGGAAAGGTAAACACACTCTTGGCTTAAAAGGTGGACGAAGAGATGAATTTGGTTCGAGCTACAGTTCCTTTGGTGCTGCCAATGCATGCACCTCTGAATCAAGTTACCTTGGAATAGAGCCCGTTTTTCTTGCCCGACATACCAATGATGACAGCATGTCTTTGAAGTACAACTCTTGTAAAATGGATGAATGTGAAGAAAAGGCCTCATGGACGTTTTGTGAATTACCAGATTCATCAGAATGCTTTTCGAGAAATACTGCTTGCGCTACCACTTCCCTGATGTCTCCTGCTCAAACCCTATTTAATCCCGTTTATCTGCCCCAGCAGTCTTTCCTCGACTCCTACAATGGCAAATTTTCAAGTCCTGAAATCGATGCAGACTGGAGCCTACCACCACCACCTCCCTTTCCCCATCTTCCTTGTGATGTACCACAGGAACGCCATAACATTTTAGAGAATAGCATTGCCAATGGTGCTGTCCAATCAAGAGCTTCGCAGTTTATCGACCCTGCTCAAGAGTACACGCAACTCGATCGAAACCGTCAGAGCTTAGGCGGACAAAATACTAGGATCAGCCAAGCAGAAATCAAGCATGCACAGTCTTCGCTTTCAGTTAATCCGTCATCAACCACCCAAAGTGGCGTCTGCTTGCAAGCAGAAGCCTCCTCGGCATCGGCAAAAGTTACGAGACAACAGGAGCGAGAAAGAAAAGATAGAGAATCTGTTGAGGCAACAATGTCTACAAATGGAGAAAGTGCAATCCAGCCGGGGTTATCGAACAGTCATTTGCACATTTCAGATGACGGCTCCTTGGCTGCCCTCGAGCGACGCGTAGCCGAAGCTTGCTCACTTGTAGAAAGGGTCTTGAAAGAAAGGGAAGAAAGAGAAAAAACGATGAAAGAAAGAGAACGAAGACAAAGAGAAGAGCAATCCCAGAGGGAACAACAAGAACGTGCAAAAAAAGAAAGAGAAGCAAGGGAAGCGAGACAAAGGAATGAAAGTGGAGAAGGCCCCTCGACAGGCAGCGAGGAAGAAACTCCTTCCCAGGATACAGCTCATCCTGTGAGTGCACGGTGGCTATGTGAGCATTATCAGCGGCTGTGTCGGGTCAAGTTCCCCTGCTGTGGGAAGTTCTATCCGTGCCATCGCTGCCATAACAACTCAGACGACTGTGTTCATGACAACTGCAAAGCAAAAGAGGCGTTTTATCTTGAATGCTCTGTCTGTAGACACCAGCAAGCGGTACGTAAAAGACATACAGTTCCTTTATATATTATATATTCTTTTAAGTTTTATATGTGGAAAATTGAAATGTTTGTTGTTCTCATGAAAAGTGTCCGATTTGACGACCCGGTATGTTGCTTGTGGAATTTTTACAAAGCTTTCTTAATATATCATATAGAGTTGTATCTGACATAGATGTTCTACATGAACCAGTTTAGAACTATGAACAAAAGTTGTGACTACGTCCTTGTTATAGGATTATGTTTACCACACTTCACTGGATTAGCACATGTAACTGCTACAGAAAAAAACATGGCATGGTTTAGATTCCGCTGAAATTTGGCAAGATCTAAAACATAACATTCCTAGACAATTCTTCCTGTCATTCGTTCTTAGCGCTCGTAGCGCTTCTATACCATGAAATGCAGAACTAATCCTTCTTTTGATAAATTATTTTTAACCGATATTCTTGGATGCTGCAAATTTTATACTGAGAACCCATAGTATGCATTCCATGTTTGTTGTGTTAAATAATCTGTGTTAACCCTTAAATTGTTCTTGAAAGATCAATCAAGACGCCCATAGTTGTGCCAGATGCAAGACAAAGTTTTCGGCGTATTTTTGCTACATCTGTAAACACTTCACTGGTGAAGATAGATATCCGTACCATTGCACAAAGTGCGGTATTTGCCGGTAAGTACGTTGAAACAATATGCACAGAGCTTATCAATAGGAGAATGTGGAAATATGAAAGGTTACGTAGTAGATAGTCGTAAAACCAAAATCAAAGCAATCACTCTGGCTTATCATAAAGGATATAGCCATCCAGGGAACCAATCAAAACTCGAGGTAACTGCATGTAGCCAGCGCAAAGCGCGGGAAAATGTGTGTGAATGAGACCTGATTGATTTTGGTTTACTCCTGATTGGTTAAGAATGTGGTACGTGTTTTTTAAATGCACTAAGCTCAATGTTTATTATCTTTAAAGGTCTGTACGTAGACTGGCCAAAAATGTTTTGATGAGGGAATGTAAAAACTGCTCATAGTTATAAAATCTTTACCACATCGATGTTGAGCCTGTGACTTTTTTCTCTTATATTTAGGATTCACAAGGACAGATCTTTTCATTGTGACGTGTGTAATGTTTGCCTGGATAAACGGCTTCAAGGAAAACATAAGTGCAGACCAGATTCTGGACACGATGAATGCTGTATTTGCTTTGAGGTAATCACATGCATTATTATAAAGGCCATGTTGTTTTTAAAAAGCATCGAGGAAACGCGCTCGTGGGGAGGGAAATACAATTGAACGGTAAGAGGATAATTATGGCCTTGAGTAACTAGAAGCTGGATACTCTGGAGCTCAGGTATTAGTTTGAACTTTAAACATCAGAAAATAAATTAAACAACAACAGAAAAACGAACAAAAGAACTTAGTAAAAAAAATAAACAATACGGGTGAACCTGCAGACCTCTTTCGTGCGAGCTGACGAGCTGTAAAGTTAACTGATAATAATCATAATAATAATAATAATAATAAAAATAATGATGATGATGATGATGATGATGGTGATGATGATAATAATAATAATCGTGAGGAAACAATAAACATCTACAACAGAATCTTTTTGAGTGAACGTTTCAAAGTCGTTTTATGTAACATAGACAAAATTAGTGTTAATGGGAAAGGCTTTCCTTTCGTCGGGTTCAGTTGAACTCGTACACTTTTGAAAGGTCGTTCGCTCCCGCGCTTCGCGCTCTGTGGGCTCGACCTGTAGGCAAGTCTTTTGAACTCCCTTTGTCGAAGTTTTGTTTCTTCGGCCAAAAAAATGATAGAATTAATCTTTAAATGGAAAAATGAGTCAGAGCAATAAACTATTGACTTCATTCCTGGGCTTTCCTATCCTGGTAAAGTATCAACCGAGGTGGCGTAATGTACACGTCACTGGAAAAGTTAACTACCAATTGTATTTTCTTTATTTTAATTTCACCTTTAGGATGCTTTCAGCGGTTGTCAGATCTTGCCATGCTCGCACAAAGTCCACAGAGAGTGCGCCATTGCAATGATACAGAACGGCGTGTAAGTGTACCTAAAATGTCCTCCAGTTGCAGCTGTTTTTATTGCGAACTTCACAATTTTTCTGTCGTTCAAACTGAAGAGCAATTACATTAGTGCATGACAAAGAGTATTGCCTCTTTCGTTGACGTTATTATTTACCAGTGCTAGCAGTTTTACTGAAAGAATAATGAACCGAGATTTATTGAATTTCCAATGACCCGCTCAGTCTCAAACACGCCGCGGGGTTCCCGGGTTCTAGTCTTATTAAAGCCCAACGTACTTTACATCTCTTCAAGGCTTTTATCACAACTACTTTTCTTTATTATTAGTCATAACTTGTGACAGAGTCACCCTCAGCTGTCATTTGCATGCACATATATGTACAAAGAAATACCTTTTGCAAAGCAAGATTAGCTTTGGAGAAACCTAATTTCTTCTGTTTATTCCACAGTCGCAGTTGTCCTATTTGTCGTCATCCGCTTTACAGTCAGACAGGAGGCACCGAGTAGATGGCTGTCATGGAAATCGGGGACATTCTGCATTGTGACTTGTGAAAGAGAAGTCCCTTTACTGATTACTTTTTAATTTTCATTACTATATCTCCAAAGTGGACGTGAGGCAATTTCTGACAATTTTAGAGTCTCTGCCTGAACTTCCCTCACATCCACTCTCAATCATATTACAATGAAAATGTAATGAGAACAGGTAACCGTGAAAAGAGCCATTAATCTTTTTAGCTTTAGTGCACATAGTTTGCGAACCTTGTATAGTTCTTTCAAAGGTTAAGGGATGCCCGACGTTACTTGTCCCATTTTGGCATTTTTTTCCTTAACGGCTTATAACAACAACATTAAATAACAAAATATGTATATACATGTATATAAAATACTAATCAGATATCGTGTACTGTAAAACAAAAGCAAAATGAAGTGCTTATTTTCGGTAGGGGATCTCGAGTAGACTGCGTGCAGACGTCGCCTTTTTACGTCTGCAAGGAGGTTGATTCATTTTATAATTAATAGATTGTAAGTGGAAGTTAAGACGGTGCACGACTTAAACATCGCTGTCTGTTGGTTTGTACATATTCAAAATGGATCTAGAGAAAAACAATGGTAACGACAAATAAAGGGTGTCTGAAGTAAAGGCACTTAAAGTATTGACCCAGTTATTGATAGAAAATAGCTTAAGCGTTTGTTATAAAATTAGCACTGTGCGAAACGTTTATATCGCATCATTGAAATATGTTTAAAAAGCAAAAAGAAAAAGAAAAAAGAAATGAAATGGGAACGGATTATATGAAAAATGGAACACCACGAATTAAGTCTACAAGTGGTGCGGAAGCCTTCATATAGTGGTGGGGCTTTATTGATTTTAAATGACGTAAATCAGAAGCAAAGAGCATTTGTTTGATCAATTCATATTGTTAAAACTATAAGGTATATGAAAGCCTCTATGAACGTGATCAAAGATTGCATATTTTAAGAAGGTGTAAGGTTACAGTTCTCAAAAGCAAGTGAAAACTTGGTCTAATGATGAAGCAGAGACCGAAGGCGACTCATGACAATTTATCGGTATTACAAAACTATCAAGTGTCTCCGGTAATGCACTTAAATGCAAAAAAAGAGCCTAAAAGTCAGGATGGTTAAGTGTGGATGATATGACAATGTATTTATCTTTTTACCAGAAGTATATGATAATTATAAACTTCTGCTTTTACGATTTTCAGTAGAGTTTCGCTATATTTTACAGTGAACCTGTCGCTGTATGCATATGCTTGATATAATGGTAGTAGGTTTTTGCACAGTTCATCAAGTTCGTTTAGCTTTAAAATGACTTACGTGTATCGAGAGGATCATGAAACGAAACAGTGGTACGGTAGTTTAAAATACGAATTTTATTCTGGTATAGTGATTTTAAGTCTAAGAGTTTTTTTGCATGATTTAGTGCCCGGTCGCATGCTATAACAGTGCGCGCCATATTTTCACTTGACGGGGCGACATTTCGCGCAACACTGCTGACGAAGCAAGCAAGTTCTGATTATTACACTCACGTATTTAAAATGGCGACGATAACCTGAACAAGACGCTAAAAAGAATAACTACAAATGTTTAGTGCCTTGGCTCTCTCAAGCAGAAGAGAAAAGTAAGAGGAACAAATATACAACGAATGATTTGCTCTGCCACGCCACTGCGCGCAATGTTGCCGACAGTGGACACACGGTGCAGTTTAGCCATGATGCATCTCGTGTCCGGGCCTCAATTATTTTAACTTTGAAATACAAGAAAAGTATCTTGACGAAACGAAATATACTTAGGCAGGTTAAAAATAGTTGAACAAGGTGATCGCAAATCTCGCTGGAATTTGCAAATAAAGTAAATTGGCAGAAAGCAGGCGCTGAAAAAAAAGTGTTTTTGTAACGGAAATATGGCGGCGAAATGCAGGACTGTGATTATGCAAGCCTATTCACTATTCATTAAACTAGATATCCAGTATTTTATCGTTATATTACCGATGTAAACCCAAACTTCGTGAGATTCGAGTGAGGTTTGCGATGAAGTTTCTTTTTAAATATAAGGATAACTTTAGAGGTGGACCATTAGAAATCAGAAGAGAGAGAGGAACGTGGCGGCGACAATTCAATCACAAAACTCGTTCTGGTCCCTGATTATCCCAAAAGAAACCCCGCAAACGGTTGTTCACCAGAAGATGCTTCTTGCAAGACCTACAGAGCTTGCACCCCTTTGGTTTCCTTTGAAACAAACCTTTGAAAAGAATTGAAGAGGCCTTAAGGCTGCAAAATGTTTATCAACCGCTTCCCCCCAGCCTTGATTTCTGAGTAATGGTCCACCTCTTACCAATTATATACAGCCACACAGTGGCGAATGAATAGTTCTAGCTTTTTTTATACTTTATTACTACAATACAACTTTACGATTACTTACACTACAATAGTATACCATTCTTACTTAATAACTAGGCCGCTTATTGTCTGGCGTGGATGAGATATGGGAAAAGATTGTGGCCGAGGCAATAAGCGGCTGGGTGCGAAAGCACTATGGCTGCGTGTTACGTCGCGAAGGGGAGATGGGAGGGTCGAAAATTTGCCCGGACTTCCCGGCTTGCGTATCTCTTTCGAAATGTCCCGAATCTAAGCAAAGGGATCTTTAAATGACAAGATAATGCACGTGGCGATACAGCATTATATAACGTAACTATCCATAAACAAACGGGGTTATGTGTTTCACAAACTCCGGAATACCACGTCATAGATATGAATGAGAATACTACTATACATACATGACATAATAACAATAACATATTTTACAATAATTATATTACTTTTAATTACTATTATTGAACAACATGATCAACAATATTTACAATACTTAATTTTCTTAATTAGATAGTTTAAATAAATATAATTTAATTTGAATTAAAGACTTCAGATATTCAAAACTGTCCACTTCGTTATTATAGACTTCATATTGTTACTAGTATTTTTCCGCGCAATATTGATCTCTGTCTCGTACTTAATTTGAAATCTGACTTAAAATGCGGTGATAGTGGGAAGATTTTGGCGCCTTCTACAGTCCCATATACAAGTAAAGTCTCGCAATGAAAATAAGATAGTTGAGTAAGAGGCATGAACTACTTATGATACCTACAATGATATCTTGTTCAGAAAGGTTAATTCGCTGTTTTGTTTTGAAAACCAATAAAACCCAAAATCTTTCCAAAAATTCTGAGAGTGTGGACAATCATAGAAAAGGTGATACAATGTTTCCACATCAGCACCACCGGGGGCAAAATAAGGTCTAAAAGAGATAAAAATAAAACCTTTTTGTTATAGGGTTTTCTTCGCCGATTAGTTTATTCGAAGGAGAATACAAACCTAATTTTGTGTTGGTGTACTATGCGAATGTTGGGTGTCCTTCGTAGCCCCATGTACACATTGTGTACCTTCTATGGGATGTTGCATGATGCTGTACTCGTTTGGCCACGTTCATGCAACACTTTTGCGCCAGAGAATGCGGACAAGTTCGATTTGCTATTTGCCATCAACACTCGTACCCAATGTCTTCGTTCCCCTTGACCGGCGGTCGGGAAACGAGCGACCCTTGAAAGATCCGATTTGAAGTCCGAAAATATTGGACTTCTGCAACTGCGTGGCCAAATGTGTCCAACATGTTGTGCTTAACAATGTTGCGTTGAAACGTTGTGTGCGTTTGGCAGCTCCTTGACAATGTCTAGTCTCTCGACAACATGATCCAACAATGCTGCAATGTGTTGCGTTGAGTTGTTGCGTGTGTTTACCCGAGACTTTAGGCAACTTCCTGTAAAGTTAGCCTTAGGCAAGTCGATATTGTAGTTAAACGTATTCACCTAGTCTCCTTCGCAGCCGTTGTTTAGGCAGGTCGCGCAACGCTCCCTCTCCCAGGAAGCGTTGCGTGACAAGCCCAAACAACGGCTGCGAAGCTCATTTCCGTTTCTTAAACGGTCGATGCCATTTTAAACGGTCGATGCCATCATTGGTAACCAAGCTTTTCGGAATGGAGAGTGTCATATCTGCTCTAGTATAGGCCTGGATAAGGTCGAAACTGTGCTTTGATTATTAGATGAAATTAGGCCTAGATAACTAAAGACGATTATAAAATCTAAGTTAGATTCACGCTTAGGTTAGGGATAGGCATAGGGTCATCTATTATAAATGTAACAGTAAGAAAGTCATCTTAAATAATTAAATTTTTCGGGAATTTGGCGGATCAACGTGGTGGTGTAGTGGTGAGAGAGGGATGCTAGCATGCCAGAGGTTCCAGGTTCGATTGTGGGTGCTAACGTACAATTTTCATTTCTCTTTTTAGTAGAAAAAAAAATTGATGACTGTGAATAAAATGGCACCAACCGTTTACGAAACGGAAACGTGCGGCTGCGAAGAAGACTATAATTTCACCGAGATTCCTATGGGCTGGAGGGTATCTCTAGGCCAGTTGAAGGTTTCTCTACCGAGGGGTAGAGAAGACTTTTGCCCTTCCGCTTCGAGTTCCGACGAAGGGTAAACCATTGAAAAGTCTACTCTTTCCAAATTCGTTTTAACAGTAGTTTTTAAATTTGCCGGCTATCAACTCTGGGTTTACTTTTGCTTACTGACGCAACACAGCAGTATCGTTATCGTTATTGTCCAGGAGCCCTCTTATGGAAATTTTGGCACTCAAAAAAGCTTTTATGGTACTATCTACTTCTTGTAATTTTTCTGATTTTACTTCCGTGTTCTCGCAGCTCTCCCCGCAAGCTGCTATTCTTGTCCCTATGCTACTCTGGCTGATGACGCCATCAATCAGCCAATTCACTTATCACTTTATCGCTATCTGCGTTAGTGATAAATCCGAGGACCGGCGTGAAGTGGACACAAGTTCAAGTTGACGTAATACATTAAGTGAAAGTGCCCATGAAATGACATTTTCGACCCCTTTATTGAAGAAAATGAAATTACATGTTCCCCTGATTCGCATTTGTCAAATTTGAGCTTTCTGTTGTCCTTTTGTTTTTGTTTTTTTTTTTTTTAGGTTTTGGTTTCGAAGGTCACGACAAAAACCTCAAAACCCCCCAAAGCGATGAAATAGCCCAAAAGGACAACATAAACCAAGAAAGGTGAGTAAATTTTCTTTATTTTATTGAAAAGAACGTAAAATTTTATTTCGTCGAGCGCTTTTATTCCACGTTGTTTTTTAAAAACTCCATACAAAGACTCTTATAGAGTGCTCAAAATTCTCAAAGGCATAAATTGTAAAAGTATCGTTAGAAAATATTCATTTATTGTCCAGGAGCCCTATTTTAGGAATTTCATCATTCAAAAAAGCTTTTATGTTACTTTCCACTTGTTGAAATTCTACTGATTTTACTTCCGTGTTCTCGCAAGCTGCCATTCATGCCCCTAGGCATTCATGCCCCTAGGCTACTGTGGTTGATAACGCCATCCATCAGCCTTTTCACTTTCACTTATAAAAATGTGTTCGAAAATTTCATTTCATAGGCACTTTCAGTATTGGGATTTACCCCCAATTTTATTTATATAAAGGCCTCAAACACTTGCCAGATTCTAAAGGTTTTGAACTGCACCATCGAACGCTTGGTCTACATTTACTCTGCGGTATTCGCCGGTGTACGCTGTTTAGAGTCATCAGCCAGTCGTCCCGTTTAAATTTCGCATCGCAGGAGGTCCCACAAGGTATTGTTTTGGTTTGGCTCTTATTATAACATATTTATTTTGTATTTAAAGGAGCTATGTCACGGGGATTTCGCAGATTTTTGGTCTAAACTATTCTGAAATTGTTGGTAGGCAACTTACACCACGAAAAGCATTATCTTTGAACATCTCAAGGAAGCCGGATATAGTCATTATTTGTGGAGAAAAATCAAACCACGGCTATAAAGATTGATTTTTTGAAGATGCGCGGAACCAACTTGAAAAGTTTAGCCTCAATACTTCAAGTTGTAATCCATTTTCATCCTAGCCATCCGCAGCCAAAGACGCTTCTTAACAGTTTCTGTGCTCTAATAAAGCAATTGTTAATTAAAATGGAACATTATTTTTAGGTTTCCTAAGACACAAGTATATATTTTGGCTGTTCAAAAAATCTGTTAAAATCCGTGACAATACCCCTTTAACTAACTAACTTGGGAAAGCGATTTCTTGCGCGTAATGCATCGCATCACCTACGATGGGCATAAGACGGATTATATGCCCAGACGAAATGTCGAAGTTATTTACTGTGGTATGTTGCGAACGACCTCTTGATCATTCGCGCTTCCGGTTAATTACGATTTGAGAGAGTCTTGATTTGATCTGTTTGATATTGAGTTCGTCCCGTCCTTTTATACTAAACGCGTCGAATAGCTGCCGTATAATTAATTTGGACTGACATTTTGTTTCTGGTATGAAAATGACTACTTTGATGGTGTGATGCAGCGAATTTAGTGTTAAGGTCCTACAATATAATGCAACGCCGTCGCCATTACAAAGCCACGCGTAATCTGGGGGTTTCCCGAACATAAATTCAGCGTTTATTGCCACGTAAGGTTTTTTTCCTTGATGAAGGGACTTCCAGGAAAAATAAAGAAGAGAAAAGGTGATTTCTCCGAATTTAGCGTTACATTGTGCCGTTTCGGAAAGTGAAAAATTTACATAATTGAAACTAACCCATCACAAATGTCAAGTCAAGCGCAATCTGGGGGTTTCCCGAATATAAAAAAAAAAAACAGTCAGCGTTTATTGCCAAGTAAGGGTTTTTTCCCTGATGAAGAGATTTTTCAGAAAACAAAAAAGAGAAAAGGTAATTTCCCCAAATTCAGCGTTACATTGTGAAACAAAAGCGTGCTATTTCTGAAAGTGAAACATTTACATAAAAGAATCCAACTCATTTCGGTTTTGGTACGATAACGAAAGCCTCTCACCCTTCGAAATCCGAACTTTCACTTTCGGTAGGATCCTCTTCGAAGTCATATTTTATTGAAGTGTTTTGTTCACAGGGGACCCATTCAAGCGGTGAGAGTGTTTATATGTTCGAAATAATTATACAGAAATGTATGGGAATGTCTTATCATAGTTGTCTTATCTTAGTAAATTATTGCGAGTAATGTCTACATGTAAGCTCAAAATAAACGTAAATCTACCTCAAATGTTTTATTTCTTTGCGGCTCAAAATGGCGATTTGAGCCGGATTTGAAGGGTTCTGCGATGATCATGACAAGAGGAGAACTCTCCTCTTCATTGCGTCTTGTCTTGTAACGTGTAACAGTCAACGCAGAACCCTTCAAATCGGTCAATTAAATTCGCCATTTTCAGCCTTTCGATATTCTTCTTGATATTTTTGGCGTGACTATATAATGTCGTGTCATCGTGAGGTTAACACCAGGGTCCAAAGCTGGTACAACGGCGGAAGGGCAAAATCCACTGATAAAGTACTGGCCCTGAGGAAGACTAGCTCTTCTAGTTGAAATACAGTCAACTCGTCTCTCATAACGGACACCTTATAAGACGGACACATCTTTAAAACGGACACCTGGTGTTGGTCCCGTCCTGCCGTTTTTCAGTCATTTTACTGTAACTAAACTCCCTTTTAGACGAACACTTCTCTAAGACGGGCAGTTGGAGCTCGTCCCGACGGTGTCCGTCTTAGAGAGAGTTGACTGTATTGGCCAATAAATCAATAAACTTTGCCCTTCTGTCGTCGTACCAGTCTTAGTTTTGTTTGCATTCTACGTGCATGAGGTCTGGTACGAACCTTTCTTGAGCAAGAGGTCTTATTCTTAATCGCGTGGTTTTCTGCATCCAAACGTTGTTGTCCAAAATGAGTTTTGTGGGATGTGGGATGGGACTTCGAATCAAGACCAATCAAGGCGGAATAGGATAAATTTCAGTGGGTGGGGCGGAGGGGGGGACGGGATGCTGAAGCAAGTAGCAGGACAAGTTATACGGCCCACTTTTATACCGTATAGCTAAGTTGTATGAGTTTTCTACCACTTTCGGTTTTCAAGGCGCACAGCGGGAAAGAGTCTGAAATTAGCTTGAATTTTTATGGGTAAAAGTCTTTAATGATTTGAGACATCAGCAGAAACTCGTTAAACGTCGGCCATTTTAACTTCAGTAGAAATAAAAGACACCCTGCGGTGGCAAACATGACAGGATAACGCATGTCGGAGAAAACGCTTGGTTTTATAGGGAGGCGAGATCTAGCTTGTTCCAGGCGTTCGGTTAGTGGGGAGCAGCGCGAAATTCGGGATTGCGTGACGAACGGCGAGCCGCTTTTCGCACTGCTCCCCACTAACCGAACGCCTGGAACAGGCTAGGCGAGATAGGGATGAAGATTCTCAGTTAGAGATCGGAGAAGGCGGGAACGAGCCAAACAAGGATGGTGGAATGCGGGATTGAAAGAGTCTATTTTTTAGCCTCAAGTCACAAAGTTGTAGAAATTAAAAATTCCAACAGAATCGGGTAATACTGCAAAACTAACTACATGGATTAAATCTGTCCTTTTCTATTTTCGCAGTCTTGCATTTCAATTTTTTTATGACTGGGAGCGGGAAAAACTTGGCGAAATCGCTTTGCATGGATCAAGAAAAAACTATGCCTTTAATTTGTGGCGGTGTCTCTTTATTAGGGTTCATATGTGGCCTAGGCCACGACCCCCAACAATACGTGAATGTTAACGTTGATGATGGATTTCATTCTGCAGGGAGGAATGGCAGGCACGATAGAAAAGAGAACACTTCAATCAGCAGTGCCCTCACAACATCCTGGCAGGATGTGCACTGTTAGAAGGTAGACTCAGTTACCCTCAACACCACTTAAAATTGCTCTCTAATCACTCTGCAGTGAAACGAGAACAAATCATTTTCACATGCACTTAATATCATAAAACGCAGACAAGAATTAGGACTAGGCATCTCGTTTATTGATAGCTAGACAATAAGTACACGGGCAGTGTTCAAGAATAACCGTTAAACAAATAACGAGGGCAATGCCCGATTCCCTCTATGGCGCGCGCCTGCAGGGAATCACGGTAGATGTATTCATCAAACCATGCACGAGACTTAGCAACGATGAATACAACTACCGTGATTCCCTGCAGGCGCGCGCCATAGAGGGAATCGGGCATTGCCAACTATTCAAAACTATCCCTAGTATAAATTACATTTCACAAACGCACTGAAACTGTCCCAGCCTACCCAAAGCAAGTAAAAGCTAAACTAAATTAACTATTTATGCTTGCTTAGCTTACGGAGAACATAAGCCAAAATGTCTAAGTATAATGTATTTGATACAAACAATAACGAATTTAAAGAAAATTTACAGAAACGTAGCGAGAGATGCCGTCGAGTGACCTTGAACCTGCGAAAACACCTTGTATACCTAATAATAAATAGTCACGCACGCTTCCAAAATAATAACTCCCATAGTGAATACCGACACATCCGTACAAGCACTCAAACAAGCGTGTGTTCCTTAACGCAATAAATACATATCTTCAGCTCTATGTAAATACTAATTCTACTTGCTGGCTCGTACATTTCTTATAAAACTTGTTGGCTGTGGAACAACTTGCCTCTAAACATCCGAAAATCCCCGTCAGAAGATATTTTTTAGAAGAATCTAAAAACTTATCTTTTTAAAGAAGCCTATGACACTTAACTTTCATTTTTTGCACACATTTATATTTTAAGTTCTGTTAAATTATCACGATATTTTTAGTTTTTAGATTTTTAACTTTTATAACTTCATTTTGTGCATGTATTGATATTTTTATTAATTTAGTTAGGTATTTTTAGATTTTATTTGATATTCTAGCGTAGTGATTGTAAAGCGCTATGAAAGATTAGCTAAATAGCCCTATATAAATTACTATTATTATTATTATTATTATTATTATTATTATTATTAATTTGAATATCTTTTTGACTATTATTGCTGCATTATTGAAATACAGTTGTTCTTATGCACTTCCTGACGAAAAGCGTTTGTACCATCATATGAGATGATGAACAATATTTCAAATAAATCCTTTACGTGAGCTATAAAAGAAAGTGTGAAAGAAAATCCGCTCCGACTGGATTCGAACCCATGGGCTTTGTGGTTCTGGTGCAACATTAGCCTGCGAGCAGGCTTTCTTCGGGACAGGGCGCACTGAAGCGACGAAGCAGACTCGAGCAGCGGTTCGCTCCGTTCGCTGAAACTCGCGAACCCTCGCTCGCTGTCCCCGAAGAGAACCAGCTCGCAGTGACTGCAATATTTTCATCTCATATTTATCACGTCACAGGTATAGATAGAAATCGAAAATAAACGAAATATTATGCAAATAAAAACGAAGCACTTCTTCCATTGATAATGAACACAGTGTTTCTTGTCTTCTTTATAAATTGACTGTATTGTATTGATTCTTTGCAGCTCAGCCAACTCTGATATTGAAAATAAGCGTGGAGCTCGAAAGATTCATCGCAGAACAAGCAAGAATCATCGCAGAACAAGCAAGAATCATCGCAGAACAAGAAAGATTCATCGCAGAACAGAGCAAAAAAATATGCGTTCTTGAAGGGTACTTGATGCGAAAGCACACTGTGGAAGGAAGAGTACACACCTCGTCCCAAACAGAGGCTGCCCCAGTATTCTACGTTACTATACCCACGCCGCCTAAAGAGGGGGCTCCTCGGAACGTGAATGCACGACACCATCGACGGTACAAAACATGTCCCCTCTTTCAAGGTGAAATGTCTTTCGAAAGCTCCGATAAGAAAGGTTTTTCACTAGGTGTCGGTATCCAAGACGAAGACGTGTCTAAGTCGATTTCGTTGTCAAGGCAGAAGACGTCCAAAGGATTTCATCGCTCTGTCCAGCGTTTGGCTCTGTGCGACAATCGCGATTCGCAAACAACAGAGATCCTTCCTCCGATTTCACTGACGAAGGAGACACCGCCATTCCTCCAATTTAACGCCGGAACACTCAGTTTGGACATGACACCGACCTGCAAACCCGAAATTAATAATGTTACCCATTAGCCTACGACTAGCTAGCCCACTGGTACTTTCTTCTTCTGCCTGCCCGTATCAAACCGGCTTGATATAGCGATAGTGATACAGTAGGTTCCTACTATCTTGGACTTCCAAGGAAGAAGAAGAATTGTTTGTGATAGTTCGAGATAGGCCGGCAGTTCAGAATAACGGGATTAGCATGTTTTTGTAAAATGTTGATAAAAAATGGTTAATTGTTGTGGACGTAAATTGCACTTGCCAGTGTTTCAGTCTGCATATCGAAAAGTACATAGCACTGAGACCAGTCACATGATGATTCGTGATGACATCCTTATGAACATGAATAATCAGGAAGTGACTCTGTTAGTGCTGTTAGATCTGAGCGCTGCGTTTGACACAATTGACCGCACTCTGCTGCTTTGGCGTCCCCAGTCCAGATTTGGATTCACAGGGACAGCATTAGACGCATTAGCCTGGCTCAGATCATGGCTCAGATCATGTCTATTATCTCGATTCCAATACGTGGTCATTGACGATAGTTGGTGTTCCTCAAGGCTCTTGCCTTCAGTTGGTCCACTTTGTTTTCTATCTATACCAGTCAACTGTTTGGCATTGTTAGTCATCACTTACTACAGGTTCATTGCTATGCTGATGATACTCAGCTCTACCCGGCGTTCAAACCAGATAACAATGCTAATTAGCTTGTTGGAGGCCTGTGTTGAGGACTTGAGACGATGGATATGATCAAAGATAAACTCATGTTAAATGATGATAAGGGTTCGTGCTACAATCTTGGACAAAACTGTTGAAACACTTAGCAAATTTCCACTTATTTAGCCAACACAGTTCAGTTTTGCAACCCCCTCCCCCCCATTTCAATGTTCTTAATGCTTTAGTGTTTTTAAAACAAAGCCTGTTGAACCGCAAATCTCAAGAAACAACATTGAGTAGGGGGGGAGGGGGATAAGATATTTTGAACCCGCTTGCAAGTCGAGACATTTGTGAGAAATGCGTGAAAATCGTATGTTTCAACTACTTTTGTCCAAGATTGTAGTCGGTACAAAGCAACAATTGGGAAACGTCTTCACTGATTCGACACTGATACTCTGTTGGTTGGTGTTTCAGAGGTTTCAAATGGCCTCGTTCGCCTTGCAATTGGTTCGTGGTTTGACTGTAATTTCACAATGCATATTGACACTGTATTGAAGAGATTTGCAGAGCAGCATTTTACCATCTTCACAATATTGCAAGAATCACGAAATATTTAATTTGGCAATCGACAGAAGCTCTTGTACGTGCGCTTGTGACCAGCCGCATAGGCGCTAATTCTCATTTGTGCAAGCTTCAGCGAGTGTAAATTGCTGGTGAGCTAGACTGGTTTTTCGAGCACCAAATTAAGTTCTTGCATACATCGCCCTTCCTATTAGAACAACACTGGTTACCTCAGTATTAAGTTTCGTATATATTTTAAGGTTATTTTAATTACTTTTAAAGCGAGCCATGGACTTGCCCCCAGTTACATTTCTGATATATCTTATATATGTCAAATCAAAATCGAACTACAGCCTGAGATCAAATGATGAACTGCTTTTGTCACCACCTGTTGCAAAGACTCTATTCACCCTCGGTGACAGGGCGCCTAAACTATGGAACCAGCTGCTGTCAGATATAAGGAAAATTACTTTTATTACTTACTTTTAAACGAGCTCTTAGTTTTTAAGCAAGCTTTTTATTAGTGTATATATTTTTTGTTTTAATTTAAGTAGACATTAGGGTCTGTATTTTAGTTATATTTTATTAGTGTAATGTTGTTTAGTTTATTTTAATATGTTTGTAACGCGCATTTGAAAACCTTTTGTTGAATTTGCGCGCTATAAATTAATATATTATTATTATCATTATCATTATTACTTGAATAGGTGAATGCATTGCTAAATACCTAGATTTAATGCAACCGACGGTTGAACAGTAAGAAATAATGAAGTTTTGTATATACTACGACAATGCGCCTTCATAAAAAAAGGCGATATTCTGGCGTAAATGTATGGAGTGAGATATTTTAGTAAAATTCGGAATGTTATACTCCCCCTGTTTAAAGCACAAAAGCATTTCTTCCGATGGAAGATTTTCTTCGGTATTGTGGCCTCGATCGCGCGCAATTTTACGGTATATAGTTCATTCTTTGGGCGGCGCGTTGGGGTAATGTTTAGAAGTGTGCTGGACTCCGGATCGAGTGTCCGGGTTCGAGCCCTGGCCAGGGTCATTATGTGCTTGGGCAAGACACTTTACTCTCACAGTGCCTCTCTCCACCAGGTATATGCGATGGACAAGCATCCCATCCTGGGGGAGGGGGGATAGAAATATTCCTAGCCCCTAATGCTACAGAAACCGGGATAAGCTCCGGCCTGATGGGCCACAAGGCTCGAACACAGTCTTAAGGACGGTGCCTACTTTTGTTACTGCGCACATCTTCTGCGCATCACGCAAGGTATCGATCGCACTAGACGCGCGCACTAAGGGAATTTGCTCGCTCAAAATGACGAATTCAACTTCGCGACCAAGCGCGCGACTAAAATGCAAGAAAATTTCGGTTGCAACGAAATCCAGTTAATGGACGTACTAAACCAGGAACAGTGAAAGGGTAACATATCAGTAAGCCCTAAACGCTTATCGATAAAAATGGCTCACATTTAACAGTCTGAAACACATCGCTAATCGTTCAAACGTAATCAGCAAACTGCTAACTACACATGGCGTGGTGCACGCGTGAAAAATTGCGCGAGAAGCAAATATTTAACTCGCTAGGGAGGGGATAGGAAAAGTGTAACTGACCTCAAAAGCGATTCCATACAACTCGTATAACTTTTAAAAACGCGTGGTGGCCCATACTTTTTATTTTATAAAATGGAAGTGGTAAGTCTATAGAACACATGATTAATTTTTCGTTCAGTGCAAAAATTGTTTAGGCTGTTTTTCTGGCCTTGCAAGAGAGAGCTGTTAGAGTTAAAAATGGCTCAAGTGCAATCGTTTTGTCAATAAAAACGTGGTTCACGCAGTTTCAAAGATAGTATTTGATAGTCATTTTTAAGATCGTTATATTTAGTGTTGATTTTGTTCATGAAAAACCAAATTCAAAGGTAATTTGTAAGGAAATTTTATTTCCTTTTACTTTTTTTGAAAATGCCACGTCAGCACTTTTTTCAAGATTTCAAACCTAATTATCTTGAAAATTTGCGTGGCTACCCCTAATTTTCTTTTTGGATTTTAATAGCCCTTGGTAACATCTACTTCCCTTGCATAGTCATCGGCCGGGCAAAAATACCTCGCTATTAGTAGGCACCGTCCTTAAATAATGTTTAATAAATATGCAGCAGTGTTTTATCCAGTTTAAAACACGACGTTAGGCTTGATAAAATACGAACTGCGAATTTATTGAGCGGCTTCAAAATCTTCTAATGTAGATCAACTAATTCTTGTACTAATATTTTGATTTCGGGTTATTTTGGCTTAGAAATTGGACGTAAAGACACTCATTAAATATTAATTTATTTTGTATTTTCTTTATGAATTATTAATGAGTTTTTGAATGTTTCTTAAGTTCAAAATATAGTAACCACCTCAAATAATGGCTAATGGGCTCTTGCTTAAAAAGTTTTCTGATCAACCTGAGAGAAAATAAATTATTAACATGTTATAGCATTTGTTTCAGTCATCGTAGATGTGGGTAAAAAAAATAACGTTTATAAAAACAACAATTTGGCCGTAGCTCCTTTTTCTTGAACTGATCACTGACACAATGACGTCATTCGTTAGTAAACTGTTAATACATTTCTGATGTTCGTTTCCGAAAATTACCGGAAGTGGTTAGCCACTAAACGATCAGGAACGCCATTGACACTCATGTAGCCAGGCATAAACCTCTTTAAGGTGGCCCGCGGCTATTTTTTGGGAACGGAGGTGCTCTATTCTAAATCGAGTTTTGGGCATGTAAACCTCAACCGATTTTTCTGATTTTTGGCAATCGAAATAACAAATGTTCAAAGTTTATAAAGCTTTTAATTATAGGGCAAACAAGGCAAACGATCACGAGATATTAGCGTTTTTGAAAAAATATACTTATGAAAAAAACGCGAATATTTTCCAAACGCGACGATAGATTTTTTTTTAATTAATGTCAACTAGTTCAAATTATCCAAGTAATAATGTGAGCAAGTTTCAACGAAATCGGCTGGGTAGAAATTGCTGCACAGTTGACTGTTGAATTTTTGCTTCAAAATATTATGCTTGTGTATAATTGGGAGCTGTTACAACAACGTTTAAGTAATGCTCAGATCCAATGGATTATTTGAAAGCTTAATGCAAGCTAAAACGTTGCTGAAAAGTATGGAAAGATCGAAAACTTCTAGCAAAAGTTGTAAATAGATGAAGAGGAAGAGGTTTACGATGCGTAGAGTGTGAATTTTGAAATATTCATTTGTTTCGGATTAAAAAAAATCTACCGATTTTTTTTCTTTTATTTTTAAGTATGAGAAAATACAACATATATGCAAACGGCTTTATCTAGTTTCGTGTGTCTAGTCTCGATGAAACTCGTCGAATTTTGCTCGCCAAGATAGCTACCTCTCGTCTTCCATTTTGGAGCGCTTTGAAAATGCTCTTGTTACAATAAATTATTCAAACTTGCCGCATTCTCAAGATTATTTAGCACCTGGAAATAAACATGCCACGCATAAAATAGCGGCTGAGCTTTGTATTCATGCATTTTATTTAGCAATGAATGTGGCATGTGGCGTGGAATGTTCATTTCCAGGTGCTAAATAATCTTGAGAATGCCGCAAGTTTGAATAATTTAATGTTACGCGAGGGTTTCCAAAGCGCTTGAAAATGGAAGACGCGAAGTAGCTATCTTGGCAAGCAAAATTCGACGAGTTCCATCGAGACTAGACACACGAAACTAGATAAAGCCGTTTGCATATATGTTGTATTTTCTCATACTTAAAAATAAAAGAAAAAAAATCGGTAGATTTTTTTTTTAATCCGAAACAAATGAATATTTCAAAATTCACAATTTACGCATCGTAAACCTCTTCCTCTTCATTTATTTACAACTTTTGCTAGAAGTTTCCGATCTTTCCATACTTTTCAGCAACGTTTTAGATTGCATTAAGCTTTCAAATAATCTATGGGATCTTAGCATTACTTAAGCGTTGTTGTAACAGCTCCCAATTATACACAAGCATAATATTTTGAAGCAAAAATTCAACAGTCAACTGTGCAGCAATTTCTACCCAGCCGATTTCGGTGAAACTTGCTCACATTAAAACTTGGATAATTTTAACTAGTTGACATTAATTAGAAAAAAATCTATCGTCACGTTTGGAAAATATTTGCGTTTTTTTCATAAATATATTTTTTCAAAAACGCTAATATCTCGTGATCGTTTGCCTTGGTTGCCCTATAATTAAAAGCTTTATAAAATTTGAACATTTGTTATTTCGATTGCCAAAAATCAGAAAAATCGGTTGAGGTTTACATGCCCAAAACTCGATTTAGAATAGAGCACCTCCGTTCCCAAAAAATAGCCGCGGGCCACCGGACGTTCGCGCCAAAATCCTCCCACGTTCAGATTTTTAAATAACTTTACCTGCAGTTAGATAATGACTAACTCGTGTCAGAAACGAAAAAAAATTGGGGGGTCACCACGCTTGTTTCGGAGATAAACCGTATGGAAGACCACGGTATTTATGGAAGCTTTGATAATTGATTCGAATTAGCTTACCTTGATTCAAGTTTTATAAAAATGAAAATGAACTAGTACAGCCAAGGTTTTTGTGTTGGCCTTAACTCAAACAGGCCTATTAAGTAAATATTTGAAATTGGTGTCATTCCTTCAGGTAGAGTGAACCTTTTGGAAGGATAATTGCTTGTAAAGCTCAGCCGCCAAATGCATAAATTTGAGCCTACGCGAGTCGAAAACACGAAAAAAAAAAAACTTCTTACGTTCAGATTTTTTTTTGTTTTTTTGTGTAAATGGAGAGAATTGGTAAAGGAAACTTTCTACGTAAAGAAAAACAGGGGTCACCAGGCATCTATGAGAGTTAAATCATCGCGAAGTTATCGCAACGGCTACTCACCCTATATGTGGTTGGAAAGTTTCCTCAGCGCGCGCGCTCGATGCATGACGTGGCGTAACGTTGCGACAGGAATTACGTGCGCAGTAAGGATGCGCATAAACAATTAGCGCGAACGTCCTTAAGGTGATTCCACTGAAAAAGAAGGAGTCTTTAGAATTTTCTAAGACTTGGTCCAGTTCATAACCATGTTATGAGCCTTACAAAAATGCAATATAAAATGGGGGTCACCGTGCTCGTTTTTGTGCAACATGGATGGCTATTATAGTAAACATATGACCCACGAGGTTCATACTAGGAACGCTCATATTCCGAAAAGGGAACTATCATTTCTAGAAAAAATCATTTCTTGCGTTAAAATCTCGAAGCAGTTCAACGAAATAGACTTTAATCTTACATAATAAACCATTTTAATTAAACTGGAATTAAAATTATGAAAGAAATTAAAGATTTTGCTGCGTGCGTGCGTAAGCAGCACTACCTCAAAACGTACTTTTTAAAGCATTGAAATAAAAATATCTCAAAGTAGAGTATTTAAGTTTTCTTTAAATTGCGATATATTGTAGTCAACCGAATGTCTTTTAAATTTATGCATTAAAAAATGGGGGTCACCGTGCTCGTTTAGGAGAAAATGACCATTTATTTCTCTTCTGAGCTTAACCCAAAAGAAAAGCCGTAATGTTGTGTGTGCGCGCGCGCTCGTGCACGCGCTAAATGACGCGAAAACTCATGCGCAGCAAGGATGCGCAATGCAATTCAGTGGAATCACCTTAAGGGACACCTTAAGGACGTTCGCGCTAATTGTTTTTGCGCATCCTTACTACGCACGTAATTCATGTCGCAACGTCGCGCCACGCCATGCATCGAGCGCGCGCGCTGAGAAAACTTTCCCAACAAATATAGGGCTGGTAGCTGTTCAGATAACTTCGCTCGCAGTTTACTCTCTCAAATGATCGGTGACCCCCAATTTTTTTTTGATAGACAGCTTTGTTTTGCGATTCTCGACAGATTGTAAAAAAATGAACAAAAAGTCAATGTTGGAAGTCTACAAGTTTCTAATTTTTTTGCCCATGCGGCATCAAATCTTGCCCATCTTTCAACTGCCAGGCGAGTGCAAATGTGATCACTAAACGATTAGATTTTCTAAAGGAACATCACCAGTTGAATCAATTTGCTTAATAGATCCCCTTAAACAATATTTAGACAAGAAAATTGCATTTCATGAATTTATTCGGATTATTTTTGAGCAAACAGACACTGTCGCCATTGTCAGAAACGAAGGCCGATTTATAAGATTTTAAGGTGATCTTTCGGACATCTTATCTCCGAAACGAATTCGGTGACCCCCCAATTTTTTTACATTTCTGACATGAGTAACCCATAAACTCACAGTGGTGAAAGTTTTAGAAAAATGTCAATGTTGGAAGATTTTCGCGCGAACGTCCTTAAGGTGGCTCCATATAGTTTCATAACCACGCGCGCGCTGATGATGCGAGCCTTGGGAAACTGCGCGCGCGCTGACACAAGCTCAGGCAAAAGTTTTTTACCACGGATTTTTTTCAAAGGAAATCTTTATCCGCAATAGAATTTTAAGAACAGACAATGCGGTTTAAGCTTCCAAATTATATGAGGTTGTAGATTTTTATCATGAATTGCATAAAACGCCTAGTAAACACTGTAAACGAGCCTAGTGGTTTCAACGTTGACGCATGCTCAAATAGCGATCTTGGCGAATTTCTATTCCATTACGTAATTGTTACAAATTTGGGGGACTAAAATGGCAACTTTCGTCTAACGTTTCTCGCGTTTCCTTTGGTGAAATTTCGTAAAATTTGCCAGATAGGTTATAATTATTTTGCTTTACATGGCATTCATTTTTACGAAAATGTATAAGACCAGTTTTTACGCAGAGGGGAAAAACACAAATTTGCAAATAACAAAGAAGCTGCCTTTACAACCCCCTACTTTTCTCTGTTTAAAATTATTTTTCAGATAGTATCCATGTACTGTGAAAATTTTGGAAGATTTCACCGAAGGAAATAGAAGAAAATTGCAATTAAAGCCACATAAACGCTCAAAGTCGCATTTGTTTGGGTACTCTTAATTCACGACTTAAACCCAATATTTTAACAGAAATGGTTGTAGAACACTATTTCATCCTTGCTTATTTTATTTGATAAGTTTGAGCGAACTGGGAGTGACAACAAATGCAAAAACCAGATTTCAAAATATAACTCTAGCGCGTGCCACATCCATGTTATTACCCTAGGGAGCCACCTTAAACATACACAGAAGTAAGAGTTGCATAATCATGGAAACCTCATCTCACCAGTAAAGAGTGCCTGATTAAGAGTGTAAGTAGACTGCAGCTGTGTTTTAGGACGCGGTTTTGCACAGCTAACTTACCATAATTTATTAATTCATGTAAAATTATCACTCCTGTATGCTTACGAGCAACCAACATTAGTTCCTTTTCGGTCCCTTGGTAGCAGTTCTCGGTATGTCAAATCACTGCATTTTGTCTACAATGCCTTAAAAATGTTTTTACTCCAGTTTGCGTCCACTCTGAGTAAGAAATTGAATATAAATATCTGAATAGGAATGATGAGAATTAGAATAAGACATCACGTCTTTAGACACTTTCGACGCACTTAAAATACCTTAACACATTTTTATATGATGGACGTCTGAAGACAGTGAAGAGGCTGGAAGAACGAAATATAGGGTCGGTACAAAAAAAAGTAGACCCCCTATCTGGACACCCATTTTGGACCCCCTTCTGGACCCCATCTGGACCCCTATCTTGACCCCCTTCTGGATCCCCTCTTTTTCGTTCGGAAATGATTGAAATAATTAAAGTTATTCCAATATACAATACCAAAACTTCATAACAAGCACATTACGGCATTGAAATGAAGGGAAAAAGCGAAGAATGGAGCACATTCACATAACTTTGGGCTTGATAATATGCACACCCTTTTTGTAAATGTAAAAACTTTATTAAGTTTCCAGGGGCGTAGCATCGGTTTTTGAAGATGTACCCACCATAAGGAATTTTTTTCTAAGCGCCAAAGGCGCTTGCAACTAGGTGGGCCTGGGGGCATGCTCCCCCAGAAAAGTTTGAAATTTAGGGCCTTGGAAATACCATCTCCTGGTTTTTCTGCGGGGCATTTTCAATAAATAATGCGGCAAAAATGCAGTAGAAAGTTGTTTATTTTAACCATTTCTCTATTGTTTTCTGTAAGCTACAGTCAGTGTTACGAAAATAAAAAAAAAAATTCAAAAATAACGGACACAGATCACAAAGAAAGGGCAAGGCGTCGACCCTTAAGACGGGCAAACTCCATTACCAAACTGTCAATATCCACGTTCTTGTGTTTATGTATATGAAGTATTGCTAGGGAGCTCAATCTTTCGTCCGTCATCGTACTTCGCAGAGGAGATTTTAGTCTCTTCATACTACTGAAGCTACGTTCGGCAGTGCATGTTGACATAGGGTACGTTAACAATGTTACGAGAAATAATAAAAAACGCCCAAATATGAAATTATCAGCCAGCAAATTTAATGAGAAAAACGTTTTTAGGCAATTCCAAAAAAAAAAAATTTTCTCAGATGTCAGCTGTACGCATGGGCGTACGTGCCTATATGGACGCTACGCCCCTGAAGTTTCCCAATCATGGTTTTTCAGGAATAATGTACAGAGTTAATTAGATCAATACAAATATTCGATAAAATACCTAAAAAAGAAATATTGGATAAAAGCTTGAAAAAAAATCTCCTATCTAAACAATGTTTATCAAAGAGAAATTATCACAGTTCTTCTTGAATGTATGTAAGCCGTGAGCTACAGTAACCGCACGTGGTAAGGCATTCCAAAGGGTAATTTCCCTATATAAAAAAGTGCGTTGACCGGAGGCCGATTTATAACCTGGAATATTCAAACTTTGTCCTTCTTTCAATGTGTTACGCCATGAACAACAGAGCGTGTTACAAAGCGATCACCCAAATAATTGGCCACTAGACCCTTGACACATTTCAGTAAACGCAAGAATGCCTACCGTATAAGTTAGATAACTACTCACGGGGAGCCAGCCTAACTCCTTTTCAAAAAATCGGTGTTATTTGGTTGAATTTACGTGTATTACTACTAATTATTGTTGCGAAATTCTATATACAGCATTATTTTTCCTCAAAACCCTGAAGAGATGAAATTCAGGGATACTTTCTTGGGGTGCATTCGACCCATTTTGGTACTGTCTATTTTGTTGCTAAATAAGCATAAAATTGACCACATTTTAAAGCTGATGGTTGAAGGTGCTTTTATCCTGCGTGCAGTCTCACTTTTGGGTCACACGCGCAAGTGAAGCGAAGAGCGAATCTGCGAGCAAAGCGATCCGACGGGAAAGAGTCTTGTGCGGCTTCGCCACACGCTTATCGCGGCTTCGCCGCTCGCGCGTGTGGCCCAAAGGCGAACCTGTTCGCAGGCTATAGCTAGTTGTTTTTGTCATAAAAAAAAAAATTCAGTTTCGTTCAAAAAATAGAGAAAGGTCAATTTCACACTACATAAAACGTAATTTCTTCCAGAAAATTATACTTGACTACATGCATACAAGTTATTGGATGAAACCACAATTTGAAACAGTTGTCATAATTTCTGATATTTTTCTGAACAGAATTTTATACTTAAAATCTTCAGTTAAAACTACGCGCAATATATGAAGACAAAATTTGGAATGAACTATTGCAGCATTGATAAGGTATTCTTATCTTAACTCACAGAATAACCCCAGTAATTATAGCGATCGCCATATCGTTCGTATAATACTATAGTGCAGGAGACTTTTAGCTTATATTCTAAATAATTTCTCGGACCTTAGTGATCCATTTCTTCAATTTATTCTAATAACATCAATAGCTGATGACCGTGACTGTTACGTCTTTAATGTAATAAATTTTCTTTCTTATACATACTTGCAAAATTAGAATACTTTAATTCATAGAAAAAATGTCAAATTTGAATAAGAAATTTGTATAGCATTTTGCCTTTTATGGAGGACAAATTATTTTTACCTATATAATTTATGTCTAGTGAACCTTTTTCTCCGCTTTTTGATTGGATTCCTAGAAGCCGAGTCAAACCCGTAGTAGAGAGATTGAGAGACGCGACTGGTAGCTAGTGTTCAAACAAACTTTGTTCGTGTAATATCCCCCGTGTAAACACCATTCCACTTGTCGAACTGATCATCTACCCCCATTGCATCATTGGCTGCTACTGGTTTCCTGCTGAGGTACAGAAAGAGCCTCGGAGCCTTGCTCAGGACCTTGGGAAGTCTGTCAAAAAACAAGCAAACAAAGTACGTACATTCAGCTGCAACGTGTAGGAGAAAATTTAAGTTTGCAGCTTAAAAAATAGTCATATTTTTACCGAAAAAATGGCCGTAAAACCGTGAACACATGTATGTTTATTTACTGTTTACACCTTTAGCTTCAAAATCCGGTCACCGTAGGTTGCTCATTAGATACGTTGGAGGCCTCGACATAAAATATTTCAAAGGTACAAAAAAAGAACACATGGAAGAAGATAATGATTTGTCGTTAGTTTCATGACTCTTGAAAATACTTCTGCTTAATTCAGGCAAAGAGGTTTACACTGAAGTAACAATGCATGGAGTGTGAACGTGGCAGTCAAGTGCCTGGGCCCGGGCATTTTAACTTCAAATTTCACATCGTTGTTATTGACGCGATGTTGTCTGAGAACTGAGAGGAGAAATGAACAAAAAAAGTGCGGCTTGCGCAGGAATTTACTCCGACGAATTCATATAATTAAAAGCTACTAACCTTTTCATTAGGACTTGAAAATCCAGGTCGAGGATTTGCTTCCTCGTCCAGTTCCCTTGCTAATTCTCGTTCTGCCCTTTCTCTTGCTCTTTGTTGTATCTCGTTTCCCCTCCTCTCCATTTCCCTTTCCTCCTCCAACACTCCAGGCATTAAGGCTGTTGTTCTGGCGACACGTTGCTCTAATGCAAGGAGACTGTTGTTCGTTGTTTCCACAGACTCAACAATGTAGTCGCTCGTACACGGTGAGGGAGAGTCTTCTACTGATGGTTCAGTATTCTGTGGAATAGTAAAAAGACTTTTTAAGGAGTACTGTTTCTATCAAATCAACGTCGACCATTGCTTCAAAATGTCGCCTTGAGGTATAAACCATTTGCCTTGTATATACCATTTCTGACAGAAAAGGTATACCTTCCTTCGTATACCTTCGAAAGAAAATGGCTCCCCTTTCACATAACTACGGCAGGGATACTGCATCTCTTAATTTAATTTAACTTCAATAACCTTGGATGAATGTTTGGTGGTATGGGTCTTTTCGAGATATTTGAAATTAAGGTCCTCATAAAAACCTAAATGAAAATTTTCCCTACGCCTTTCTATACTCCAACTCTAACGTTAAATCCCTTCCTTTTTATTTTCGTACAGCCTGAAAAAGGTACTCCTTTTTCGCTCTCACCCCGAACCCCTCTCCTCACGTCCCTCTCACCACCACCACCGCCACCGCCGCCTGATTTAACCGCGAGTATATCCCGTGAATAGTTAATAAGTGTACCTCTGACATTCTTTCCAGCTGTGGGTTGCTTAATTTTTGAACTCTCGCGATTGGAAGACAATGCAGGATCCGTCGTGTGCAGAACTCAGTTTGCCAATCAATCTGTTTCGTTTTCCATGAAGTTCTGGGAAACTGTAGACACAAAACACAATTGTGACAGGAGTTATGCGTGACGCGTGACTTCATTTCAGCATAAACTAGCGCGTGACAGATGTATATAGCGAAATTGCGCGTTGTTCCTTTTTACAACTATTTTGCAGAATGCAAAATAGGAGTTATGTTAGCGAGCGCGAATTCGGTCGGTCATTCCTTCTTTGGGTCGCAATTCCGCTGACCAATGCATAACTTAACTTGACGATAAAATTTTCAAAATGTCTACAAACGTGAAACGTAGTGAAGCAATGAGTGATGAGATAATTACAGCTATGTCAAGAGCATGTGGTGCGAGCATTTTCCTCTTTAAATTGTTTAAAAACAACCTAGAAAGCATTTGTTGTCCTTTGTTACGAAATGAACGCGAGCTCCTGGCAAGCATGGGTTTTAATCACATGATGCATGCAATGCGTGAATATTGAGAAAAATCATAAAGGTTAAACGCACGCTATGGCCTGTCACGCACGAATTTTCAAAGAGTATTTACACTTTGTTCGCAATTTTCTCATTTCTTCGCAAGCCTCGTGGTATATCATTACTAGAAAAGATCAGTTATAAAGAAATCTTCAGTTTATGTATTATTGCCGTATCTCGTTTTGCAGAGATGCTCGTACCAGACGTCACTGTAACGTGTTTAAAAAACAATTAAAACGTAAGGCTGGCACCACATCAAAGGGCACTTTTAATATTTAATAGGCCATTATTTCGACTAGAACTGAAGATCACCCAAGAATAAACCTTGCAGAACCGAAGACTTTGGCCTTGTCCTTCTTCTTAAATCTGTCCCGCTACATATTAAGTTCTTTTTTGCCCCTCATTATCATGACCACTTCCTCGTTTCCAGGAAACGCGTCATTTTTTAGTGACTACGCCTGCAGTCTGGATGTTTGAATTAAGTTCACTTTCATTTTCTTATGCTAAGTTATGATCAAATACTCTCCTGCGTTTACATTCAGTTTCGAATTAATACCAACTAGCTCAACAAGCTTCGAGTCTTCAATTCGTCTTGGGTAGGTGAGTTTGGTGTAGCTCAGTTACACATTTCACTGCTTTGCTATACTGAGAACATTGATAATCATGTTCGAGATATGTTTATAGTTACATCGCGATCACTGTTTCACGTTGCAGATTACATTTCTGGTAATCTGTGTTTTGCCTCGTTGGTTTCTTTTAATTTCTCAATGCAGACAATTTAAATTACTGTTTTCTCAAATTCAATGAAAATAATAAGTGAACTTCAAAAGGGTTAAAAGTGTTTTTAACAAATGCCCCACAGATCTTTGTGAACTAATTCCGTTTCAGCCGTTTTACATGCAGCTTACGCGGTTTTTAATTTCGCATATTCTGTTTTGATTTACATACCTAGCACAGTTATACCTTTAGGCTCTACATTTTTAAACTTCCGGATGCATCGAAAAGATTTGTTGAGCCGTGTGCAAAACTCCCTAAACTTTTGATCTAATGACTTACGGCATTCAAAGTCCTATAGTTCCAAATCGCACGATTCTTGCTTAGCTTGGGTCAGTCCTAACGAAACAATAAACTTACTTACAGTTCTGATTTAAATGCAGCTGGTATTGAAGACCACAACCGTTCAAATGGTTTTAACCCAAAATAAAAATCTAGTCCCCCTATGCTTTCGCGAACGGCTCGATTTCAAGAACTTGTCAACAACTCGAATCAAAAGTTGTTTCCACTCACTCTCAAACTCAGAACCGTGACGGTGGCTTGGATTTGTGATCTTAATCAGCATAGATTTTTACGATTTTATTTCTCCGTTTTCTCCGTAATTTTGGTTTCGATTGAGAAAGATACATCAAACACTCGAGAGAGTGTCGGTTTCGTCAGACACATTTCCAAACGTTTCGAATATCGTCAACGCGTCGCATTTTCAACTCTCGACTCTTCTCGGTGTTTGGAAATGTGATGAAACACCCTCAGTCTCTCTTTATTACCGATTTCTCGAACCAATTCTTGGAGGTTCGGGTGAGAAATCAGCATTCCATTGTAACTGCTCAGCACAGAAGAGCCAACGGAAGCAAAGCTAGGGTGATATTTTATCTTATTGAATTGAATCGAAAACGTCTTGCTTCATATCTCTCTTTTTCTTCTGGAGACCGACACTAAATCTACATCTTGCAACAAATTGGTCTGCGATCAGCCTTTCCACTCGGTATCATGGCGAAGCGACACAGCCGCAATTACCGCAAACAATTCCGTCTCAGTCAAAATAATACTTGTATTGTTTCTTTTTGTTTTCACATTACCTCTTTAGTGTTTTACCGACTTTACTTTTACTTTTACTTTAAGTTAACTTTGTACATTTACAAAAACCACTTAGTATACATTGACATAGCTCCTTTAATTTCCATACAATTCCTTGACTTGGATTACAAATGACAAACTTGACATCCGTGACAAAGCTGAAGTAGCGAGGGAAATTTCCCTTGACCTTGCATCTCATATAATTAATGCAAACACCTCGTAACTGTTCGCTTTTCGTTTCTCGAACGCAACAAAATCATTCCCTCAATCTACTGCTGAAAGTACTTATACTAATGAAGAACCATGAGAACACTGCCAGAACTAGATAATTCCTTTAATTTAAGTTTGTCTGCGCGATTGAAAGCGTTTGTCATACACACTTTTTAAAAGAATATATCTTATTAGAATATCGAGGCTCAAATTTGCGACATTTTAAGAATATTTTAAGAATAAGCACGAGGCCGAGATTTTGAAAACAATATAATTTTGTGTGTTGAAAATGTTGAAAATACAATACAATTATATGTCATTAACGAGCCGTACAAAATTTTCCAATAAAACGATAAAAACAGCTGATGGTATACGGATCTAGACACCAAACACTTGTAACTAATACCCCAATACATTCTAACACGGAAATGTATAAGCTATAATCTAAGAATATTCACAAGAATATTTTCAGGCTATAATCGAAAACAAAATATAAGAATATTCAGCCTGGGCCTGAAAAACAATATTCTTATAAAAAAAAGTGTATTGAGCTATTGTAGACACAGGTCATAACTTACGATACGATACAATACAAATTTTGTTAACGCTCCCCAGCAGGGCTTTTCGGTGTAAATGGTCTAATATTATAAAAACAAATACATAACGATAAGATAAAATTATAAAATGATAAGTATAAAATTGAAGCAAGAAACCTACCTCTGCAGATGTAGTTCGAGATGTTAACACTACAAGCTTAAGAAAACAAACTAATTTTCTTTGCTTGGCTGCCTTGTTAAAAATAAGATCCCTTTTTATATCACGCTCTGCTTCTCTTGGACAAAGCTCTTTACTAATTAAAATTAATTAATGTCGCATTTCAATCAAGTTCCTCAGTCTTGAATCATGTTCGGTTGTTTTGGATTTTTGGCACATTTGCTGTTTCATCCTCAAAATCTAAAAAACATAGCTAGTGGAATGATTCATAAAAGGAAAAAAAGTCGATTTCTTAAGAATTTTGACACAGTTCTCTTCAATCTGGTAAACAACAGCCTCCTATGCGGTGGTTAATAATCTTCCCCTGAGGGAGATGTTATATTTATATCAGTGTAAACAACTGTTTACCAACGATTATGAATTTACAATCCCGAAGCAAGAAGATAAACCCACGAACACTTCCAACAGGGGAAAACTGAGAAACTATCTTAGATGTAAAAGACATGAATGTTTAAAAACAGCTGCATTGTAAACAACTCTCTAGAAGTGTCTAGCAGTAGTTAAATTGGTCCGCGGCTTGTCGGGTTCAGCGATTTTCAAAGGAGCCTAAGTCGAGGATCAAAACTGAAGTAACATAAAAGAGGTAAATAAAAGAAAGTCGACATCGTTTCATGATATGTCTGGTAAAGGGTATAGACGCTAAGATATGATGGTAATGAATAAAAAATGGTATATGAAAGGGTAAGGGTTTGGACACCCCGGGGCGTAGCTTCCCATATAAGAACTTTTTTTAGTATACACCCCTCTCCCCTCCCTGGGATTTATGCGAGGCACCTCTCTGTTGTTCATGCCGTTTCACATTACCCTAAGCCTAAGCAATTTCAGGACCAACAGCCGAAAGAAATTTGTTTGCCTGTTTGCTTGTTTACTGTTTTATGTAATAAAGTCGAGGGCTCAAGCAACTTAAAGTCATAAACGATTATTATTAGGTCTATTAGTGATCTTGCGGCCTATTATGTAGGAAATAATGAAAACAAGTAGGTTCCAGTTGTCTGCAAAATAAGAATTTTAATTTATTTCATAGCCTGCTTTCCTTTTAGTGAAATGACATTTCTACGACCGCGAGAAAAGATTATGACGCCTAAAAGGGACCGTAGGCGAAGAAACCTGGAGTGCTTTAGCTCAGGAATGTTGGGAGCGGTAGAAATCCTTAAAAATATTTTCTAAGGCTTTGTTAAAGGCATTTACAGTGCGCGCCCTATGCGTCCGGTCATGGTGTTATGTGTCTGTGTGTGCATGTTTCACTGATCACTTTCAGTCGGTGAGGAACAAGTAACTAGAATTTGAAGCAGCCAGACAGAATATATCACACACAAGGGTTATCGAATAAATTAAAGGGCATTTATCTACCGCTGCGTCACTAATGGCTTCAAAGGTCGGAGACTACCATACAAGGCATTCGAGTTGGGATCTTTGCTGTACACTACGATCGTGTCACTGAGCAGTTTTCATCGCTGCAAATAGGCTTTTCTAGGCATATCGGTTAGTGGGGAGGAGCGCGAAACACGGCGAGAAAAAATAAGGGGAGGGGTGTGGAGAGAAAGCCCTAGTCCCCTCCCCGGTCCCCTCGCCATTTTTCCGCTCGCCGTTCGTCACGCAATCCCGAATTTCGCGCAGCTCCCCATCAACCGAACGCCTGGAACAGGCTACGTTGCAAAATAAATATTCATCGGCTGCGAGTACAAGTTAGTCAAGTTAAGTTTTCAAAAGAAAATTGAAAAATAAATTCTTACGCGAATTTTTAACTTCTTAGTAGTATTTGCTGACTTATTGTAACTTTATCGTATTTATTGTCGTTTTTATCGGTTTTATAGCATAATTTTACAGCAAATTGAATTAATATGATGATGGGGTGAAGCCTTTCTGTTGCATTCCAACTTTTTGTTCAATCGATAACACCACTTTTCGGTTGGCTTCGTGATCTCACGCTATTTCGGTGCTGCCCTCGACGACATGCTCGATCGCAGCGTTTATACGCGCTCTTTCGCTTTCACAGTCTAACGAAGCACTTGAATGGTATTCCCATCTAGTTGAAAGCAAGTTACGAGCCAGTGTTACTAACGGTCAGACATTCGGCGGCAAGGGTCGAAAAATGCCTTTCACTAGATAGGCCTTTATATCAAAGCTAAAGAAATCATTGCAGCATTCTTGGTTCAGCTAAATATCGATTTGTTTAGATAATAACGGAACACCAAAATGCAACTTCCGGAACTCAAAATTTAAGGCCCAATTTGTTCGCTTCGCGTGCGGTGAGGCGGAATCAGTTTGCGGAATGGCATGTGGCAGTTGCGGAATGGTAAAATTATGCGAAATGTGAAAACGGTTGGATGCAGAGGACAATGCAACTATTAATAAAACTACTTGGCTTCTCTGTTGCCGGGTCTTGTTTAACAAGTGCTCGTACCAGGCGCTTTTTGGGGAATGTAATATATGCAGAATGACTCGAATGAAACGCGCCCTTTTTGGGTGCCATATTTGCAAAAGCAGCCACGTAGCCAATGAAAAGAAACAGAATCAAATCTAATCTATCTAAGAAACAAATCTCGTTAGAGATTCTCGTTATGCCGTTACCCGTTTTACTAACAACTGTAATGAAACAGGTTCTAAAAAAATTTGAAAGTAATGTTGCTCCACGTTTCGATGCTTCTACCATCATTTTCAAGATTCAAAGCTCGTTGGATGTCAAAGTTGTTAAAAGAGTTGAGGGACCTCATGAGACTGATCCAAAAAGAAAACTCGTTCAAATTCCACGACAAACATTATTTACAAACACACGGAATCGCTATGGGCACCAAAATGGCCGTAGCCTTCGCAGTCATTTTCATGGCTCACATCGAAAAACAGCTAACTTCTTGCCGGCCCACACAAACCTATTCTCTGGAAAAGATTTATCGATGACATATTTTCAGTGTGGACTCTACCTGAGCGAGATATTAACGACTTTGTCGATTTCGCTAATTTATTCCACGCCACTATCAAATTCACGCATGAACTGTCATCAGAAAAAATTGTTTTCCTTGACACTGAAGTTTTCAACGGACCACGGTTCACTGACAGCAATTAATAGAGCGAGGTTACCCTCAGGAACTCGCCGAGAAAATCTTAGCCGAAGTACACTTCTCATTACGATCTAAGGCTTTACAAAACAAAACTGCAACATCTAACAGTGTTTTGCCTTTTGTCACTACTTTCAACCCGGCTACTCCGAATCTTAAAAAGATTCTCTTTAAACACTGGCATCTCATAACTGATAACAACAAACTTCGCTCAAACATTTCCTAAGCCTCCAATTGTTGCTTATCGAAAGGAAAAGTCTCTGAAAGACATTTTAGTCAGAGCAAAAATTCCTTCGCGCATTTAACAACAACATTTTGGAGTTATATACGATAAGGGTCGAGTGACAATATTATAAAACATAAAATTATAAAATGATAAGTATAAAATTGAAGCAAGAAACCTACCTCTGCGGATGTAGTTCGAGATGTTAACACTACAAGCTTAAGAAAACAAACTAATTTTCTTTGCTTGGCTGCCTTGTTAAAAATAAGATCCCTTTTTATATCACGCTCTGCTTCTCTTGGACAAAGCTCTTTACTAATTAAAATTAATTAATGTCGCATTTCAATCAAGTTCCTCAGTCTTGAATCATGTTCGGTTGTTTTGGATTTTTGGCACATTTGCTGTTTCATCCTCAAAATCTAAAGAACATAGCTAGTGGAATGATTCATAAAAGGAAAAAAAGTCGATTTCTTAAGAATTTTGACACAGTTCTCTTCAATCTGGTAAACAACAGCTTCCCATGCGGTGGTTAATAATCATCCCCTGAGGGAGATGTTATATTTATATCAGTGGAAACAACAATTTTTGGGTGCCATATTTGCAAAAGCAGCCACGTAGCCAATGAAAAGAAACAGAAAAATCTCGTTAGAGATTCTCGTTATGCCGTTACCCGTTTTACTAACAACTGTAATGAAACAGGTTCTAAAAAAATTTGAAAGTAATGTTGCTCCACGTCTCGATGCTTCTACCATCATTTTCAAGATTCAAAGCTCGTTGGATGTCAAAGTTGTTAAAAGAGTTGAGGGACCTCATGAGACTGATCCAAAAAGAAAACTCGTTCAAATTCCACGACAAACATTATTTACAAACACACGGAATCGCTATGGGCACCAAAATGGCCGTAGCCTTCGCAGTCATTTTCATGGCTCACATCGAAAAACAGCTAACTTCTTGCCGGCCCACACAAACCTATTCTCTGGAAAAGATTTATCGATGGCATATTTTCAGTGTGGACTCTACCTGAGCGAGATATTAACGACTTTGTCGATTTCGCTAATTTATTCCACGCCACTATCAAATTCACGCATGAACTGTCATCAGAAAAAATTGTTTTCCTTGACACTGAAGTTTTCAACGGACCACGGTTCACTGACAGCAATTAATGATGATGATTTACTGCATCTCTAAACGTTTAGTTACTGACAATGTTTGTCTTTAAACACAGTGTCAAGGAAACTGTTTTTCACATTACGTTATACCTTTTCTGACTGTGGAAATGAATAAACTGCATGGTCCATGTGGTTGAGACTGAAGTAAATGCCCCTTGCTTTTATTTGAGGTGGAACACTGGGTGGAATGATGGAATGGCACTACTTTTCACCCTGATTTGCTTGCAGTTAGCTTTTATTTGTTGGTTAGCTAGGGCAACATATAGTATTGTCCTAACCAACAGCAGGTTTAAAACGTTTAATAATCAAGCAGTAATTCCCAGTTCAATCTAAATCACTCATTTTGACTAATTAAGAAACTTTCTCTACTGTGTTCTGCACTCAACTGAATTTTCTAAATTCTCTCACCTCAGTTTAAAAGTTTATTTAACTGCAGATCAGTGAAATGTTATTTCTGTTTTACTGACGTTTTACTGATCTTGCTCTAATTTTCTGAACTTCAATGTCAGCAAAATGAAAGAAATGTAAGTGTGCTTACAGTTTGTATTTAATTAATAATGTTGGAAATTGCTGTTGCATGTAGCTCATTTATCCGCAAATAACCTTATTACTTGAAGTTGCATGCGAGTCTCACCTTTGGCTTTTAAATTCATTACTGAGAGTACCTGCCTTGCAATTGATGTGAATACCTGTGAGTTTGAAGCTAGAGATAGACAAAAAGTAGAAAAGTCTTGATTGTTTTTCTTCCACTGGGACCAACATTTAACTTGTTCAGTAAAGTTTGTATTAAGTTGAAGCAACTTACCTTGTCAACATTTAAGTGGAAAATGTAAATTGAACTCAAAGTCAATCCAGCAGTTTTCCACTGTTGTGAACTTTTGCTTGAATTGCTTTCAGCAAACTGGCATGTGTACATGGTGATGGCCGCTCTCCCGATTTTCTGATATGCTGTTTGCTGGTTCTCCCAGTTTGCTGCTCATTGCTAGTACAAGAGCTTTTCGTAATGTACATATAGAGTTTTTTCTCCTTAGAAATAAGACAATAGATGGACATGTTTTGGTTGCCAGCTGCTGAGAAGTTCAAAATTCCCAAACAGTCTTTATACCACTATGTGCTCGTAACGTAATTTATATAACATGTAGACATTGCTTACAGACACGTGGCAGGACCACTCCTCTCGGCTATTTTTATTGTATTTCATAATTCACAATTTTGTATCTGAACGTTTACCAATTTTCATGAAAAAGTTTGTTTTGATTCAGAATTTCATTGTGGAATTAAATTAGAATACAGTCATACCTCTAAAAGACCCAATTACTACAAAAAACTATTACTTTCCAAGGCCAATTTACATGCGTTACATTGTGTATAATGCAAATGCAGACGTATTTCTAGCGGGTGCTTGTCTTGAAATATGTCTGTGTTCGCAGGCTACATTAGGTAGCCTGCAAACGCAGACGTATTTATGTAGCCCGTGAACGCAGACATATTTCCAGACAAGCGACCGCCAGAAATATGTCTGTGTTCGCAGGCTATGTAATTATGAGACTTTCAGTATTGTAGAATGTCATGTAAGTCTTGGAAATCCCACTGACATTGCTTAATATTAGCCCAATGGCCACAAAAATTATTGAGTAGAATATGTTTTTTTTTAGTATTGCATGTTAGTCAGGTCGGTTAAGTACCGGTATATACCCATCCTGTACCGGGGAGGGTTTTTTTGGCTTGAATTAAGTTTAACCCAAATTTGATGCAACGCTAAACTTAAAGCTAAGAATAATAATATTATTAATAATTATTATGAATTTGTTATGCACAAATTCCATGTACACGTATATGTTCAAATGTGCATTACAATAATTATTAAAATACATAAAAAATGACCATTGCATGCTAAAAGTGAAAATCACAGCTCAAAAACTAAAATCCTAAAAAACAAGTTACAGGTTAAAAATTACAAGTGTTAATAAAAGTACAATTAAAACTTAACTTAAATCTAAAATTCTAAGAAATTACAATACTATTCAGATTTTAATAAAATGCTTGAAATGGATGCATTACAACAGGCTTTTGTAATTGTACCCTACAAAGATGACCTTGGCATATTTTTGTTTCCTTTGTGGCTGACTGATGACAAGACCTCCTTTAGGGGTCATTTCACCTCCTGTCAAAAACATTAGTGGAATGATTTTATAACCTGATTAGCTTAAATCAGGGAAAAAACCCGGACAGTATTGAAAGTGCTTTGCTCCGACAAGATTAAATCAGGGGTGTCCACGAGGAGCCGCAAGCAGCTATTTTTTTGTCCCGAAGATAATTAGATTTATTTGGCGGATCACGCAGAGAATTTTTCGTTGTGGTTGCAGAAGGTGTTATTATGTGACAATCAAAGTTACATGTAAAGTTTGGATCAATTGATCGTCACGTACGAAGATCAATTTTCATTTTAGGCGGAGAATAAATTATGTTTCGGGGGGAACGTGCTTGGCGGCAAAACATGAGGTCTTGTAGGATAATTTCAAGCTACTAACTCGATGTCGTAGAAAAATTTCGATTTCGTAAGAGGAATTGCTGGTCAAGTGGGATCACGTACAACAAAAAACCAGTCCTGTTCTGGCGAAGTCGAAATGGCGAGTAACAGCGACTTGATATGCCGTTCATCGAGAACGGCTTTGCCTTTCAAGATTTCAAATTGCTTCAAGATATCTCAGATGGAATAGACTTTATTTGCTCACCGAAAATGAAATGTTCTGTCGTCGACCGGTGGTGAAGGTCCGTTTTGGTTTTTAGCGCAAAAGCATGTGCTCCTGAAAGCTGCTTTGTATGTCGAGTCTGTTTATTTGGGTCATGTTCACATCGCGGTCCATTCATTGCTTAAATCAATCATAAGTAAGGAGGACCCTAGGTAAGTCTGTTCCATACATTGTTTTAAAGACATGTAATTTAGAAGAGAAATGTTTTCCGGTCATCCGTGACGCCAAAATGAAACAAATGCCCTATAAACCAAGCTTAAATTTATTACTTTTCATTGAATTCATAACTACTAGAGGGGGGCCTCTACCGGCAAGCTTTCTTGTTATTTTCTGTAACATATAATACGTTGAAAATTATTAGTCTTGCACTATCGTGGGTAGCGTATACCTTACGAGTACAGGCAACTATGCAAAAATATCGCTTTAATCAGACCTGTACTGTCCTGGGTAGCGTATACCTGATGAGTACAAATAACTTTGCAGACCTGTACTGTCCTGGGTAGCGTATACCTGATGAGTACAAATAACTTTGCAAAAAACATCGCTCTAATCAGACCTGTACTGTCCTGGGTAGCGTATACCTGCTGAGTACAATTAACTTTGCAAAAAATATCGCTTTAATCAGACCTGTACTGTCCTGGGTAGCGTATACCTGATGAGTACAACTAACTTTGCAAAAGCATCGCTTTAATCAGACCTGTACTGTCTTGGGTAGCGTATACCTGATGAGTACAAATAACTCTGCAAAAAATATCACTTTAATCAGACCTGTACTGTCCTGAGTAGCGTATACCTGATGAGTACAAATAACTTTGCAAAAGCATCGCTTTAATCAGACATGTACTGTTCTGGGTAGCGTATACCTGATGAGTACAAATAACATTGCAAAAAAATTCGCTCTAATCAGACCTGTACTGTCCTGGGTAGCGTATACCTGATGAGTACAATTAACTTTGCAAAAAATATCGCTTTAATCAGACCTGTCCTGTCCTGGGTAGCGTATACCTGATGAGTACAAATAACTTTGCAAAAGCATCGCTTTAATCAGACCTGTACTGTCCTGGGTAGCGTATACCTGATGAGTACAAATAACTCTGCAAAAAATATCGCTTTAATCAGACCTGTACTGTCCTGGGTAGCGTATACCTGATGAATACAAATAACTTTGCAAAAGCATCGCTTTAATCAGACCTGTACTGTCTTGGGTAGCGTATACCTGATGAGTACAAATAACTCTGCAAAAAATATCACTTTAATCAGACCTGTACTGTCCTGAGTAGCGTATACCTGATGAGTACAAATAACTTTGCAAAAGCATCGCTTTAATCAGACATGTACTGTTCTGGGTAGCGTATACCTGATGAGTACAAATAACATTGCAAAAAAATTCGCTCTAATCAGACCTGTACTGTCCTGGGTAGCGTATACCTGATGAGTACAATTAACTTTGCAAAAAATATCGCTTTAATCAGACCTGTCCTGTCCTGGGTAGCGTATACCTGATGAGTACAAATAACTTTGCAAAAGCATCGCTTTAATCAGACCTGTACTGTCCTGGGTAGCGTATACCTGATGAGTACAAATAACTCTGCAAAAAATATCGCTTTAATCAGACCTGTACTGTCCTGGGTAGCGTATACCTGATGAATACAAATAACTTTGCAAAAGCATCGCTTTAATCAGACCTGTACTGTCCTGGGTAGCGTATACCTGATGAGTACAAATGACTTTGCAAAAGCATCGCTTTAATCAGACCTGTGCTGTCCTGGGTAGCGTATACCTGATGAGTACAACTAACTTTGCAAAAGCATCGCTTTAATCAGACCTGTACTGTCCTGGGTAGCGTATACCTGATGAGTAGAAATAACTTTACAAAAAATATCGCTCTAATCAGACCTGTACTGTCCTGAGTAGCGTATACCTGATGAGTACAAATGACTTTGCAAAAGCATCGCATTAATCAGACCTGTACTGTCCTGGGTAGCGTATACCTGATGAGTACAACTAACTTTGCAAAAGCATCGCTTTAATCAGACCTGTACTGTCCTGGGTAGCGTATACCTGATGAGTACAAATAACTCTGCAAAAAATATCGCTTTAATCAGACCTGTACTGTCCTGGGTAGCGTATACCTGATGAGTACAGATAACTTTGCAGACCTGTACTGTCCTGGGTAGCGTATACCTGATGAGTACAAATACCTTTGCAAAAAACATCGCTTTAATCAGTCAGACCTGTACTGTCCTGGGTAACGTATGCCTGATGAGTACAACTAACTTTGCAAAAATATCGTTTTAATTAGACCTGTACTTCACCCCGTAATATTTGATTCTGGTAAAAGTGTTTTCCGATAGTTACCACGCGCCGAAATTTTGCGATGGGACGGGAAACCATCTTTTAGACCAAGCGATATATACGCGCTGGCATTTCTGTTCACATTTTCTGAACGTTCTTGATGCGAAGAACTCTTTAGTAACATTGCTCGTCGGAGAACGACCGACAATCCAAGAACTAAAAGCGGCATTAAAAATGAAAAAAAAAAGCACAAGGCAGAGCTAAAAGGTATTTATCCAAAAGTCGAAAGAACGGAGATGACGGCCAACAAATTCAGACAAAGACTTTTCTAAAACTCAAGCATTTGCGTCCATTTTTTGTTTAATCTGTGGTAATTAGCCTTTATGTACAAAGCGCATATCGATTTAGGGAAAGGGAAGAGTGTTATATTAATTGACATGTGGTTTTGGATCCCGTGGATCTTTAACACCTTCGGTTCAACTCACCAGATAAAAATATTCTAGGAATTTGCCATTCAGTTCCAAATTCTTTGATGTGCCGCCCGCAGCCGTGCAAAAAAATAGCGCTTGCGGCTCCTCGTGTGTGAAGATGAATATAAGAACTATCAGGGAATTAATATATACATGGAAGCATTTTTGAAATGACCACTAGTTCATGTTGAGTAAATTGATTGATACATGTACATATGCATATGTAGGTTTATTTTGCTTCATGCATGACCGGCTGAAGATAATGAATACAAAAAGAGACCACAATATCTGTTTTGACATACATGTACTGCTTTTTTGTGGCTTTTTAATAAATGGCATGTTTTTACATCAGTAGCATGTCTGAGTAGGAGGGATGTGGAGATACAAAGATCTCAGTTGTCGTTTGTTAGCTGTTTTGGTCTTCTTTGGCCATGTGTAAAACCACTTTCTGTGGGTGTTATGCATGGTGTGAATATGCAAATTTTTTTAAATTAATGGTTTCATCATTGTGCGTGTTTGTGAGTGTGTTTGAATTTGACATGTATGCTTGATACTTCACATTTTGCTGATCTCCTTCATAGCACTGTAGTTTAACAGACACTTCTGGATGATAGAACAAACCAACTGTACAACATTTTAAAAAACTAGCACTGAACATGGATCAAACTTACATTCAGCAGACACCGAAGTTTCGGTGTAGTTATGTACTGCTGATTATGTCTTGAGGCTAGTGTTTGTGAAGATGCCAAATCCCTCTCTTAAATTTTTACAATGTCAATAAATTTATATATGAATTTTGATCAAGCCAAAGCTGTTAAAGAAAATGAGAGAAAAGAATAGTTTCTCCTACTGTATATCATAATTGTGGGCTCAAGAAGAGCCCGCAACCCTAGTTTGGAAGCCATATCTCGATTTTGGAGCAAAATTGTTCTGCCAAAATCCATCGATAAATCGTAAACCAATCAGAATCCATTTCGACATGAACAAGAATATTAAGATGGCCGCCACGTTGGCTAATGTACTTTGATTTTCAAAGCCAAAAATTCGCACCATTGGAGTGTTAAAAAAATGTACATTTAAAAGATTGAAAATGGAAAGAAACAGTTTTAAAGAATACTCAATTCTTGCTATGATTTCAAATGAAGTGTAGCAAATGAAGTGAAGCGATAAAAACTTGTTTTGACGCACTTCATTTGACATTCGATGTGAACCGACAGTGGCACCGAAGAAGATAACAAATATCTACCATGTCCTTTTCAGGTGAATACTCGACAAAATAATATGGCAAATATTGGACTTCTTCTTTGAATTGTTTCAAAACATTACTTAGAAAGCATACTGTGTCTTTGTTACAAAATAAACGCAGTCGCACACTACATCCTGCAGGCAAGCGTCGGATTTAATAACAAAAGGCATGCACTACATGAATAAATTATATTGAGCAAAATAATAAATGGAAAGCACTTATTAGCCATTTTCAGAGGAAAAAAAAAAGAAAAAAAAAGATCGTTTGTGTCTGCCCGTGTGTAGAACTCTTTGCCCTCCCTGTTTTCCAACTCAGTATACCAATGCATTGAGCTTAAATATAACACATAGGGCCGCAACGCGTACATGTGTCTAGAGCGTTATGCATTATTGTATTGTGAAGTCAAGGCAGTTTTATTCAAAATCCCTTGACTCCAAAGCATTCTAGCCCGCTCTTCCTAAATGTTGGTTATTTCTAGTTTAATTACATGTACATGTAACCTTGAAGAAAAGACACAGACTCAAGTGTACTCTAGAGAGCAGCTAAAATAATTATGCTAGCTTAATTTTATACACCAACGTTTTCTCTCAGCTTATCAAGTTATTTTCATATGTTGTGATTTTGTTTTAGATTCTAGGTTGATGATAGTGATAGTGTAAAATTTTTTCCTAAGCTGTAGCTTGTTTAAAAATTAATGTACACATGCATGACTACAGGTGTACATGTACAGTATTTGCTGTACTGAGTGATAGCATCTTTACAGAGAATATCCAGTATTATTTCTTAAACCCAAGCTCTAGGGTATCACTGTGTACATACATGAATATTAATCTACCTTTTTTACTTGTATCCTTAACATGTTTTGATCATAGGGAAGTTAAATCATTGTATGTGTAGTTGTACACATGATCATTGACCTTGTGTGGACAACTCTTTGTAGTCTGGATCTGGTGAAAGCTGCACTTTAAAACAAAATAATGTTGAAAAAAGGTAAAGCTACATGTACATGTGAACACAAACAAGCCAGTGAAACCTGCATAGCACTTGATCTCTTCTTGAACAAAATTTGGCTCTCATAATTTGGCTCTACTTCTGTTCAGTGATCACAAAACTGATTGCACTGGGTTTCTTCAATATGCTCTTCACTTCAATGCACTTCAATATGTCATGACCCATTCCCATTTCTGCTGTGAACTAAGTTGGATTTTGCAAATACAAGTTGCGTGTACCCACCGGTAGATGTGTTTGTGTACATAGACGATTACCTGTCTGCTGGACTCTTGTCTAATTCTAACCCAGTCTGTGCTTTAAAACTATAAAAAATGCTGTAAATTATGATAATGACTTTCTTTTGAGTAAGTTTTAGTTAACTTCCAGGTTTGAAGGTTCAATAAAAATAAATGAATTTGATACTCTCAAAACAACAAGTTAATTTGCATTGTTCATTGTCTTAAAGAAGATAAATGTTGTTCATGGGTTTGACTGATGTCGACAGTTTTTTCCCGTTGTTCTACTTTTAGAAAGGATTTGCAATTAACTTTCCTGTGTAATAGTCCAAGATCAATAAAATTCTGTTTTGTTAAGTCAAACTTAATAGACTGGTCAATAGTCAAGGCATCCTTCACATTGTAATCTCAAGAGTATTGAAAAATGTATTTGAATGCTATTGTTTTATATTGAATTGTCTTTTGAAAAAGGGAATTTCCCTTTCAAAGTGTTTTGTTTGCCATCGTGGCAATCAGGCTTCTGCCATGTGTTAATTTATAAATGTGTACACAGATTCTTGGTAGGGGGAGGAAGGGGGGGGGGGGGGGGGGGGGTTGGGCAATCTAGAACTGGAGCCTATTAAATTTTTCCTTGAAATCATGCATCACATAAACCATAAATTTTTAGACCTTGTATTAAATATACATTATTGAAGAATTCACAGATAACAGCCAGATTTGAGCTATTTTAATTTGCCTGATAACCCCTAACCCTGTTTGTTTGCAAAGTACACATACTGTATTCCCTTGAATTTTAGTTCTTTTGTATATGTCAAGGCAGGTTAATCACTGTGTGACCATGTTAAAGTGGTACAGTATTAAGTATTTTTGCAAGGTAGAAATGAGCTGAAAGCAGGCCAAGCTCAGTGAGTTCCTAGCTTTGATAATTTTGCTAAGGTAACAGTTGTCATAGCTAAAATTATGCAACTAAATTGCAGTCAACATTGCTATAATCTGCTTTTGAAGTACATTGCGTACACCCCTTGTCCTTGTTGTTTGCTTTTTTTTCTCATAAGAACTTCAGACTTTTAGATTTAAGCTTAATTAATTCTAACTAAGAATACTAAAATTGCAGTCAGGGATGGACATCAGAAAGTAAAATTTGTGCTTGACACTGACTTGTGTTAACGTTAGAAACAATGCTAATAAAACTTTGAAGTTTCATTAAAGTTGTTTCTTCTAACATTAACACAAGTCAGTGTCACGCACAAATTAATTAATTCAACTTACTCACTGCCCTGTCAATGCTTCTGTTAAATGTCAGTTCCAAGAATATGGTAGATAGACTATATATTTTCTTTGTTCTCATGCTGTTATATCTGCTTGACAAATAAATTGTACTGTTCCAGAAAATATCCATACCCCTCCCACAGAAGGCTTTTTGGTTTGAATTACAAAGCGCAGATTTAGTAACTACAGCACACATATAATATAACTCTCAAGTAATGTACAGTAATGGCATAAGTTGTATTAGTAATACATTGAGGCATATTTCTGCCATTGTAGAATTGCCCCAAAATGAAATATCAGTGGTTTTTAATCCCAATGTTTTCTATACTACTCTAGCAAACATCCTATAAGGGCGCGCTTAAGAGCCGTACTTCTGTAACTCAATAGAAACAGAACTATAAGCATAAGTTGTTGACTTAATAATAGCACAAGCCAAGAGAATTTACATTTTGATGATCAAAATTAACAAGGGATTTAATTCTTTTTCCTTGCAGTGTTTTCTAAAAGAAATAGAAAACATGGTTTCTATTGAGTTATAGAAACACTCATAAAAGTTTGGGAGAACTCTAAAAAGCTGTGGAAACACTAGCCTATCGGCTCATGTTCCCACAGCATTTCTCATTCTCCCAAACTTCCACTTCTGTTTCTTTAACTGGATAGAAACATGGAACATGTTTTCTATTCCTAAAGCAACACATGCAATATTATTAATTTTGTTTATCATGCACGGAAAATAACTGAGTAAGCTGACTATGATCCAGTGCTCTGTATAGCTAATTAAAAAGTGTTGATGAAACTTTGTTTTGATACTTTTTATGCTTTTCTTAAAGGTGCTTTGTCATGGATTTTAACAGATTTTTGAACAGCCAAAATTTATATTTGTGTAGAAGGAAACCAAAAAATAATAGTCCATTTTAATTAACAAATGCTATATTTGAGAACCTAAATTGTTAACAAGCGTCTTTAGCCGCAGATGGCTTGGATGGAAATGGATTACAACTTGAAAAGTTTAGCTTAACTTTTCAAGTTGTTTTCGAACTTCTGCAAAAGATCAATATTTATAGCCGTAGTTAGATTTCTATCCATACATTAAGGTTATATCTTGCTTTAGATGTTCAAAGGTATTGATTTTCATGGGTTAAGTTGTCTACCACTGATTTCAGAACAGTTTAGACCAAAAATCTGTGAAATCCCCGTGACAGAGCTCCTTTAAAGTCAGTTTGCAACCAAAAATTTTTCCATATTATATTATTTCCATACTCGTTTTTTTTTTCTCAGAGGTAAATGCCAACTTGCATCTTCTCATTGTGCAATAGCAATGCATAGTTGTGTGACAATTTTGCACAAATGTTTATATAGAATGTCAAGTATTTCGGATAGAAACCGCATGCTTAAACCAGTCAGATTGTATAAATTTCATAAATTTAAATGTCAGGGGTTTCAATAAGCAACACAATGACCCAGGGGCAGATCCAGGATTTTTTTAGGAAGAAGGTACACAGTTTTTTGAACATTTTTTTTGCAGAATACCAGTTGTATTAGAAAGCCGCCCAGTCATCTCATGGGGATGGGGATGTGCACCCCCTGCACCCCCCGGCCCTCCCTCTAAATCTGCCCTTGATGACTGACAAAAGGTGTCAGCTACAGTACTTCACTCTTCTATGCTCATGCTGATCAGAGAAGATGGCTTCTTTTTTTCCCCAAAATTGAAGTAATTAAAGAAAGATTCTTTCAAACTGACAGTTACTCTACTCAAACTAGCTGCCTGGCATGTATAGCAAGCTGTTTGAATAGACTGGGTAAAATTGTGTAAATGTGGTAGCAAATGAAATATGTGGAATCTTTGGCTGGTACTGTATTACCCAAGCAAAGATCTTTAAATACTCGCTCGTAGTGCTTGTACTTTGGGATAAATGTTTACAGCTATAACAATTAATTAACATTGTTGAATCAACGAATTACAAGCCTGCGTGACAAGACCAAAATAATGGTTACAGTATCTGGGTATTCCCTGGAATTTTGCACAAGCAAGCAACTAGAAGACAATTGAAATTTCAGAATGTTCAACTTTTGTGATACCTCCTAGTTGTTCACTACTTTATTTTTTGTCAACATGTACATTGTTTCCTTAGAGCTTTTGTTTTACCTTGTCTGGCTTTAATTCCTTTATTGTGATTTCAGGTTAAGGTCATCTGGTATTGGCAAAGTCCTTAATCATCATGTCTGCAAAAGACAGTACAAACGTATGTTTGGGCCTCCTTCACAAGTTTTTGCCTCGAGAGAAGATTTCAGAAGGAGCTAACAACTTACGAAAACCAGCTAACATCCTTGGTGTGAATGATGGGTTAGACAAGGGCGAGAAGTTCTTTAAATCCATACAAAGCTATGAGTACCAGTCTATTTTGAAACCCTTGAGTGATTGCCAAGAAGAATTTGTTATTTTACTTTACCAAGATGATGTTTCCAATGAAGTCAGTGTCCTCTCCACCTTATGTGCACTTGCTTATGATAAAGGTGAAACCTCTTGTTTAGAAGAAATAGCAGATCAATGTCAAGACTACATTGGTGCCGGCCATCTCTCGAACAACCTTGGAGTGATGTTTAGTGAGAAAATGGAGTACGAGAGAAGCGAAGCTTGCTTTACAAAAGCCAAGAGTTGCTTTAATGATGAACATGACCACCTGGGAAATGCTGTTGCCACTTTGAACATAGCAGTTCTCTACAAGCTCTTTGGAGACCATGGAAAGGCACTTTCTTGCTGTGAGGCTGCAGTGTCCTTGTGCCACGATATCTCAACGAGAATGACAAAAGATGTCAACTTGCCCTGGAAAGTACTAAGAAGAGTTGCTGATTTATTCAAAGAATTTGGAAACTACAAGAGGTATCAAGATGTTCTTCGTATTGGTGTATTCTTTGACATCAGCAGTGCCAATGAAACCTCCACAGGTAACTTGATGAAGCAGTTGATGACTTTGCAGCTTAAAGAACAGAATGGTGAGAAAATTCAAGTTGAAGAACTGGAAGTCTTTTCCTCCCATTTGTTTGTGTTATTGGATCAGTCCTGTACAAATAGCCTTCCCAAATCAGAGTTGAAAAATGCTGACTTTATAACAATAGTTATAACAGTGGCAAGGATGTACCGTGATATTGATCACCTTGAAGAAGCATGCAAGATACTAGAGAAGCTTGAAACTACATTCTTGCTGTTATGTGACAAAAAGCACTCAGCTCTCTATGGCACATTGCTTTACCAAATTGGTAGCTTTAAACTTGGTGCTGGAAAGGCAGTTGAAGCTGTGAGTATTCTCAAGCAAGCTGAAGAAATCTTCATCCATTACTTTGGTGAAGGTCATCATATGGCTGCATCATGCAAGAGTTTATTGGGTACCTGTGCTCTGGTAAAAGGCCAGATGAGAGAGGCATCTAGTCACTTACATGCAGCTCTAGTCTTGTTTGAGAAAATGAATCCTAATCACCCAGAAGTTGCTGAGATTCTTTTAAAACTTGCCTTCCTGTCCAGTGAAGAAGGAAATTTCCAGAGTGCCAGAAAAATGGTGCAAGAAGCAGTGGATATTTTCATATCAGCATGTGGCGAAGTCTCCCCAAAGTCAGGCAGTGCATACTTCCAAGCAGCAGCTATCTTGCAAAAGACAAGAGAATCCAGAGCTTTAGCTGTGGACAATGCAAGGAAAGCCATTGATATCTTTCTTAAGCTTGGGCTGCAAAGTGACCATCCAGATGTCAAGACTTGCCGGAATTTACTTGGTGTGTTGCAGCTCTCCCTGGGCCAGATTGAAGAAGCAGAAAAACAATTTTCTGAAGTGCAACAACAGGTACCCTTACAAGATGAACCTTGGTTGACAGCCAAAATTGTTGCCCCTGAAAACACCAACATGTTCTTTAAGGTCAAGACTGATTGTGGTACAGCTAGATACATGGGTTCCCATCTTCGTGCTCAAGTGGTTTCTCTTGTCAATCTGGTGGACATGAAAAAAGGTGAGGAGAGAAGAAACCATCTGAATCAACTGCTTAGCTGTCTGCAAGGGCATGAAACAAAGGAGCCACTGATGGTAGATTTTGCTGGCCAAATTGTATATCACATGTCACATAGAGTGTGGACATCTGATAGATACATCTACCTACATTGTATTTTGAGATCGGCCCCTCCACCAGACTGTTTTCAAAATGATTGTGGCCTGAACTCTGATTATGCTACAAGGCAATCAGACAGTAGTGAAGAGCCTAATGTGTTCTTGCTCTCATCATCAAATTGCCATGGAAAGAATCCATGTTCCCTTGTGTTTTGGAAGACTTCTAAAGTGTTGGAAATGAAAGAGTTAAGAAGTGTGAACTCTGCCTTCCGTGACAGTGTTAACATGATATATTTGAAACCAAAGTTTAGAAAAGGTTACTTTGATGGGCAGGACTTCTACATGGAACTGGCATTACCACAAGATCTTTTAGCTTCATTTTCACTGTGTACTCAGATTGACCACCTTCCTCTTCAAGTGGAGCAAAAACTATCAGACCCAAACAAAGAATGTGGCAGCATTGACTCTGTTGTCCACACATCTTTGACTTCTGCTGTTAAGCTTTCTTCCCATGTCTCTTACTTTTCATACAGATTTGTTAGTCAGCACCAGGCTGAACTTGTTTTCCATAATTTGATTTTCAGTTTAGGTCAGACACTGGCACAAACCAAGGTGGAAGGTGTTGAGATTACTAATGCTTTCGCTGTACAGAATGGAGTATTTTTGCTCTTGATGGAACCAAATAATTCCTCCTTATCTGTTGTTGTGGAGAAAGAATTTGTTCTTGTGAAATGCTGGACTGTAAGTGGGTTTGAGTCTACTTGCATTTGTTCCTTGGTAAAAAACACTTTGGATCGCACAATGGAGTCGCTGAGTCATGTGGTCAGAGTGACATTTGAGCCATCTATGCAGTTGCCTTGTAATGATGTTGGTGGTCACAGCATGAAGGAATCAGCAAATTGCATTTGTGGTTGTCAAGTCTTTCAAAGTGCACATGAAAGATGCCAAGAACCTGAACCCGATCACCTGGATGGAGAATCATCTGCAGAAGTGTTACAGCATGAGGTACTATTGACTTTGTAACTATGTAGACCAGGTTGGGTAATTTAATCACTGCTGTAACCTGGCAAGTCAGTACTAGTTTGCATACATAAATGGCATTGTTCTCATTGAGTGCCAATCAGAATTTGATGCAACAAATGGTGTGATGTGTAACAGTAAGATGTGTAATTATTATGCATTTTACTTACTTTACACTTCAAACACTACACTTTACACTTGTAATCATATTCAAATGGTGCTATTGGAAAGTAAGTGAACAACACAGCTCCCCTATCAGACTGTTGGTAAATTGTCGGCCGACAGTCCGCCATCAGTTTGCTGACAGTCTACCAACAGGTCACTGACAGTTGGCCAACAGATACATGTACATGTTAGATTACATTGGTAAAACATGTTATTTACTGCCAAACCTCTACCAGGTTGTATGTTTTAAACTGTCATCTTTCGGGTAGTCACTGACAAGTTGTCATATTAGCAGTTTTGTGAAGTGCATACATGTATGTTGTAGGTTAAATTGGTTTCCAGGTTAAATCTGTTTCCATCCTTGATTAATGTGCTTTAAGCTGAAGACAACACTTTTGCAATGATATAAAATAACTTGAATTCAGGAACTCCAATAAATTGTTGTCTGCAAATTGAAACAGATTTATCAAGGTTAGAAATGAATTTAACTTGAAAACCAATTTAATCTACAGAACATACATGATTTTTGATGATGTTAGGAAACAGAGGTGACTCAATGTTTAGATTGTTGTTAACTTGACACCCAGGCTTTCAGTATGGCTACCCTTGTATAGCACCTGGCAGAGAGCAAACTGGAAGTTGAAAGTTGAATGTTAGCCCTGCAGAGCTAAAGTGTGTTATGGGTCCTACTGAAAGCCCTGGACAGTATTTCAGGAAGATAATGGTTGATTTCTCATTTTCATTGCAAATTTATGGAATAGAAACCATTCCAACCAGCCGATGAAAGTTAAATACCTCATTCACAGCAACAAAACACGTTTAGGTAAACCAGGTTTACCAAAATGAAAAATTATCAGCAACTGAAAAGACTTTTACTTAGGGTTCATATGAGCTCCTATTTGTGGTTTTACTGTAGTAAGTTTTAAAGTCAACAAATAGCAGTTAGCAACTTCTATGAAGATTAAAGAATGTTTAACTACACAACATTTGAATAGTTTTAGCTTTGTGTGAATGGGGTATAAGTAAAGCATGAAAATATCCCCCAAAGAACATCCTGCAGTACTCAATATTACAGTCAACAACCATGAGACAGAGAAACATAATATTTCAGTTTAATTCAAAACCATTATCAAATGATGGATAATTTTGCAAGCAAGCGTGGCTTTTGTATATTACAAGAAATACAAGAATCACACGTATAATTTTGTAAAGAAATAAACAAAGCAAAGAGTCCTAACAGAGTTCAATGAAAACAAAGCCAATTCCTTAGTGGCATTCAATTCTCGCAACCAACAGTTGCAACAGTTTCAATCAGCTCTGTTTCTTGGAATCCCTTTATATGAAAACTGTCACACCCTGCCTGAACACTGCCGTCAAAGACACTAAGGGACTGGCTTGAGTGTGTTTGTTTATTTGTTGTTTTTATAGGATGATAAAAACGTCCTGTTTGGTGGCTGTCCTGATGACAAGGTTAGCACTGAGGTTTGTGTGAGCCTTTTAGAATGCCTCCTTTGCAAAAGACATGTATCATCAGAAGTACATCTATCAGCCACTGGTGAGATGTGTGTGGATGATAATGTGCAACTTGATAGCACTCTGCTATCACCTGGCTCTACATCTGTGTCCTCGCTCAACTCATTGCCCACAAGCCCGTCCAAGGCTGAGAACCAGTTCCCTGTGTTTCCACAGAACATGTCACCATCTTTGGTAAAAGAGGCAGCTGAACCATTTGATGAGGAAGATGATTCCAACCAGGATCATATGTCAGAGGATTCATCAACTGCTTGTGTATCATCTTTGACATTGCAAGAGAAGTTGTCAAATTCACATGTTGGTGACAGATGGCTCCAAGATTGTTCTGCTATGAGATCAAGTTATGAAGAAGGTTTACTTTCAGAAGAAAACGTTAATGATGCAGAAACAACAGAGACTGTGCAATCGAAAGATGGCACTGGATTAAGTGAAGAAGAAACTCAAATTCTTAAAAGTGAGGTAGCGTTTTCTCAGAATCAGTGCCATGAACTACGGCAGCAAATAATTTAGTTGAAGGAGCAGTTGCAACAATATGACGTAGAGAAACAACAGCTTGAATTAGAATTGGGAAGGAAATCATTCCTTGAGGATAAACAGAAGCGTAGTGAGAAAGTTTTGCTGTCATCCAGAGTGCATATCAGTGAGCAGGGCAAGTCTTGTACAGCAAGTGGTACATCGTATGCTTTCACCAGTATGGAAGGAAAATGGCTTGGTGGGGCAAGTTCTCTACGAAAACCAGGTAATTAAGTTAAACTTTCTTTGTATGTGTACATCAAGGCCAATTTACACATAGATGCTTAAATATATTATGCTTCTAACGTTTGCATCCAGTATGCTTCAAACACAAATTGTGTGAACTCATTCAAAACTAAATCGTGCTTGTACATGTAAGTGCAAAATGGTCACATCCCAATTGCAAACAAACTTCATATCATCTAAAATTGGCCTTAAGAGGCACTTCATAAATTATATCATAAGATTACTCGAGACTCTTCTGACATTTGATGACGTTCAGTTGCTTGGATCTATTATGGCTTGTACTCACCATTAGGCATTGTTGTTCCCTTGGTCAGGTTTTTCACTATGGCAAAGACTCCTGGAAATCTCAAACTCCTTGTCAGAAGCTGAGCTGAAGCAGATGAAGTTCCTGGCCAGACCCAAAGTGAATGCTTGTGGACTTGACAAGATCAGTGAAGGTTTTGAGCTGTTTGAAGAATTGGAAACCATTGGAGAATTGTCATATACCTATGTGAGAGAGCTACTCGAAGGAATTAAACGCTTTGATCTTGTGCAGAAGCTTGACATTCCTGTACCTGAAAATGCAGAAAGCGGTAAGAAAAATTGTTTTCTCTCAAGGTATACTCATTTGTTTGTGAAAACTTGAATCTGACATTTCAAATAAACCAAGAGGAGACAACATCTGTGTTCACCTCACAGTATGAGAAAATTTTTATGTAAAACTTTGAGGTAATGAAAATTGTCAGAACTATACAGTGTCATGAAATTCTCATATAAACAAATTTTTAATTCAGTCACAAAGGATAATTAAACAAATGCTCAATAAGGAGAAAAACAGATCCCTTGAACATATTTTGCTGTGATCACTGTTATACATGCATACATATCTACATTCTGCATTTAAAGGAGCTGTATCATGGGAAATTCGTGGATTTTTGGTCTAGAGTAAAACTATTCTGAAATTAGTGGTAGGTAACTTAATCCATGAAAAACATTATCTCTGATCACCTAAAGAAAGATACAGCCTTAATAATTTTGCGGAGAGAAATCAAACCACGACTATGAATATCGTTTTTTTGTAGATGCACGGAACACTTGAAAAGTTAAGCCTGAATTTTCAAGTGGTAATCCATTTGCATCCTAGCCATCTGTGGCCAAAGATGCTTGTTAACAGTTCAGGTGCTCTAATTTAGCAATTGTTAATAAAAATGGACCATTATTTTTATATTTCCTTTTCCACCATTCCTTCAGGAGACAAGAAACAGGATGTGTTACCCAGACGGCATGATGATGCAGCTGAAGAACCTTCAGATGGAATGCAACATGAAGGAGATGAGAGAGTGTCAGGCATTAACGAAGCAGACTCTGGTTGCAACATGGCCAGTGGGAACTCAGAAAACAGTAAAAATGATATGGCTGTCTTGTCTGCAAATACTGATCGTGATGATTCATCTGCGCAGAGTGAATCCAGTGCTGAAGAACACACGCGCTTCCCTGACACATCTGATGATTTCCTGTCAAATGAAAGTTCTAGCACAGGCAGGTACAAAACTCGGACCGGATCAACTCGGACCGGATCGGACCGGATCAACTCGGACCAGTCCGGGTCGGATCAGGTCGGATCAACTCGGATCGACTCGGATCGACAAAAAATAAATAAATTGAGAAATATATTAAAATTTTATCTAATTGTAGGTTTAATTCCTCTCAGAAATTGGCCATTTACGCGCCATTTTGATTTTTGATCGTTTACCGTCTTCACCCGCCATTTTGTTTTACTCGTGCCAGGTCAAGCAAATGTCTAGAGGTTTATATTTAGGACTGCACAGTTTCCTGTTTGTAAAGTGTGACACCTCAAGCTCTATAATTTCCCACACGTTTCGCTAATGTGGTTTATTTTGAGGCAGGTACAAAACTCGGACCGGATCAACTCGGACCGGATCGGACCGGATCGGACCGGATCAACTCGGACCAGTCCGGGTCGGATCAGGTCGGATCAGCTCGGATCGACTCGGATCGACAAAAAATAAATAAATTGAGAAATATATTAAATTTTTATCTAATTGTAGGTTTAATTCCTCTCAGAAATGGGCCATTTACGCGCCATTTTGATTTTTGATCGTTTACCGTCTTCACCAGACCAGTCCGGGTCGGATCAGGTCGGATCAACTCGGATCGACTCGGATCGACAACACATGAATTTTTTTTTTTTACCCGAATTGTAGGTTTGACTTCTCTCTGAAATAGGCCATATACAGTAAGCTTTACAGCGTTTGGAACTCTGTAACTTGACAAAACAGGATGCATTTCGTGATAACGCCACGCCGAAGATACGCCAAGTTTTTTGATAGGTCTACGCCAAGGCCCTTTATCCTACCATATCGTACATATCTAAAATAAGTCATCTGTACGCCAGTTAAAAGGTGCCGATTTCGATTGTACGCCGTTAAAACGCGCCGAATACGATCGTACGCCAGTACACCGCCAAGTTTCGAAATCCACGCCGAAGATCTTCGGCGTAACCTACGTAACCGAAGTTCTCACCCGTCATTCTGTTTACTAGTGCCAGTTCCTTTCGAAACTAGTGCCAGTTCGTTTTGTTCCCTGCTGCGGGCGAGGAAGATAAAATCCTCGATAACAATCCCCAAACAAAAAATAGAGTCTGTCATTCAGAATGTTTTTTGTTTGTTTGTTTTTACAGTAGGCGATGTTACACGTTTATGGAACTCCTGGTTGCGAAAATAGTATGAAATCTATCTTCGAGTGTTCGCGCTCACTATTTTCACATTTCCGTGCAACCCACAGGCAGCACAAGCTCTCTATCAGATTACCTTCGGACGTGACTCTTGCTTATAAGCGGTGTTGTGTTACAGAGATTGGATTTGTAAGGGTTTGTATGGGAACGCGACGTTTTTACTTTAAAAGTAAAAAAATCGTATATTTTGTGACTAAATTTGACTTACGCTGATTTTGTGTTTCATTCTTTGTTGTTTGCCAGCTTCTCAGGTCGATCTAACGCGATTTCGGCGAGTTATCGTAATAACGATAACAGAGAGCTTTAGCATATCTTGCAAATAGAAATGAGCCAAAATAAACCACATTAGCGAAACGTGTGGGAAATTATAGAGCTTGAGGTGTCACACTTTACAAACAGGAAACTGTGCAGTCCTAAATATAAACCTCTAGACATTTGCTTGACCTGGCACGAGTAAAACAAAATGGCGGGTGAAGACGGTAAACGATCAAAAATCAAAATGGCGCGTAAATGGCCAATTTCTGAGAGGAATTAAACCTACAATTAGATAAAATTTTAATATATTTCTCAATTTATTTATTTTTTGTCGATCCGAGTCGATCCGAGTTGATCCGACCTGATCCGACCCGGACTGGTCCGAGTTGATCCGGTCCGATCCGGTCCGAGTTGATCCGGTCCGAGTTTTGTACCTGCCTGTTCTAGCACAGCCGTTAGTTCCTCAGAGTTGTCCACCAACTCTGCTACGATGGCACAATCCTTCAGAGATGATTCAACTTCCTCTTCAAGCACCTCACAAGAACTCTGTGATAGCTCACCAAGGGTTACAGTGGATCTTTCGTCTGCTGTTAAGAATCATGAAAGCTCTGGTGATAGTTCGTATAACCCAACAACCAGTGAAGAAGAGATTTTGGAAAGTTCTCTGTTGCCGAATGACACAGATGAATGGGAAAGTGGAGGGATGGATACTACAGAAGCATGTGTTGGTCAAGACGGTAGAGTTGATGAAGTCTTGGAGTCATCAGGTGATGCTTGGTATGGTCCAATGAAACCACATCATTTAGAGCTGAGGTCTGCTTCTGGTGCAGGAAAGGATGTCGTAGACAGTGGCCCTCTTCATTGCCCTGCGAGGGTTCAAAGTGGTTCAAATTTAAGACGTGTGCCTGGCTTAATGAAAGATGCTTTACCAGATGGAGACATTGCTGTGGGGCATAATGCATCAAGAGCACGCAGTAGTGTTGGAAAAGACTCCACAGCAGATCATTCGGTCACTGGTATGAGTTCACAATCAACTGAATGGGAGCGTTTAGGTGCTAGACCAAGGGACAAGGTGCCTGTAAAAATGGCTCCACTAGTGCCCTCACTGGTTGACTTTGTGCCACAAGAGGTGGCAGGACCTGTGGCTCATGGTGTGGCTGATGCATTCTTAGCAAGACACTCTCAAGACAAGGGCCTTCATGAGAGTCTTTACCAAGACAGTGTAGAAAAAGTCTTGTCTAATGATAATTCATCACAGGGAGCTTCCTATGTGGATGGTATGATGAACTTAAGTGAACGTAACAAAGCTAAGCCTTATGCTGGTGAATGCCAAGCTGATGTACATAGCAGACTGCCGTTTCCTTTGCCTCCATTACTTGGAGGGACATATGACAGCCAGAATGCAGCGGGTGGCTACGCTTATAATGAACAGTTCAATGCTCACACTGGACTTGTATCAGGATCTTCATCTAGCTATTTTACAGGCAGTAATTTCTTTGGTAGTGGTCCCCTTCCATCGAGCAGTACTTTCAATTCCTCAAATTGCAATTCATTTAGAAGTGGCTTTGTATTTGGTACAAACGTTCCTTCAGGTATGCGGCATTTTGACAGAGGAGCTCAGTTACTATTCGATGGACAAGTTGGTTCCGGATTGTTCACACACTTTGATAATGGTACAGAACCTCAACTGTTCCCCCCTGTACATGGCACACAGAGATTAAGTTGTTTTAATGAAAATACTTCAAAAGTGGCATCAGACCGCGAAAAAACGCAAACGGCCCAGGCAGCAAATTCACGACTTGGAAATCAATTGAGCATTACGCCAAACATTAACAGTCTACCAAGTGCTTCAACAGGGAATGTGACTGATGTAAATGTAGGGAGCTCTGGTTTGCCAGCTCCGTTTACATTTCCTAGGAGTAATGGAGCTGATAACAGGCATGAATTAGAGGCGGAATCTTGGGGAACAAGTCAGTTTTCGCTGGGCACTGCAAGAAGAAATGCATTAAATAGTTCTGGTGATCGGGCAGCTGCTGGTGCTAATAGAGACATTAATAGTGATTTTGGACCTGGGTTAGCTTCTGATGATTCTAGAGTTACACGGCTGCTTGCTGGTGCTAATACAGATGCAAATCACGAACCACAAGGTACTGGGGCTTCTTTGCTTTCTGCTACTACTGGAGGTTCAATGCTAAACAGAGACTTCGGTACTGACTCAGTTGAATCCTCAGACAACTCGCTCCTTGCGTTGGAGCAACGTGTCGAAGAGGCTTGTGCTTTGGTTGAAAGAGTTCTTAGGGAACGGGAGGAACGAGAAGAGTTTGGAAGGGAAATAGAAAGAAAAGAACGAGAAATAAGAGAACAGAGAGCAAGAAAGAGAAGAGAGAGGGAAGCGAGGGAACTGGAGGAAGCCAGCAGGTGGCCTCAACAGCAAGAGCAGATCACTGGACGCTCACAGTGGTTGTGTGAACATTATCAGAGACATTGCAGAGTGCATTTCCCTTGTTGCAGTCACTTCTATTCCTGCCATCGCTGCCACAACAACTCCAAAGCTTGCGACAATGAAGAAGCAAAGGCAAGCCATGCCACTCACCTCAAGTGCTCATTCTGTCACCACGAACAAGAGGTGAGCGTTTTTAATTTTTTTTAAATTTCGTTAACAGACTTCTGCCTAAAACCACAGACAGGCATCAGAAAGGTTTGCTCTCCCCCTCTCCTTCCCTCTCCTCCACTTCCCTCCCCTTCCCTCCCACCTGTACATAGATTGTTCCTAAACATTAAAACATTTTGTGTGTCTTCACTATTGTAGATTGGTGAAGACAGTGGAAAATGCCGCAGCTGTGGAGCCCAGATGTCGGCGTATTTTTGCTCCATCTGTAAACATTTCACCAGTGTGGATAAGAATCCATACCACTGTAAAAAATGCGGAATATGCAGGTAAGAAACCATTTCTGTTTTGTAGCTATGATGAACCCATACTTTTCCATTGTTCATGTACACAAAAACTATGTGTTTCTTTGTATCGAAGTGATTTTTCTCTGATGCATCAAGTCAGCCCCTTCCTCACAGGGAAATCATGTACAACTCCTTGTATTTGTTTTTCTAGACAATTTCTGTTTGCTGTTGATGTCCTTTATTGTTGTCCATGCATGGAAATTACGTAAACGTGACCACAAATTGGGTTTATCTTTTGTTTGGTTAATATTTCATATTTAGTTCCTATGTTTTTGTGTTTGGGGTATGCCTAAATGGAAGAGATTATCATGGGTTTCACTGTCTGAGTTGCAAGATTTACATTAAAGGCAGCTACCGAAGAGTTACTTGGAATTGCTTTGTACTGTACTGAATTCGTTTTATCCCCAATTCTAATTCCATTCACTGTGTATCTGAGTCCTTTATGATTTTTTCTCCAAGAATCCACAAGGATAAGTCATTCCACTGTGAGGTGTGTAACGTTTGCCTGGACAAACGTCTTGAAGGAAAACATAAGTGCAGAGCGGATTCTGGGCATGACGAATGCTGTATCTGCTTGGAGGTGAGTTGGTTGGTAAAGAAAACGCTACTAGTATGCATGCCATTATACATGGCCCTCTGCCAACTGACACTTACCAGTCCTAATACCATTTATAAGAGCAATTTTTCTACCTCATGTAACTTGCTTTTTCCCGCCATAGAAAGTCATACGAAATGCACCCTTTCTCGACACAGGTTACTCCACTTTTCTTGCCAAGCGTAACTGGCTTTTTCCCGCCAAAGCCGGAAGCCATATGAAATGCACCCTTTTTCAACACAGGTCACTATCTTTTTTCCGCCACACATTACTCGGAATTTTCCTGTCATATGAAGCTTTTGATTTGCCTCCATACGATGCTCTCACTTTCCCGACACAGAACGCGCTCCTTCCTACCGTATGTAATTCACGTTTTCCCACCACTCACTCCTTGCCACACAGAACTCGACTCCCTAAAAATAATTTAACCAGCTCTTCTCACTTACCACTTGATCTTTATAACACTTTACTTATTGAATTCGATTGTATACTAATTGTTATGTTGTTGTCATGGTTTTGTTTAGGATGCATTCAGCGGTTGCCAAATCTTACCATGTTCACATAAGGTACATCGAGAGTGCGCCATCGCTATGATACAGAATGGAATGTAAGTACACTTAGTATACTTTGTATCTTAACTTACTTTCTTGTTCAAGTTTTTTTGGTCGAACTGCGTTCAATCTCATCACTGCATCCGAATCCCAGACGAAACTTTCTCTCCATATCTTATCCACAGCTCTGACAGTACTGTTTAACTTTTGGCATTCAATAAGGAACTGACTATAAGATGGTGGTTTCCGATACTCCCCTCATTTTCCTTGAATATCATAGAATGACTTTTGCATAGCTTCCCCTCCATCGTTTTGGCAACCAAGTGCCTATTCCAGGCTGTTAGATTGTGGGTACAAATCCAAGATATTTCAATCTAAAACTTGCATCAGCCCAGCCAACAGTCGAATAGCCTTAGTGATGAAGCCATTATTTGTGAGGTTGCTTCTGACTTGAGGAAATTGAAATAAGTCTCGGGTCGCAGAGCCAAACCTTGTCCTATTCAGCATAATGCAAGGACCAGGATTCTTGCTACTCCACCTTAAATCGGTTGAGGCCATCATACCTTGCGCAAAGGGTTGGCCGGTAACCATTTTTATTGCTAGGTAGAGAAACTTCAAAGGTACTGCGAGGGGTGAGTGTTGCCATACAGTGAACCCAGTATGGCTCAAACCTAGACCACTTGATCCGGAGTCCAGTGCGCCAGCTATTACACCATTGCAAACATTGCACCTCATCTTAGAAACTGTGAAGGCATCCCTATGATACAATTAAAGCAAACAGTATTAACTGTTCGCTCTTTGTGTTTATAGTCGCACCTGCCCAGTGTGTCGACATCCACTGTACAGCCCTGCCTCTGAGTGAAAAATGTACTGTTGCATTGGACAAAAAATGCGTAACAAGCCGTACCCCCGTCTCCAAACAAGATTTTTTCTTGGTGTCAGACTATTTTAACTCGTGGTTATGTACTGCAAAGAAATGCTGAAGGAGTTAGTCTAGTCCCTAGAGAGTGGAATAACTAATACAAATGGACAAATTTGAAGCATAGAGAAGGCAGTCAGCAGTGTCTTGATCTCGAAAAGGTTTCAAAAAAGGCTTTTAAGTGTGTTAATTCTGTTCACAAGGACGCGACTACTGGTACCTTACTGTTGTGTTTTGATTTGGAGCCTTGTTCCAACGAGCGCCCTTGTCAAGTAAACTCTGTGAAGATTTGTTTCGTAATAAGCCATCCTTTCTAAGTAAGTACGATATATTGTATGTACCCCTGATACATCGTTAAGGATGGTTAAATTGTTTTCAAGAGTTGATGAGACAGACTAACTTCTTAGGTAGGATTTTGAGTTGGATTTTCGAGTGCTGACTGAGAGAATAAACCAATTTTTAAAAGTATGTTACACTGTAAGGACACAGCAATGTTTAAAAAGCTATTTTCACTCCAAAATATATAATGATGATACAGTGTCGCCCTTACCAACAAATGAAAGCTAACCGTAAGCAAACAGGAGTGGAACTTACCGAAAGCAAATCAGAATGGAGCTAACTCTTACTGCAAGCAATCTCGGCCAAAAATCCAACTTGAAAATCCAACTCGAAATCCTAACTCGGTAAATAGGCAACCTCAGAGTTGATTGGATGTCGCCTATTTGAGACGAGATCGAATTCAGGTTTCTAGTGGGAGCAAGTATCCCTAACCTGAATAACCGCCCTGCATTGAGCTCACAAGATTTACTTAGCCACCTGGGCGTGAAATGAAATCATTATAACTTTTCAAGAAAAGTTATAATACTGATCGGCAAGCTAGAAACGAATGAAAATATCATATAAATTATATTGCACAAAATTATAGTAGCAGTTGTGTAGCGAGGACACTTTTCAATAGCTCGCAATTTAAAAAGGGCTCAAATTTGTTGCAAATAATGTTGATGTTAAATGTAAATAATGTTGATATTGCAAAATACATTAATATCGTATATAAGATCATTTGAACAGATTTATGTTCCTACATAATTTATTTATACAATGTTCTTATATAACTGAATATAATGAATTTTTTGTACATTTTATAATTAATAAGTAACGTGGAAACACCAACAACGTTGTTTGTTATAGTTAAAATGTTCTTTGTAGTGATAGATCGTTTATACCCTAATTGTGTTATTGTTGACGATTTGTCCGTTTGATTAAAAGGTATTTGAAAGCTATTTGTGTGATATTTTGTTTCTGTTAACAAATTAACAGCATTTGTGGCTTAAATAATAAAGATGGTAAATTAAAGCTCGGTGAATGTTCATTTCATTTCATTTCATTCATTCATTCATTCATTCATTCATTCATTCATTCATTCATTCATTCATTCATTCATTCATTCATTCATTCATTCATTCATTCATTCATTCATTCATTCATTCATTCATTCATTCATTCATTCATTCATTCATTCATTCATTCATTCGTAGCTCAGGCAAATGAACATTTCATCTTTAGCATTTTGTGACCTTTTTATTTTTCAGTCATCTACTCCTTTCTCTGCATAATCGATTTCTTCTCTGATTATTCTTGCTTTGTACCTTCAACTACTGAAAACCCTCGAAGTGCCCCTATAGGACCGTCTCAGAATCAGGCTAAAAATAGCCCCTTCTCTTCAGCCGTCTCTGGTTCCAGGCCCTACATGTAGATCACGTGAGACACTGACAACATGTCGGCGACCATGATCAGGCGTCATTGAGTTAAATTCCAGTTTTTGTAACAAAATAAAATGAGCTTTTCACAACCCTGAAGATCCTGAGAAGATGGCAGAGGGTATTGACGATGTCTTGGCTTCTTCTACTCTTCAAGGAGGAAATAAAACAGGTATAAAGACGGACTCAGTGTTTTTTAATAATAAGCTTATTTCCCGTTACGTTGTAGATAGACGTTTTCAACTGACGTTTTACATAGAATAAAGTGGAGTAGCTTTTGCTTGGCAGATTGCAGTGAAAGTCGACAAGAATCATCTGATGTTGAGGTAAGTTAAGTGTTGCAAGTTACAATTGTTGCGTTTATTATACAAAGGATATTTCGCGTGGCAATTCAAACTAATCAAAATAGAATTTACCAAAACAACACCTCGCCCTCCATCTGCGAGACACAATATATTTCATCGCGGATACATTTTGACAACCCTGGTGTCTTTGTATCGATGTGCTTTGTGATTTTCAAGTACATGTTCTTGATTCACATCTGATTCTGTTTGTTATGCAGAACGATTTACGCGGAGACTTAAAGCATTTGTTGTACATCTGTGTACATGATCTGAGTTTGCTTTTTCATGGAGAAAGACAAGCAAGCCTTGAGATTCTGGCGGCATGCGATACACAGCGGTAAACACCAAGATAGTTGGATCTTCCATATTTTTATTATAAAAGACGAAGCGCCATGATTGTTTGGATAAACACGCAACTCTAAAGTTTCTCGAAAAGTACTACACAAAGCAAATCATGAAGCATCTCTTTCGAAATGTTTTTCAAAGCGCAGTACATGTATAACTACAATCTTGGACAAAACTGTTGAAACACTTCGCCAAGTTTCCACTTAATTAGGTACCTCAGATCAGTTTTTCAACGCTTTCCGGATCCCCCATTTCAATGTTGTCAATGCTGTCGTATTGTGAACACGAAGCCTGGGAGGGGGAGAGGGGGATAAAATACTTTTTACCCGCTTGCAAGTCAAGACATTTACAAAAAATGCACAAAACGAGTTTGTTTCAACTTTGAACGTTGCCCAAGATTGTAATTTATTTTTGTTTTCTATTTGTTATGAAAATCTTTTGCTATGAAAATGCAAGAGCAAATTTTTGCATAAAAAAATGATAATTTAAACAGGAAGTTGCAGTATCAAAGTGGCTTGGCCGGCCTTGCCTGGCCATTCACACACTCAGCAACCTGTGTGTTTTCCACAAAAGTCACTGATAAAATGTGTTGCTGAGAATGTTCTGCTGAACATAATTTAGTAATAATTGACATACACATTTTTTTGTCAGCGGGAGATCTTGATTTGATGAGATTTTGATGCAACTTCAGTTTGAATGGGCACTTGCCTCCAATTTTGGTGTGCCACTTATTAATATACAGTGAAACCCTGCAGTTAATACAGACACCAAGGGGACATGCCAAAGTATCTGTATTATCGGAGTGTCTGTATTAAGGTTACCGTATACCTTTGGGGGTGTCTTGCATCTAAATGATATAGTGCAGTCGGAATAAATTGTAGTTAGCTAAAACCTTATATCAAATTAAAGCTTATGGAGCTGGCTTTCAATCTATAAAAACCATTTTGTAGTAGAATGAATTGCCAATCTTTTAGGAACCTTGAAACATAAGTGCCTGAGCAGGGTTTTCAATAAGAATCAAAGTAGGCGGCAGAAATATAGAAGTAGGCGGCAAAGGGGTTACTCGCGCCGCAGGCGCGACCTTCTAGGGGGGTCTGGGGGCATGCTCCCCCGGGAAACTTTTAAAATCAGAGCCTCTAAGAGTGCATTTCCTGCATTCTGGGGCAAGAATTAGATCATTTTCGACAGAACCATACATGCTCTATCTTCCAACTTTTTATTCAACAGTTTTAATTATCGTCAAACGCAAATTTTTAGTCGCCAGATTGCAAAATCAAACAGGGCCTTAGTTCAAAAGTGTTTAAAATCATTTCAAAGAATTTAATCCAAAAATGGACTGAGTACATAAATATTTAAAAGGAAAAACAAAACAATCTTATCACTAGCTTAACACAAACACAATTTATAAGATTTTGTGGCCACTATCGAAGGAATCAACAAGAGACACAATCCATAGGCATACATGACGTGCTCTAGGGCTTGCAAAGCATTATAGGGCGATTTCAAACATGGTCAGCTTTTTGCGAGTTTCCGATGTGATAGAATCTTTAACAGCAAAGGAAGAGGATGGATTGACTTCTTTCTTATTTTTTTTAGAAGCAAGGATCTTCTGATATAACTTTCTGGAAGGGCACAATGTCTGAGGAAATGGCCGTTATTCATCATCAACACACAGAAACGTAGTCGCCATTTTGGCGACTAAAGCAGAATTTTTATGGAATGTTAGTCGCATTGGCAGCCGTATCGGTCGCAATTACGAGCCCTGCAGTCGAAATATTTTAACCAAGAATTATGGCAAGTTTCTTTTGTGTTAAACAAATTAAATGTTAGCCGATCTGCGGTTCATTGTGGCAAATTATTTATCATGCTCATTCGTAAAATTCGAGTAAGTTGTTAATCAAAGTAGGCGGCGAAAACGCGTGGAGTACCCGGCGAGTTTCGCCGGCTGCCGGCCCTTATTGAAAACCCTACCTGAGTTGCCATTTGAAAGCTACAAGTCAAAGCAAATTTTAATTAGTATTTCGCTAATTTGATTTGTTCTTTGGTTTCCAGACCCCAAGCGCTAAAAAACCATGTCGGCGTTTTGTCATATTCAATTGCAATAAAAAGATACAATACATTTTGCCAAAAGGGCTAAATCACAGGGGATTGATCGTAAAAAAATCGCTCCAGTAGAAAAATTATAAACTAGCTGATCGATTGCCAAATTTGACGTAGAAAGAGCAAATTCCTTTGGAGTTGTAGCTCTTTAAAGTGTCGCGTTCAAAGCGAAAAATTGATTTCAGAAAACAGCGCTTAAAAATATCTTGCAATGCAAACAAACGCTGCCCACATCAAGCTTGCAACACCTTGAATAACAAGACCAATCAGTGCGCGAGAATAGCGGCTCTTGTGATAATTCCCGCGAAAACCATCTCGAGTGCATACGTATGGGTGTCAATCAAAAGAAGAATTTTACTTCTGTTTAAAAACGAAATATGCTCATTTCTCCACCGATATTTACTCTTTTTGATTTCTTTTTTAATGAAAGATCATACTTGGACTATTGCTTTGATCTAAAAATCCAATTTTGGGAAAAATTGTTGATCTGAAGGTATACAGTAACCTTAAGCAGGCTCTAGGATGAAAAGTCACGGACACATGTTTTGTCTCTTCAAAGTCTTATAGACAGACATTTGATGGGAACAAAATGTTTTAACTGTATAGTGGCAAGCGTACAACGTCAAAGAAGAAGAAGAGCAAAAAGACCAAGAAAAGTGAAATTTTTGTGTCAGCATAGCATGCACAAAACAAGATTCAGTGTATCCTATTCAATGCTGACAAGTGGTGAGTTGATCTCGTTCTAGAGTCACCACTTCTTGCTGTGCACTGTTGGGAGCACCAAAATTTGATTTTGTTGTGGCTTCTGATACGCAAAAATAGCTGATCCACGCCTTGTAATTGGTCAAGGAACATGCACTGTGACTCCAGTGTTTGTATGTTCCACTTCAGTGCACATGCAGACCCCTGTGAGAGTTAACACAGTTAATTGATTTGTGAGTTCTTTGTCTTAAGCTGACTAGCACTCTGAAAGGCCATTAACAGCAAAAGTGTAGGTTTCTTCAAAACACTACACTGTCTAATAAACGAAGCAATAATTATCTTTAATGTAACAAGGTCAATTTACTACATCAGTAATAAACAGGATAGCCTAGGAATGAAGACAGATTTTCAGTTTTTGTTTCATGCCATCAAAAATCTATCTTTCAAGTTTGCAGGCACCCAATAAACGGGTGATTAAAAGTAAAAACCAGAGACACTTTTCATTTGTATATAGCAGAAGTTTTTAGCAGAATTTCAGTGAAATCAGCTGAAAGCTGCTGTATGTAAAAGATGTTAAAAATACACTTGTTTACAGCAATTTTATTTTCCAGATACAAACCAAATATTATAAATGTAATTTTAGTCAATTATAATTTTACTCTTGTTTTAATAGAGCAAAGCAAGCATCCAACATGCTGACCTTAGAGATGACCAAGTACACCCAGATGATTTAACTTCCTCTTCATGCAGCTCACAAGATGTATGTCGTAGCTTGCTGGGGGTCATGGTAGATGTTCCTTCTGCTGATAAGAATCATGAAAGCTCCAGTGATAGTTCGTATAACCCAATAAGCAGTGAAGAAGACATCTTGGAAGGTTCTCAGTTTCTGAGCATTGATACAGATGAATCTGAAAGTGAAGGCATGGATACTGCAGAAGCATGTGCTACTAAAGGTTATAGATTTTATTTATTGCAAAACAAACAAGATTACAAGCAATTATAGTTTATAGCACACAATGATACACACTTGTGTTTATAAAAAAAGTTAATTAATAGAACTGACAAAGAAAGGTAGAGGTGAAAAAGAAACGACAACAATTTAACAAAAAGAAACATATCGATACATTAACATAAGGTAAAAGCGCTAGCCACGCCTACAATTTGTTGCCAGTACAATGCGTGACAGAAACATACATGTACAGTAATACCTTACAGTGTAATATACATTAATTAATTTTAAAATACAGATTTGGTGAAGTCTCTGAATCCACAGCTGATCATTTAGTCACTGGTATAAGTACACAATCAAATGAATGGGAGCATTTAGGTGCTAGACCAAGGGACAAACCCCCTGTAAAAATGGCTCCACTAGCGCCCTCACTGGTTGACTTGGTGCCACAAGAGGTGGCAGGACCTGTGGCTCATGGTGTGGCTGATGCATTCTTAGCAAGACACTCTCAAGACAAGAACCTTCATCGGAGTATTTTCCAAGGTGGTGTGAAAAAAGTCTTGTCTAATGATAATTCATCAGAGGGAGCTTCCTATGTGGATGGTATGATGAACTTAAATGAATGTAACAAAGCTCAGCCTTATGCTGGTGGATGCGAAGCTGATGTACATAGCAGACTGCCATTTCCTTTGCCTCCATTACTTGGAGGGCCATATGACAGCCAGAATGCAGTGGGTGGCTACGCTTATAATGAATTCAATTCCTCAAATTACAATTCATTTAGAAGTGGCTTTGTACTTGGAACTAATAGACCTCAAGGAATGGGTTGTTTTGACATAGAACCTTGTCTACCTTTAAATGGGCAGGTTGGTTTGAATTTGAACATATCAATGCCAATGAATCAACGTTTTCATTCAGGATGGACTGGTGTAAATGCAGGAAGCTCTGGTTTGCCAGATCCGCATACAGTTACTTGGAGTAATGGAGCTTACACCTGCAGGCATGAATCAGCTGCTGAATCTAGTGGAACAAGTCAGTATACACAGGATACTACAAGGAGTAATGTGTTAAACACTTCTGGTGTTGGGGTATTTGCTGGTGCTAACAGACGATGTATTGAGGCTGGTTCGCCTTCTGAGGATTCTAGAATTACACAGCTACTTGCTCATGCTAATACAAATCACAAACTACAAGGTACTGGGGCTTCTTTGCTTTCTGCTACTACTGGAGGTTCAGTGCTAAACAGAGACTTTGGTAATGACTTGATTGAATCCACAGACAACTCGCTGCTTGCACTGGAACAACGTGTAGAAGAGGCTTGTGCTTTGGTCGAAAGAGTTCTCAGGGAACGAGAAGAGCGTGGGAGGGAAATAGAAAGAAAAGAGAGAGAAATGAGAGAACAGAGAGCAAGAAAGAGAAGAGAGGGGGAAGCAAGGGAACTAGAGAAAGCCAGCAGGTGGCCCCAACAACAAGAGCCGATTAATGGACGCTCACAGTGGTTGTGTGAACATTACCAGAGACATTGTAGAGTGCGTTTCCCTTGTTGCAGTCACTTCTATTCCTGCCATCGCTGCCACAACAATTCCAAAGCATGCGACAATGAAGAAGCAAAGGCAAGCCATGCCACTCACCTCAAGTGCTCATTCTGTCACCATGAACAAGAGGTGAGCATTGATATTCAATAATGGGGTATTAATATGTATAACTACCATAAAAGCTCGTGTATAAGCTGAAACTTTTCACTAAAATTTTGGGCTCAGAATTGTGGATGCGGCTTATCCACAAGACCATTGCTTTCAATGGGTGTAAACTATAGAGGTCCTTGTTCACCAGTGATTGTTTCAGGCAGTTTATGTAAACTTTGCATGAGCAGTTAAGCTCTTGCTGACATGGAATTTCCATTCCACTCCACTACTATCCTAGCTAGGAGACCCAGGGCAGCTAGTTGGGAAGATGGGAAAAGTTTGTAAACTTTTGTCCAAAAATGCTGTCTTTCTGATCGGGTGACCACTGTAGCTGTCCCGGGGTCTCTGAGGATGCTCCACTATGTGCGAGAAAATATCACACTGTTCATCCACAGGATTGCTTTAATTAACTGTCATTTACAGTGGATTCATGATCAGTTGAGCGTTTAAGAGGGATTCTCTCTAATTTTCGCCCGGTCGGTTCCGCGTGAAAGGCCTTCATGCCAAAGTAACAAAACTACAATCTTTTTGGTTCTTGGTTTAAGTTTTTTCCGTTAGAGCTAAAAATAATTTTGACCGAATTTCTGTCGCACGCCACCGAAATTCATAACGATTGTTTACCTTTTTTAAGCGATTTGTGCAAAGCAAGGACAACCTGTACCGCCATAATCTTTACATAGAAAGAAAGATCTACTTCTATTTTATGAGCTGTAGGAGTTTCAAGTAATTTGAAGTTAATCTATTGGCATTCTATGAGGTTACTCACCCCTACATTAGGAGGCTCGCGGGACAACCCGAAAATTGGACACATTGTGGACCTCTTTTCTCAGCTGGCGGATGAAATCAAAACATGGCAGTTACATCAATGTTAAGTCTTAACCTTCCCCTATACGAATATGTAAAATAATGTTGTCTATAACGTCTTTCCTGTATATGTCGAAGGGATATTTTTTCCTATTTTTGAGAAATTATCAAAAACATCAACAAATCGCTAATTATTTAAAATCTGAATACCTTGGACCAATACCGGTCTTGCATCAAGAAAAAGAAAAGTAATCTTAAACATTAAGAAATAGAAATAAAAAGCTAAATTCAATAGCTTTTTCAATTTGTAGTTTGCCGTTTCAATTTATCGGGAGGAGAGTGATCATCAGCTCATTAAATATTCACCGAACAGTGAAATTCGGTCCAAACCAAAACTGTCTAATTTCATATCTATCGCACTGGCCATGTGAATTTCATTGAATCTCGTTTCAAATCACATTTGTACACCAAACAAATCCTGAAAATGCTGTTTTGTTGTGTTTAAGTTTAAGCCAAATCTGAGCTATGAATACACACTTGGAATGCAGACGGAGTTCACTCGCAATTTACTTGACCACTGCCAACACTGAATTGAAATTCACTTTCTCTGATTGTTGGACTATAAATTGACTAGTTTACCTAAGTTGCAAGTGTTTTTTCCCTTTTTCTTTTGACTTTATCTGTTGGTGATGCATTGAAATGACCTGTGCGATTCTGAGCTTTGATTCAATGAACGAACTACCGGTTCAGTTCTGGCCATATCGGTGAAATTGCCCAGGGTAGGGACTACTCATAATTTTCTTGTACAGGAGTCCAAAATACTTAATTTGGGTTCAAAAAATTAGAATTTTAAGTTAAAAAATAGTAGAGGGACACCAAAACAGTCCTCTGACAACCTGGGCTGCTCTTGTGTTAGGGTCAACTATCTAGTCGTGTTCCAAAAATAATTTTGTTTCTTCTATGCCTTCTTTAAACTTCTTAAAATGTCACTCAAATTTGCATTTACCCTTTCGGTGGCTGTGTTCGAGATATTTTTGAAAGGGCCTTTCAAATACCTAAATTTTATCCTTTTGTCTACTCAACTCATGAAAACCTTACCCTTTTATAAAGCTGCAGCCTGAAAAAGGTATCCCTTCAGGGGGAGAATTCTCATTTTTGTCCGAACGTTTTCAATGATTTAAGCCTAAAATGTTCTTAAACAGGAGCATACCTAGGATTTTTCTAAGGAGGAGTGCAGATATTTTTTTTTTTCGCAGAATGCCAGTTTAAGGTGCCAGTATTAGAAAGCCACCCCACACCGCCTGCACCCTCCCCTAGATACACCCCTGTTAAACTGATATGTACATGTTCACGTCACGTTCATGGGTGAATACAATGTTTGTTCCAGGTCTTATTTGATTAAAGATTCACGAGTTGATTGGGTTATTCCAGGAAAAATCCACACACCCCCCGACGGATGGGGCCGTTTTTTAACCCCCCCCCCCCCCTCTCACCTGGATTTCCTGAAGTACAAGACCCCCCCTCCTGTCTGGATTTCCAGGACAAAAGACCCCCCTCCCGCCTGGATTTCTGGAAAAAAATTATTAGGCTTAAATTTAATTTAAAACATTGGCCAGAAGCTGTCAATCTGACTGAAAATTCCATGACCTTCCTCCGCCAACGATAAATAAAGCAAATGAATCTTTTCAGGATCGAATGACGAATTCACGAACTTCCCGCCACGCGCGAGCGAACCAGTTTTGACAATCAACACGAGACAATTTTCAGCAAAGGAGATGTCAAAGCAAAAAGTTGTCGAAGATCTAAAAAGTGGAAAAAAGGAAAAATAAGAAGTTTTTTCTCCAAGGAGCGAACAGTTTGAGGTAAGTTTTAAGCTTGCATACCGTTCAATCAGCTGCGATCGCGTGATCGATGAATTCGTTGATTTATCCAAGATAATTTCATTCCAGAATCGTTTTTAACTTAGTGGAAACTTATATGCTTTTTAGATGGAAGCGTTTCGATAAAAGGAGGCAAAATGCTCATGGTTTAATTTTGTGTTGTTCAGCTCCTCGTTTAGCCGTAAACACGTGAGCAAAAAAGCGGCAGCCATGTTGAAAGTCGGGCCCAGTCTCTCCAGTCAGGCGAGCAGAAATGTGTGATCTTCATTCCAACAATGTTGTGACGGGTTCCTCTTTAATTTTGTATCTTGTTTTCGCGTTTTCTGCTATACAAGGACCTGTGAAGGAACTTAGATTATCATTTATGTCAGGTGAGAAATATATGAACAAATATATTTCTACTTTTTTCAGGGTCTGAAAGGGCTGAAGTGTCACCGAGCTAAACTTTTGAAGCGCTTGAATTATTGGTTGAAATTACCCCTGCAGAAGACTTTTTGAAGTTCAACCCCCCCTCCCACCTGGATTTCCAGTGCCTTTTACCCCCCCTCCCGTGAGAATTTCCAGAATCCAATCCGTCGGGGGTGTGTGGATTTTTTCTGGAACAACCCATTCTTCATTTAGTTTCTACACATTTTGCGTATCAGACACAACATGTATAAATCCCAACCGTACGGTCAGCCTTCCTTTATTAAGTTGTTTGATATCTATACGGTACCTTTTCATTCAGTCCCGGTTGGCCCTTGCCAAATATTTAAAATGCTACCTTTACGTTGGTTGTCATAATAGAGTTCGATTATTTACAAATGTCAAATAAACTGTTATTTTTCCCCACTTAGTGCCGGATCCAGACTTGCGCACAATTGTTGTGGTGGAGATGAAAAAAATTACCTAACCGACCCTAGGATAATAGCTTTGCTAGTTCCCTTTAAGTGCATATAACTCAAAAACGAGCACGGTGACCCCCATTTTTTATTATTGAACATTGATTAGCATGTTAAGATACAACTTTTTGTAAAGTTGAAAAAATTTCTAGGGAGCGGTTTCGGAGCCACCTTAAATTTTCAAAAATTTAAGGTAACTCCGAAACTGCTCCATAGAAATTTTTGTAACTTTACAAGAAAATGTGTCTTAACATGCTAATCAATGTTCATTAATAAAAAATGGGGGTCACCGTGCTCGTTTTTGAGTTATAAGCACTTAAAGCCAAAATTAAGGGTGTTTTTAACAGGTTATACGGTTGCTATGGAAACCAGTGAGGTCAAGAATGTAACCGAAACGTACTCAGCAATCATTGGGCATTTATTTGATACCATTACTGTAGCAGCAACTGATAAAAATTTGTTGTACTTTCCCTTCAAAGTGTAAGATCTAGAGCTGGAACGTGCTGGAAACCATTACCAGCCCCCTTAAGCATAAACACCGTAGACAGGGCGAATCAGCCATGCGGAGCGAGCTAGCAAATATAAATATGCAAATCATCCATTTGCGTGCAATTTGTCGCTAAATTTTGGAGAGCTTCCACTTTCTGATGCAATTTTTCTGCTCAACACTTTCTAAATGCTTCCCAAGAGACTAACATTGATCACAATCGTCAGGTTTTCCAAAGAAACAGCCCTTTCATACCCTTCATAGCAAGTGATGCCAGCTTTTGTTATCCTAAACAGCTCTTGTTCCATGTAATTAAATATGCAAACATTTGCTTTCGCAGTTTTAAAGCGAAGTTCAGAACAAACAGGGAACAAAACTATTTTGCACTTTGAAATACCTTTTGGAAGGGATGCTTCTTGATGTGATTTGTGCAGTACTTTTCGAGAAATGACTTTCGAGCGTGTTTACTCGTAAACACAGTAGACAGGTCGAATCAGCTCGCAAATATGCAAATCATCCATTCGCGTGCAATTTGTCACGCATTCCCATATGTACGATTTTTTGGGGATGAAAGTGGTACTTTTCAAAAGAGAGACTGTTGTAAGTGATTTCCTTTTCAAGGTTTTAGACCGTGAGAAAGTTTTACATAATTGTAACAGACAAAACATACCTGTAGCTGAAACCACGTGCACTCCCGCGAGTGCTATTTTTGATATATTTTTATCCAACTGACAAAAGAAAAATTTTTGCAAATTTTTAAGAAAATCTGTAGGTAGGATTCGAAGCCACGTCATTTTTCACTAATTTAAGGTGGCTCTGAACCTTACCTACAGAATTTTTTTAAACATTGTTAGATTGTTTGTTTTGCCCACTAGGAAAACATAATTATGTCAGAAACAAACTTTTACCGTCTAGTTTTTGTCTCGTGTCGTCATGACGTTGTCATGACGACACGAGAATATGCGAGGGGGAGAAGGTGCATTCCAAGGTGCATTCCATGCGCGTTTGCTTTGTGAGGCCGCGGAATTTTCCCGCCATGTCAATATTTTTCCCGCCATGTCAAGATTTGCTTTGTGAGGCCGCCGGATTTTGTGCGTGTTGTGAAAGAACAAACAATTTTTGTTTATAAGTAGGAGTTCAAAAATATTGCTGCATTGAAAGTTTTTTGCTTTTCTGCTGGTTCATTGTAATCGTTTGTCGGTTGGGAGTGTTTATTATAAATGGCTTTTTAGTTGAACAGAATTGAACTTTAATTTAAGGGAAAATCGCGGCGTAGAATGTAAAGCAGTGAAAGAGATGTATTAAATTTGAGCAGTTTTATTAGATGAAATTTTTGTACATTTTTTTAAATGGAATGGTTGAGACAATTAGGAGAGAGTGTTTGATTTATGAACTTGAAGCGAATGCAAATAATTCTTAGTGGTCCAACAGGCAATATAAATGGAACAGAAATAAGGCCCCTTTTAGCTGGCGACAGTGCCTATTCACAAACGAACTGGCTAGTGAAACCCTACCCGGACAGAGGACGCCTGACTCAGGAGCAGAGAAAGTTTAAAACCTAAAGTTCGGTGCCATACGATCTGTAGTACTAGTGGAACGAGCATTTGGCATGTTGAAAGTTCGTTGGAGAATTGCGTTGAAAAAGGTTGGACAAAAAACGAGCATCCTAAAAAAGACTATGATTGCTACGTGAGTTTTGCACAACAATTGTATGTATCGTTTTAATAACAGAAGATAAACGATTAGATAAAGACAATTATTTTGATGCTAAATCTTTAAAAATGTCAACTATGGCGTTTGTTTTTTCCATTTGCCTGCTCTGGGTGTCACGGAACATTTCAGCTGATCGTTCAAATCTTGCGTTGTCCTGTTCCATACTCTTTTCACACATTTCAATAAAAGAACTCTGCATGCCAGTCTGGAGTCGTACTTTCTCGCCTTTCTTTGCTCAGGATGTTGAAATAGGGGAAGCCTTCTTTAATTTTCTGAATTCCATCTTCTCCAGTCGAGCGAGACTGCTTGAACTCGTACTCTAGATTCTGCTGCCGTTTCTTCACCTGCTGTAGCATTCTCTGGCTTTCTGGACACCTTTCTTTATACGAAGAATAGATATCGTTCCACATTTTTATTTTTTTCTTTGTGAAACTCCCCACAGCTTACTGAATTTGGGGGCCCACGCTTCAAGAAGTTCGTGCGTTTCTTTCTCAGTCCTGTCAGCAGACTTAACGCGAGGTTTTTTCGTTTTGTGTTTGCCGTAGCAAGTACTTCGACATCACTTGCAACTGAAGACTGAGGCGATGGCATGCTTCTTGCCAGTAGAATTGGTAATCATCGAGAAATGTTTATCAGTACGCCGAGATAAAATCATTTTAAGTCAGCTGCGTTAGGGGGCTAAAAAAAGCCTTAACTTATCTTACAAACATCTCAAAAGTTAAAGGGCAACTCTTGGCTAGAAAAGTATATTTCAGTAAAAGCTTCCGAATGTTTCCAAAATTACACAGGAAGCAAAAAATTTGAATTCAGAAGCTTTTTTTACCGGTTAATTTTAACGTAAAACTTCGTATTTTACGTGACATTTCGCCATGGATGCTTCGATTATGATCACGAGAGGTGATACGTCACAGGTGTGGAACCGCAACAAGTCACGAACATGGCTAACTCAAATTCTTGCAGTGAGAGCTGAACTTCTGCTAGCGACTCCACTGATTTTTAGAGAGCTATAGGAGGAGATATTTCAGGGGATAATTAAGAACCTTCTATGGTATTTCAACCCTGGCGTTTTGAGCCTCCAGGGAAAAACAGCGAGAGAGAGAAAGGGAGTAAAATATCGAACCTCCTCACCGCCGACGGCGACGAATGGTGAGTGAATTGAAGTCCTAAATGTACAGTTTCTTTCTCTATTACCTCGGCCAGTTGTTTGTGAGCTAAGTCAAACCTGAAAAGCCTTGTTATTATTTGCATGTACGCGAGAAGCTTAATTAAACATGCTTTTATACAACCAAACTGTTTGCTAGTGCATTTTGTTGTTTATGTTCGGTTTTCAAATATTTTTGCTCATGTTTATCACAATAGGTTTTGACCTTTTGAGCTTCAGCCTAATGTACACTATCTATCTTGTGCGTTTGAAAGCTTGCAAATACAGAAACGCAAGTTAAATTCTTTGTCTCTTTTGTGTTACCGATTTGTCTAAATTCTGCTCGAAAACGAAGAATTCTGCCGGCGAAATGCCAGCTACCGAAACTAGACTATCCGAAATTCTGCGGCAGATTTTATCTAGAACATACTCAGGCTTGCAGTTAAATGTGGACAAAACTCTGCTGGGTCTCTTCACTTCTTTTGTTGGGAGAAGGGAGTTTGCGCTTTCTGTAGTTGAAACAACTTGCCTCAAGGAAACTTTGTTCAAGGTTGTTCGTGCTTGTATGCGTAAAACTGTACTGAGAATGATTTTGTAAACTGACTACTGCCACCGGGACTATAACACGACCCTGCAGTGCGTGATTTTATATTTATCGGTATAATTAAGTTGTCATGTTTTTATTTTGCAATTTCTTATCTTTTTGCGAAAAGCACCCCCACGAAAATCGAAAATTGTGCTGTGTTTGGCTCCTTATTACTTTCGCGTTTGCTTGCGTTTTAATTCATGGTTTGCATTTGAAATGGTCGTTGCGCTCTTCGTGTCTTACAACTTTTGGCATGTTTCCTTTAGTTATCTCGTCAACTGACATCTGCTCGAATCTGCACACGAAACTGTTTCGTGGTCAGGCTAGGGAGGGTGAAGGGAAAGAGCGTGACACGCTTTCATACCCGGGTTTTATGCTACACCCCAGGTTGCCTAATTTACAACAATTGTTTCTCAAAAGGAATCACAGAATAAGTACTTCACGCAACACTTCTTCTCTTAGTTATCCGGATATTGTTTTATATTTGATTCCCCATTTCTTCGTATATATAGGATAATACATGGTTTCGCGGAGATATGAAATTTATCTTCGAGTGTTCAAATCGATAGCTCACGAGTGAGCGCAGCGAACGAGTGAGATATCGGATTTGAACACTACTAATTACGATGTTTTTGACGATTTTCCGAAGATTTCCGAAAATTTTCAAAATGTTGTCCGAAGGTTGTACGAATGTTTCCGAACATTTTCCGAAGATTGCCGAAGATTGCCGAAGATTGCCGAGGAAGATCCGAAGATTTTTCGACTTAATATCGATTTACTTTGGGTCATTCAGCATTGGAACATGGCAAACTCTGCAAGCTGATTGGTCAAAAATGATATCACACATGTGTGGATATCATTTTTATCCACGCATGTGGGATACCATTTTTCTCGATTTGCTACCACTCGCTATACCACTGCAGTTTATATAATAAAATAATTTTATATCCCGCGAGAGCGCCTCTGCTAGCGCGCGGGGTAGTTGCTTCTTATTGCGCAATACTGACCTGCACGCAAATCACGCGCTCCTTTCGAAGGCATATACTTCAAAGAAACACTACATTTGCTGGTGGGAATTGCTTTCTATTTTGCCAATTAACAGCAGGAGAAATCTGAGGGTGGCTACAAATTTCTCAACAACAGAATCAAAATATATCGGTCTGTTTCCGAACACGTGGATTTCGCTTACATATAGGACATATAGAGGCTCAGTATTCCAGCTCATAAATGAAGAGATTTCTGACAAATTATGGGAGTCAGCACTCGCAGACCCTTTTCAATTTACTATCTACTCCAGACAAAAGGTATCTTTATCACGATATGGTGCAAGAGAGGATGCATCGTATTATAAAGCTATGTACATTTGCTGACCTTAGAAGGCCGATCAATCTGACGGATTTGTTTCGTTTCACGACACATGATTTACTCTTTTTAAGTTTATTTCCTTTCATATTTAAGCACTGAAGCACTACCTTTTTTATCTTGGACATCATTGAACAGCATAGGGTCTTTCTCTCCTTATCATTCTCATTTATGAAGAGACGCTTGGCGTGTTTCCCGCTTATCAGAAGCATGCAAAAGCAAATCTGCCTTCCACACCTGTGACGTAGCATTACGTGACTTACCAACATCCGAACGTTTTCAAAATGGCCGCCAAATTGGCGTAAATGAAAATTCGTAGTAAATTCATTTTGGCCGATATCTTTAAAATTTTACCTTCTAAAGATTCCTGTTGCTATAAACAACTTATAGAAAAAATAAAAAAATCGGGGTAAATTTCCCAAGAGTTGCCCTTTAACAAGGTCAAAGACAGACCTCACGCTAAGTAACCCAGATAAGAAGATGTGGTGATATTCGGCCGGGATGGGAGCTGAAAACAGGAGCGGTATGCGGGAATTTCAAGAAAGAGCCGGAGCGGGATTTTGAGAATCTTTACGGAAAGTTTTTTCGTAACTGCATAAAATGTAATTAACAAAATTTGACTGGAAATTGCTTGATCTGTGTAGCGGTGTAGGGTTTCAAGTACGGAATTCTTGGTTTTCACGTGGCGTCATAAAATTGTAAAATCCAGAATCGAAAGACCCCTGAGTTTTTATCCTTCACTGGCTATTAGACATCATTAATATACATCTTGTTGAAGGTTTTTAGCTCGATAGCAGCCGCCGTCTTTAAGATAGACCATTTTGAATTTCGGAATTTCACGCCACACGACATCAAGATGGCCGCCAGAAGGCTGTCACGTATGCTTGAAAATAATGCCTTATCCTACGATTTTTAACAATCTGAACAGTTGAGGTTTTGTGAGAAGTATTTATGTGAATGCTTACTTGTTCATGAGAGTGATATAACTGCCTTTTATAGCAAAAGTGAATTCCAGATGTTTTCATTGATTTCCGGCCGCCATGTTGGTGCCCAACTACATGGGCACCAACATGGCGTTTCCATACAGAGCTCTGTAAATTTGTGTGAAACATGTTGACGGATAACTCGAGTACGGAATACCGTACAAACCCGAGACTTGGACAAACAGAATATCTGGTAATTTTCTACAAACTATAATATTCTTGAGTTTTTTACTCAATAGTTTTGGATTTACTTTTTTGTGGCGTGACAGTGAAAACCAGCAATAGGTTAATAGTGTAGTGTGTCAAATTTATATAGTTGCGGTTACACATCGTCCTTTTAAAATGGTAAAAGGGCTCTTTACCTCGGGAAACTCACAAATAGAGAGGACGTTTTTTTTCTGTCATTTTGTTTTTCCGCGTGCTTTGTAATTTTGTTTTCCCGGGTGTTTTGTCATTTTCATGGCCTGTTCGCCATTTTTATTTCCCGCTTATGAAAAAAAAAGACTAAAAATTATCTCAGCAAAATGTTCCCCCAAGGCAAATTTATGGCGGTGTGAAAAAGAACAAAAGAATCGCCCAAGTACCCCCAAGATAAAATGACCAATCGTGAGGCAAACCTCAAAGATAAGCAAATAAAATAAACAGAGAAATTTGAAATTAAGTATGATGGCGTAAGGTTTAGATTTCCTGAGGTCAACTTTGCGTGTTCAAGGCAGCAAAAACGTGGTCTTTCTTAGAATCATGGCTTGATGGCTTGCTGATTTGTAAGTAAATGCTATTTTTTTTGGAAATTTGGCGTTTAAATACAACACTAGTCAAGGAAGATCTATATTGCGTTTTCTTATATGTATTTCGATTTCATCTCAAGGTTTAGAAAAATCCAACAAAGAGATTTATATAAACGGAGTCTTCGCCTTCTATTTCTTCGCTGTCTGAAATACTGACATAACAAAGCAGTAGAGGACTGTCGAAAGAGTATAAATAATAAAAGCGAGATGATGCTAAGCAAGCACCCTCGAATTACCCATTTTCGCATTTCGCGCCGAAAACAGTATAAAAAATGGACCTTGGTAAAGTGTTAAGTGTGTGACCGCAAACGCCTCGGTAACGTATTCCCGCGGTGAGTTTACCTTGGTGTTATTTACCTTGGGAATGCTATTTGCCTGGGTATGTGCAGTGTAAAACGTTCGTTACAAACATATCGGCATTTCTATTTTCAGCGTTTTCGTCACAAGAAACATGTATTAAATACTCTATTTTCTGATATTGTTCTTTGATCATTAAAAATGGGCAATAAATAACAAAAGAAATGGAAAACAGCGCAAAACGTCGGCACAAGGAGGTGAAGTGGGGGACGAGTGCTTCGAGTAACGCTCAATTCCTCTTGCGTTCAGTTTGCGTCGGAAATAATGAGGAGGGACGTTTTTTTTGGTCAAAATCATAAATAATATGTGTTCTGTCATTTTGTTTTCCCGCCTGTTCGCCATTTTTATTTCCCGCGTATGGAAAAAGAAGACTAAATATTATCCCAGCAAAATGTTCCCCCGTCTCTGCTTTCCCTATCCCCGGATATGGTAAGTTTTCTAAGAACACCTATTTTTTTAGTGGCGCGAAAGTCTTTAATGAACTCCCTGTAAATATTGCAAGCGTAAATGACTACAAGCTTTTTGCGGCCTAGCAAAACATTTACTTTTATAATAACTATTTAGTCAAGTATATTTTAATCTCTTTTTGAATGACACGAGACAGCCCAAAGGGCCTTTGATTAAGTTATTAGGAATAGTTGCGCAGCTCTCGTAAGCTTGTAATTCTACTGGTCCTCTAGTAAGCAGCTGCTATTGTTTTGGGGGCTAGGGGCATTGTTCTTGTTGTTTCTTCTATTGTTCTCTCAGCCACTCATGTGAGACCTTACGAGAGCTGCATGGCGACCCGTTATTAGCCTATAACGGTAAAAAATAAGGTATCTTTGACCTCATATGACGTTGCCATGGCAACGAATTTTGACATCATAGCAACTGCAATTTTTCATTGGTAAAACCTTTACAAAGTTGTACTAGGTTTAACCTCAACGTTATTGGTGTAGCTGCAATAGAATACCAAAGACGGGAATATCTAAACCCCTTCGAGCCACCTTAAGTAACACTGCAAAAGAGCTGTAAAATGGCTGGCTGCAGCAGCTGCCAATTTTGGCTGTCAAATGCTGCCATGAGAAGCTTTTTGACAGTGATTAACAGCGTTTTGGCAGTGGCAAGGAAACTTCATGAAATCCCGATCTGTGCTGCAGGATGGCTGCACATAGGCTTCAAAAATAAAAAAAAACATATTCATTTTATAGAATATTTACGGCTATTGGCAGCATTCAACAGCAGTTTGGAAGTCAAAGTAAGCTTGACTGCACTGTGCGGAATAAAACAAAGTAACTACATTGATATTATAAGTTAAAATGTATACTCAGTGACAGTCGCATGATCTAGCGATGCAGCAATTAGTGAAACAACGAAATGAACGTTGAGAAGTCTTTAATTTAACACTGCTTTCATTGAAAACTGTATCTGTATGAGCAGTTGAAATTGTAGCCTGCGAATGCACACTTATTTTTGGCTGTTGCTTAATGTCTCCACTGAAGGCTATTGCTTTTGCAGCTACAACTCCTTATTTTTGAATGAAAAACACAAATTTGTAACAAAATGAACTGCAAGATAAACAGAAAATTCAGTAAGTTCTATTTAAGGACGTTCACGCGAAAATCTTCTAACAATGACTTTTTTCTAAAACTTTCACCACTGTGAGTTTATGGGTTACTCATATCAGAAATGTAAAAAAATTGGGGGGTGGCCGAATTCGTTTTGGAGATAAGATGTCTGAAAGATCACCTTAAGATCTTATAAATTGGCCTTCGTTTCTGACAATGGCGACAGTGTCTGTTTGTCCAAAAATAATGCGAATAAATCCATGCAATGCAATTTTCTTGTGTAAATATTGTTTAAGGGGATCTATAAAGTAAATTGATTCAACTGGCGATGTTCCTTAAGAAAATCTAATCGTTTAGTGATCACATTTGCACTCGCCTGGCAGTTGAAAGATGGGCAAGATTTGATGCCGCGTTGGCAAAAAAGTTAGAAATTTGTAGACTTCCCACATTGACTTTTTGTTCATTTTGTTACAATCTGTGGAGAATCGCAAAACAAAGCTGCCTGTCAAAAAAAAATTGGGGGTCACCGACCATTTGAGAGAGTAAACTGCGAGCGAAGTTATCGCAACAGCTACCAGCCCTATATTGTTTGGAAAGTTTTCTCAGTGCGCGTGCTCGATGCATGACGTGGCGTGACATTGCAACATGAATTACGTGCCCAGTAAGGATGCGCAAAAACAATTAGTGCGAACGTTCTTTAACTGTACACAGTTTGAAAGAAAATGTTGTAGGCAAGATCTGTTTATGTACATGTACTCAAAAAGTAGTAACTACGGTAATCTGTAATCACCAAGTGTGTATAACAATATTCACTGACACTGTAATTGTGCTCACCTTGATTTGCCTCTGCCTGTATTCCCTCGTAAATTTTCAATACAGAGCTGGATGAAGCCATTAGACCCAAGGAGGTCCTCCAGTTTTGTTGGAGTTCATAATTAACCAATGCATCTTTTTCAAAAGACTCATCAGCACACATATGGAACTGGCCACAAAACACATCCCAATTGTACTGAAAATGCATGAGCTTCTACGTAAAATGAACCAATAAACTGCCATGTTCGGTTAAAGGAAAATGCTACCTTGTACATTGCAAATCCTTTTTAAAACTTAAATGAATCCTTCCCAAATTATTCTATTCAAATTATTCTCAATCACAAATCATGAACATATTTTTCTTCAAATCACAAATCACATATCTATTTTAATGGCATTTCAATTGAATAACGAATTTTCATATGTTACAACAAAAAACTAGTTGCAATTTACTTGATTTACGTTGCATTTTCTCTGATTTGTCTTAGCAGTAAGGTTTTTTCTAAGGCGACTGAACAATGCTAGAACAACCGGTATGTCAGGCCAAGAGACACCTTACCATAAACGTGGTCAAACCACAATGTCTGTCCCGCTTTAAAACGGGAACGTATTAACACTTTAACAAAACGCAAGTAAATCATGTTAATCTTTGTTACTATAATTTTCAACAAAGGGCTGTTCACTTTATTATTATTGTCTAATACCTTGATTCCTTTTGGGGTGTCCTCCAGAAAATTGTTCATGCATGTGGTGCTTTTAGTGAAACCTTTGAAAAGTATAATCACTGTGAAGCTAATAAAATGTAGAATCAAAACAAACAATTGTTTGAAAGATTTGGTCTAATAGTAAGCGTGTGGAAGCCTTTAAGAACCGTTCTCTGAGAAAGTGAAGCAAACTTGGAAATGAAAATTTTTAACCCCCCTTCATTTTTTGTGTGGAGGTAGGCTACCTGGGGGGATGAACAAAAACGACCATATTTTGATTGGTAGATGTATTGTTTCCATGGTAACCGCACTTGGTCACGCAAGCCTCAGGTTCATGTTTCGGGGGTTGAGATAAATCGTGTTAACCCCAGGTGTGTACAACCACTGGGTGGGCACCCTTCAAATTATTAGCTTGGTGTTTGCCGCTGGGACAATGAGACGTGCTACGCATAGAAAGTCGACAACCTCGAAGATTGTACACCGGAAATGCGAGTATAATCAAGACTGCTGACCGGATGCACTTTGAAAATGTAGTTTTTCCTTGGTTTTGCGGCTTTCGAGAAAGCAACTTATTTGATACCTTTTTTTTCGCTGTGTCTGTAATTCCGTAATAGCGATAATCCGTAAGCGGGAGTCATTTCCATTCAAACCTCTATGACGTGTCCGAAAGGCGCGAGTTGACTGCAATTGTTCCTGGGTTTGTTTTGTTGCTTAAACATTGTTTTTTTTTCCATATAAATGGTACAGTGCATGTTCCGATCTCTCTAGAATATAAATCAGAAATTACGAAGTAAGATTTTTATTCTCCAGGTTGAGGATTTTTTTAAAGGAAATTGCACATCGCGAAGTGCAGGTAAATAGAATGGTCAAGACGAAATGATCAGCATGGGAAGTTTTTCACCGTTTTTCACACTCACCGAATGTAACAAGGATACCGCAAGATTTTGGTTATAAGCCCCCCCCCCCCCCCCCCCTCCCAGGTTATAGGCCCATCTACCTGGAAACAAAAAATACATCCGGTTATAAGCCCCCCCCGGAAATAAGCCCCCCCTCTGTTAGATGACAGTACTCAAACAGGGCTAAATGTTGCTTTATTATGACTTTTTAACATAAAAACGTATTTCAATCAACACTGCGGTGGCTCGTTTTGAAACGTTTTTTTTATTCCGCCAATAAGTTTCCCCCCGGATATAAGCCCCTACGTTGATAAGCCCACCCAAAACCCCTTACGAAGTTGTTTAAGCCCAGGGCTTATAACCGGAATTTTACGGTATATCAGGCACGTGCAAACATGATGAAGTCCGTGACGAGATGGATCTGATTCTTTTCCGTGCTGGTTATTAAATAAAGAAAAAATGGCGTTTTCCATTATTTAGCTATTCATTCTTATTTGCATTCTCACACTGGGTGTTATGCTTTTTGTGAGCCTGTTAACGTCAAGGCACTGATGAACATCTGCGGAAACACTTTTACTAGGATTTTTTGATATTAATCCCAAAGAAGCACGTCTCAGTGTCCCAGCGGCAAACACCAAGCTAATAACCAAGGAAAAACTACATTTTCAAAGTGCATCCGGTCAGCAGTCTTGATTATACTCGCATTTCCGGTGTACAATCTTCGAGGTTGTCGACCTAGCTTCACTTTCCAGATTTTCTATGTGTAGCGCGTCTCATTGTCCCAGCGGCAAACACCAAGCTAATAATTTGAAGGGTGCCCACCCAGTGGTTGTACACACCTGGGGTTAACACGATTTAACTCAGCCCCCCCCCCCCCCCCCCCCCCCATTCTATTAGATATGAGGAGAAGCCGTAATGGAAAATCGGTAAGGTTAAATGCGATGCGTATTCTATCCTGCACAGACGAGTTTTTTTTATATTATTATTGTTGTTGTTTGGGATTTAGCCACATATAACGGCGTAGCCTTTGTTTGACGAAGACAATTACGGTGATGTGAAATCTGCCTGTTTCTGACCGATGCTATGCTGTGCCTGCGAAAGATGCAGAAAACACTCATCGCCGGTAAAATGAAACTTAAACTTCTGTGGTACGAATATACCTAGTGGTTATATTTTTGATGTTGCATTATCATCGTAAAACCTTCCACCTTTAGTACCAAAAGAACCATGAGATGTCCTAAAAGAATTTACACCTACACCATTTGTATTGTGTTACATCCGGTCAGCAGTCCCGTCTCCCGAACTTCCGGTGTGTTCGTTTATTCAACATTCTGACTTTCGAACGCGCGACTCGATTTCTGCCAAATGCATCACTGACATTACTCTGTAATGTTCACAGGCATGCATTTGCTTAATGCAGTGTTCATTTATCTACCTTTCCGGATGAATTGTACTGAAGAGGTTTGGCACTCGACGGAAGAAATCACAAAGTTAGGGATGTGTTTTGACATGGCGGCGAACTGTTGTTTGTCAAGTATGCGGATTAATGTATCATCATTTGTGGTCTGAAACGCAGGAAAATGGATTTTGATGTGGGAAACTGTTAGATTTGGCCTTTCTGCTAGTGTCTGTGCTTAATTTGGTCAAGAAATTGGAGGGAGCGAAGGCGAGTCTCAGACAACAAATCGTCTTGAAGAAATTGCCAAAACTTGCAAGGTAGGCTTTTGTATTAATTTAAATTTCACCAAATTCGCCAACCAAAACGTTATTAATCACATTTACGTAACAGACCAAGTGATATAAAATTATTTTCAAGCTGAATTCATCTCTCTTAAGCCTTTTTAGGCCAAATAGCGAGGCCCTCAAAATGGCCAATCTTGCAATTTGTTGCAATTTGCCTTGTATGTCTTGAATGCCTATGGACAAAATATAACGTTCCCCAAAAAGATGTTATGATATTTCGAAACTACATTATCCATATTAGCTCTGCTGCTAATTTGGTTTCAAGAAAGTGAGTACTTTGGGAAAAATAGCGAAATTGGTTTTGCTTGATTTTGCCGCTTGTCCAAATGGCCGACAGGCTTTATTACACAGCGTCAATTTTTTCCTTGTTCATAAACCTCAAAATACGTTTACAATAATTTTTATAAACTAGAAGAATGACTCTACTTTCTGCTGGAATTTCATTTGATTTGGTTTACATTTACCCGAGAACTAGCCTCGTATATTTTTACTTTTTGAGAGTGAAATTTTAGCTCAAAACATGAACCTGAGGCTTGCGTGACCAAGTGCGGTTACCATGGAAACAATACATCTACCAATCAAAATATGGTCGTTTTTGTTCATCCCCCCAGGTAGCCTACCTCCACACAAAAAATGAAGGGGGGTTAAAAATTTTCATTTCCAAGTTTGCTTCACTTTCTCAGAGAACGGTTCTTAACCGCAAAACTTACGCTGTCTACTAAATTGAATTACCGGTGCTTTTCTTATGATTTAATTAGTGTTCTCACATAGCTACCTGTGCATATCTGAAAAAGTCGAAAATGAAAAAAATGAAATAAACTCTGGGCACCCCAAAGAAATACTTTGGAAATCTTGATGGCAAAGCCGGAGACAACGTGAACTGGGTGTAATTAATTTATTTGCATGATTATGTTTACATTTTAACACTGAATCATGCATATAAATTAACTTCCCAGTTCATGTTGTCTTCTGCTTTTCGTCAATATTTCCGAAGTATTTCTTTGGGGTACCCCAGAAGAGACTTTGTAGTGGAACACAATCTGCTTTCTAGGGCAGGCATAGGCAGTAATTTTGACCAAATTCAGTGAAAATTGCATAAGTTGTCCCAGCTACTGGTACACAGATCATAGTAACTCGGCAGTTTTACAACCTAATTTCACATTTCAACATATTTTAAAAGAACTATCTGTGAACTGATTGGGCTCAAATTAGGCCAGATCAAAGTTCAGACTGTTCTTTTGAGGACCGGGAGCTCTTACTAAAGCGAGTTGGGGAACATTCCAGAGGCAATACCTGATTCATGGATGTGGAAGTGGCATGCCTTGCATTGTGTAAATGTACATGAGTTGAAAACTTGAGCAGCTCATACAACTGCTCTTGCATGCTTCAAATCATCCAAAAAAACTGCATAAAAACAAACTTAAACATTACAAAAATATTTCTTATTCATTTTATTGCGAACGCACAGCAGTAAATGTCCAATTTTAAGTAAGCTTAAAAATTTGAATATTTATATGGGGCATGCTGTGACCTCACAAACATAGGATGGTAAGCCTGTGATTTAAGTTACAGGAATATTGCATGGTTACTTTAAGCAATCATTTTGTTTCCTTCCCATTTGTTGTGCTTGTAGTATTTCCATTCAAATTTCATTGTTTCCTGCTATGGGCTTTAGTTTAGTACTTAAGACAACATCGCGTCAAAAGAGCAATCAGCATTCCTATTAAAGGTATTGAGAATTGATTGAAGAAAAGCCTGTAAAACGAAATGCAGCAAGTACAGTATGTGGTCCTTGGTCCGTGAGGTCCTTGGTCTGCGACTTCATTTTTCAAATATGATTTAATATTTCCGTGATAACTAAAATTCGGCAAGAAATGAATGTTTCCAATGATTTATTGATTATTCTTCTTCAATATGGCAATTATTTTTCAGCTTTTTTACTATCGGTTTACGGTGAGGAATTCATGCTTGTCGACAGACAGGTCAAATTGCCTTTCTTGAAATTTCAACTTTTCGCTGCTCCATGAATTAGATGGTCGAGTTTACTAAGCTAGTGCACAGATAAAACGCAACGGGAAAACATGTTTTTTTTGGAGAACAAGTAAATAGATGAACTGATTTCAGCTGCTGCGGAGAGATTTGCTGCAGAGTTTCAAATTTTCGATTTAGCGACTATTGACAATAATCAACAATTTTCGCATATGGGTCCTTGGTCCGCGACCTAGGACTTTGGATAAAATATTTGTTTTTAAACAATAATAATTTAGTAAAATAATAAGCACCGGGTGTGCACATTGTTGCTGCGGCATCTATTCTCGCATCCAGTGTTTCAAAACTCATATTTATACTAGGTAAAAGAAAAGAAATAAAAACGCGTGTTTGTGTGGGAGACTCTCGTCTGAAAGAAATCTGAAGAAATTCTGGTTTTATTTTATACTCTGGTTTTATTTCATACACGCACCTCACAACAAGTTCCAACAAAAAGACTGAAGCTTAAAAATGTCAAGAATAATAAAGAATAGATCAAATGATGTTTCTTTTTTGGAAATTGTCGAGATTTACAGTAATTTTCAGGCTGTTTACATGATTCGCGGATGGAGGACCCCATTTGCGGACCAAGGACCTGCGAGCATGGACACTGTTTTTTGAATTACACGAAAAATGTTTAAGTTAAGGAGTTGTCACTTTGCAATTAAGCGAGAGACATTAAATCTATCTTCAGGGAAAATTTCAGCTCATCAGGCTTTAATTCAGGTAAGATATTTAAGATTATAACTTTTACTCGCGGACCAAGGGCCACATACTGTCAGCATTAGATTTGGCCAAGCTTACCATGAACAGCAACCAACCTCTTTACCTCGCTCAGTGCTTCTTAAAAGTTTTTAATATTTTTTTCCAAAACCAAGCTTGAAAGTTGGGGATGCAGCTTATCTAGAAGTGCAGCTTATACACAAGAATTGACCCAAGATTTTACAGTGTTCATAGGGGGTTAAAGGGAGGAGAGGTGCATTGTTAGTGACATTGTAATTTATTTTGGTATCATAGATAGAAGATGGTTTCCCCTTCTCCATAAAGTTTTGTTATACTTTAAGTTTATAAGTATACCACAAGGGCGTAGCTTGGAGGAGGGGGGGGGGGGGATCTAGTTTTCTTGTTATCCCTCTCCCCTGGTATGCATCCAATTGCAACCCTGTCCAGATGCTGGCTTAGAACCCTCTACTACCCCCTTCATGTCAGATTCAAAAAGCCCCTCGAAAATGGGATTTAAAACTCGGGTTTGCACATAACGATGCAAGCATAGGTACAAGGCTGTTTATGTGTGATTGTCCCATAATTTCAAGCTGACATGCAAGCAGAATACCTTAAAATTTTGATGACCCTGAGAGATGCATTATAACAATTAAACTAGCTAGTAGTAATCAGAGATTAGGTGAGTGTGTTTGATCTAAGATGGATAGTAAGTCAGTGGCAAAAGAGCACGATCGTCGGCATACTATGCTTTTCAATATGCCTCAAATGGAGCGAAATAGCGAAGAGAGGAATCTCATCACGCCACGTTTTGGAGGACAGATTGCGTGATGAGCCAAAAGAACATCTGTCTGCAAAATAAATTGGAATTTGTTCTCTTTTTTTTGAAGGGGTTTACTGTGAAAGAAATTGTGACACTGCAGGAGTTCTTGGTATGTTAAAGCAGAATTTTTCTTTTCTTGCAAGCTATACTTTCCTAACTTGGATGTTACAGAAAAAGCCATTCAAATGATGTATCGGTAAACGATTAATGGACCGGTCGGAAACATGATCCATCATCGCACAAGTCACTGGCAGTGATTTTTTGCCAAAGGTCAAAAGGAACCTCAAATAATGAACGGAACGGCAAATTCTCAGTGATATCGGAATAAATGTAAAACAAAGTGAAGTCGCTCCTGACACTTCATGGGACATTCACAAAGTAGAAACGTACAAAGTCATAAATGCATCGTTCATTTCTCTTACACTGTAATTCATTTAGAATAGAATTATCACGTACACGACAAATAATTATTTATTTCACTTGAAAAGTTATCTTTTGACACTAGGCATAACACGTCAACTTTTCGTTCATAGTCGATACATTCATAATTTTTTATATTCAATAAAATGATTTCCTTGTCGAAATGCCTAAAATTTCTGCGGATAAGAATATTTCCGCACAAATTCAAAGAAGCGATACTAGTAAAACAATTTTGATCCTTATTTTACCCACTCTCTTCACGTGAAGTGCTATATACCATTTGTAATTGTAGCTAATTTTGTGAAACGTATTGCATGTAAACACGCTGGTTTAGCTTGCCTATAAAACTAATTTTGTGAAACGTATTGCACGTAAACACGCTGGTTTACCTTGCCTATAAAACTACGAATCGACTTACTCGATTAACACTCCTTTTACGATGTTCGGTGGCTGACTAAAACTCTTAAACTCCGCGCACACGCTTCATGCCAAAAAATGTTTCCTGCGATCGTATCGTACCAGCTTCCCGGCCGAGGCATGCCCCTGCAAAAATTTAAGCGGGGGGCACATTTTTGTAACCTTACAGGAATGTGGATTTTCTTGCCTATAACCGTGCACAGGACACTAGCTATCGAAAACCACAGGCCAAAATTAGGTTTGCGTTCTCCTTCGTCGAACGCAATAATATAGTGGCAGCCCCAATTATTTAAAAGGAAAACTTTCCCTTTTTGTCTTGTGCCACATGACAGCGATTCGAGATGACGGGGACTGTTTGGTGCATTCCCACGTTACCATTCCAGACATGCATTCTTGTTTTGTAAGGCCGCTAGATTGTGCATTCCAGTCATTCTTTATTGTCAAATAAATACAGATGTGGTTTATCATTCTTTCAACTAGTCGATTGTAGCATTTTGTTACAATATCGTAGCTGTTGTAAAAAGCTGTTTTAGAAAGTCTTGTGATTGAATTGAGGTTGTAAGTGCTATGGTCTCAATATAATTATGCTGACTGTTAAAATTAGTCAGTAGCTCAACAATCTCATAGAACAAGAACAAAATACACCCTGGCAGTTCAAGTGCTACTATGATCAAATTTGCATCGTTTCTTTCATAGCCGTTTCAAAATATTAACAAGCACTCTATATGAGAAGAAAAATGCCGTTTACTGTTTTCCAATATCTCTTTTCTTTCCAGAGATATTCAAGTTTTTAAAATATGCAAATTAGCAAAGTAATGACGTCATAGACTTAACCGAATTCTGATTAAATACAAAGAAAGTGATATCTCAGCCAATTTGTATTGAAAGGCTCTGATTCTTTGCAGTAACACTCTGCTAGTTGTGTTTGGCCATATGAACTTTTCAAATTGGTTACCATGGCAACACTAGGTTCCAGATCCCCCCAAAGCTGAAAGGTTTTATGGCCAATTCTGGCATTATTTTTTAATATTTGTAAATAATGCTTTACATGCGAGATGTGGCAAGCATATCAATGGATTTGGCAGACGTCTTGCTTGGGTTTAATTTTTCCGTTCGAGTGAAAAATTCTAAAATATTAAAAATGAATTGAACTTGCCCCAACGTCCAGCTGTTTTGGACAGATTTAACTGATTGGTGGTACAGAAAAAACAACACTGTGATCACGCTATCTGAAGCACAAATACTTTACAGCATCACAGACACCGTGCCTCAGTGTCTCGGTTTAAACCTCTGTACAATAATTGCAAAATATTACATTTACACTGCTTCAAAAAATGAGGAAGATTATTCCTTAGATGCTTTCTCGGCTATCCTTAAAAACAAAATACAAATAGAAATTAGTAGAGCAAAGGTGCAAGTTAAACTGTAAAAATATGTTTCATACGAAAATTGTTGCTTTTGTAGCCTTTATTTTGTATGTAAATATCGCTTTTTTGTCACTATTTTTTGTGGTTACGTCAGTAACCGTACTATGCTACAGGGTAAGTAAGTCCGTAAGTTTTTTCATGGGAATAACTGCTGACCGTCACGTTGTCAGAACTCTTCTTTAGTGGAAAAAGAAGAAGTGCTGAGCCCAAAACATATGGAAGATTTTTTTTTTTTTCGAAAGGGACTTAATACTCATTTAGTAAGAACTTTGTTTTTTTTTTTTTAGTCTTACAAGTACCACGCAGTACAGGGAATTTTTTTTTCTTTTTACCACGTTGTCAGAACGTATATGACATTGCAGGCTCGTTTTCCCACGCGCTATACTCACGCATGGTTGACCAAACAAAGAAAATGGCGTCTGCTGTAGGCTCTTTCGAGGCAAGGTTTTTTCTCCGTTAACGATTGCAAGACATCTTTTGAAGTCTAGAATTGAAGGAAATGAATCTGGAGAATACTCAACGGCAGAAACAAGTGGACATTGATGTCTTAAAAATCTTCGTTTCCGGTTCGTTTGTCAAGGAGGATTTTCTCAAGACACACGGCATGAAATTTAACCCAAACCATGAACTTCAAATGGAGTTTTCAGGACTTGGACGTGCAGCTAAATACAGGAAATGTACTAGACATCTTGAAAAAAAAAAAAAGAAAATGTTCAACAAATAATGCGCCGTGGGGAAGTCGAACCCTGATCCATCGTGTCAGGAACGGAAATCCTAACCACGAGACTACCTACTACAGGTAGTGATTTCGGGTCAATTTCAACTTTTAAAATATGCAAGGTGCTTGCTTTTATTGGTGTAACTGCTGACCGCCACGTAGTCCAAACGTAACCACATGTCCTCACAGAGGGCTATTTTTTGTAGTTTCCACTAATTCTAGTAATCATAGTAAATAGTTTTTAGTAATTGTTTTTGATTAAAAAGCAGTGTAACTAACGTAAGCAGTTCATTAAAAAAAAACAATAAAAAAATAAATTGATGGGGATTGGAAAAGAGTGAGTTGCCGTGGTAGCATAATTTTATTACAGCTGTAGGTGTGTCACCTGTGGAACTATTAGGCTGCCAAGTTTCATTGGTCTCTAAAGAATTTCATTCTTGTACTTGAGAAAAAACTGGGTCGAGTAGATGACGTCATCAGTCCCCTAATTTGCATATTTAACAATTTTTTAATGCTTAAATATCTCCGGAACTAAAATAGATATTTCAAAACGGAAAACGGCATTTTGAATCTTTCGTTAAGAACTCTTAAAATTGCAAGGGGTGAAAATTTGATCATAGTAGCACTTTAATCAAAAGCCCTTTTGCAGGTCATCATACAGTTTTAAAGATTGTCTGTAGTTTATGAATGAGATGACTTGTAGACGTGGTTTCTGTTAGTAAACATATTTCTGTTTTACTAATGGTTGTAGATTGGTGAAGACAGTGGAAAATGCCGCAGCTGTGGAGCCCAGATGTCAGCGTATTTTTGCTCCATCTGTAAACATTTCACCAGTGTGGATAAGAATCCATACCACTGTAAAAAATGCGGAATATGCCGGTGAGCAATTTGATTTTATTAAAATGTAACTTGCAGTGTTTGCCCAAAATTGTAACATTAATCCAAAAATATAACAACTCTAGATGCATAATGTAACATTTTCTTAAACTCTACTATAATTACTCTGTTGCTAAAACTTCAGTAGCTTTTCATTAATCCCTTGCAGAAATTTTGATATGTCAAACATGCACAGTGTATCCATCATTTTTAACATTATATTGCCATGGCAACCACAAAGTTAAAATCAATTTTCAATTTTTTTGGAAATTTCATTTTTCTGACTTTCAAAAAAAAAAACAGTGAAATCCACATGATGTCACAGCCCACAACATCTTGTGGAGCAAGCCCTCCAGGTAGTCTATTATTTGCTGTGCCTTTAACAAATTAAAACCTTAGGGGGGAGGGTTTCCATTAACCTCTCACGTCCCCTTGTATCATAGTGGGGGTATGAATTTTAATGCTGATCAGAGGATCAACATTATGTTCTAAGCAATCCTTGATAAATTTTATTTGTTTTACTCCCAGATTAATCGCACTTAGTTGAGTTTAATATTTATTGAGTTTATTATATATTTATTATTAATACTTATTTGTTATAAATTGCTTGTCTCAGAATCCACAACGACAAATCATTCCACTGTGAAGTGTGTAATGTTTGTTTGGACAAACGTCTTGAAGGAAAACATAAGTGCAGACCTGATTCTGTCAGTGGCAACTCTGTGCCCAGATCTGCAAGAATGAAGAAAGTTGGCAGAGATCTTTACCTACCATCAAATGCTGCAGGGTCTTTAGATGCAAATCACAACAGTTTTGGTCCTGAATTCTGGCAAGGTGTTGCCAGGGCTAGAGCATTTATTGAAGAAGGAGCAAGGAGACAAATGGCAGAATGTGCATCCACAAGCAGGGAAGTCAATAGGTGGTTTTGCTCATGTGCACCAACACCACCTTGGGAGGTATATAGGATCATTGTTAATTTTTGTTGAGTAATTCCATGCAACGCAGGTTGCAAGGTCGTTAATTTCCAAAAACATAGATGAGTGGGGTGTATTTGGCAATTTTTGTCTGGAATTACTCGGACAGGTTTCTATTGCGTCATGCACTGTTTTGCAGTGCTCTGACTCTTTCTATTATAACACCCAATGTCGTTGCTCTAAACCCTCACATTCCCATGCTTCTTTCGTGCCACTATAGGATTCTGTTTTTTTGTGGTTTCAGCTTCGTAGAAGCGAAACCCACTTTGTCGTCGTTTTGTAAGTAAGTGAGTAAGTGAGTAAGTGAGTAAGTAAGTACGTAATTCGGAAAGCCGACGTAATGCCGATGAGACGCGGACGCCGCAGTCGATGGTTTATTGACATGTCCGAAGTATTTTCGTGAAGAGCGTTTTATCATGGGCCTGAGAACGAGGTTGTGAATTGGCAGTCGATATTTCTTCGCAGATAACATGTGAATCGTCGAAGCAACGTTTGTTTATGCGTTTCTCTGGGCGGTGGATTTCGGAGGAAACTTTCATTAGCAATGGTTTTGTGCTATTTTAGTCTGGGAACCAGACAGAGCTCTCGATGAAGGAGATATTTCTTGATGTGATTTGTGCAGTACTTTTCGAGAAACCACTTTCGAGCGTGTTTAATAAGGACGTTAAGCGTAAACAACCGTAGACAGGGCGAATCAGCCATGCGGAGCGAGCTAGCAAATATAAATATGCAAATCATCCATTCGCGTACAATTTGTCGCTAAATTTTGGAGAGCTTCCACTTTCTGATGCAATTTTTCCGCTCAACACTTTCTAAATGCTTCCCAAGAGACTAACATTGATCACAATCGTCAGGGTTTTCCGAAGAAACGGCCCTTTCATACCCTTCATAGCAAGTGATGCCAGCTTTCGTTATCTTAAACAGCTCTTGTTTATACCATGTAATTAAATATGCAAAAATTTGCTCTCGCAGTTTTAAAGCGAAGTTCAGAACAAATAGGGAACAAAACTATTTTGCGCTTTGAAATACCTTTCGGAAGGGATGCTTCTTGATGTGATTTGTGCAGTACTTTTCGAGAAACGACTTTCGAGCGTGTTTACTCGTAAACACAGTAGACAGGTCGAATCAGCTCGCAAATATGCAAATCATCCATTCGCGTGCAATTTGTCACGCATTCCCATATGTATGATTTTTGCGGGGTTGAAAGTGGTACTTTTCAAAAGAGAGACTTTTGTAAGTGAATTCCTTTTCAAGCTTTTTGACCGTGAGAAAGTTTTACATAATTGTAACAGACAAAACATACATGTAGCTGAAACCACGTGCACTCCCGCGAGTGCTATTTTTTTTTCTGAGAAGTAACTAAGAACTGTTTCATAATGGTGCATAGCTAGACTTGCTCCAAGTCGCTTGCTTCATCTTTGTGTCAGTGGAGTTAGTTGAACTGATATAAAATCGCACATCGACTTGTTTACGCACGAAGTGCACTAAATCCACAAATGCCCCTGAACGTACGCCATTTATGGATTCAGCTCATTCTAGAATCAGCAGCCATTTTCAAGCCTGTGCAATTGCCTTAGCTCTATATCCAGTGGTCACCTGGGAATCAATCAAACAAAAGACTTGGAGCAAGTCTAAATGATGCAGTGTAGTTTTATTTACCAAACAGATGGTTTTCCATGTTATATACAAAAATAATGCCCGCTGAAATTCCACTGCTATTACTTTATTCTAAAATGGGATTGGAAACTTGAATGTTGTTACTCACTCCTATTAATCTGTCTACTTGTGTTTTGGTCTTTTTTTACAGAAGGAAGAAGGAGGCCCTATATGCACCTGGTGCTTTAGACAGCGATACCTGTGAGTAGGCTGTAGAAAATTTAATATGGAATTTGTCAACTGTTAAGCACTGCTTTACATCACCAAACCTGATCCTTTTGAGATCTTAATGGTGTACATTGTAATGCAATGAGATATAGTAATTGATTAAAAACTAGCCATGGCATATTGCAATTCCTGAATTTTGATTGGTTTACAGACAATGATATATAAGCTCATATACCATTCAGTACAAATCAGTGGTAGATGTATGCATCAAAAAACAGCTGGGGAGCTCAAATATTGCAATTCTTGGGGTGGTTTTGATAAAACAATTATTCCACTCACGCTTGTTGGATATGAGATAGTTATAGCCAACTTGGCGCTATGTGCCTCGTTGACTATCTACCATCTCATATTCAACGCATGCTCATGGAATAATTGTTAAGGATCTCAAAGCCATTCTCTGTCCCATTACTCTGAACAGCTAATTATGCATCAAACTTGGATAAACACATCGATGAGCATGAGGCTGGCTCACAGGAGCAATTAATGTCACAATGTTCTAGTCATTTTTACGATTATTTTATCAGCTATGTCAAGAGCATGGGATACGAGCATTTTCGTGTTTGAATTGTTTCAAAGCATTAGCTAGAAAGTATATGGCGTCATTGTTGCGTAATGAATGCGGGCTCAAGGCAAGTGTGGGTTTTATAACATAACGCATGCAATACAAAAATATTGAGCAAAATAATAATTGGGAGGCAGTTTTAAGCTTCTTGGGTGAAAATAGAAAGGGGAAAAAAACGTTGGAAGGCGAAAAAAGAAAGATCGTGTGCATGCCTGCCCGTGTGTTGACCTCTCATCCTCCCTACTTTCTAGTACAGTAAACCAACGCATTGAGCTAACTTAACACATAGGATTGTAATGCGTACATGTGTCTAGAGCATTATGTATTTGTCTGGGCAGCGATTTGAGTGTACTTTTTAGAGGTTTTAAGAAGAGATAGAAGAAAGAAAATTATTTTTTATAACACCAAAATATATTTATCTTTTCAGCTTTTACTGCTGCTCATACATGTACCTCATTATGCAAAATAGTCGTTGTTTTAAAGAGACCTTTGATTGTGATTACTTTGAAATTGAAGGAAACCCCAAAATAATTGTATTTATTTCGTAAACTTAGCCTAAAATCTAAAGTGAATAATGCTAATTTGCCGTTAAACAATATGCACCTGGACAATAGGGAATAAAAAATTCCTGGATGTGAGTAAGGCATGCCAGGTGACCTGGCCTTCCTACCTCTCTTTTGAATTGTGCACGCTTCGAATTTGACGTTTGTCAATATTCTCCGTGACTTTCAACGTTTGCCGTCAGCACCAGAAGCCTTGGGGCTTTTCTTGGATTCTTTCAACGGTCCTAAGGAGTTTTCTTCGTCCTTTCGGAAATATAACGTTTGCCGGTAGCTTTTGTGTTGTGTTCTTGTTCCATCTTGGTTGTTTTCGCGACCTTGTTTCTGCGGTCTGGTGGCCTTCTGTTACAATAAGCGTTCTTCGGTTGGCTTGTTTTCTACATGCCAGAGCTCGTGGCATATATTTTTGGGCTGTTCAACGTTTTCCCAGGAGTTCTTGTCTCTTGGTCGGTAAAGTATCGTAGCGTTTTTTACTTTTACCGCTCGTGGCTTTTTTGCCTTTGTACTTCGTTTTTTGTGTCGTGGTACACGCCCTTGCTTTTGGTTCCTTGTCTGTCTTTTTTTGTTTTACTTAGTTGGTTCGTGCTTTTTTTGCCTATTTCCCTTCACTAGCATGTCTACTTTAGGAGAAGGGAATAACGAACCGACTCCGGTAAGGGTGGCTGATCTGCCAGAAGTTTCGGATGGCTCGGTTGTGGTTCTCGGTCCATCTCTGCCGCTTAACATCCTTGCCGATTTGCAACGACAGATCAAAACCAATCATCCTTTTGTCCAATCCCTCAGAGAGGAGTTGCATCAGGATTGTTTGACACGTTTTTCGTCTCATTCCCTGGGCCACAGGTTTCCTAGCATTGTCTCCGTGTGTGTACAGATGACAGTATTTCGCTGTTTGCTAAAGAGTCAAGCTTGCAGGGGACAACAGCCCAGGAAGCCTCCTTCAGGCACCCCACTAGCCTGGATTTGGATGTGGAGCCATACTTGTCACGGCCCCAAGTGGACTCTCACACTCCAGGGTTCTCAGAGAATGTCCTTTATGTTGCAGACTTATTGCAACTTCCAAAGAGGAAGGATGACTCTGCAAGCTTTCGTAATATGAGCGGGCAGTTGTTGTCATCGAAGGCGGAGGCACGGAGCACTTCTTCCCTGCCACCCTCTCACTCAGTTGCCCATTGGCTGAAGGAAACCAACAGCAGGTTAAGGGGCCCTGAGGACACAAAGGTCCTCAAACAGCATAAGGATGCTCTCCAGGCACACCATAAAGGCATGGTGGGCTCGGAAGTTTTCTCTTCCACTCATCATAAGATCTTTCCTTCGTCATCCTACCGTATTCATGATCATGTTGTTGAGCCTACGCCTCAAGTGCTAGATGCTGACCATGTTATGTTGGGCTCTGCAGAGACCTCCATTACCATTAAGGCAAAGGAGTTTAAAGCCATTGAGTCCCTCATCAGAAGTTCCTTGAGTGTTCTGTCTTACATTGAGCACTTTGATGAGGCCTCCACAAAGCTCCTTCAACAGCTGCTCTTGGAGGTGGGCCAGGGTAACCAGGAGTCTCGGTCACCACGGGCCCAGATGCTTCTCAATCTGAAGCTATCACAGGCCAGGGCACTCTCCCATCTTGCCAACATCGAGGCTAAGCTACTGGGTAATGTGGTCCTCGCTAGAAGGGATTCATTTCTGGCCCGTTCTAAAGTTGCTGGTGATCAGCAACTCAAGAACTACCTGCGGACCACCCCTGTGACCCACACTTCCTTGTTTGCAGGGCAAGTCACTCCGGTGGCTAAAGAACTGGCTGAATGCAGGAGGCGACCTTCAGTATTTTAGGAGAGAAGGGCCACAGGCTCTTCCACTCCTGCAGGACAGCAGAGCCACTCCCCCTCATCAAGGTCAAGGGCTTACCCAGCCAGGCCTCGTAACTCGCGCCAAACTTTGCCAGTGTCCTCTATTCGGGTAATGCCAGCAAAGCGTGGGGGCCAGCAATCATCAGGAGCCCCTGCCAAGAAGCCCAGACCAAGAAGCCCAGACCAAAAAACTTATGACTGGACAGGGTGGTGGCCTCCCCCTGTCCAGCCCGTCATTGCGCAGTAGACCTACCTTTCCCTTCAGTTTCTGTGGGCAGCCGTCTTTCCCTTTTTCTGGATGCTTGGAGGTCCATAACAAGGGACCAGTATGTTTTGCATCTTCTCCAATATGGACTTCCTCTCAGCTTCGAGTCTCAGCCGCCTTTGACCACCAGTCTGGTGCCCTTCCCTCTTCAAGAGGCCAGCAGCAAGAGAGAGCACCTAAGGGCCGAGATTCTAGCCATGTTGAAAAAGGGAGCCATCGAGAGAGTGTTGAACAAGTCCTCTCCCCAAAAAGAACGGGAAACTTCACTTGGTCATAGATCTGCGATCTTTGAATTGCCACCTAAGAAAGGAGAAGTTTCACATGGAAACACCCGTAAATCTGGGCCACTCCATTCAAAAAGGGGATTGGGTGATCTCTGTAGATTTGACGGACGCATATCTGCATGTTCCAATCCACCAATTGTCGAGGAAGTTTCTTCGTTTCTGTTATCAGGACGAAGTGTTCCAGTTTCGGGTTCTGCCCTTCGGGTTGTCAGTGAGCCCGAGAGTCTTCAACTGCGTAGTGGATGTAATGATGGCTCATGTTCGGCCACTGGGCTTTCAAGTTCACCATAATCTGGATGACTCGCTCCTGAGGAACCAACAGTTGGCCCACCTCAGGACTCAGACACAAGACCTCCTTCACTTAACAACCCGCCTAGGCTGGATTCCCAGCCTGGAGAAGTCAGAGTTAACTCCAACTCAAGACTTTGTCTTTATCGGCACACATTATCGAACCGATCTGGGGCTGATGTTCCCTCCAGCAGTTCAGTTCTGAGAAGCAGCCAGTCATGATCGCTGGTTCCTCCTGGCAAAGTATGTGACAGCTCGGGACTTTCTTTCACTTCTCGGGAGGTTGGTGTCAATGTCAGATCTGGTACCCTAAGGTAAGCCGTCCAATGTTCTTCAAGGGAGACCCATTCAGGCTCCTCCCCCTCAGTTGGCCATATACACCGATGCCTCCACCAGTGGTTGGGGGGCCCACTGCAGCAATCAGTCAGCAGCAGGTCTGTGGTCAGCAACCGAAACATCTCGACACATAAACGAGTTGGAGATGTTAGCCATTCAGAAGGCTGTCCTCCACTTCCTCCTCCTGATCAGGGGCAAGGTGGTGATGATCCACTCGGACAACAGCTCAGCAGTTGCCTACCTACGGAATCAGGGGGGCACTCAGTCAGTGCCCATGTTTCATCTCACATGGCAAATCCTTCTGGAGTGCCAGCTGCATGGTGTCACCGTGTTAGTTTGGCACATCCCAGGTCGTCTCAATGTTCTAGCCGACAGTCTGTTGAGAAGGCATCAAATCATAGGCACAGAATGGTCTCTACACCCCAGCGTAGTACGCCAGATGTTCTCCATTTAGTACATTCCCGAGTTGGACCTGTTCGCAACTTGTCACAACAACAAACTGGCAGCATTTGTGTCTCCAGTTCCAGACCCTCGGGCTGTAGCAGTGGATGCTCTGTCAATCCCCTGCGACAGGCACTGGGTATATGCCTATCCTCTGACTGCGCTAATGCAATGAGTACTTCACAAGTTAGTGCACTCAGACCAGTGTCGAATGCTACTGGTGGCGCCACTTCAGCACTATCAACCCTGGCTTCCAATGTTACTAGGGTTGCTGGTGGACTTTCCCTGGAAGGTGCCCCCATTTCCACGACTCCTGAGGCAACCTCAGTCGGGGGTATTTCACAGCCATCCCGAACAGGTTCATCTGTTCTCCTGGAGCTTATCCAGCGTGGCCTGCGAGAGCGACAGTTTTCAGAAGCAGTTGCCCACTGTCTCTGCCAGACAGAGCATCTACCGTCGGCATCTATGACTGTAAATGGCGTGTCTATGAGGGTTGGTGTCGTACAGAACAGATTAGTCCTCTCCAAGCCTCTGTTCAGCAATTAGCTGAATTTTTTGAGTTCCTGTTCTCAACTCGCAAGCTTGCTATAAGTACGGTTTTTCGGCTACAAGGAGGCTGGAATCCTGGTACAGACCCAATTCTGTCCTCATTGTTTCGTGCCTTTGATATAGAGCGTCCTAAGTCTCCCAAGATTGTTCTTCAGTGGAACCTGGCTCTGGTCCTCCAAGCCTTCCTGGAGGAACCCTTTGAGCCTATGGATTGTTGTGCTATGAAGTTTCTCACTTGGAAGACAGTCTTTCTAGTGGCACTGGCATCTGCAAGACGTGTTAGCTGCCTGCATGCCCTATCGCTTGAGCCAGACCCATAGCAGCCTGACTTGCCTGAGTCTCTCAGGTTTGGTCGTCACAAGACAGATGTGACAATCTTCACCAATCCAGCCTTCGTTGCCAAGAATCAGAGGCTGGAGTCAAATCCTCCAGTGGTGATAAAGTCTCTGCACTCTTTTATCGCAAGCCAAGAGGAGCCTGATAATAAGCTGTGCCCAGTGCGTGCACTTCTTTATTACTTGAAGCGCACACAAGCTCGTCTAGGTAATTGCTTTCACTTGTTCTTGCCTTACAAGCTTGGTCTTGGAGATAACAAACTCCAGCCAGATTCAATATCAAGATGGATCAAGTCAGCTGTTAGACAGGCCTATACCTCTGCAGGTAATTCAGAGTTTGTCAGGGGCCTCGTGGGGATTTCTGCCCACGAGGGTAGGGCTATAGCCACCTCTTGGGCGGCCTTAAACTCTGCCACAGTTGAAGACATTCTTAAAGCTGCCTATTGGAACAGTGAAACCACTTTTACCAATTTCTACCTATGTGATATGTCAGGGTTTTCTGAGCAGATCCATCGCCTTGGTCCCCTTTCAGTGGCCCAAACGACAGCGGCTCACTGATTTTGGGGCTTTTGGAATTGTGCATATTGTTTGCCCCCAGTCTTTTTCTGGGGTTGCAAATAGCTTTATTATTGTATAATTAGCTTTGAGTTCTGTTATGTATATAGCCTTGTCATTTATTGGCTCTGAAAAAAACCCTTCTATTTTTTTTCCCGGAGTATTTTTACTTTTACATGCTTGGGTGGATTTTCGTCTTTGGCCATATTGGCCTCATCTGTTCTGGCCATTCATTTGTCTGGAAACACAGGGACTCTACTACAAGCCTTGCTCAAGCCTTGCAGTCTTCCACATCTCTTCTGGGTGCTGACGTCTTTGGTACTCAGGCAGTTACTATCCCTCCTCCAGGCATGACATTCTTCTATTCATTTTAGATTTTAGGCTAAGTTTACGAAATAAATATATCATTTTCCGCAGGAAAATTGATATTTATGAGTAATACTGCACAGCCTGAGTTGGGAAGATTCTTCGCGTCACATCAAAAGTGAGGTAGGAAGGCCAGGTCACCTGGCATGGCTTACTCACATCCGGGAATTTTTTATTCCCTATTGTCCAGGTGCATATTGTTTAACGGCAAATTAGCATTATTCATTTTAGATTTTAGGTAAGTATTACTCATAAATATCAATTTTCCTGCGGAAAATGACATTTTTCAACATAGAAAAACGTCAACAGAATACTAAAAACGTGAAAATAACCTGCAAGGATGGTTTCGACTGACGAAGATTAATACCGATTACGACCAACAAACTTGAAAAAAATTCCCAAATATGATGCGTTGTCCAATTTACCCGTGTATAAGTCAACCTTTTTTTACCTAAAAATCGGTCCAAAAAAATCGTCCTCGACTTAAACATGGGTCAAAATTGTCGACCCAAGCACCAGTTAAATAAATTCTGCACAAATAGCATAACAGTTGTTTTTATATGTTAACAAACATCGTATAAACAACAGTACAGGTTTAAATACGACGTCCTTTCGCTTTGTTATCTGTGTCGTTAAATTGACAGTTCAAGTTGAAATTCATTACGATTTATCCGCTTATAATAAACCTGAATGTTGTGGTGACTCACTGGCACAAGGTTTAAATAAAGAGCTGACATTTTCCACTCATAAAGCTGTAAATCCACTCGAGAAAACATCTTCATGCCTGATCTTTCTCGCTTTGTTTGCTTAGTAACATTGCATGATGCAAGCACATGTAGTTATCAGTTACCAGTACCTCACCAATTTTGTAGCTTGGTTACCAAGTACCCCAATTAAGCCCCAGCGGGGGTACTCGAAGTATACATGACGGGGGGGTCCGACGGAGCTACATATTGCAAACCCAAAAAAATACACAAGCCTAAAATTTTAGACCCAAAAAAATACCTGGCATCAAAATTTCCAACCCAAAAAAATACAAGATTTAGAACTTTCTAATGCACGATTTTGCATTAACAAGCTTATGATTGGTATGTCCGTTAATGTCTCTTCATCCTCCCTTCTGCTCCACATTTGAGGGTTGTCCAATACACCCGCATTTACAGTCAACGAAAACCCGAAACAAAAAGTTCGCTTGAAGATAAGACCCAAAAAAATACGCATACTTCTTTAAGACCTAAAGAAATACATGACAGATCTCTTGACCCAAAAAAATACCGGGCGTGTAAATTTTCAACCCAAAAAAATACGTCGGAGCCCCCCGTCATGTATACCTCGAGTACCCCCCCTGGGAATTAAGCAAGCTTGGGACTTTGCTTATCGAGTCGTTTTCAACGATTTTTGGTGTAACTTGGTGTTTTGCTTGTCTTCTAAAGCCGCTACTATCTATCCAAAATTACAAAGGCTCGTTTGAAATTAGTCTTTGATTATAAGCCTGTTTCAAAAATTATGGACAAAATGCCTGATAAACATGTGTTGCTAAAACGTTCGTGTAAGCATGATACAGTCGAAGCTCTCGTAAGCGGACACCCTTGGGACGCGAAAAAAGTGTCCGTAACTGGAGCTGGCCGCTTACGAGAATGGTTCTCGTGAGCAGCCATTAGCGGTGTAGGGGATAGATGGCCGCTTACGGGAGCTTGCCCAGCTAACAATAAATACCTTTTTGTAACTGGACGTGGATGATGACAAAACAAACACTGAAATGTGGTACTGTAATTACTGTAAGATCATTGTGACGAACGGCGACGTGAAGTTGTTGATAAAAACAAGATACAGAGGTTGTTAATAGGATTTTTTTCTTTGGGGTGTCCGCTTATGGGAGCTTTAAAACAAAGAAAAAGTCTAAGTCGTAATCTCTGAAAGTGTCCGCGGCCGCTTATGGGAATGTCCGCTTACGAGAATGTAAAAATACAGAGTTTGTATGGGAGGTAAAACGGGGTTTCAAACAAGGCGGCCGTAAGTAGAGCTGTCTGCTTTCATTAAGTACCTCTACCTGAAAGGAAATTCTAAGAAACACAAAGCTAATTTTCCAAGAACATTCTTACCCAGAAATAAAAAGACTAGTTTATGCAGGTTTATGGCCTCAAAAATAAAGGATCGACTTATACACGGGATCGACTAATACTCGGGTAAATACGGTATAGCTGCTTTAAGCCATAGGTAATTTATAATGTGATTACAGGGTAGAGTAGTGACTTCAGTGTTTCCCCTATAAACTAGGAATTTATTAACTGTTGTTACTCTCAATTTAAACATTCCATTTGTTCCTTTGATGACAACAAGCATTGATAATTAAAGGAAGATAAATAAGCAATTTGTGGCTCATGATAATGTTGATCTTTGTTCTATCTACAATTAACACAGGGGGCCATCTTGTTCCCGACCCGATGAGCACTGCCTTGAGGTAATGTTCAGATGTATTTATCTTAAATATTTTTATAATAGGGTGGTTGTTGTGAAAACGAAATTACCCAGGAAGCCAATCTTCCAAACTACGCCATAATGATCACATTATTTTGACCATAGCAACAAAATGTTTCCTAAATCTGGACTACTCTTGGTATTTATTTCTTAATACATATATGTTAAAGTATCGTAGATTGACTACCTGTAGACGAAAATTGAGAAAAAAAACCTGAAAGAGCATTTTTGAGTAAATCAAGAATGAAGTTTTTTTGCAACATTTTGTGGTTTCTTACAATTGGCAGTCGATATCTTTTAACAAATTAAAGCAAAAACTATTTGCTTTTTGGTAAAAGGTCTTTGGTGGTGACTATTTTACAACATAAAAGGAACTCTGCGCATGGGCCATGATTACGAAATATTTATTTTTGAATAAATGCGCTACCACAAAGTAATATAAAAGTGTCTTTTTCATATTTAACAGGATATTTCTGAAATGCTATTACAGGTTTTGGTCAGCAAGAAGAATAATGACTTTGCTTTTAATATACTGCAGTCAAATTAGTTAGAGCAGAATACTATTGCAAGCATAGGAAAATAACAAAAACGAAAGAATCCGAAAAATGGAATTTTTGCCATGACAATCCAGTAAACACTGTTCATGCTGAACATAAAATATCAGCGGGTATTTAGTTTTCGTCGAAGGTATCATAGCTGAAATCAGTTCAGCATACAAAAGCCTTAACAAAAAAAAAAAACACACACACACAGTGAAGCCTTTCTTCTTTAGCCTGAAGCATAATGCGGCGAAAGCGCATCAGAAGCGAAGAATTCTGTGAAAACATGATCAGTGCAAACTAGACTCGTGTCGATTTCAGATGTACAGCTTCTGTAGGCACAAAGCGAGAATCCAGATTTGGATTTTCCCAAAGAAACGCACCTTAGCCAGTAATGATTTTTTGATGAATGAATTAAATTGATGGGACTGAGCGCTTCTTCAGTTCATCTTCTATTAGTAAGATTCTCTAACAAGTTGGTACGTTGCGAAGCCTTGCGACCTTGCTTAGCATCTCAGTTTAAAAACTGACAACCACGGCTGTCGATACATTCAAGTGTATGTACTTGCACGACTAGCTGCGTGACGAAGCGCAGGAATTGCTATTCATTGCTCGTGCATCAGGGAGGCGCTTTGATATTGTTTAGAGATCTTTTAGCGCAGTTATTCAAAATTAAATATTCCGTTATCATAGCCATTCGCAGAATTCCTTTTCTGTTACGTTTTAAAATATTTTTCAAAGACAATTTACCTAAAGGGAGATAGTTGTTGCATTAAATTTGTTGAAAGATATTGACTGTCAATTGTAGGAAACCACAAAATGTTGCGAAATATTCTTGATTTACTTAAAAACGGTCTCAACGAATGATTACCAAAAGTTAGGGCCGATTCGCACTAGCGGACAAGTTTTAAATGTCATAACATTTTTAACAAAAACAAAATTGTCGCGACAATTCAGAGACATTTTGAAGAAAACAAAAGGTGTAATTATTATTACAATAGCTCTGCACGTGCTTCTGGCATCCTGGTACATTTCTCGGCACGGTCGTCTTATGCAAATATCAAATAATCAGGCAGGTCTACGTGGTGAAATATTTTAAAACGATTTGCATTTGAAGTGTGCGTGAAGTGATGTTTTTGTGCTGACCTGCGGGGAAAATGTGGCAAGTAAACTATTTCTTTTCCCTTCCATTTATCGGCACAAACTGGTTCCCTCCGCATTCATTTGTTCCAACCCCGGTATTACCATCCTTCCACGACTTCACCTCGGCACACAAACATGTTTTGCCGCCTATCGCGGAAAAATTTTGCCTGTTGTTTTTTAGTACAATCCAGACCAAACACAATAGCCAATCAACAACGTATTGTTATCTGGTGTTATGAGGGGCGTTGGAATGCGACTTGTCATGACTTGTCCTGCCTTGAGGCAGGACATCGGCCCCTTTGAAGATTTGTCCGTTTTGACAAAATTTGCACTTGTCCAACAAGTCGTTCGCACTTGTTTTTGCGATTGTTTGACAAAATGTATTACGCGTGCAACGCGGACCAATCATAAGACAACTGCTTCTTTGTTTTCCTGAATTGTTTGACAAATTCTAGGTCTCAAAAAACGTATTCGCACTTGTTTTCTGTAACAAGTGACACACAAGTGATGAAATCTACCAATTGTTTCAAAATTTGTCCGCTAGTGCGAATTGGCCCTTAGGGCCGATTCGCACTAGCGGACAAGTTTTAAATGTCATAACATTTTTGACAAAAACAAAATTGTCGCGACAAGTCAGAGACATTTTGAAGAAAACAAAAGGTGTAATTATTATTACAATAGCTCTGCACGTGCTTCTGGCATCCTGGTACATTTCTCGGCACGGTTGTCTTGTGCAAATATCAAATAATCACGCAGGTCAACGTGGTGAAAAATTTAAAAACGATTTGCATTTAAAGTGCGCGTGTAGTGATGTTTTCGTGCTGACCTGCGGGGAAAATGTGGCAAGTAAACCATTTCTTTTCCCCTCCATTTACCGACACAAACTGGTTCCCTCCGCATTCATTTGTTCCAACCCCGGTATTACCATCCTTCCACGACCTCACCTCGGTACACAAACATGTTTTGCCGCCTATCACGGAAAATTTTCGCGTGTTGTTTTTTAGTACAATCCAGACCAAACACAATAGCCAATCAACAACGTATTGTTATCTGGCATTACGAGGGGCGTTGGAATGCGACTTGTCATGGCTTGTCCTGCCTTGAGGCAGGACATCGGCCCCTTTGAAGATTTGTCCGTGTTGACAAAACTTTGCCCTTGTCCAACAAGTCGTTCGCACTTGTTTTTGCGATTGTTTGACAAAATGTATCGCGCGTGCAACGCGGACCAATCATAAGACAACTGCTTTTTTGTTTTCCTGCATTGTTGGACAAGTTCTAGGTTTCAAAAAACGTAGTCGCACTTGTTTTCTGTAACAAGTGACACACAAGTGAAATCTACCAATTGGCCCTTAGTGTACATTCCGAGAAAATCAGGCGTGGGTAAAAAACAAAAGAAAACGACAATAATTGCGTTGGTAACATTTGTTGCTATGAAACTAGTAAAAAATTAAGCTATGGCCATATGTGATCATTATGGCATAGTTTGGCAAAAACTGAAGATTAGCTATATACAGATAATTTTTATTTTAAAAGCAACCACCCTACGGCTAAAAAAAACTACATCGAGCCTCCTTGACTTTTTCAATTCGTGTTTCACAACTTGGCTTCCCATGACTTTCCTTTCACGACTTTCTTTGAGTTCAAGCTAGAGTAATTCAGTAGGCAACAAGGCAGTAACAACAATATGCAATGCAGACAACAATAACTATTTGTTCAGTACATTTTAGTATAATTAAACAACTTTGCATTCTTCTCTTTTTGCTGTGTTGTAAAATGATATTACTGTTAGTGTGTATATTGTAACTAGTTAAGTAAAAGCCGCCGTAATAGAAACGTTTGGCTATTATTTGTACAAAAGGGAGGCCAAGACAACTCGCTGCCTGCACTGGCGCAACGTGTCGAAAAGGCCTGTGCTTTGGTTGAAAGAGTTCTCAGGGAACAACAGGAACGGGAAGAGTTCGGAAGAGAAATAGAAAGAAAGGAACGAGAAATAAGAGAACAAAGGGCAAGAAAGAGACGAGAGAGGGAAGCGAGGGAACTGGAGGAAGCCAGCAGGTGGCCTCAACAGCAAGAGCCGATCACTGGACGCTCACAGTGGCTGTGTGAACATTATCAGAGACATTGTAGAGTGCGTTTCCCTTGTTGCAGTCACTTCTATTCCTGCCATCACTGCCACAACAATTCCAAAGCATGCGACAATGAAGAAGCAAAGGCAAGCCATGCCACTCACCTCAAGTGCTCATTCTGTCAACATGAACAAGAGGTGAGCGTTTAAATAATGTCAATTTTTTTTATTTCTCAGCTGATTCTTTAAAATTTCAAATTCTATTTTCTTGTGGTCGACCCCTGCCGCTGATCACAAGAATAACGTGCTCAAAAATGACGTAGATTCAGGAATTTGCATAAAGACTGATGTTGTTTTCTGGATCATTAACGTTGTTACAAAGAACGGTAACGCAACTTTCTGGCATTTCTTAGCATCACTTAAACGTTGTGGTAACAGCTCCCAATTAAACTCAAGCAAAATGTTTTGAAGCAAAAATTCAACAGTCAACTGTGCAGCAATTTCTAACCAGCCGACTTCGTTGAAATTTGCTCTCATTAAAAGTTGGATAATTTAAACTAGTTGACATCAATTAGAAAAAAATCTATCGTCGCGTTTGGAAAATCTTCGCGTTTTTTTTTTTTTTTTTCATAAATACATTTTTTCAAAAGTGCTAATATCTCGTGATCGTTTGCCTTGTTTGCCCTATAATTTAAAGCTTGATAAAATTTGAACATTTGTTATGTTGATTGCCAAAAATCAGAAAAATCGGTTAAGGTTTACATGCCTAAAACTCGATTTATAAAAGAGCACCTCCGTTTCCAATAAATAGCCGCGGGCCGCCTTAAACCACAGACAAGTGTTGGGAAGGTTTGCACTCTTGTTCTCCCGTCCCGTCCCGTCCCGTCCCGTCCCGTTTTAATCTCCCGTCCGCTCCCCTCTTAACCCTAAAACCATGCTACCACATCCTCCGGCACACACAAACTCAACACTCACACAGCTTGAATGCTTTAACTGTAAGTTAACATATGAAAAGACCTGTAAACTGTTCCTAAAGATTAAAATATTTTGTGTGTCTTCACTGCTGTAGATTGGTGAAGACAGTGGAAAATGCCGCAGCTGTGGAACCTAGATGTCAGCGTATTTTTGCTCCATCTGTAAACATTTCACCAGTGTGGATAAGAATCCATACCACTGTAAAAAATGCGGAATATGCATGTAAGAAACTAGAAAGATCTTTCTCATCCATATCATGTAGCTATAAACCAATATTTTTGCATTGTACACCAAAACTACGTGTTTCTTTCTATCAAAGTGACTTTTCCCGATGCATCATGTAAGCCCCTTACTCATGACAAAATTATGTACACCTCCTTGCATTTGCATTAGAAGACAATTTCTCTTGTGTAAAGCTTGCGTATACTTCACCATAATTTGAGTTTGTTCCGGTTAATATTACATGCTTGGTTCTAGTGTTATGTTTGAGTGTGCCAGTATCTAAGTAATATATCAAACACAAGAGACATCGTTTAATCGGGATATCCAAACAACGAGAAGAGAGTTGAAAATACGACGCTCAGTGGAGTATCTATGACGAAATTCGAGGTATTTGGATAGCCGATGAAACACTGTCTCGAGTGTTTGATATATCTTCTTAATCGAAGCAAAAACCAAAGAGTAAACGGAGAAATGTCCAAACCTCCTCCACGGTTATGATTTTCTTTGTTTTAACTTGATGAATTATAAATGACTTTGAGAAGTGATTATCACATTTCACTGCTATCTCCATTGCAAGATTTCAAGGAAGCTATCAAAGAGTTACTGAGAATTGCTTACCCCCGATTCTAATTCCATTTAACACGTATCAGAGTCCTATTTTTTTCCTCCAAGAATCCACAAGGACAAATTGTTCCACTGTGAGGTGTGTAACGTTTGCCTGGACAAACGTCTTGAAGGAAAGCATAAGTGCAGAGCGGATTCTGGACATGATGAATGCTGTATCTGCTTGGAGGTGAGTTGGTTGGTAAAGAAAACGCTACTAGTATGCATGCCATCATACATGGCTCTCTGCCGACTGACACTTAACAATTCCTAATAACATTTATAAGAGCAATTTTCCAACCTCACGTAAATCGATTTTTTTCCCGCCATAGGAAGCCATAAGAAACGCACCCTTACTCCCTTTTTCCCGCCACATGCAACTTGCAATTTTCCTGTCATGCGAATCTGCTGATTCCTCTCTAAATGATGCTCTCACTTTCCCGACACACAGATCTCGCTCCTTCACGCCACACAACTCGGCTCCCGAAAACTTATTTAACCAGCTCTTCTCACATTTCACTTGATCTTTATAAAACTTGTTGGAATCGATTGTATACTAATTGTTATGTTGTTATCGTGGCTTTTTAAAGGATGCATTCAGGTGGCCTCAACAGCAAGAGGCCATCACTGGACCTGTGTTTTCATGCCAAAATGAGGATCAGGAGGTGAGTTGCATTAAGTCTTTGCCAAGGAGGAATTTGTGCTTGTTGTTGACAGGCGTTTTTGGCCTGCCTCAAGTATAAGCTTGAAAGTAATTATTCTCTTCCGACGGCGCAGATTTCTTTGATCGACAAACTCTCTCAATGCGGCTTCTGAATTCGTTTCAAGCTTAATACGACAAATGTTCGGTTAAAAAAGCAGCTTTTTATTTCACTCGCCTGTAAGTGACAGCCTCGATGGTTTGTCGATTATTCCGGCAGGGCAATTTTCTTGTTGCGAAATAAAAGTCTAACAGAACTGGAACTAATAAAACGCACTCGATCCCGACAATTCAAGGAAAGCTCGGTCAGTGCTACCATTTCTTCTTATAGTTTTGTTTGACCCTCATATCCTTTTAGCCTTCAGATAATTTTATGGGAATGTTTATGGGTTTAAGTTCGTCGACAAAATGAATACAAGCCACTTTCACACCACATTTTCTGCCCTTGCATTTCTGATCGTCTCTAAGGCCCGGTTTAAGCGTCGCATTTTACATGTGCCGAATCAAATTGCCGAATTAAATGCATGTAAAATGCGACGTTTAAAGCAATTAAATTCGGCAGATTTGAATTAAATGCGAGTTCAGTCGAATATTCGACTTTTTCAGTCGAATATTCGACTGAAGTTCGACAGCTGTTTTAAACGCCGCATTTTATATTTACACTGATTTAACAAAAGGTGCCTTATGAAAAATAAGCAAATGTATGAAATTTCACTTATTTTATTTTATTCATTTTTTTTTGGGAGGGGGGGGGGAATTGATGATTATTTCGCTAACTTCGCAAGAGATATTAGCCTAAATGCTGTAGTGATGTAAAAGATGTCAAATTTTAGTATTTGTGGTGTTTCTAGCACCCCCCCCCCCCCCCCCCCCCCACCTGCCTGTTTACCCCAGTCTCTCTAGCGTTCACCGAACCCGTTTCTTTTTTAAATTCTGGTTGCGCGCGCTAGGTCGTAGAAGACGGAGTCTAATCTAGCTTTCTATATTGCTGTCTCAAGGAAGTTTGCTGGAGGACATCATTAAGTCCAATGAAGGTGGAAGTATTCCGATTTTCAAGTTATGGGTCGGCTGTTATCGTACCTTAAACAAAGCTTTAGCGGGTTGGAATGAACTCGGTACGTTGTGCGAGGTACAGATAATGGATTGCTTGCTTTAGACAGCAAAGATCTTTAGCCACATTAATTAGGACTCGGAGCTAGACTTTAGGGCTGATTTGAAGACGTTCATAACGATATTTGGCTGGAACTTTACTGTGGCTAGAGACTTAAAAAAATCTTGTGATAATGTTCGGAAGCGGTCTTTCCATTTCAAAATTTTTTTGTTACATCCGGGATATTGCTTAAGACGAGAGCAAGATGGTCGAGGAAGCTGCTTTGAGTGACTTCAAGCCTTTATGTGAGTAGAACTTGTTCGTTTAACGATTTTTTTGCCGTTCGGTTTAGCTAGCGATCAGAGCTTGCTGTGATTTGTTAGTGAGAAGCAATTTGATTTGCGTGGTTTTCCGGTCGCGAATTGACACGAACCATATGCTACACGTGTCACTTATAAGTGATTTATTATTTGTTCCTTTTAGTTTAAAATTCCTTCAAAATGAAGCGATCGTCGATGTAACACGCTTTCTCTCAGTGCATTTGAGCCCATACATAGATTTTGAAGGCCTCGGATCACCGCTCGCGCTGGTTCTTTGTATGTTTATTTTCGTAGGTCCCATTTTAAGTTGTAAACACTGTTAATTAAATTGGTATAATTCATGATTTTACGAGTATGTTGCAGATACAGTCTTGTTTCTTCAAAAAGACATAGATTAGAGTAATTTTCGTTCAATTGAGCTAAGATTCGCCCTCCTTTAAACTTCCTTATCAAAACAATGTATCAGAACTGAAGTGCTATGTCAAATTCCTTTAGCCACCTTCTTAAAACTCAATGTAGATATGTGCTGAATCTAATTTATAAATTATGCTAAATTATATCGTTTTACTCATAACTCCACAGTTTAACTACCTGACATGCGCACAGAAAACTGACAGGAAGTTGAAAAAACAATATGGCGGCTGTTGATACAAGTATGTCATGAATGTGTGGTTCGTGCTTCGCTCCAACCAAGTCTACATGTTTTACATGCAGATTTTTTTTTGTACGAGATGCTCTGTTTTCGAGAAAGCCGTTCGTAGCCGTTCTTTGCAGAACAACAACGTGAAATGACCAAATTCTACGTATTACAGACAACCTGAACCACGACGGATAATTTCTGGTTTTTATATTTGGAATTGAACGCTCTCTTTACATGTTCAGCTGGAGCTAGTTCTTAAACAGAAAGTTACACTGAATACATCTGGATAATTGCGAAATTCTCAAGTAAAATAGAAATACATTTTCCACTAGGCGTTGTCCTCGACGTCGCCGTTGTCATTGCTTGAGCTCCCTAATATTGGCGGGAAACTGAGCGGTGAGCGGAGTCGGAATAGTTCAGCAATTAAATGCTACACAATTAAATGCGACGTTTTAAACCAAATACCGAATTTTTTAATTCGAGTCGACTCAAATTAGTATTGTATTCAGCGCATGTAAAATGCGATGTTTAAACCATACCTAAAAAACTAAAAACATTAAACCTGCTTGTTGATGCTTGTTAACAACAAACGGCACAAGAAACCAAGTTCATTCAACAAAGTAGAAAAGGCGCGAATCGTGACGTCAATGAGCGATATGACACTCGCAAGCGTGTCATACGGAAAATACGCCACTCGGGTCCTGGATGGAGTGGTGTATGGAATCTACGAGTGGCTTAGTTCCCAGTAAAACACTCTCCTCCATATAATAGATGTATTTCATTTAGCGTTTGGTAATAGAGTTAGATATCGATGAACTTGTAATTGATTGGGTTCTTCCTCGCGTAGGCGTCGAAATCCAAAACTCAATTGTTCAATGTTTTAATGAGTTGTCCAAATTTAGCTCTTTTCCTAAATTTTCACAATTCCAGCAGCAGTTACTTAACACAAAATTCCCCTCTACATGATATAAATGGAAAGGGGGCGAGGTGAAAGTCAGTTTGAAGCAGTTTTTTGTGTGAATTTGTTTATTGCGGCAATTTGTAATTAATATTAATATATAAACAATAGCCTTCATTTGGCTTCAAAAATATTCACGGATATTTGTCCGCAGACATTATCTGTCCCGAGAAGTAACAGATAATATCCACGGACAAGTATCAGTGCATATTTTTGAAGGCAGATGGAGGCTGCTTTGTTTTATTTCGTTGAAAGACCGCTCATCTTGGGACTGGGAGACCTATCAAAGGTTTTAAACGTCAAAGTAATTCTGTCGGCGTTCAAAAACGTTTCGTCTATTGAAAATGCTCAGGTCTATTTAACTTTATGATAACTTGAGGTGCGAACGTAAATCGCAGAGTTTAAAAACTGAGGAATATCACTTGGAGATATCATTTGTTATTATCCATCAAATATTCTTCGCGCGCGCGATTGGTCTAAACACGTCACGTGATGCAGCCAAAACTATCTGATATTCCCCAAGTGATATTCCCCAGTTTTCGAACTTTGCGATTTACGTTCGCACGTTTAGCTTTTATCCCGAGTAAATTGTTAAAATGAATAAAACTAAACACTTTGAACAGACTAATAATATTTTGAGCGCTGACAGAATTTCTTTGGCGTTTAAAACGCTTTGAGAAAAGGTCTCCCAAAACGTGGCCCTGTAAAAAAAATATTTGAAGGATAATAAACACAATAGCATCCATTTGGCTTCAAAAATATGCACAGATATTTGTCCTTGGACATAATCTGTTCCTCGAAGCTCACAGTTTTCGCTTCGCTTCTCGGAACAGATAATGTCCGCGGACAAATATCTGTGCATATTTTCGCGCCAAATGGAGGCTATTGTTTATATAATCCCCAGTTTTGGCTACATCACGTGACGTGTTTAAACCAATCGCGCTTGCGAAAAATATTTGATGGATTCTACCCGCAAACGTTCATAAAATGAAAATATAAACATATTTTCGCAATAAAATTAGATTTAGCTTATTCAATTAAGTTTGTTACCTTATACTTGGACGCTTGCCAATTCAGCAGGCTAAAGCTTTCACTTAAACCAGCTCAACAAGCTTAAATATCGAAGGCAAAGCGGCAGTGTTTCATGGCGGTGTACTCCAAAACCATCGACATGCGAGTATCTGCGAAGATCAATCTCTTCCTCGCTATCCATGTAACTTTTCAGTTTCTTTTGTTACTTGATCGATTCTGAGCTCACTTAAATGTCATCGATCAGAGCAATACCTTTTCGAGTAGATGCTCGGTATTTCAAATGTTCATGTTAACCTAATTCATTGTCATAACTTTCCCACTCCCCTCGCCTTCCCACGACGGGCTTACGGTGACGTCATAACGACAATTTTTCCCATCGATAAGTAAAAGAAATTTCTTGCCCAGAATGCTCCGCTGGGTCTCTTTGCTCGCTGGAGTTTTTACATAAGCTGGACACTTCAATTTTATATGCGTACTCCAACTGAATGTATGTACTTTTTTTGACAGACTGCACAAGATTCTGAGGAAGGCTTTGAGTCACTTTCTGAACCGGAACAGGAAACCGGCAGTTCAGTCGTATCCCGTGATGCAGAGGCTGGAGATCGTGATTATTTCGATCATTAAATACATCTTCCAAAATGCGGGTTTGAAAACTCATTAGCGCTTTTTACACCCAGAAATTTTGCAGTTTTTGAAAGTAAAGTGGTATGCTAATGAGGCAAGATGTGGACAATAGTAGTCCCCATAAAAGGGAGAATGTCAATAATATTTTAATGCAAATTAGGAATTTTCTATAAAGGTATTCTCATTTTGCTAATTAATATAACAAACTGATAATTGTAATGGGATGTGCAGTTTTCAGTGTAAAATGTGTAAGTTTCTTTTTATAGAAAAAAGTTAAATCTGAAGAGGCTTAGGGTGTGTTTCTTTGGGAAAACCCAGATCCGGAATCTTGTATCCAAAAACAGATTTTGCCTTTCTTTACTAAGATCCGATCATGGATTATGAATCTGAAGAATCCACACTCCGAGTGGATTCATTAGATCAAATCTAAATCCGTATTTTAAGGATTCATGATCCGTGCGTTGCTTTCAGGAAAGGATTCGAAAAAGGTGCATTGGCTCGGCGATTTTCACTGTGAAAATACAGGTTCGCCATTTGTAAACGGTAAACTTTGTCACTACGGTAAGTTTACAAGCGTCTATTTCGATTGAAATACAAAAGTGATTAATTATGAAAGTAACAGTAGCTTGATCAGTGTGAAGTGTCTTTTTAAACTGAAGGCTTGTTTCTAGAACAGTCGCTGTGTGCCAATGGAAGCTGTGCCTACCTGAAATCGTGATGAGTGTAGTTCGCATTGATCATGTTTTCGCAGAATTCGCTTCAGATGCACTTTCGCCGCATTATGCTTCAGACTAAAGAAGAATTGCTTCATCGTGTTGTGATTTTTTGTCAAGGCTTTTGTATGCTGAAATGAATACCTACTGATATTTTAAGTTCGGCACGAACAGTGTTTACGGGGTTGTCATAGCAAAATAATCCATTTTCGGATTCTTCGTTTCTTTGAGGGCGAAGTATCTGTGTGATCTGAGATTGAAAATCCAATCTTGGATTCTCCCAAGGAAACGCACCCTTAATGTCATGCAAGGCATGTGATTAAAATAATGGGAAGTTTCTGATTACCACAACAGAACTTTAATTTCCTTGTCTCACACTCGGTGCAAGGCAGTGAAGTGGAGATGGTTTTTATTCAAAGCTAGGAAAAGTTAAAGAATTCCAAAGCAGGAGGAACCATCAGGATACAGTCCCAGAAACTAACAAACTCTTTATCAGTTAAAACTTCCGCAAATTTCTGTTTATAAAACTTAGTTACTTCAATCTCGACGGTTCATTGTTGCCCAGCGCCATTAATCCACTTAACACCTTCATATTCTTACTAGCTCGGAATTGCAATGGAACGGCATTCTTCAGACGAGCTTTGTGCAATCAGGCGTAAACGATTCTGCTGGCTCCGGTTCCTTGTCTTTGTTTTATCGAGTATTGAACTATAAACATGTGTTGTGGAGAAACAAAGTAGAGTGGTTGTACATAATCGTGAAATAACTACGTATTCTAAACAATGTGATACGATGAGACACTTTACCATTGTTTTCTTTTGTTTAGTGTTGACTATTAGCGTAGCCTGTTTCAGGCTTCCCGTCAGTGGGGCGAAAAAGCAAAAAAGGCAAGCAAGCGCAAGCAAAAAAAAAGAGGGTGGCCTCCGCCTCTATTTTTCTTCGCTTGTGCTCGCCCGCTTTTTCGCTATACTGACCAAGGGCTTGGAACAGGCTGCTATTTGCGCTAATTGTTAGGTGGTTTCACGGTTTAAGTAAAATCACTCTATTGTGCAGTTAGTTATTGGCTGACGAGATAAATAAACTTTGAAGACTTCCCGAGACTTGTGTTGTGGTCGCTTTGTTTGGAATAAATAACATTTTACTTTTGACTAGCTAACCTATTTGTTTGAGACCCCATGCTTTGTCCAATCAGACATGAGTTGCGTGCGAAAGACCACCATGAAGCCAGGGGAAAAGTAATACTTCTGTACGCTTTATGCAAAATGTAGAGCAGTGGTTTTTGAGCATGATGTACCCTCCAGCTGGTCTATTTTGTACAACACCCGCTGCAAGCAGCATGAGATGAGGCTTATTTTTGAGCTTGGCACACACAGGCCAACGGCCTTAATATTAACTTTGCTTTTATTTAAAACTGTACTACGCACGCTCTTAGTTACATTTACTTACATTTGCCTAGACTTGCCCTAAGTCGCTCGTCTTTTTTCTTTGGGTCAATAGGTTTGCTTGAGTAAGATCGCTTTGAAATTACGCCCGACAGACGGCAGTTACTTGAGTAAAATCGCTTTGAAATCGCGCGCGACAGATCGCGCTGAATTTGGCCCCTGAGTAGTAATATCGGAATCCATCAAATACCGTTTTGGGTGGGGGAGAGGAGTTCACAATTTTTAAACACCCCATCACCAAAACCCCCAGCTCCTTTTGTCGCCGGGGGTTCGGGTGATGGGCTTTTTTAAAAATTGTGAACTCCCCCACCCAAAACGGATATTTGATGGACTCCGATATTACTACTTGGCAAGGTGGGGCAATTGAAAACAAGAGCAACCTAGGTTATATCAGAAAAATGGTGCGAGGAAAAAACAACTGCGGGTGGTTAATGTTAAGTCGAAAAGAAACCTGCGGAAAGAGGTGTATGGGTGAGTTCTGCGCGTGGCACAACTATCAGCTAAAGACAGTAAAAAAAGGCCAGTCCCATGTCGCAGTTGCGGGAAAGGGGTAATGTGTGACTATCGTCTATGTATGGCATGCGGAGGAAGTAACCTAAAGCACTGGCTAATCCGCAAACACAGAAAAGCGAAGAAAAACTTCGAGCTGGTCTTGGTGGAGCTCAAGCACAAGCAATTAGAGAAGTGACGCCTAGCATTATACAAAAAAGGTTTTCTCAATTAGAGAATAACCACCTTAGATTATATAAGTAAAATTTTTCAAAAAATATTTTTTCTATTATTATATACAATGGACGAAATCGACTTCGAATCTTTGGAAGAAGAACTTGCGAAAATCGACCCAGCAGAGTTGCGCTATTTATCACAATTACTGTCTGAAAACGTGCCCGTGGTTGAAAAGATTATTAAGAATGTGCTAGAAGAGCCAATTTCAGAAGAAACACAGAAGCGTTTACAACCTCCTTTACGTCCTAAACCTTTCCAACCAATAGCACCACCCAGAAATAGGAACAGAAGGCAAGAACTTCTGAGACGATTTGATCCCTTTCCACCCGAGAACATCAGAAATGTGACAGACTACCAGAATGAGATTCTGAATTTGTATGATGTCGCAAGATTTGAGGGTGTAGAGAGCAAAGGGCGGCGTTACAAGCGGTGGCGCTTCATCAAAGATCTTAATGAAGACCTCACACCAAAATTTATGGAAAAAATCAGAGAGAACGTGCGGACATCATTTTACGCCAGGCACGTTTACTCGTATAAGTTGCGCAACATTGAAGACGGCACGGAAATTATCTACTACACCAACCAAGGTTCCCCTTGGATGAACAAACTAGAAGAAGCGGAGAAATGGCTGAGTGAGAAGGAGACCAACCGCCTGGATTCAGATAGTATCAAAAGACCATCCACAAAGTGGGAGTTCGTAAGCCACTTCAATGTTGATGTGAAGGTTGTGCTTGACCGTCAACCTCTGTTGGGTACAGGACCCTTACCAGATTGGCTGCGTAACCTTGCACACGCAGCGAGAGGACAAGCAATGGTAGCACTAGATACCTATCAAGATAACTTTTGTCTATGGCGTTGCATTGCAGTGTACAGAGGAGCTAGGCCAGATCGAAGCACAAAAGTAGCCCAAGGTCTAGCCAAGAGTTTCTTCAAGCTCAGGAATACGCCGACTAACTGTTCAAAAACATCTCTGGACGAATTAGAAAAGGTAGAAATGCATCTGAATAAGGGCAAAGTTTTTTCTGATTGGCTCGGCATCAGGGTTTATGTCCCCGAGCAGGGGGAAGCCGAAGTTGTATGGCATCTCACAAGAAACCCTTCGGCAAAGTTGAAGAATATTATGACAATTGGTATTTTTGGGGGGCACTCGTTCTTAATAAAAGATATTGCAAAGTTGGCGAAAACTTATGCATGCGTACATTGCAACGCAAGATTCACAAAGGCTTGCAACCTTCAACGTCATGCAGAAAGGTGTGCCCAAGGGAAAACGGTAATAGATTGCCCAGGTGAAAAGGTCGAAGCGCCGCAGACAGCTTTCGAAAAAGCATTTTACCCAAAGCATCAAGCTTCCAAAGAATCACTTCGGTGGCTTGAGCATGTAGCCAACCGCTGGAAAATCCGCATTCACCATGCAATGTCTGGGCATGGAGGCGAGCGTTGGATAGAGCGCGCGCCAGTTGACGGCTACAACCCTGAGAAAAAGATAGTATTTCAATATCACGGCTGCTACTGGCACGGTTGTCGAAAATGTTACCCATATGATCGTGACAGAATCATTGACCGCGGTGACAAAACGCGAGAAGACCTTTTCAAAGCCACAAAGAGGCGCACAGGTTATCTTCGAAAGGCTGGCTACCACGTAATTGAGGCTTGGGCATGCGAAGTTGGGGAAATATTTGATGAGCTACCTCAAGCCCAAACAAAAAGCTACCCGCACGCGATCTTGTACGATTTTGAGGCGTACGGTGACAATAATCAGCGGAAGGAGCCGACGTCCACGCTCACGATCGAGAACGCGCACGTGCCAATCTCGGTGAGCATCGGTGACACCCTTGAAAGAGAGCCTACCCACATCTGTGAAAGAGATCCCGCAGAGCTGGTCCGCAAGTTTATGGAAGAGCTGGAGAGGCGCGGGAAAAACATTCGGACCCAAGTAAGAGCGGAGTTTATGCCCACAGATGTGAACCTGCTCCCAAAAGCCCAGAGACAAAAAATAGAAGAATGGTGTGACCAGGTTCCTGTGACCGGGTTTAATTCCGGCACTTACGATCTGAATCTGATCAAAAAGCACTTTGTAGAGAACCTTGCTGACACAACCGGCAAAGTCAGAGTGGCAAAGAACGGAAACAAAATCATGTTCTTGCTAACTTCTGGCTTCCGTTTCCTTGACATCATAAACTACCTTGGCCCGGGGACCAGCTACGAGAAATGGGTGAAAGCCTACGAATGTAAGACAGTGAAATCATGGTTTCCATACGAGTGGTTTGACAGACACGAAAAGCTGGATTACCCAGGGCTCCCAGAATATGAGGAGTGGTATTCGAAGCTTAAGAATGAGTATGTTCTAACACGAGAAGAATGGGAGGGGTGTCAGGTTCTGTTCAAAGAAAACGGCATGTAAACCTTCGCAGACTGGCTGCGTTACTACAATAATCTAGATGTGGCTCCCGGCCTCGAGGCACTGCAAAAAATGAGAAACTTCTACACTGAGAAGGGAATCGACATCCTGAAAGACGCTGTCAGCGTCCCAGGCGTGAGTTTACATTACTTGCTCAAGGGAGCTGTTGAGAGGAATGCGGAGCTTTACAGTCCAGACAAAGAAGCGTATGATATGCTGAAAGAAGCAGTTGTTGGAGGCCCGAGCCTAGTTTTCACAAGGCTCCACGAGGTTGGTGTTACAGAAATAAGGTCGCATCAAATAGCGGAACCACGTCTCTGCAAAAAACATCCTCGGTTACGACGCCAACGCCCTCTATCTTTCAACCATGCTCAGAGAAATGCCTTGCGGAAAGGAAAGGGTCGTTCACTACGAAGACGAGTACCAAACAGAGGCGGCTCCTTTACTAACGCACAGACTCAAAGAAGGAAGCTGGTTCGGGTTTGCCGAAGTAGATATAGAGATTCCGAAGCACTTGCACCAAAAGTTCGAGGAAATGTGTCCCTTCTTCTACAACAAAGTGGTGCCGGGTGAAGCTGTCCCCGAGCATATGCTCAAATACTTGTGGAATACAGGCAGAAAGCGCGGAGACGGAAGAAAACTCATGGGAGCTTTGTCTGCACAGAGAATGTTGGTGTACGCCCCTCTGTTGCTCAGGCCCCAGTTGTTCAAAGGGTGGATAACGCTATCCACCGGATAAATCGCTATCCAGCGGATAAGTGTTGGCAAAAAAAACTACACTATCCACTGGATAGTGATTTATCCGGTGGATAGCGTTATCCACCGTTTGAACAACTGGGGCCTGGTATGTAGAACACGGGGCGGTTATCACAAAGGTTTATCGGACGATTGACTACAAACCGGCCAAGATCTTTCCCTGGTTTGTGGAGCAAGTTACGGAGGCTCGCCGGACAGGAGACGTGGAAAAAAGCAAGGCGCTTCTGGCCGAGGTGTTCAAACTGCTGGGAAACAGCGGGTACGGGAAGCTCATCGAAGCCTTGGAGCGGCAAACAAACATCATTTACACCAAAGACGAGAAGGTAGTCGACAGAGCCTTGCGAAGCGCGTATTTCTCAGATCTTGACGAGATAGGGCAGGCGTATGAGTTGGAAAGCCGGAAGCCTCGTATCGTAATCAGAAGGCTGTTTCAGGTTGGAATCGCTGTTTATCAGCTGGCAAAGCTGCGGATGCTGGAATTCTATTACGACTTCCTTGACAGGTATTTTGACAGAAGAGATTTCGAGCTGATCCAGATGGACACGGACAGCAACTACATAGCCATCTCTGGTAGGCAACTCGAGGACATTGTTCGTCCTGAGCTGAAACAAGAATTTGAGGCACAAAAAAAGCAGTGGTTGGCTTGGGACAAGTGGAGCGGACGGACCCCGGGGCTCTTTAAGCTGGAGTGTGAGGGCAGCCGTATGATTGCGCTCTGCTCAAAATGCTATTTCATTGATGACCAGGGCAAAAAAAAGAAGTTCAGCACAAAGGGAATGCCGAAGAAGCAAAACGAGATAACCTGGCAGCGTTTCAAGGCAGCGTTGGAAGGCAGCCCGGATATGGCAACAAATAGAGGCTTCAGGATGCGGGATGGAAAAATGGTCACTTACGAGCAGCAGAAGCTGGGGTTGAGTGCTTATTATGACAAACGATGGGTGCTGCCCGACGGGATACACACCGAACCAATCGAATTTCACATTTAGTTCACGTTAGCCGGAGGAAGAGTGGTGTTTGGAGGCACAACGAGCAGTTCTTCACGCACAAAGCCTCGCTTGGGCCCGTCGTGCAAATAGTAGAGAACGGGCTGATTCGGTTTGGTAAAAGATCGTTCAATGTTGTAAACTTTCAAAGACCAGATTGGATCAGTGGCTCTTTTCACACCACCTTCAAGCTCGCCAGGTTGGTACAAATACCTAACATTCACAAGAGAGGGGAGCTTTTTTTCGCTTTCTCCAACAGGCCTCAAATAAGGTGTCGATGGCTTTGCATAAACATTTTTTTCTTTGATGGCAACGGTGGGTTTCTGGCCGGTAAGGCTTGTTACTTCGTTGTTCAGAGCGGCCACAACTTCAGGAAGCCTTTTTACCCACGCCGTGGACCGCTGGCTCTCAGGCATGCGCATTTCAACGGCGTACTGGTGCCCGAACAAGCGCTCAGCCAGGGTGCGGTTAAAACGTTCAACAATGGCCTGGTCACGGTGAATGTCAACTCGCCCGCGCCGAATGTAAGTTTTGTGATTTTGCATTTCTTTTGTAACAGCGCCCATGAATTCACGCCCAGGGTCAACCTGCAGCAGTTGAGGCCATTTCAGAGGCGCGCGCTTGTAAATTCTCTTAAAAGCCAGGGCAACTTCATCAGAGTTTTTAGAGGTCAAGGGTTCAGCCTCTTTGTAGCGGCTAGCCACGTCTACAACGGTGAGTGCGTATTTGAAAACTTTGCGCCCGCGGGGCAGTTTGTCATGCGGCAGAAAAAGAAGATCTGCCTGATGCACTTTGTTGGGTGTAGGCACGTCGAATTTCGGCCTAGGAATGCGCTTCGGTGCGGGGAGGAAGATCTGCCAGAGTGCTTGCTTGAACAGCCACTTTTTTGCGGTTTCTTCTGGTACCTTGGCAGCTTCGGCTAATTTTTTTATTGCTGCAATACCTTTCCAGTAGCCCCCAGGGCTGTAGTATATCTTTGCGAGTTTGGCATCCATCGTGTAATATAAGTAAGGAATAAAAAAGTTTAAAGGAACCGGAAGGCAGCATAGCCCAGAGCAAGAGTCCCCGCACCCACGAACATGAGTTCACCATTTTTCTGCTGCTCGCTTGGTTGATAGAAATCTGAGAACTTGGGCTCTTTGGGGGGTATCATTTGTTTGTCAGGGTGCGCCTGGTTGTACAGTTTGAAGGCGTAGTCAGTGTTGGTGAAATTCTGCTTGGCCTCCTCCTTTATTTGCGTGTTAGTCGCAATCCAGTCGAGAAGTTTGGTGCGGTCACGCGTGTATTTGGCGTAAGCCGCTTGATACGCCTCGAGAGCTTTATCATGTCGTACTTTTTCGTCAAGTGCAGCTTTGTCACCTCCACCAAGTGCCCTCGCAAGATAATTGCCACCGATAAAAGCCGCAGCATTCAACACAGCCATAATCGCGATACTTGCCATGGTTTATATATCAGAGCAGAGTTTTTTTCAAATCATTAATTTCAGAAGCTGGTGGGAAGGATTTTTTGGTCCTCGAGGTACTGTTTGAGCGCAATGCTCCCCGCCATGACGGCGGTGAACTTCACGTAGTTCATCGCACTGCTGCTGGGGTCAGAAGTAAAATTCTCTTTCACAACTTTTTTTGCGACCCAGCCGATGCCGGCGGCCAAACCGGTTATAGTAGCAGCATCCATGATTGTTTTAACAAGCTTGTTGTCTGACATTATTTTGCAAGTATAGAAATGGAAACATACAAAAGTTTAAATAAAAATTAATCTGTCTCTTCTGCGTCCGTGTCATCTGCTTCCTCCTCCTCTACCACTTCATCTTTCTCTTGCACTTCAATAAAATTCGAAGGGTCTTCTGCCACCCTAATCAATGTACGAATTGTCTCGCAAGTAACATACCACCAAAAACTAGAAAGGACGAAGACTTTTGAAAAATTCACAAGAAATGTTTCCGTTGGAACTAGCACCATATTTATATTTTTGCAAGTATAGAAATGGAAACATACAAAAGTTTAAATAAAAATTAATTTGTCTCTTCTACGTCCGGGTTATATAATGAGGCATTCAAAAGATCGCGGACCGTATTAAAAACCTTCACGTTGAAGTCGTACCATATCAGTCCGATTCCAAAAATGGCGGCGATTGAGATAAGAACTTGGGGAACATCAACTTTCTTCATGATATATGATACAGGTATAATATTAATTCGTAAATATTTAATCCATATGTCTTAAAACTCTGGTCTGTGTCGGGCGAGCAGGTTGTGGCTCAACACGTGCGGGCTCAGGTGTCTTTTTTTTGCTGAAAACGGCCTTGAGCTCTTCGCGTTTGTAATAAATCCCGATCAGTGAAACGATTAAACTAGCAACAGTAAGCCATTGTGTGGTGCTGAGACTGCTATTTTTTTCTTCGGTACTCTTTGGTGTTTCGTCTTCTGTAGGCGGGTCTGGCTCAGGTGCCGGGGCGGTGGCCTTTGCCTTGTTGTTTGCGATTATGATAGCAGCCTCAGCTGCGGCTTTTTTCTGTTGTTCGCGGGCCCGCCGAGTTCTTTCAGCAACCAATTTGCCTGCAGCCACACGCTTGGGATTTTTTACGCGCTGCGGGGTTGAAGTTGGAGTTGGAGTTGTTGCTTGCTGTGTGATATCGACCTGCGAATGTGCCGGCTGGGTCTCGCCCTGTGAATTTGCACTCTCGGATTGTTCGGTTGACATTTTGAAACGAAGCGTATATGTTAAGCAAATAAAATAATGCTTAGAAATTACTCAGAATTTGTCTGGAATTGTTCAGCAGTTGGTGAGGTATGCTGAGGAATTTCTTCTAATTTTGCTTTGTCCTTTCTCTGCAAATGCGAGTTAAAATCAATGTGTTTTGTTGTGATCAGCGCCGCGTTGGCCAGAGCAAGAAAACGTCCCCACTTAAAAGCAAGGTTGCCGGCCAGATTGGAGAGCTCTTGGTTGATGATGTAGTCGTTTCTGAGTTCTTTTTGATAAGAGTCGATGTCTTGGATGTCAACGGCCATTCCGACCGCTTTGGTTACAAGAAAAATGCAGCTGTCGATCAAAGTTTCTGTTGTCTTGGAGCCAACGTAGGTCTCGTACCTTTTGATGTACTTCTCAACATCTTTGTCGCTCAGGCGCTTTACCTGTTCATGTGTTAACTGCACGCCGATGGCCTCTTTGGCTTTGCCTGTAGATACAAGCCCGTTCAGCTTCTCACGAAGAGCAGGAATGTCAGGTCCGGGGGCGGTTAAGCTGGTTAAGTCAGGCACAATGCTACTACCAGCTGGCCCGCTTGACGGCTCGGCTTCCAGTAGGTCCAGGTTTAAGTTCATAAGTCCTGCGCACAACTCTTGTTCACCCATTGTCACTATATACAACTTTTATTTTTTTAATTCAAAATGAATACCGTAGGGGTAGCGAAGCGAGAACACGAGATAAGAGAACTTCCGCTCTTTCAGCTTTGAAATCAGAGGTTTGTACTCATCGTGGGAGAGTTCGCCGGCGTAATCATCAAAGATCGCCTTCGTGGTTTTGGCCGAGGGAGTGTAAAATAGAACGATAGCCGCCACGTTCTCCCGGAAGGAAGGTGTGATGCTGGTTATCTTCTGGGTCAGCACCCAAACGCTGATGCCGATATGTCGAGCGGAAAAGCCAAGATTCACCAGCTGGCCTGTGCGCCCTTTCACATCTTTGGAGGCTGCACAGTCATCGAGTATTATGAGCGTGTTGGTGCCCTCAAACAGCCAGCTCACGAACTTCAACCAAAATTTCCACTTCGTGCTGCTTGCTTATTATCACAAACATTCTTGGATCATTTTCACCAATTCGGTGGTAGGTCTTGTTGTGCGCGAATGTTGGGCAGATAAGCACAATGTAGTCGAACTTGCCGCGGAAAGGGCCGTAGATCTGGTCTACTACAAACCTTGATTTGCCTGAATTCGTCGGCCCCGCAATCAGAGCGTTGAAGGGTATCTTGCTCGGATCCATTTCTATTAATACAGAACAGATTCTAATTGCCTTCCTAATATATTCATCAGCGCGTCGCTGATGACGTAAATGTGGCAGTTCACATTGCCCGAGCCGCTTGCATTTCTCTCGAGCTCCAGCTGTACTCCATCCTTTGTGTTTACAAGACGCGTGCCGCTTCCGTGCATCGAGTGATCAGCCATGGAACGCAGATCGATCATAAGCCCGAACTTGTTTTCTGTATAAAACTTTGTTGCATTCATGTGTTGTGTTTTGTTTTTGGCTTTGAGAAAGAAGCGTTTGACCTCCTCCCAGACATCAATTCCTTCAAGTCCGTTGTTGTACAGCCTGTTGGGTGAGCCGTTTACTGTGACACTGACTTTCGTCAGGTCTGGGTTTAAGTAAGTTTCTGCCTGCCTTGCGCCAGCAACATAGGGCTCGACAAACAGTAGCAAGATGCCTTTGAGGGACCTTCTCTGTGGGTTAACTCTGAGATTCAGCCTTGTGTCTGTGCCTTTGGCAAAGGTAACCACTTTGTCACGCTGAATGTGGTCATATGCAAATTCTTTGCCACTTGAGTACTCGCTGTGGGCTTCATCTGCCAGTGTTTTGCTTCTTATCATCTCGTACTCCAGCTGGACGTTTTTCAGCTTGTATTTAAGCTTCGAGGGGTCTGAGCCTCTGACGACCTTAGAGGCTGGTGCAAGTGTCAGTTCGAACACAAGATCGTTGAATAGAGCCTGCGGATAAAAGGCCCCGTGGTCGTTCAAAATCTGGTGGTCAAGGCGGATCCTGTATTTAGTTCCGTAAATCCCGTTCAGTTTGATTTCTGCAGCGACGCCTGAGGTCTTCTTATCACCCGCGTTTGAGCGAATTTTGATGAGGTCCTCACTCTGGATTCCATCTTGCAGCATGTTGTCGCGCTCCTCCTGCGATAGGAAGAGATCCTCGAATATCTTGTAAATGTCGTAATCAACTGTGTCCTGCAGGATTGTGCCAGAGTACTTCACAACAAGTTTTTCAACTAGCGCCCGACCAACATTGTCGACAAGAAAGTTGTTGACATGGCCTCCGCTCAAATCGATGTTGAAGCGCAGCGCAAGTGAGCCGGGAACAATGACCTCGTTTTCATTCAGCTTGGGCACCGAAACATAAAGCGTTTCCCCTGGATTGGCTTCTGTGCGCTCGAAAGTGATTCGTTTTACCGCGCGCTCCGCTCTTAGAGCGCCAAGAGTTTTCTCACTACGTGTTGGCCGAAGGTTTTCCTGTACACCGTCCATTATTACAAAGAATATAAAAATGTTCAATTAAAATTTCAATTGTAAATATAAAATCACGCGATGGCAGAAGGTGGCGAATTTGGTATGGAGCAACCAGATCTTGACCACGATATTGACCACGATGACGACGACGATGATGATGATGAACAAGAGGCCAACAGAACCCAGCCATTTCAGCCTGGCACGGTGTCAACCCCCTACCATGGTGGTGAACAACATGAAATGCAAACTATGCAGCACGAACAGAGCGGGCTACCAGAAACATCATTTGATGAAGAAATACCTTTGTTGGGTAGCTTTATTCATCAAGATGATAAACCAGCTCTTCTTGAAAGAGCAAGAGATTTTATTAAAAGGAGGTTTCCAAGAGTTGACTTCGGGAAATTAGGCCCAATCGGTTTCAGCAAAAGGCCTGGCAATGAGACTACAATCGTTTCATTTGGAACAAAAGGTGGCGAGACTGAAATTTTCAAAAAAGATGGGAAAGGTCTTTACAAAAAATTCACAGACAAGTTCAAAACATCCCTTGGTCCAGAAGCTGAATCTCTGATTGCTCAAAACAATGATGAAATAAGAGAAAACCGGCAGAGATTAAGAGAAGCTGAAAAACAACGTAAAGAGGCCGAAAAACTCGCCTCTGAAAGAGAAAAAGCCGCCCAAGAAGTTCAGAATTTGAGAATCAGAATAGAACGAAATCAAGCTCAGATCGAAAAAATTCAAGAAGAACAAGGTACAAACGTTGAAAGTGAATCAGAACTGCGGAGACTGCAGCAACTGAAAAAAAATTATCAAAAGGATTTTGAAAATGCAAAAAAAGAGGTGGCTGCTCTCGAGAAACAAGCAAAAACCAAAGCCAAAGAACAAACCAGGGTCAACCAACTTAGAGCAAGCCTGGCCGCCAAAGAGAGCGAAAGAAACACAATGGAAGCGAGGCTCAACGACACAAGAACGTTGGATGAGCTGAAAGAACAAGAAGCAGAACTGCAGCGCCAAAACGAGGAAGATCAGGCAGTTATCGACAATGCAGACACATCACCTTCTGATAAACAAGCCGCCGAAGGAAGAGTGGCGGAAAGACAAGAGGAGCTTGCTCGTTTGCAAACGCAGATTGATGAAAGAGAAAGATCGCTTCCACTTCGTGAGAGGGTAAAGGAGATATTCAAAAAATATGGTGTGACCGTTACGGCTATCGTTCTTGCTGCCGGGGTCACAATTGGTGCAGTCATTGGGGCTATTACAAACGCTTTGAGAGCCACCGGTAAAGCGTTGGGAAAAGGTCTGAAAGATATTGGCTCAAAGGTTGCATCAGCTCTGCCAGGTCTTATTGGCTCAATTGTGAGCTTTCTTTTCAAAGCCGCCGGTCAAGCTATCGGTTTTCTTGCTGAGCACACCTGGCTGCTGATTTTGGCTGTGGTTGCCTTTCTTGTGGAAAAATACATCAAGAAGCGGCGTTAGCGCATAAAAGTGTAAATGAAAGCCGCAGCCCCCACGGCAGCAACAGCAATAGCGGCTTTGTTATTTTCGTGTGTTTCAGTGCTATTTGCATTTGGTTCTGGCTCATCAGGTGTTTGCTCTTCAGTCGCGGGCCCCTTTTCTTGCATTGCTTCCTTGTGTATCGGGTTTGAGGGGTGGCTGTTTGGTGGGTTTATCTTTGATGGCCCTCCTGCCATCAGCTTTAGCGCTGCTTTTTTTGTGCTCTTATTCACTTCGTCGTTAACCCCGAGCTTCATGCCTGGCACAGCTTGTTTGAGCTGGTTATTGTAACCAATAACAGTTCCCATATTTATTACCATCCTTGCAGGCATTAGCCAGGCCCCCGGACACACAGCAAGGTTAAGCCTCACCTTTGCCTCGTCGACAGCAAGTTGGTACCTTTGAACAGACTTTGCCAGATCTGGTTGCCTTATTGAGTCTTCCACTAGCACAAGGAACTCACTTTGCGCTTCCTTTGCGCGCCCTCCTGACCCAAGTATGCTGCTTCTAACGTTCACCTGTGAACCCAAAACACAGTAAACGAATGCCTCTATCGACTGGTTTATTCGCGCCAAACCCGCCTGGGTCAGACCTTCTGCTACATTGGGACAAAACCAGTCTGCCTGTGAGTAGGCAGAGTCATCCGGCTCGATATAATAAATCAAGTTACCTTTTGAGCCTGAACCGCCTTCGTCAGAAAATTTATTGAAACCAGGGTAACTGACTGACGTTTTATCTGGTCCAACGTTTGTGACATAGATGTAAACGCTTCCCAGGCCGTGGTTTGCGCCTCTTGTAAAACGAAAATCGCTTGACGGGTCGACTCCGAACTCATTGCATATTCTTTTGTATGAAGCAACGTCATACTTGTTGTTAAACTGGTCGAAAGTAGGGTCGCCAGGCAAAGCGCTTATACTTTGTATTCCTCCCATCTGAAACAATATTCGCCTGACAGTAAAATATATATGGAACTTGTAAAACCCTCGCACATTCGGTGGCAAAGGGATAGCAGAGTTGTCATCGAAAATTTCACGACTGATACCACAGCCCGTCGTCGCGCACCAGACAGCAAAATTCAGCTGCTGTGGCCAATATCTCATATTTGGGCCGGCTAGCCATGTTTTGGACTCTTTCCCTGAATGGTGGGTGAGTTTGGTTTTTTGAAATATCTCTCTGAACTTTGTTGTGAAATACTGGTCCGGTGTTACGTAAATATTCAGTTGGTCATTAAATATTTTTTTCAAACTCGTTGCGGCATCGTGAAAGCCAACAGCAGGAATCGGCAAAGAGTCTCCTTTTAAACCACTTGGTGTAAGTTGTTGCGGAAACCCTTCTGATGATTGGTCAACACCCAGCGCACTTTTCATTTCCGGGCTCCAATATTTGCTGTCTGAACCTAAAACGTTTATCAAATAGCCTGGCCCTGCTTTGAAATAAATTTCTGAGGTTACTGTGTGGTCTTTGGCGAAATCGGTTTGTGGCTCAAACTTCGATTTATCGGCATTCGGGTATTTTGCAAGAAAAGTCTTCCAAGTCTTTTTTTTCTGCTACTTTGGCAATTCTGACAGCTTCTGGTGTCTGAATCCATTTTAGAAGCGCAGACATGTTTCATATTTAAACAAAATATTTTTCTCTAATTATAAAATGGTTATTCTAACACTAACTACAACAGAAAATCCACGCACGGTCTATTTTGACCAGCCTATTCAAAAACCAAGCTATATACGGCTGCTTTCATGCTCCCTCTACAATTCGTGGTTTAACTTAAAGGAAGGTGGTAAAATCTTCTACACTGATGATAAAAAAAATGAAAAATCTGCATCCCTTTTGCCAGGTAATTACACGATCGAAGAAATGGCAAAAACAATTGAAAATGCTTTTAAAAAATATGGTGACATATTAAGAACACAAATCAACACTCCTATCGGTCAGATGTATATTGAAAAAGTGAATCTAAAGGAAAAAATAAAGTTCGATAAGAACTTATCAGAACTGCTTGGCATTGAACAAGATATACAATGGATAAGATTTGTCAAACGTATGAAGTCACCCACGACTTATTTCATACATTGCGATTTAGTTGACAAAGAACAGAATCTGTTAAATGGAAAACCATCTACTGTTTTACAAACTTTTGACATAACAGGAAAACCATATCAAAAAGTTTTTTATCAAAGCAGCCCACAACATATTTTGCGTGACATATCTGCTGATAAGTATATCACAAATATGACAATATCAGTCAGAGAAGAAAATAATGACCTTTTCAACTTCAATCAGGAACCTCTTCAGTTTCAAATTGAAATAAATTAAACAAAAAATAATTTTGTAAATATAACCATGTCATCCAACGTATTACCAAGTGCACCAGCTTATGAACAAACAAAAACTCAGACTACACTATATCCAAACCTACTCACAACACCAAATGCCGAGAATTTCAGGCTAACTGAGATTAGTAAATATTTCAGAGAAATAAACACTGAAATCGAGCATTACAGACTTGTTCTAAAAAAATATAAAAAGGTCAGGAAAGTGATTCACTATTCCGTGGTCTGTCTTGGCGCTATGACGACAGTTTTGTCTTCTGGGGCTGTTGCAACATCACTTACTGGTTTAGGCGCTTTGGTTGGAGTGCCATTAGGAGGTATTGCTATTTTTTCAGGAGGAGCATCTGCTGGGCTGTCTGTTATCAACAAAAAGCTTGAACGTAAAGTTAATAAACACTCAAGAATCCATGCTCTGGCTGTTGCAAAGCATGACTCGATAAACAGCTCTGTATCACAAGCTCTGAATGATAATCATGTTTCTGACACGGAGTTTCAACTGATCACACGTGAAATGCATAAATATCGTCAACTTAAACAAAATTTGCGCTCACACTTCGCACAAGAACAAACAACTTCACGTCAGCCAGACGAGTCAGATCTTAAAAAGATCAAAAATGAAATAAGAGAGGAGATTTTAAAAAAACTCACGGCGTCCAGAACAAATTTGAATTAACTTTTGATCGAAAAAAAAACGAGATTTTCTCTAAGTGTTACAAAATAACAGATGAATGCGTTACAAGTGCGTTACCTTCACTCGTGACATTGCGTGACGTTGCGTGACTCTGTTACGTTACAGTCACGCGTGACGTTGCGTGACAGGTCAAACGAAAGGTCAAAACCCTGGTCGGGGGGTGCTCGTTGGCTGTTTCTTGTCTAGCCCCGGCTAGGTCTTTTCCCCGCCGCTGACAAGGCGGCTGTCCCTCCCGTTTTACCTCTGGGTTCGAGGTTTGAAATCCCGAGGGATTTCTGAGCACCCCCACGTTATCAGTAGGGCCGAGGCGGGCTCAACTCTAGGGGCATCTCCCGCTGAAAGGAGTTCCCCTATGCCCCGTAATTCACCATCTGCACAAGCCATTATAGCAGGATTCAGTGGGGGCCAGCCACACCTCCCTTGGCTTCACCAGAATATGTGAACTAACAAGTTAACAAAAAAAATTTTTATTTATTTGCTTCACTTTGAAATTTCTGACCCTTGTGGTGCCACTTTCTCTGTCCTTCACCTAAATGTCGCAATATTTGAGCCCGTACGCATGCGCTTTTGGGCTGCATAATTTAGAGACTTGGTAAAGATTTGTAAATAAAATATAGCGAAGAGGCCAACATGCTTGTCCTTTTCCACGCAATATGCTTTATTTTAACCGAACTTTCTACACCCGTTTGGCAGAATGAGGACAGACAGATAACATATCAATTCGTACAAGCGATGGAAGAGGCAGAAAAAAAGTAAACAGGTTCGAACGAGTCCATGTTCTAGAAATTTCACTCGATCGAGCGATAACATTTCTGTGATCAAATCCTGTTATTTCTCGATTTCTTCTCGTCGCTTCACTTCGCAAGCTTCTGTGGGGGCACAAAAACTTACAGCGCGTTAACTGAGCGTATTTTTTCGTAATATCTGCTCTGTTTCGTCTTTTTTCGGCCAAACACTAAATCGTGAAGCGACCGCCATTTTGTGTTGTTCTGCTCGTCCAAGGGGCCTGGAAAATATAAATATTGGTTTCCGGTCTTTCTGAGAAAAATGTCACGCAACGGTTCCGCACCAACTCGAGTAGAAAGATTTATCGAAGATAACGTCGTAATCTTTTTCATCATGAACAGAATAGCCGAAAAAGTGTTCGACTCTATTTTTTCTACACAAATTACATAAACCATTTCTCCTGCAATCGCGACATTTATGGCAAAACAAGACCTTTACAATTTGTTCATTATGTTCGCAAAACGGGGCTTTGGTAATGGCATCATTCACCTCATCCCAGCCAAGATCGGCTCGCTGCCTGAGCTTTATGGTAAGAAACTCTTTGTAGATTTTTTCACGAAGTTCTATAGGAAGTTTTTGTATGGCTTCCAACGCGTCTGCCATTTCGGCGTATATATTTGTTGGCATTTCTTTCTAAATGTATAACTAATGACCCTGTTCACATTGATTTGGCAAAAGAATATTCATTAATTTTTGCGGGTTCATTTTTTTCATTTCTGCAATTAAGCCTTCTGATAATAAAAATGGTGAGCATTTTTCTTGTTTTAAGATCGGCTCAAATATATTCAAATCGCCAGCCCTTTCTATGTATTTTGATGTTTTTGGTTTTTTCATGCTTTGTTCCACAGGTCCACTTCTACCTCTACCCATCTCGGCGTATATAATGCTAGGTGTCACTTCTCTAATTGCTTGTGCTTAAGCTCCACCAAGACCAGCTCGAAGTTTTTCTTCGCTTTTCTGTGTTTGCGGATTAGCCAGTGCTTTAGGTTACTTCCTCCGCATGCCATACATAGACGATAGTCACACATTACCCCTTTCCCGCAACTGCGGCATGGGACTGGCCTTTTTTTTTACTGTCTTTAGCTGATAGTTGTGCCACGCGCAGAGCTCACCCATACACCTCTTTCCGCAGGTTTCTTTTCGACTTAACATTAACCACCCGCAGTTGTTTTTTCCTCGCACCATTTTTCTGATATAACCTAGGTTGCTCTTGTTTTCAATTGCCCCACCTTGCCAAGTAGTAATATCGGAGTCCATCAAATATCCGTTTTGGGTGGGGGAGTTCACAATTTTTAAAAAAGCCCATCACCCGAACCCCCGGCGACAAAAGGAGCTGGAGGTTTTGGTGATGGGGTGTTTAAAAATTGTGAACTCCTCTCCCCCACCCAAAACGGTATTTGATGGACTCCGATATTACTACTCCCCTGTGTGGCGCACAAAATCGAGGGATGGCTCGGAACTTGGCTTGTTCTGCGATCTGCCGCCATTTTGTTTTTCAACGGACCGCGCGCGCCCACTGCATCCGTATCTAGCGGTCTCCTGCGCATCAAACGAGCGACTTGCACGCGCTCAAGTACATTTTACAGTTATTATAGTGTCACGCATCGTTTTATCAATTCTGCTCTTGGTCTATTTTGTAGTTTGGCAAAAAATATCCCCTTTAACTCCAGAAGTATTAGAGCCATGTATTTTACACTATTTCCACGAAAACGCCATCTTTTAGACTGGACTTTTCGATGTAAAAGAATCGCCCCAATTGAATTTGAAAAGAATAAAAACTGTGAAGGCAGAAAATTTGCACCAAAAATCCCGATACAAGTTTTTGCATATTTAATTACGAAGGCACTATGTCTGATATTTACCAGAGCTGAGCAATGAGAGGCTGTTGTTGATTGTTTTGCTTTTCGAACACTGCGAGTTCAGGGAGAGTTCAATGACAGTTGTTTTACTGCCCGTACTAAAACCAGTTAAAACACTGTTGGTATAAATTCTATAAATAATTAACTGCTCTTAAACTTGGCACCACGGAGTCTGCAACAATCAAGACACAGAGAAAGGCATGATACGTCCGTCAGAGTTCGACTGTAATCCAAACTTATCTTCGGCGCATGCCTTTATCGGAAAGTTCCCTGTTCTTAGAAGAATAGTACCACATGGGCAGCGCAGGGCTTTCAGAAACATATATAATCTTTGTGTGCTTCATATAAGAGTAATGCAGAGACACTCCGCGTTTTACCTAGTGCATACAGTCAGGTACTCCCCACCCTTACCCCCTCCATAAGCATAATTAATGAGTTAACTAAATAATTAACTGATATTAATTGTGTGGTTCCAGAAAATATCCATACCCCCCCCCCCCCCCCGCCCCACGGAAGGGATTTGCCCTATGACCCTCCCACCCCTCCGGAAATTCCAATTTAGCTTCATACAATGCTTTAAATTCTTGGGTCTTTGAGATCCCCCCTCCTCCCTGGAATTTCAAATCCCTTCTGTGGGGGGAGTATGGATATTTTCTGGAACCACACATTACATAATTAGCTATCAAAGTTTAACACCGTGGGGCCTTAGGACGTAAGCGGACGACAGCCCACATAACCATCACAATAGTGCATTCTGCACTAAAAATGCTCGTACCAGACGTCATTCAAAGTGCAAATATTTATCAAAGGTCTATTTTGCATGAGTTGAATTAAATTGTAAACATCTAAATGCAAGGTAAACATTTCTGTTTTCTTTGCTTAATGATTGACGTGTACTTCAATAACTCTGTTGATGCAATCTAACGAGTTTCAATAATTTATTACTATTGAAAGGTTAAGCTCCTATATTGCGGGAGGGCGTGCTTCGCACTTGCTTTGCTCGCCGACTTTCCCGCGTTTTCTTGCGTTCAAAAATAGAAAGACTGTGAACAGTCTAGCGCCCGGCGAGAAGTGATGGGTGTTGCGTAAATTGGCAACCCTCCCGCTGATAGATCCTTTTTCAAATTACTGTATCCAGGGACTGGAGAGCGTGACGTAACAACACGGCGGCTGTCAAGTCTTCCTTTAGCCATTTTTTAACTTTTCCCGGTTTGCGTTACCTTCCAGTTCGTAAGACAACAATAAAGAAAGCATTGAAGATGCGTTTCATTGTGGAAAATAACGGTGGATTGTGTGCGTGGGCCAGGATTTACTTTCGATGTATTTGTCAGTTTTGGTGGTCTTCTGAATCGATTGGTCAACTTTAACCTACTATATCTGTAGTAAAAAATTGTTATGCGGCTTGAAAAAATTCAGAGACGTTCTACAGTTATTCTTATTGCTTTGCATTGTGTGAAATCTGAGCGATGGGCCGCAATTTAGGTGGACGGGCCGCGAATTTTTAGGAATGACATCGTCTACGCAAATTTGACTGCTTGTAACTAATCTATTTGGGCTTCTTCTCCTTCACTAAAAACACGTGTGAAAGAACACGCAAAGGCCATAGCAACATTGGATAAAAACTCTTTGTTGGCCAAACACCAAATGATTTACAATCACCAAATAGATTTGGAGAGCGTTGAAATTGTTGACAGGTCATCGGCATGGCAACAAAGACTAATTCTTGAAGCTTGGTATTCCCTGCGAGACAGAAACGCAGTAAATGAACACATTGCGCTACCAAACATATTTAATAACATTAAGAATTGTTAAAGCCATTAAGAATACCCTAGAGTCTATTGTTACACCTAGCAAGTTCCTTCGAGGTGTGATTTAGTTTCATCACACATCGTGCACATAATCTAACAGGACTTGCTGAAGAAGGCAACAGCAGTGGCCGAAACGTCCGAAACAATATATCTTTTAGCCCCGGGGGTGGGGGGGTACTCCCATAAATTTCGGATAGGGGTGTACCGCGAAGGTTCTTAAACCCTGACCCTATTTAAGGATAAAGAAAATGAAAATTGATACCCTTTTTAAGGCCCAAACCCGAAAAATGACACCCTATTCAAGGAGAGGAGAAGCGTTGGGTGACGATCCAAATAACGGCTAACCGCACACGGCAAAACACAAATCTTTACAAAATCGCTCTGCTACTAGTTTATAGTTTAAACAGACCATTTTTTTACATTTAGTTGGGCATTTGTTTTAGCTGATAGAATTTAGGTACCCTATCTAAGGATAACACCGGGAACACAATGCCAAAAGGAGCAAAAATGATACCCTATTTAAGGACCGAGAACCTCAAAAACCATACCCTATCCCGCGGCACATACCTATATAGCCCATATATGGGAGTGCCCCCCCCCCCCCCCCCTCCCCCTCCCCCCGGGCTTTTAGCCAGTGTCAACATTTTTAAATTATTTTTACTAAAATTTACTACAGTACTTCAGAAAATACAAACAAGTAGTTTTTTTTATTAGTTATAGTGATGGAAAGCATAAAAAGCAATGCATGTGAGTGTTAATTTTGTGGAAAGAATCAGTAGTTTTGCAAGCGGTTTTGCGCTATCTCGCGGCACCATTATTCGCAAATAATTTTATTATCCCCAATTACCGCTTTTCTGTACCAAGATAATACTACTGGTGGTTAAATTAATGTCAGTGACAGTTGTACAGAATGAAAACCTTCCTTTCACCAGAGTGTTTTGAGCAAGTGTTATATTTTGTACAAAGAGTTCGTGTTTTTGCGAGTTGTTTAGGTGACGCGCGGAGGTGAAGAAAGTTTTCACCGTCTTCAAGTTTGGTTTGGGATCAATTTATTAAGGTTGGTAAGCATCTTAAATCATAAATTGGTCTTTCAGCGTGTATAGCTGTAATAAAAGTTTACTTCAGAAACGAATTATTTGTCTGAATTTAGTACGCATATGGCAAACGTTTGTGTCAAGCTAGTACTCCATTGTCGTTTGCAAGCAGCAACGCTCAGAAGATTCAAGTTCACTAGGTTTATTGTTAGGCTTCTCATACTCACAATCTAGTCTTCTTGACTAGATTGTCCTCGGCTTTCTTCTATACTTTCTTGACTCACAAGTTACTTTCATCTGATCTTGACTCTCTCTAATTCTCTTGTTTTACATTGTTGCTTATATAGGTTTTTAGCTGCTTAATAACATGTCCATATTTTAAGTTATCTTTCTTCAGTTTAAGATTAAGATTCATAAACAAAATTAATTAGGAAGTCCACATCCACCTACTGTAGGTTTGCAAATAACGGCTTTTCGGGGAAATAGAGAAATTGTTTTTAAGAGAATAAATGTCAAGATTGAGACACGATGTCCTATGGTTGACAGATCAAAGTATATTAGTTCTGTCATCAGTAAATTCAACTCACGTTTACAATCACGAAAATTCCTAAACCTTGTTCCTAACACATAAAAATCACAAGGCAAGAACTTAAATGAAGGTAACACTTTGGTGCGCATAAATGGGCGCTGGCTGTGCCTCAGTTCAGTGGCTACAAAAAACGTGACGTTAGGTTCACATCCTAAATCAATTAACATTATCTTGTGTTTATAATTATTTTCAATATATTATGGATTTCTAGAAACTTCGGCACTAATTGCCTTAACCTTAAAAGTCACTAAATCAAGATTTAATTTAACTTTTAATTTTTGCAGTTGATCCTGCAAAACATCTGTGACATTGTACTTGAGAAGTTTGATCTACGAAATGAAATGTGTCGCTTCCTTCCACAAGTGTTATATTTCTCACATTCAGTTCGCCACACTAGAGAGATCAGTTTCTGTGGCTTCTTCAAAGCTATTTACACATTTTTTAAATTTATATTAGTTATAATATAAGTTTGACGCAAAGACTAACTTAACTTTTGAATGTCAAATGATCAAGCAGTCTGTGCGAGCCCTTCAGGCAGAGGTTCTGGCACCGAATCAAATGTACATATATAAGATCGCGTTAAAGTTTCGAAGAGATACAACGTAAATTATTGGAGCCTCCGTGTGATTATCGAGCAGATCTAGAGCAAATCTATGCTTCTGTACTACCCCTTAAATATGTGAACAGAACACAATAGCGCGGCTTTCGAGCAAAAGGATACGTAGAAGGAGAAACACGGGAAGACGTGTAGAATCCAAATTAAATGTAAAAAACTCCACACAAACCAAATCCTATACTCCAATATTGCAAAATAATCTTAAAAACTAAAGCGATTGAAAGGTTGGTACTAAATTCAGAAGGGCAAAATTTATTGGCCAATAAGTTTGCTCTTCTGCTGTAGCCTTGCAATAAACTTTTTTTTTCTTACTTTTGGAACACTTTTCAGCTTTCAGCCAAAAATCAGAATACGCGCTTTCCTTAAATCTGTGTTCGAGTATTCAACTGGTGCTCGACAATTGAAATATAAAACCCGTTGACGTAACGTCAGCTATTAACTGAGGAATTCGGGGATTCCCCTAACACCACTTATCAGTTTGTCTTAAAGTTTTGCATATATTTTAGCAATTTATGATAACCATGGCGCACTGTATTGTTCGACAAAAACTGCTTCACTTTCTACCGATGGGAATGTCGCAAAATAACTGCTGATGTTGCAAAACTATTCTTATGACGTAAGCAATTGTCGAGTGATTACGGTAAGTCGCGTTTCTTTGTTCAGTTTCAACATCATATTTACAATTTCGCTGAGGCGGCTTGAACGGCGACCATCACGAGGTAGTAACAAAGGCAAGCCCGTGCACGTTATCGCGTCACTTCTAAAAAGTCTGTGTTGCGCGCGTCTATGTAAAGTTCTACAGACACGTGCCTTTTTCAACGCGATTGGCACGCGTTAGCGACGACGGCGCTACCATTCCAACCGGCCATTTTGAACAGATGATCCAAACAGTGTTTTATTCACGACCATTATTAATAGTTAGTTTCACCAAAATGAACGCCATCTGCAAAAGCTTTGACAAAACAGCCAGAGTTACGTACATTGGCCGGTGCCTATGCTAAGGAAAGTAAACGGTAAAGGTAAAAAAGGTTTTGTTACGTTCGAACAAGAGAGTGAAAACAAATTGGCCGAGGGCAATACAAGATAAAACTTGTCTAGTGGCTCTTCCGCTGTATGTAAAAGCGCTTTAAAAGTTAAGGCACAAAAAAATAAAAAACACATGTATCCTATTTTTATTCGAAACACTAAATACGATTCATATTCAATCGAAAGCCACCTCAACTATTACTTTAAGCTTGGATATTTCTACGTTCGCTTTCTATCTGTGATATTGGCCAATTTTTTTGTTGGAGATTTGTCTGGGTTTCTTAGAAACTAAGCTATTTACGTCACTGACCACTAAGCATCCGGTTCAGCTGTATAAGACAAGAGCGACATTAGAGACGACTGATTGGCGTCGATTAAATGCAGGGAGCTTAGAACTTTGACAAGAAATAGGGATTTATGAATATAGTCGCGCGCGCCCAACAAAAGCTTTTCATTTTTTATTTTAGTTCTGACGAACTGAACGTATCGTAGGGATGCATAAGGCAACGGGAAATTTTAAACAGCTTGGAGCGGACAGGCTCAAGTTGTTTTTCCGCTTTCTAAGGAAAGCAAGCTATATTTTCGAATCTAAAACGGCATGAAGACACAATAGCCCTAAACATAACAGCCAGCGTTGTTATTTAAGCAATCACGCACTGACAACTGAGAGAACAAAAAATGCAAACATGTGCCAAGTTATTCCAAACTTTTGAGGTGTAATTCTACAAACACGAACAAGACAGATGATGTTTCTTTGAACACTTTTCTGTGTTTTATTACCGAAACGCTACTATCATCCAAACAGATAGTATCGCATCTAACCCCTCAGGCAACGCTATCTATCTTATGCTTCTTTTTCTCTTTATGTCACCTGGCTTATCAAATCCTGCATATGTGTTTTGGCTTTTGGTGGAATTGCGGTTACTATCTACCTGCATGGCTTGCAGAGTAAACATGTTCTATAAAAAGGTTACCACTGGAGAAACGGGTGGTCACAAAGGAAAAACGGAGATAAATGTTTCTAAAAGAGAATGTACTTGAAAACCGAAAAGTTTCCCTCCAAAAAAAAAAGGATTTATTGATGTAAAATGTAAACGCAGTATGTTCCGCGTTTAAAAGGATACACATTAGTTTCTGTACATGTTCGAATTCAGAGTTCAGAAAGAGAAGACAGTTGTAAACATGGTTCGTAATCTGTTTTTTTCTCATGTTTGAAAGCACAGAGCAACAAGCAACGAGAGATACTGTCAGTAATTTTGTAGCCCGAAGGCTTCGGCTGATAACACTTACCTCGGTCTTGATTATTGCGGATACCACAAAATCCATGTCTAATATTTATTTTATTAAATATTGTTTTAAAGAAAGTAACGACAAACGCTTTGTTGAAGAAGCGAATGGACAAGTCTTTTCTTACTTCGCTGCAGATAGCATTCCACTAACCACTCGTGAACTTGACATTGCTCATGGAAATCATGCATTGCGTGCGCAACCTACAGACTATTCACTAACTGCCAGCAGATTAGTGAATATTCCGTAGGCTGCGCTGATTCACGGAATAAGACGGATATTGTCTATAATGTAATGTATAATAATTCAACTAAAAAAATAAAGGGCCTTTGACGCACTTCTGCGCATGTGCGGCAATTTGATCTCTGATCCGACGGAACACTTTTCAACTGAGTTGATTCCTGTGAAAAAAAATCCTTTTACATCGACCTTATGAGGCTAGCTTGTGAAAGTTATAATAGCGGTATTGAAGAACTCTTTGGGCATCTGTGGAGGGATTAAATGGCATATTTTGTGTTTTTATGTGAACATCGTCAAGAAATGTTATTTTATGTCCTCGAGAGGAGGTACATGATTGGCTCGGGACGAAAGCAGCTGTCGCCTCGTTGCCGCATTGTTTCTAAAGAAAAGAAAATAAACTAAGAAAAGTTGGACAGACGACACGGAAAGTTTATATAGCTGCAGATGTTCATACTAGTCCTAAGTATTACGATTTCTATTGGTCAAAATTTCAGTGTCAGACAAGACCGCACATGCGTATTATCGTGACAATGATGAGAGTATACAACAACACGACTTGGCACTGACTTAGAAGGTTTCCCATCCGATTTCATCAAATGTTGATAACATTTGTCTTTATTAGGTCTATGTTACGGGATTTTTAGCTGAGATATTCAACAACTTTTCACCGATGTGGAGATGGTTATTGCTGGATACTTAACCCAACGCTTCGCGGCTCGGTAACTATCCACCACTAGCCAGCGACGCTGAGTTGAAAGTCGTGCTATTATATACTGTAAGATAATATAACCCCAAAAGGATTATTTTTAACTCATTAATTCGTGTCAACGATTACAGTTTTCGCGCGCAAGTTGCTCGGAGGTGAATAGCAAAGGATATCCTCACTTCGAGTAGCCAATAAGCGCGCCAACAACGCTATCCACTGTTTTAGAATATACTAAAACCGCATATTGATTACAGAACACCCAGGCGTACGTCTAGGTCGTTTTTTTCTTGCAAATATGCTGACTCTGAGGTAGACGCGACTGTTCATCCTCCTTGGAAGTGTCCACCTTTAAGCTATAAATTTGAGACTCGGCGAATTCTGATTAATTTGACTGTAATGTATTTTCATCTATCCGTCTGCATATGTAACGTTTTTTATTTTACCTAAATAAAACTTAAACTACTTTCTGTCACATTTGTAATAAAATATCGATCAGCACAAAGACACTGGTTGAAATTGCCGAGTACGGTTGGAATTGTATGGAGTTGCCTCCGTAATCGACCGCAAAAGTCAATACGCACACTCAATATGCATTATTTTTTGAAAACCAACACACGACTAGTGGCTATCGAAAATAAGGCCTTTACTATATTAGTTGTTAGTATATACCACGCAAATGAATAGTGCTTTCCGTGCGCGCTGATTGGTTAACTCGGAGGTGATTAGCAAAGTACTATACACCTCCGAGCAGCCGAAGAGAAACAAAATGGCTTCGCGCGTCGCTTTGTGTACCGAAAGTAATGTTTTGGTCTGCTAGTTATTCAACTTGTGTGGTATATACTAAAACAATAGGCCATTTTACAGTTGTCTGCTCAGTGACCTGGCCTTTGAATGGTAGCGAGGCTGGAGTTGACCTTGGTTTGATACAGACCTTACTGCTTTTGTTTTGTAAATCAAGTTGTTCTGATGCTAACTAGTTTGCATTTACATGATAAAGCAGAGAGGTTTGTATCAATGCAAGGTCACCTCCAGCCTCGCTACCATTCAAAGGCCAGGCCACTGAGCAGACAACTGTAAAATGGCTTATTATTCACCTCAGTGTCGGTGAAAGTGGTGGATATTTACCTCGCCGCTTCGCGGCTCGGTAAATATCCACCACTATTCACCTCCACTTAGGTGAATAATTGTTAACTATTATATATATTGTATCACAAAAAGTTTGTTGGACTGTACGTGTTTTCTAAAATAAAATTGTCCTGTTTATTTTCTTCTTGTTATTTTTGATAAGCTGTTATTCCGCATGTTTTGCTTTCTTTGTAACAACAATCGCCTTTCCTTTTTTCAGACAGTTCAGTATTTCGGTATTTTTAGTAACTTTGTTTTTCGCTGTTTTTAAGAATGACTTCAACTTCAATATATTGGATCTAATATTGCTTAGTATTTAAATTTGTTACAGACGTTATCCACAGTAGTCGCCGGAAAAGCGGATATATTGCTTAAATAACAATAGAAAAGAAACCGAAAATACGATTACAATATTAGTTACTTTTATTAGTACACGTGTGTGGTGGACAAAAAAACCCAACTACGTTGTTTTCTAATCAGTGATGAAATATCTCCGGACATTGGCAATTTCCTATATTACGATGACGACAAAACAAGACACCGTGTCCCAAATCATTCTGACGATTGAGACACATGGAAACGAGTCGGTAATGTCATAAAAGCTTGCTCCACGCCCAGATTGGCCACCTTTAGGTTTTATTTTTCAAAAATTCCTACGAACACCCCACCCCTTTTCAAATGGGAGTCGAAAACAAAAAACAAAAAACGAAAACAAGAAGACAACAAAATGCAATCTCATCCATTGGACTTCTTCATCACAGAAGCCGAAATACGTATAGCAGTAAAAAAATTAAAGAATAACAAATCACCCTATTCAGACAAAATACGAAACGAAATGATTAAAACTAGTTTAAGTGAAATGATACTCGTTTATCAGAAACTTTTCAACAATATTCTTGATTCGGGATCAATGCCTCAAATGTGGTGTGGTGGGCTCATTACACCAATATTCAAGTCTGGTGGAAGAAATGACCCCTCAAATTACCGAGGAATTTGCGTTCCTAGCTGTCTAGGAAAGTTCAACTCGTTGAACATCCTTCATAAATCTCAAATTGTTGTTATCAAATTCTTGATCACTGATTATTTGATTAGTTTTGTTTAATGACTTTTTATTGTAATTATTGTTATTGTTATGCTTTTGCAATACTGTAATGTTTTATGGTCATGCAAATAAAGCGCAAGTGTTGTTGTTATTGTTGTTGAGTCGAGTCGAGTCGAGTCGAATCGAGTCCCTCTACCCTCCCCCCCCCCCCCCCCCCCCGCCAAATCAATGGCAAATCGTTTTCTTTGTTTTTCGGCGGGTAGGATGATGGGAGAACAAACATTTATTGGGATTACCTATTAAAAGATTTTTAATTTCCTTGTCTCCAGGCTCTTTAGGTTATTGGTTTTAATGACTTTCTCATGATCGTCTCATTGTGAAATGCTGTCTTGGTTTTACATCTGAAACTGATCATCGCTTACGTACTGCGTTCTTGCTGTTTAAAAGGTTAGTAATTCATCATTCATTTGGTTTACCTCTTTCATATTCAGGTCATTATGTTGGAATTTTTGAAATAATTGTGGCATGACACTTCGAGTAAAAGCACACACGCAAATAACTCAGGCCCTTTGCTCCTAGGCAACTTTATCGCGTTATTGAGTTTAAATTTTTGCACATGATCGTTTAAGAGGCATATTTTCAATACTTGGTTAGAAATCATAAATTTTTCCGAACAACATCAACAAGAACAACCCAAGTTAAGCATGACCTTAGCAGTTTCCCTGCGTGGTCTTAGCGGTTTCCCTGCGGAAGTCGTCCACTTTTGTGTATAAAATTGTCTAATATATTGACGTAAAGGCGCATTTAGTCAAATTACCTTTTGCGCCATGTTGCTGTAGACAATTAAAAATCCAAAATACTATATTTTTCCTAACTTTCAACTGAAACGGAATTAGCGTGGTTCGATTTTTCGCTTTCGAACTGGTGGTTTATTATGTAAATAAATTCCATTTTCAAGTATCAATAAAGTGCGCGCAGGGGAGTTATTCGGCCATTTACTACCACTAAGTAGTTTTTAATAAATAAACTATCCTGGCAATAACATGAAGCATTTGCCTGGAAATTTTAGCAATTACAGAGTTTAAACCGCAACGGAGGCCAAGTCAGGCTACTAATAAAAGAACATCTTTTGCAGAATCGTTACTTGGGTTTGGCTTAAAAAACTGCTTATTCATTTTAACATTGAACAGCATTAATACATGAAGTGCATACACTGCATACAGTCGCCGTACAATTTTTAGATTGGAAAACGATTATTTTGGTCATAAAATCATAATTTCAGGGTTGAAAACTAAAATTTCGGAGCACTCGCCATCTGGGCGAGTGACCTTCGTGCTGCACTCGCCCAAATAGGTTTTCACTCGGCCAGTCTCCTTTACACAAAAACAGTGAAACATTTAGTCCCCCCTTCCTCCACGAACATAAAATATTAATTCAACTTTAATTTTTAATTCCGTTTGACAATTTTCCTAAGTTAAAACTGGTTTAAGGAAGTTTACGAAGGTTTCGAATAGTTTAAACTATTCAACTTTCTGTGTCGCGTTTCAAATTCATTTTCAGGGTATTTAGCACATTGTCTTCGGGGATCTCAGGATTTGACTCAAAGTCCGTAATCACCCCGCCCCCACCACCATCTATGTCTAGTTCTTTCTTCATTTCGCAACCACGGGCGGTCAACTTGCCACTTCGATAAAAATTTCAAATAGCAGCTGCTACACTAGGGGACCAGTAGAATTACAAGCTTACGAGAGCTGCTACACAACTGAAAATTTCTCTGTCCTTGTCTTTTCCGTATTTGCGATAATCACTTACCGTTGTAAACGTGCTGTTTATCAGGAGCGATATTCTTCTGATCGCTAGTGGTCACTTTAGACACCCCAGGTAGACTAAGGAAGACATCTTATCTCCACAGTTCAAATATACAGTGTCTCCATCCTTTAACGATTACCAAGCGAAGCTATTTTTGTAAGTTTGCGAACCAGGAATTTGCGACTCAGCGCCAGGTTTGTGGGAGATTTCAAAATGGTAGACATCGTAAACTACTGGCTTGTGGACAATGTAGATTACTTTAAAGTGGAAAGTGAAACGTTACGCTTATTTTGAATAATATATGCTGGTGATGAAAATCGTACTCGTCAAACTGGGCGAGTGAGCCGTGATTTGTACTCGCCCGAGAGTTTTGAAACTCGCCTGGGCGAGTGGGCGAGCGCTAATGTCCAACCCTGTTAAATACTTTCCACTCGGTGTCAGTTTATAAATTAAAAGCAGCTCTTAAATATGCCATTTGGTAATCAAAATTAGATGTAATTCATGATGTGCTTTCCAGTGGTCCAGCATTTTTGTTCTCGTGACAATGAAAACACACTGAACCGCTAACCGAAATTTCCTGTCCCTACGAATCAACCGATGAACGGGCTTTTCTTTACAGACAACCGGCTACGTGACCCATTATTGACCCAAAATAAGTGAAAGCCGTCAATCACTTGCGATATTGTTGATTCTAGGTGTGTGCCGACGTATGTCGCATAAGTTGCATAGAGTCCCCTGCTGGTCAGTGGTTAAAGTCACGTATGTCGTGTGTCGAAGGAAGCGCGTGACGTTAACTGCATTCCTCCTGGCAAAAGAGGCAATCAATTTTTTACGCCTACATATCAGTGGGGAATTCGTTCTGCTGTAGACGCGTTTTTGTGTATCTTGAAAAAAGGCCGAGATGGCTAAATTGTTCTTAAAATGCTATTACCTTTGAAAACAATGATATTGAAGAACGTGACTTTCGAAATGCATACAGCCATATTTGGTTGATATTTGAAACTGTGTCGTTTATAATATGCTCTCACAACAACAACAACAAATAAAAATATAAATTACGTTCTAAGCAAGTTCTATCAAAAAGTTGGCAGATAAGATAAGATACTAGTTCGGTTTGATTAGATCTGATTAACCCACTCCGCCTTTAGAGCTACAATGTAGACACTCGCAATGTTTTACTATGATAAGACCCTTTTGATATTCTCATAAAATTCTTTATATTTCGAACATATAAACAGTCACACCGCTTGTATGGGCTCCCTGTGCGTTAGCAGTGAGAAGCTGATGCTTTATTAGCTGAAATGTAATATTAGTTACTACTGGAGATCAGTTTTTCTAGTCTAGGTTCCAGACCCCCTTTTATAACAGTATAATAATAGCATTTGATGTCCTTTTGCGTATAAGCAGAATGATGGAACATTCCAGAACAAGAATGTGTGCATGACACTTGAAACGAACATGTTCGTAATACGCCACTTCCAGCTTCCAACTACAGCAAAGAAAGGGGTCGATATGGGCGATAGTGGCCTGTTCCAGGCTCTCGTTAACAAGCCGAAAAAACCTTCTATTTGGAGCGCCCGCACCATCCATACGTAAGCGGAAGCGCGTCGATCGATCGATGATTCAACAATCGCAGTTCGAAGAAAAAATCGTTTTTTAAAAATATATACCGGTATTTTTTTATATTTATATTTTAGTTTTAGATTTTTTTCCTTTCTTCTTTTAAAAACAAATTCTTACCGCAGGGGGACCTAGACCAGGCCCAATTTAACTAGGAGTATCCTATTCTGGGTTCGATGTACACGAAATGCAGCCTGGAACAGCGAGATCGTCAACTGGTGCATGTGCAAGTGATCGTTCGCTCGTATATTTTCCTTCACCTGTGGTAAATATCAAACAAAATGTTTTTTGCCTATCGAACGTGAGTGAAGCGCTGCTGTGTCAAAAAGTAAAATGGCAAAGACCCTGGTTGGTTATTTATGAATTGGTCAGCATAATTACAAGCAAAAGTTTACGACCCAAGGAACAACTAACCGACCAAGTGAATTGCGGTCAGAATTGTGGAAAGTAAGGATTTTCGAAAAACAACAAAAAAAAAACGTTGGATAATAAGTATCTTATGCATTTTAGTGTATATTATTATTCCTGACCACTATTGTGCCATTTTACCATACAAGGTCTCGAGAACGCGCAAAATATGACACGTTATTATACCCTTACCAAACACAACACTATTTTTAATCTGTTTTTAAACTGTTTTCGAAAACTATTTTTGGACTACTTTTGTGAAACAGATTAAAAATAGGTGTTTAAATTATAATTTTAATATATTTTTGACTGTTTTAAATGGTGTTTAAGCTATAAGCTGTTTAAAGCAGCATTAAAATATATTTTGAAACTTCTTTAAAATTCCACAGGAGCAGGTTGGAATTTAAAATATATTTATTACAAACAGTGTTACAAACAGGGTTAAAAATATAATTTAAATTCTCACACAATTTGTGAACTAAAAATAGGTGTTTAAATTATATTTATAATATATTTTTTGACTGTTTTAAATGGTGTTTTAAGCTGTTTAAAATAAAAAGTTTTTTTGCATACACTATCTACATGCCACGAAAAAGGGGTGGTGCCTTTGGGACCGCCTATCAAGTACAAAATTCTGGCTGTCAAAATTTTTAACTGCATCCCTGGTTAACATATGAAAATCATTTATGCTACATATTTATCAGAACAAAATAGCATAAAAATAGTTGTGATAACATGCATATCTCTTTATGTTTATCATGGCTCATCAGGGCAGCAAATGATTATTTTGATCTTCAGAGGATCAACATTTGTCCAACTGGGGAGCCATATATTGGTTGGACAAAAAAAAAAATAGTTGGCCATCACATTATTTTGAGCTTCAGTCACTCTATGTTCCACGCATTACAAGAGACAGACCCATATACTGATACGTGTATTGTGATAAAAGAGGGGGGCGAATAGGGGTACGCAAATCTGCCGATCCGTGCCATTTTTTGGCCAAATCCGTCAATCCGCCACTATTTTCACTCAAATCCGAACCCGCATTACTTGAAAAGTTCGTGTGGTATAGTTTTACTACAAGATCCTGCAACGAACGGTAAATGATGTTTTCATACCAATACCGACGAAGACCGACTAAAGTGATCCAAACTTCATTTTGGTAACTACGATCCGAACTTCCTGGGATAAAGAGTCCAGAATCCGCGCCAAAATTCTCAGCTAATCCGCAATCCACTGTACTTTCGAAATCCGCGAATCCGCTTACTCTGTCGCAAAAATCTGCAATCCATGCTCATTTTAAGGTCAAATCCGTCGATCCGCGAACCTATTCACCCCCCTCATAAAATAAGTAAAATTTATCAAGACTCATTCAAAAACTCAAGGGCCCTTAGTCAAGATTATATGAGCCATGGTCCACTAGTAAATATATTTACAGTACAATACATTTTGCTTTACGGAAAACAATAATTTTGTGTCATGGACTTAATGCGTGTCTCAAACCTGCTTCTAAATCTGGCCCACAGACAATCAAAATCTGAATGCATTTGAATTTTTTATATTTGATCAATAAAATTGACATCATCTTATATATAATGTTACTGCCAACTTATCAGTATGTGTATATGCAAGCTTTTCCTTTTTGCCGGCTTGTTCTGTTGGTACTGTACATTGTATTTAACTGTAAAGAACTGTAAAGATAAAAAAAAAAACTTTAAGTCCTGTGAGTTTTTTTAATATTACGTGGGATTGACTGCATGGCGCATGATGAATGTTATTCCCTCTTATGAGACCAAAAATACAGTATTGAAGAGCATTGCCCTCGTTAAACTTTGCATGCATTTTTTTCAAAACAATGCGGCGCTTACTGAAAAACAGTAGCATTCTCATTCTCGTATTCTCGCACGGTCTTAATGTGTTATTTCAGTAGATAGCGATTTTAGGGAGAAAAGCGACTGTTTTGCATTACAATAATTTGCAGTTTGAAGTGGCTTTATTTCTGTATTGCTCTCCCGTTTAGCCTGTCTCTCCAGAACTTTTGCGCCGGATGCGCAGTTGCGTTTTGAAGGCGAGAACTTTGCCGGTACAACAACCTCAACTTTTCTCTTCCTCTTTCCAGTGACTTGTGCGAAAAGTTTGTTTTCAATGTTTGCTTTAAGAAAGTTCGTCAATAGGCGCGACAGTTCTAATCGAGCATGTTATGATTTGTCAAAGAGCACCGCAGGGCTCAATCGCCAACTGTGTTACAGGAATAATCATAACAAGAGCTTAGTGGGTTTTTTCCCAAACTGAATCGTTTGAATAAATTATTGTTCCTCGCGCCGAATTTGGAACAATGTATTCACATCTTTACCCCTGACACGTCAAATGTTTAATTCTTTTGGTGTTGAACACTCTTAAAACTTGTCGTGGAAAAACTTGGAAGGCTAAAAAGGTGAGTTTGTGCAATTAACTGTTTACAACCCTGTTAACAGTCGTTATTACAAGTAACCACGAGGCCACGACAAGCCCGAACGTGTTCTGATGTTCACGGAATAAGGAAATAATAAATTATTGTTCAGTCACATGATTGTAGTGGGGGACCCGAAACGTTATTCCTGCTAGTCGGCTGCTACGTAGGTTGTTCATTCTAAGTTTTTCGTTTTTGTGCAGGAAAGAGTGTAGGTCAGAAGTCGTTTTCATTTATAGACAATATAAATAATCTTCCAGATCTATCTACCAAATAAAATGTTTGCATGTTGGAGATGTCTCACGAATATTAAACAGAATCATGGATACATTGAAGACTGATGTAGACTGCCAGGAGTCTATCTTTCGCTGACAAACGCGAAAATAGCTTCGCCGCTCGCTTCGACGCGGCGTCTCGCTTGAATCATCCATAATAGCTCTATGCCGGAATAGATCTGAATATGTTACCACAGGCATCCCAAACTCACAACTCGAGAAATCGATCGAATTAATGATTTATGTAAGCGTATCGAGTGGGACGTGACTACTTGAAGTGCGTGGTGTTGTGTTACAATTTAGACCGTTGGAGATTTGAGCGCTCTATAAGACTTTGTATGGAGTTTAAAATAACGTGGAATAAAAGCGCTCGGCGAAATAAAATTTTACCTTTTTAACAATAAAATAAGGAAAATGTACTCACCTTTCTTGGTTTCTGTTGTCCTTTTGGGCTGTTCGACAAAAACCTCAAAAACCCCCAAAAACGATGAAACAGCCCAAAAGGACAACAGAAACCAAGAAAGGTGAGTACATTTTCCTTATTTTATTGATAAAAAGGTAAAATTTTATTTCGCCGAGCGCTTTTATTCCACGTTATTTTAAACTCCATACAAAGTCTTATAGAGCGCTCAAATCTCCAACGGTCTAAATTGTAACACAACACCGCGCGCTTCAAGTAGTCACGTCTACGGAGCACTCGATACGCTTACATAAATCATTAATTCGATCGATTTCTCGAGTCGTGAGTATGTTACCTCCCGATTCGATCCAGGCATTGAATTACTCCCACAACGCATAATCATGTGATCTGTCACTTCAACACACAGATCAAAGTGGGCCAAAGCGGAATGTAGCCGGAATTCAACATCCGAAAACCTGTTTATAACAAGGTAAGTCAAGAATTGTCACCAACAGTCGTACACAGATATTCCAGCAAATTGCCGAAGAGACATCAGCTAATGTATAAACAAAGCTGCTTTTCATGACATTCCACGCCGCCGAGCATTGCATGCCGTTGCCCAATATTTGTGCGTCATCAGTTTGTTTGTGAGACAGGGGTGCACTTCTTATATGAGCAACTTGATGTGAACTTTGTGGAGCTTAAGTTGTTGATAAGTTGGATTATGGAAATGGCTACTATGGGGTTACTCTCAATATCCAGAAATCAAAACTCAAATTCCTGCAATTTAAAAACTATTGATTATTCAAGCAGTGCGTCGAGTCTAGTCTTGCCACTGTCTTGCTTCGCTCTATTTGTGTCACTAAGCTAGATTAGTAGCTTGTTAACCTTAGCCTGCTTAGCCTGCGAACGCAGACGTATTTCAGCCGGAAATACATCTGCTAGCTAAACCTCCTCCACAACATAGTCACTATCGTTTGCAGAACAGGCGGTTTACCCGAGAAAAGTGTGGAGCGCGAGACATGACAAAAATTCTGGTTTCATGCTCCGCGCTCGCCGTTGCGCATCACGCTCTTGTTCGCGTTCCGCTCCAATAAACCGCCTGTTATGCAGGCTAGCACAACGTACACAATGACAACATACAGAGCAATAAACAGAATTAATGTCTTCATTTGAGAGACATTTGGACATACCTGGTATGAAAGCTCTGACCTTTATACTGCCAGATATCAGATCGATATAAAATATTGTATTTCATGTTTGAACCGTATGAAATAGCATCACGCTCGATCTAGAATTGGGGTCAGTGATAAAGGACCAGGTTGATCAGTTAGTTGTATAATGCAGAGAAAACACTCCGCGATTTTCAAAAACCCTCTCAATAATGGCAATAGACCTTTTTCAGCCATTTGTTATTGTATGGTGCCCGGCAAGCCTCGTCAGCACGTACAAAATACTCAAGAACTCCAAAATGAATAATAAACAGCGTGAAAATGTCAGACACCGCTGTAATGTGTATTGGATGTCATCTGACAGACATACTTTGATTTCACACAGCTGATTGGTTATTTTAAAACAAACACTTATAAATCAAACATTTGAATTTATGGCGCTTCAGTGTCGTTAGATAGGCCTTCAGGCTGCATTAAGCCACAAACAGGCTCGAAGGTAAGTGCAGATTTGATTTTAATTCTGCCCATGATGGCCAAATTTGTTGTAAGGTGATAAACTATAAAAGGGGAATTTATAAGATAAGTATAGGGAAGTGTTCAGTCTCTAAACGAACCTAGTCCCGGGCGGCCAAACTGTGAGTGTGAAAACCAGTGAGCTTGTTTGCACTTACTGCGACTTGCTGGCTTCCACATATGAATCCGCAGTTTGTAATGAGTAAATCGTCATTTGCCTGTTAAATTGGGAACAAAAAGTGGTTGATTCATATGTTTTATATCACTGCGCACTCGTCGGTTCACTGTCGGTTAGCCTGCGTGTTTAGTCGTCTCTTATTACTTTCCTGCAGGAAGGAAATAGGAGACAACCACACGCAGGTTATCGTCGTTTTAAAATCGTCGCTACTTAAAATCGTCGCTCCTTTAAACTTGTCGAAAATAAACCCAGGAAAAAGCATCACTAAATCTCAGATCCATTTAGTTGTCTTAGTCGTCTCGTTTGTTATGTACTGTTGATCAGAAACCGAGTTATGCTCCGAGTTATGCTGCTATTTTTCATGTAAACAGTGAGCAAACTGTTGCCTCCCACGCACACGTTTGTTTGACATGTCACGCAAGGGTGGAAACAGCCAAACTAATTTTTTTATGCGTTTGCGTCATTGCTTAATGTCACCAGGCAAGTGTCTGTTGCGCTCGATCGACTGATCAATAATTAACAAATAAAGAAGCCTAAGCCATGTTTTATACTGTCATAAAACACGACGGGCATTTGAGAACATGAGGGAAATGTAGAAAACATGAGCCGCAGGCGAATGTTTTCTACATTTCTCGAGTGTTCTCAAATGCTCGGAGTGTTTTATGACAGTATAAAACAAACCTTAGGCTTCTTTCTTTGCTTTATGATATAGATTTTAGACGCCGCGAGTGAAAAGTTTAATTTAAATAAGTTACTTGTAAATGTACAACAAGAGCGACTGAACGAAGATGAAAAGCAGCAAATAGTTCACGGGAAGACCAGAAAACGGACACAATTTCATTACCTTTCAATCTTGATCTTGCCTTTTGAACTTCAATAAACTTCATCGACTCTGAGTGCAATTTTGTCCCAGCATAATGTAGTAGTCTTGATGACAGCCGTGGAGCCGTAAAAAAGTACAATATGTAAACACTTGCTTCGCTCGTCTTGCACAAGGCGTATAATTTCCTGAAAAGCTATTGCTTCGGATCTTCCCGTAAACCTTAATTTTTGTCACAATTTTCCAGCATGAATAGACGATTTAAGAGGAGAATGTCCAGTGGATTTATACTTCAGTGAAAAGCAATTTAATAAAGCAAATATTCCACTCGCCTTTGTTGGATACGAGTGGTTATAGCCAACGAGGCGCGAAGCACTCGAGCAAAGCTGACGAAAAACAATAAAACATGATTTTTCTATGTTTTACTCTACTCTGATAAAACATAGGTTTTTAGCCAATCAGACCGCGCGTAGACTCCTATCTATATTATAAAACTGAATATGTAGGTAACCACATGATTTTTCTCGTGCAATTTGGGATAAATCAGTACTAGTAAATTTTTCAAAGGCTAACCAAATTGCACGAGCCGGTAGGGCGAGTGTCATGCATTATCAGGTGCTTTTATCCTCATTCAGAGGAAATGTGCGACTTCAATTCAGGCTTGTAATCTTCCTTCTTTACGAGCTGTCGCGAAAGAAAATCCTCGATTGGTAGCCTTCAGTAGTTTCGTAGAGCCTCTTTTGTGCTGCACAAACGTCCAGTTGCTAGTATATTAGTTTATACACTGATAATTTTCGTTAAATCGGCGTTCCTGTCAATCAACTTAATTTCAACTTTCTGCACTCAATTGGGATTAATAGACGTGCTCTCAGCCAATGAGCTTGCTGAAATTTTTGCATGTGTATTATTAGACTAGGAACTAACTACAAGAATAAATGTTACGTGAACAGAAATGAAGTTTAACTCAACAAGAAATCGCCGCGTAGAACACAAAGCAAACTACTCCCGGCAGTTGGAAAACTGGCATATCCAGCTGTAAACACCAGAGAGTCAACATGATGATATCTTATTTGTCTTTTGTCGATTGAATGGCCTTCCACAGTCACATTTTGTTTTATACGTACAAATTAATAAAAATGGAAATGCAAGCACTCAAACTCACGACATGAAACGTGCGCGCGAACGTGACTCTTGTCTTCGAGTGGTTTTGAGTTCCAATCGTGCGATTTACAAGGATTTGTTAAAAAAAAAACTAAATAACAAAAGGTTAAAATTCTGTGAATGAAATCGGATGTTGCCGACGGGGCTTTTGAAGTGAATTTTTAGTCGCTGTTTTTAATACCTTGGCGTGATCTCAGTGAACATGCAACCATGGGAAACAAACACATGGTTTCGTGGGAAACCAGTACCCCATGAAACCAGTATCTTCTGCAGTCGATCACTCGACATGCACGTTTGACAAACTCGAAAGAAATATATCGATTTATAGGAAGCGCGGTTTCCGCAGTTTCTACAGTAAATCAAACGTTCGTGCACGTACTAATTTTGAGAGAGCATACGTACATTGCTAAACTAGAAGTTCTCAATGAGAAGTGAAGTGCTGCCGAATCACTCCAAGAATATTTGAATGTACAGAAAAATAACTTCATTTTCTGATGAAAAGAATTAAAACAAAAGCTGCAGATGAAGTATACCGGTAATTCACACCACAATCTGAAAAATCAAAATTCCCATGCATCTCGATGAAAACAACTTCAGTGTATTAAGTTTGGTTCAAATTTCAATCCAATTATTCAAATTCTTCAAGGTTTTGTACAACACCGCTTCCATAATAATAATATAAAATACGAATTACAAATACAAAGTAAAACTAAAAGGTTGGACAAAGTTTATTTAAGAAATACCGACTAGCTCTCTTTCTTAACTTCAATATACTATTATTACTATTATGGATTGTCGCAGAGCCTTCATACAAAAACGTCGCTTTATTTCCTTGTTTTGTAACTTTCACGTAACAACGGACTTTGGAAGACTTGGGTGTATATTAACGAATACCTTTATAAACAAATTCTCTAACCTTTCTGTTCTTGTTCCTCAAGCGTTCCAGAATTTCTATTGGTATTCTGTTGCCGGGTTCGCGATCACGTTAATGACTTGTTAAGGGACGGACCATTATTTTTCTGGAGGGGGGGATGAAAAATATTGAAAAAAATTGTTTGCAGGGCCTAAAAAGACAAAATAAATTGTTTGCAAACATCAATTGTCTTAAAAAAAATAGTTTGCATAGCGGGCATCTGATAGGGTGCGGAAAAAAATAACAAATTATGAAAATTTTTAGGAACATTATGCGGAAGAAAGTGTTGATTATGCGGAAAACACGTTGGATTATGCGGAAATTTTCGGCTCGCTTCGCTCGCCAAAACTCACATCTTTTCACGCAGCCGAAATCAAGCTGCCCTAGAAGCCGAGAGTCTGCTCGCAGGCTAATTTTAAACAAAAAAAATTACATTGGTATTTGGGCTTTTCCAGTTATTTTCATTTGTATTTGGGATGTTATGAAATTATCTTTAAGTTATCAATTATGTGATGTTCAATGAAAATAACACAACCGTTATTTTGTTGGCTGAAGTTGATTTTCTTCTTATGCATAAACAATACAATTCAAGGTGCTACGTGATCTACTACAACATTAATTGCACGTTGAACAAAATAACAGTCCATTATCTACATAGAAAACTCCAGGATGCTGGTTCACTCAATCCTTTGCTGATATTAGACTTTCAACAAAGTCCTTCGTCTTTATTATGGCACGTCGCTCACAGGCCACTTTGCAGCCTCAAGCTCGCTTCACTTAATTCGTCGCTCATCTAGCCCGTGAGGGGCATACGATTAGCGCTAATCGTATGCCCCCCAAAATATAACAACACGCAATAACATATGTATTAAGGCGTTTTTTGTAACGTTCGTTTACAGCATATTTTAGTTATTATTCACTTCCATGGGAAGTTGTAGCTAGGCACGCGAATGTGCTATATTATGCTGTTCTTTGCTAGTTGTATTCATTCCATGAAGAAGTCTCAGTTAGAGACGAAACGCATCGGAAATAAACGACAAGCTTACAACCAGAAGAAGTCTTTCCTTGTGCTGTTCACTAGTCTTCGTTAAAAAATTAAAAAAAAAAAATAAAAAAAAATTACTGCCGCCAATCTTCGTAGTGTACGTCTCAGAAAACGAAAAAGATGAGTTCAGAGGTGTTTATTGGTCGCCACCATAAAATATTGAATTAAATAATGATTGATGGCAGCAAAAGCGAACCTCCTTTTTGTGTCAGATCGTGGTTAATAAAGATCGAAAAAAAAATTGTTTGCAGGAAGGTGTTGTTAGAAAAAAATTGTTTGCAGAGGTGCATAGATAAAAAAAAAGTTTGCAGAGAGAGATTTTTCATCCCCCCCCCCTCCAGAAAAATAATGGTCCGTCCCTAAGGTGCTTCTTTACACGTTTAACTTTGGATAGCGCATTTGATATAGCATGGCTGCATGGTTCTCGATACGTTCACTTAGAAATGCTCGCTCGTAAATTGATCTCTCGTAAAGTCCGCGGAGCGACTCGGATCAATGATTTGAAGAATCCACACACCGAGTGGATATATATCAGATCATATCTAAATCCGGATTTTTAGGATTCATTGCCCGTGCGTTTCTTTGGGAAAGGATTCGAAAAAAGCACATTGGCCCAGCGGTCTTTGCTGTGAAAATACAGGTTCGCTCTTTGTAAGCACTGCCATACGGTAAGTTTTCAGGCGCTTATTTCGATCAAAATACAAAAATAATTCACGATAAAAGGAAAGGTAGCTTGATCAGTATGAAGTGTCATTTTAAACTGGATGCATGTTTTCTAGAACAGCCACCGTGTGCCTACGGGAAATGTATGCTTTTGAAATTGTCATGAGTGAAGTTAGCATTGATCATTTTGCAAACATTCTTCGCTTTCAGATGCATTTTTGCCACAATGTGCTCCAGGCTAAAGAAGAACTAGTTCGGCGTGTGATTTTTGTGAAAGATTTTGTATGCTGAAATGATTTTAGCTAGGATACATTCAACGGAAAATAAATCTGTGCTGATATTTTATGTTTTGTGCGAGATGTGTTTACAGCATTGTCATGGAAAAAAAATCCAATTTCTGATTCTTCGTTTCTTTAGGAGCAAAGTATCCGTGTAATCTGAGATTAATGATCCAATTTTTCTCAAAGAAACGCCCCCTCACTTAAAACTGTTCTTGTCGCTCTATATAAAAAGTTGCGTTATATTGTAGCGTGATTCACAACACGATCAAAGATTTTGTAAGATTAACCTGAAAATGCTGCGATAGATTAAGGAAAAGAACATTCCATGTGTCCTGAAGAAAGCTTGTTACTCCATACTAACTTAAAAAAATTAAGACTCTTCACCCCAAATACATAGTTCTTCTTTAGAACTCGATTTATGTAAAAACAAATGTCCCTCGAAAATAGTTGCGTTATATTGTAGCGTGGCATTCATACCACGATTTTCAGTTGAGCATGGCACGGGTGAAGTTTGGTGACGAAGTTTTGACGTTAAAACTACGACGTTGCCACTAGTAACCGGCTTAGTATCCATTGGTAACATATGCGTCACATGCGATAAAAGCCCGCCAAATCATGGAACGGCTGAATTCGATAAGTTACCATTGGAAACCGAGCCAGTTGCCCATGGAAACAACGAAGTTTTAACGTCAAAACTTCGTCCCCAAACTTCCTTCATGCCTTACTCAACTGATAATCGTATTGACTCGATAAACTCAGATCTCCGGGCAATCTTGTGTTCGATTCCATGTGTCCAGAGGAAGGACTATTATCTCCATGTTCTTGTCATTTGCTAATCACTTTCATATTTCATTAAGTTCTTTTCGTTCAGCATAAGACCCTCTAGCGCTTACAATCTCAATCAAGCTCTCCACACGAGACAAGCGTAACACGAGACAACTATATTGACATCTTTTTTTTAAATTCACATCGTTAAAATCTGTTAATCACATTTTTGACATTTTTGCCGGTCTTATAAAGGAAACCTTAAGAGCCTCCATCGTGTAAGAGAACACATGACGTCCCCACTGTTTAAATTTAACCGCATACATTGTCACCAGCGTTTAGAAACAATGACTGAAAGCATTTCTTGGAGAAAGAACACATATAATGTCCCGCCAATCTAAAATAAATAGTACTTGTTTTGTTACTTCGTTAAGTTGGCGAAAATTTTCTGACAGGCAGGGGGACGATAAACTGTCTACAATCGTACGCGTTGCTCTGGACTTCCACCAGACTTCATGTTTGTCTCGCGTCACGCGTCTAGTAGTTGCCCTCCTGTTATTCCTTTCCTGTAAGATTCCAGATTTAAGATTCCTGAAATTGAATGTGAGATTAAATTTAAATTCTTCGGATTTTGTCGGGTTTATCAAACTACAGCCAGGGTTGTTTAAAGGATTTAAGTAAAATAGAGACGTGCTTTACGGTTCTTACAATAACATTTTTGACTTCCCTTTATGAAAAGATTCTAGGTGGTGCGAAATGCTGTTTTAGAAAATCGTTTAATTTTGAAATTGCAGACACGAGGGTCTTACATACGGGCACCGAAAATTAATTATAACTCAATAGCAAATCGCGTAGAACAAGAACAAAATACATTATAACGCAACTTTTATTGAGTGACAGAAGCAGTTTTTTTTCAGTGGATGAACAAAGTTTTAAAGAGGAATAATGACGTATTTGGGGTGAAGAGTCTACAGCTGTTTGCTTTTACCAGTTTTCTATAACTTGCACACTGCAGCCAGCAGGGTCGCCAGCAAGCAATAAAAAACGCAATCAGTTTTAAATAAAGCTCCAAAAAGTGACACGAGGCAGCTCAAAGGGCCTCTGATGTTTTGTCTTGCCAGTAGCTCTAGCTAAGACAACTTTTTCGAATTTCTGAGGTGATGGATTATTAGAGCTTCGACTATCTTATTCATTCGGAATATTTTGAATACCTAATTAAGCCATCGTCGCGTTTTGCGTGCCGAATCTAAGCTAAAAAACGCGCCATGCAAAAGAGAAAAAATGCAATTTTTGTCGTTGTACAGCCCCTCAGGAAACTAGTTTCTTTTCGCTCTAAATTTGATGTTTCTTTCGATTCTGAAAATAAGGTAAGATTCACTTTAGCTATATCAACATGATTGCTATATACATTAGGCTGACCTATATGCTCAAACTCATCCAATAAAGTATATTAATATTCTGAAGATCAGAAATCGCTGTGGTAGAAATAAACGATATCATACAATAACGAGTCACTTCCTCTATTTTTAGGAGCAGCTTATTCAGTTTAGAACTGCAAAATATTTACGAAGTAGAGATGATCAGTCGTGACAAGGAATCCATCGATGTAACTTCCCAAGAGCGTGGACTTGACGAAGATTACTATTGCGACAATGAGCTGTCTGCTAGACAATGCACCGTGGAACACTTTAATGAAACGTTAAATCTTCTTCAACTTTCCAAGGTGGGAAGAGCGCAAAGGACGTTACAATCTGCGTATAGATCTCTCCTAAAGTTAACACCAGAGAGCTTTTGTAATCCGACTGACTATGAAAAGCAGCAGTTGAAACGTGGGAAAGAGATGTCTCTAAGTTGCATAGCTGGAGCCCCTTTCTGTGGAATCATTTTATTAGAACAAATGGAATCAAATCAGGATTACCACTTTTACGTCAACTTTACTAATGTTTTCGGCGCTCTTGCACTGAAACTGCATAAACATGACATAGCTATTGAAGTATTTAAACTGGCTATTAACGGTAGTGAAGCCGATACGTCGCCTCTCCGTGAAATCAAAGAGGACTTCAATAATTTGCATGTAATTGTAGCCAAGGCTAACTTGGGCTGTGTTTATCTGATTACGAGAAAACTTGACAAAGCAAGGGAGAATCTAGAATGCGCGCTCAAGAGCTTGAAGAGGTATAAAATGGAAAACAACACAATGACTGTAGAATTAGATATTTTTGCTGCACAATGCAACTTAAGCTTAGTACTTCAGGCTCAACAAAACTACCAAGCCGCTATAAAGCTTCAAGATTCTCTTGTTTCTAGAACCAAAGACCTTCGTGTGCCAAATCGTATGGTTGCTGCTATACATTACAATCGAGTAGATTTGTTGTTGGAGCTGAGAGATCCTTTTAAAGCATTAACGGAGCTGAAAGAATTGAAGTCTCTCTCTTTGACCACGGACGACCAAAATGGAATACCTGAAGAATATATATATTCTAAAATTTGTTTGGTTTATCTGACGAATGGAGAATTGGATCGTGCGGTAGAAATCGCTGAAAAGGCATCTCTTTCTTCTTCATTTTTGTCTCCTTTACCTTCAACACCGTCATCATCGCCACCATCGTCATTGCCCTCGTCATCGACATCGTCATCGTCATCATCATCGTCGTCGTCGTCTTCTTCTTCTTCTTCTTCTTCTTCTTCTTCTTCTTCTTCTTCTTCTTCTTCTTCTTTTTTGGATTTTGAAAGGTTTCTTGAGTTTAAATTTCCTCGAAATTTCTTATTTGAAACTCTGCAAAATTTCATTGATTTCCACCTTTATCAAGAAGACGTAGAAGCGGTGTCCATGTTCCTAGATGGTCTTGTATCAGGTTGCAAAGAAACATTTGGAGAAAGTCATCCAACAGTTGCGTCGCTGCTATATAGACAGGGTGTCACATTTTCTCTCATGGGACAGAACGTGTCATCGATGCATTGTTTCGAAGAAGCGTTAAGCATATTTATAAGGGTTGGCTTTTGTTCAACTCACCCGGAAGTGACAAAATGTAATGTGGCTCTTGCACGTTTAATACTGTGTGAAAATTTTCAAGAGAAGATTTTTTTGAACAGTCAATCAGTCACAGGATCGCAATCTGATCTTGACGCGCCGTGTAAAGAAACTAGCGTTTTTCAATTTTCAGACAGCAATACAAGCTCGTCTTTGTTTGGAAAGTTTTCGAAACATATTATTAAAAGTGAGGAAAAGCTGGGTGAAATCTCAGAAATTGTCAAGACAGACAAATTGCTGAAGTTGCAAGGACCAACAGTTGGGCAGATCACAGTATGGCCTCATGGCAGGTATATAAAGATAAACATACAGCATACACACCCAAAGCAGAGTTCGGGCGTTTACTGTGAAGAGTCGCCTCCATGCAACTGCCCTGTTGTCAGATTGATGTTGGTCGAGGAGATGAAAATGTTTGCGTCTAGTCGTCTGGTCCCTTTCAAAACTTACACTGAAAAGCCTTTGTGCCCTTCCGCGCCAAAGATTCCTGGCGAGTTGTCAATGGATCCAAAGCAAAGGAGTGCGGAAACAAGAATTGGAGCACGCCACGGGGGTCACAATTCTTTCGACGATGGAAAGTTTGATTCGAGTGTAAGTATAAGTCCCACTGTTTATATCCTTTATATCCTTATATCCTTTTTTATTTTTCATAAAATAAAAAGAGCCGTAACACTTATGGAGGTGGCTACGGTAGCTATTGAATTATGCAAAGAAAAGTAAAAAAGATAACGATGAAATTATCTTTTGACTGCTCGAACAATCGTTTAGAGCTTAATACCAAGGCGTGAATAAAGGTGCACTGTTTCTAAGCGATTTTGACTACAGAACGCAAAAGATAATATAATTTCAACAGGCCATTGGAAAACTTCAATTGAAGGACTGGTTAATGCCCAGGGGGAGCGGGTACTCAGAATTTCAAGTGACGGGGATGATCGAATGGGAGCAAAAATCAAAACCCAAAAAAATCCCTACGGCTTCTAACAAAACCCATAAAAATTCCTGGACCAAAAATAAACAAGAAGTTGCTAGCAACATAAAACCGCGCTTATATTTTTTGCTAAATAACAGTTTTCTTTCTCAAAAGTCACAGTTGAACTTAAAAAGCTGTTTGCACTATGAGTAAAGGACTAGCAAAGTAGTCACGCGAGTCACACAATCCGAGGGTTACGTTATCCCCGGCTATCTTTAGCTTGGGGGTTTTTACCTTCTAATGACGTAACCCCTGCACGTTCGGGCACGCTCAATTGTTTACTTTAGCAAGTATTTCATTTCCCTTTAAATCATTGAACTCACTTCGATGAAGCAGCCAAAGAATTCACTTCAATTGCCTAAACCCACAAGAAGTACTGTCTGAAGAGCAAACAAATTTATGACCATCGCTTCTGCCGAAATAAACTTGCAAGAAAACACAATGTTGTTTGTCACGTAGCGAAAGTGAAACCTGCAATATCAGCGTATTTCAAGGCTAACGTAATACTTATTTTAGTGTATTCAATATTCCCTTTGAATCCAACGCTTCGATGACCGCACTTTTAAAAATAAGCTCCATTTTTGCTAATTAACAACTTTCTTCCTCAAAAGTCACGGTTAAGATTTTTTTGTGTTATGAGTAAAGGAACTAACAAAGTAGTCACGCGAGTCACACAACCTGTGGTTTACGTTATCTTCAGCTAGGTGGTGTTTTCCCTACTAATGACGTAACCCCTGCAAGTACGGGCACGCTCAATTGTTTACCTCGGCGAATATTTAATTTTCCTTCAAATCTCTGAACTCGCTTCGATTAAAAAAGGCCAAAGAATTCATTTCAATAGCCTAAACCCACAAGAGATACTCGCAAAATTGCAAATAAATTAAAGACCTTCGCTTTGGCGAAATAAACTTGCGATCTTATCTGTCACAATCTTATTTGTCACGTAGCGAAAGTGAAAGCTGCATAGTAAGCGCATCCCATGGCTGACGTAATACCTTTTTTAGTGTATTCAATTGTCCCTTTGAATCCAACGCTTCGATAAGACCAAAAGAAAAAATATTTTATACACAATAAAGAAAATAATATCCGTAACTTTTTCCGTGCATTGATGTTTCAACAGCTTTTGGCGAATAAACATCACAGGTTGCGTGATTCAGTCCCGATCACGATTTGGCCGAGTGGAGGTTTGGTTCTAGTTACCGACAAGAAAAAAAAAAACTAAAAAAAACAAGAAGTTGCTATAGCAACTTAAAACCGCGCTTATATTTTTGGCTAATTAACAGCTTTCTTTCTCAAAAATCACGCTTAAATTTAATCTGTTTTTTCATTATGAGCAAAGGACTAGCAAAGTAGTCACGTTAGTCACACAATCCGAGGGTTACGTTGTCCCCGACTATCTTTAGCTTGGGGTTTTTTCCCTTCTAATGACGTAACCCCTGCACGTTCGGGCACGCTCAATTGTTTACTTAAGCAAATATTTCATTTCCTTTCAAATATTTGAACTCACTTCAAGAAATAGCCAAAGAATTCACTTCGATTGCCTAAACCCACAAGAAATACTCGCAGATGAGGAAACAAATTAAATTAATGACCGTCGCTTCTGCCGACATAAACATGCAAATGAAACACAATGTTATTTGTCACGTAAACGAAAGTGAAACCTGCAACATCAGCGCATTCCATGGCTGACGTAATACCTTTTTCAGTGTATTCAACATTCGCTTTGAATCCAACGCTTCGATAAGACCAAAAGAAAAAATATTTTATACACAATAAAGAAAATAATATCCATAACTTTTTCCGTGCATTCATGTTTCAACAGCTTTTGGCGAATAGACATCACAGGTTGCATGATTCAGTCCCGATCACGATTTGGCCGAGTGGAGGTTTGGTTCTAGTTACCGACAAGAAAAAAAACACTAAAAAAAATAATAAATCCCGTGTAAAGCAAGAACCGCGCTCGGCCCATGGCCGCGCGGTTAATAAATCCCGTGTAAAGCAAGAACCGCGCTCGGCCCATGGCCGCGCGGTTAACTACTCTAATTATTCATCATGTCATCTGAATTTACTCCTTCATCTGGTAGTCATTTTAACAACACTAGAGACACCCAAAAACACTTTATTTGATTGTGCTTTATTCGCAGAACTATGCAGCCAAGGTCAGTAATGCCAAAAACAAAATCTGTACTTAAATCAAGCCACCCCAAAAAATACTTGCCAAATTTTCCTACCCCAAAAACTCCCGGAATCGAAAATTTTTAACCCCGAAAAATCCTGCTATCATCCCCATCACTTGAAATCCCGAGTACCCCCCCCCCCCCCCTAGGGGTTAATGACGCACCCAAAAGGAGTGTTGTATAACTTCTCCTTTATTTCCATTACTGTCTTTTACCTTGTACAAATCACTTGAAATTTAGATGAACATAAATTACTGTAATTCATGTTCTTCTGAATTTCAGCTGAGAATTTCTTCTGGGCCAAGGGTGAATGTTTCGAAAGTTAGTCTTGCGCTAATGATGATGTTCACAATTGAAGACCACGAATCATGCAATTTCTGGTAGCAAATTTAATTGTTCATCTCATGCCCCCCATGACAATGGTGAATTTCCTCAAGTAATTATTCCTGCTTGTTCTTTTTCGAAGGAAACAGAAAACAAGGACAATGAAGATTCTGTTGGTGTCAGACGGGCCACTGATGCTAGTAAAGATCCGGGGAAAAGGAAAACCAAAGCCAAAACTAAAGGAAATGGTGAATCTGGCCTAAATGAAAATGGAAGTTTTCCCCCTCTTGTCAGCCCTGAGAGCGTAAAAACAGATGAAAACCAGCCAGCTGTAAAATCACCGACCAGTGTTCAACAGGTACTCAGATCCCAAGAAGATGCCCCTTTTCTCAAAGCCTGCCTTATCGACGATTGGCAAGAAGATTCGGCACGTGATGTCACCGATGGCGTTGTCAACTCTGAATTCGCCCTATTCCAAGATGTAATTGAAACACAAGACAAACATGAGGAGTCTAAAAGACCACAAGCATTTAAAGAACCAAATCAAGATAATCGCGCAAACAGAAAGATGGTTGAAATTGTTAAGGTGCCCAAGAAGGACGTGGAGTGGAGAAGAATGGGCATTCCAGGGAAGACTAAGGAAAACTCAAGCCTTGCCTACAACAAAGGAAGTGACATCAGTAACTCTTCCTGTGTGGGAGAGTGTGTTGTTGCGGATGACGGTGCCAATAACAATGCTGCTGCAGTAAACGGAGCTTGCGGATATCAAGACATCTGCCACCTTCCAGCTGATGAAATCCTCCAGGGAAGTAAAGATGAAAATGAACGTGCTTTAAAGAGGAAAGGTAAACACACTCTTGGCTTAAAAGGTGGACGAAGAGATGAATTTGGTTCGAACTACAGTTCCTTTGGTGCTGCCAATGCATGCACCTCCGAATCAAGTTACCTTGGAATAGAGCCCGTTTTTCTTGCCCGACATACCAATGATGACAGCATGTCTTTGAAGTACAACTTTTGTAAAATGGATGAATGTGAAGAAAAGCCCTCATGGACGTTTTGTGAATTACCAGATTCTTCAGAATGCTTTTCGAGAAATACTGCTAGCGCTACCACTTCCCTGATGTCTCCTGCTCAAACCCTATTTAATCCCGGTTATCAGCCCCAGCAGTCTTTCCTCGACTCCTACAATGGCAAATTTTCAAGTCCTGAAATCGATGCAGACTGGAGCCTACCACCACCACCTCAATTTTTCCATCTTCCTTGTGATGTACCTCAGGAACACCATAACATTTTAGAGAATGGCATTGCCATTGGTGCTGTCCAATCAAGAGCTTCGCAGTTTATCGACCCTGCTCAAGAGTACACGCAACTCGATCGAAACCGTCAGAGCTTAGGCGGACAAAATACTAGGATCAGCCAAACAGAAATCAAGCATGCACAGTCTTCGCTTTCAGTTAATCCGTCATCAACCATGCAAAGTGGCGTCTGCTTGCAAGCAGAAGCCTCCCCGGCATCGGCAAGAGTTACGAGACAACAGGAGCGAGAAAGAAAAGATAGAGAATCTGATGAGGCAACAATGTCTACAAATGGAGAAAGTGCAATCCAGCCGGAGTTATCGAACAGTAATTTACACATTTCAGATGACGGCTCCTTGGCTGCCCTCGAGCGACGCGTAGCCGAAGCTTGCTCACTTGTAGAAAGGGTCTTGAAAGAAAGGGAAGAAAGAGAAAAAACGATGAAGGAAAGAGAACGAAGACAAAGAGAAGAGCGGTCCCAGAGGGAACAACAAGAACGTGCAAAAAAAGAAAGAGAAGCAAGGGAAGCTAGACAAAGAAATGAAAGTGGAGAAGGTCCCTCGACAGGCAGCGAGGAAGAAACTCCTTCCCAGGATACAGCTCATCCTGTGAGTGCACGGTGGCTGTGTGAGCATTATCAGCGGCTGTGTCGGGTCAAGTTCCCCTGCTGTGGGAAGTTCTATCCGTGCCATCGCTGCCATAACAACTCAGACGAGTGTGTTCATGACAACTGCAAAGCAAAAGAGGCGTTTTATCTTGAATGCTCTGTCTGTAGACACCAGCAAGCGGTACGTAAAAGACATACAGTTCCTTTATATATTATATATTCTTTTAAGCTTTATATGTGGAAAATTGAAATGTTTGTTGTTCTCATGAAAAGTATCCGATTTGGAAAACCCGGTATGTTGCTTGTGGAATTTTTACAAAGCTTTCTTAATAAATCATACAGAGTTGTATCTGACATAGATGTTCTACATGAACCAGTTTAGAACTATGAACAAAAGTTGTGACGACGTCTTTTTTATAGGATATGTTTACGACACTTTGGAATAGCACATGTAACTGCTACAGAAAAAAAAAAACATGGCATGGCTTAGATTCCGCTAAAATTTTGCAAGATCTAAAACATAGCATTCCTAGACAGTTCTTCCTGTCATTCGTTCTTAGCACTCGTAGCGCGTTTATGTCATGAAATGCGGAACTAATCCTTCTTTTGATCAATTATTTTTAACCGATATTCTTGGATGCTGCAAATTTTATACTGAGAATCCATAGTATGCATTCCATGTTTGTTGTGTGAAATAATCTGCGTTAACCCTTAAATTTTTCTTAAAAGATCAATCAAGACGCCCATAGTTGTGCCAGATGCAAGACAAAGTTTTCGGCGTATTTTTGCTACATCTGTAAACACTTCACTGGTGAGGATAAATATCCCTACCATTGCACAAAATGCGGTATTTGTCGGTAAGTACGTTGAAACAATATGCACAGAGTTTATAAATATGTGTAATGTGAATGTGTAAATATGAAAGGTTACGTAGTAGATAGTCGTAAAACCAAAATCAAAGCAATCACTCTGGCCTATCATAAAGGATATAGTCATCCAGGGAACCAATCAAAACTCGAGGTAACTGCATGTAGCCAGTGCAAAGCGCGGGAAAATGTGTGTGAATGAGACCCGATTGATTTTGGTTTTACTCCTAATTGGTTAAGAAAGTGATGCGTGTTTTTTAAATGCACTAAGGTCAATATTTATTATCTTTAAAGGTCTGTACGTAAACTGGTCAAAAGATACTTTGATGAGGGAATGTAGACACTGCTCATAGTTATAAAATCTTTACCACATCGATGTTGAGCCTGTGGTGTCTCTTTCTCTTATTTTTAGTATTCACAAGGACAGATCTTTCCATTGTGACGTGTGTAATGTTTGCCTGGATAAACGGCTTCAAGGAAAACATAAGTGCAGACCAGATTCTGGACACGATGAATGCTGTATTTGCTTTGAGGTAATTACATGCATGACTATAAAGGCGATGTTGATTTTTGAAAGCATCGTGAAAACGCGCGCGTTGGGAGGGAAATACAACTGAACGGCATGAGGATTGGCCTTGGAACTCAGGTATTAATTTGAACTTGAAGCATGGGGCGGCAACAAACAACAACGGACAAAGGAACAAAACAATTAAGAAAAAAAGGGTGAACCAGTAGACCTTGTTTGTACGAGCTGACGAGCTGCAAGCTTGTGTTTGAAATGTTGATAATCGGAATACTAATACTAATAATGGTAACAGTAACAGTAATAGCAACATTCATACTAATAGTAATAGTCATCGTGCTGGAACAATAAAAATCTGAAACAGAGTGTTTTTGAGTGAACGTTTCAAAGTCGTTTTAAGTAACACGGACAAAATAAATGTCAATGGGAAAGGTTTTTCTTTCATCGGGCTCAATTAAACTCGTAGTCGTAGACTTGGCAAAAGTTGTTCGCTCTCGGGCTTCGCGCTCTATGGGCCAAATCTATGTTTCCTTGGCCAAAAAATGATAGAATTAATCTTAAAATGGAAAAATGAGTCAGAGAAATAAGCTAATCACTTCGTTCCTGGGCGTACCTATCCTGGTAAAGTATTAACCGAGATGACGTAATGTGCACGTCACTGGAAAAATAAATGACTTATTGTATTTTTTTTTTATTTTAATTTTATTTTTAGGATGCGTTCAGCGGTTGCCAGATCTTGCCATGCTCACACAAAGTTCACAGAGAGTGCGCCATTGCAATGATACAGAACGGCGTGTAAGTGTATCTTAAATGTCCTCCAGTTACGGCTGTTATTATTGCGAACTTCACAATTTTTTCCGTCGTTCTAACTGAAGAGCAATTACATTAGTGTATGACAGAGTATTGCCTTTTTCATTTATTTCATTATTCACCAGTGCTAGCAGTTTTACTGAAAGAATAATGAACCGAGATTTGTTGAATTTCCAATGAACCGCTCAGCCTCAAACACGCCGCCGGGGTCCCGGGTTCTAATCTTATTAAAGCCCAACGTACTTTACATCTGATCGATCGATCTCTTCAAGGCTTTTATCACAACTACTTTTCTTTATAATTAGTCATAACTTGTGATAGAGTCACCCTCACTTGTCATTTGTATGTACGTAAATGTACAAAGAAATATGCTATGCAAAGCAAGATAAGCTTGGATAAATCTTATTTCATCTGTTTATTCCACAGTCGCAGTTGTCCCATTTGTCGTCATCCGCTGTACAGTCAGACAGGAGGCACCCAGTAAATGGCTGTCATGGAAATCAGAGACTTTCTACATTGTGACAGACGTGACAGAAAAAGCCCTTTACAGATAATTAACATTTTAATTTTCATTACAATATATCCAAAGTGGACGTGAGGAAATTTCGGTCAGTTTGATAGTTTCTGCCTGTACTTCCCTGACATCCTCGTTGAATGTTTTTATGCTAAAAATATGAACAGCTAACCGTGAAAATTAGTATTTAAATTTTTAGCTTTAGTGCGGAGTTTACGAACCTTGTATAGCTCCTTTGGGTTAAGGAATGCCCGAAGTTACATTTTTGACATTTTTTTCTTAACGGCTTATTACAGCCAGCTATGTTTTATGTATATATATTTCTCAAACTCATTAATAATTCAACAATTAAAAACAGAGAAAATTATAATCTTGATGGAGGTTTGGATAACCGATCTTAATTAGCATAGATTTTTACGATTTTATTTCTCTGTTTACTCCTTAGTTTTTGTTTCTATTGAGACGATATATGAAACACTCGAGACAGTGTTTTATCAGCTATCGAAACATCTCAAATTTCATCAAAAAATACTCTGCTGCGCGTCGTATTTTCAACTCTCTTCTCGGTGTTTGGATATCCCGATGAAACACTCTCTCTCGTGTTTGTCATATTACATAAATTTAGAGTCGTGAACTGTAAAACAAAAGCAAATTGAAGAGCTTTCTTTAGGGTAGGAGGTCTCAAGTTAAGCCGCATGTAGACGTCGCCTTTTTACGTCTACAAAGCAAATTTGAAACAACAAACAGAATTGCAGGTCTGTATTACTAGAATTAAGTTTCAAAATAGATCTAGAGAAAATTAACGATAACCACACAAAAAAGGCTGTCTGAAGTAATTGATTTATTGAATGAAGTGGAGGTAAAAAAGCACTTTACCGTTTGTGGTAGAAAATAGTCTTAACGTTTAATTTAAGTGTGGGAAACATTATTTGTATAGCTTACAAGTGTAGCAGTTTAATCACTGTACTGCACCTTGAACAGCAAAAACAGAAAGAGAAAAGAAAAAAAAAAAGATTATACGAAAAAAAGAACACTACGAATTAAGACGGAATCCGCCAGGACTTCGAGTAGTTGTTGGACAAAATTATGTACCAAAATTATTTACACCTTATGGCAAGCTTTTGTGTTACTGCTTCAAATATCTTATCAAAAGAAATCTTTTCTAACAACACCAAACATCGAAAACCAATCTCGAAGTTCCGCTGAATTCCACTAAATCGCTTAAAAGACGCGAGCTTTTGCCTATAGCTTGTGAACATTAAATTTCATTTTCTCAGGCTCTGATAAGAAATTGTTGTACCAAAATTATTTACACCTTATTGCAAACTTTTGTGTTACTGCTTCAAATATCTTATCGAAAGAAATCTTTTCTAACAACACCAAACACCGAAAACAAATTTTGAAATTTCACTGAATTCCACTGAATCGCTTAAAGACGATTTTACAAAATGGCTGCACGTGAGAATTTCCCTATAGCTTGTGAACTTTGAAATTCATTTTCTAAGACTCTGATAAGAAATTGTTGTTGGTGTTATCAGTGATAATTACTTACATCTTTACCTTTTATTTAGGGTAGAAAATAACGCAATAGGATTTAAATTATTCTGGTACTCGATTTTTGTCCAACTTAAATAAATATTACTCGACATCCTGGTGGATTCCGTCTTAAGTCTACAAGAGGTGTGGACGCTTCCGTTTAGTGGTGTAGCTCTCACTGATTATAAATTACGTAAAAAAGCAACAGATAAGATATAAATAAAAAACCATGAACAAAGCATTTTTGTGATCAAATCACAGTGTTTATACTACATCAACAAGTCATATGAAAGTGATCAAAAATTGCACATTTTAAGATCGTGAAAGGTCATAGTTTTCAAAAGCAAGTTGAAACTTGGACAAATGCGGATGATACATTAACCAAAGACCACTCATAAAATAATTTGTCAGTGTTACAAAAGTAGCATGCGTTTTCCGGCAATACATTTTAATTCAACTACCAAAAACAGCCTAAAAGTCAGGATGGGTAAGTGGAAGACGGAAAGCTACGTAAATGATATGACAATTTATTTGTCTTTTTACCAGAAGTATATCATAATTATTATATAAACTTCTGCTTTTACTATTTTTATTAGAATTTTGTAGATTTTACAGAGAACGTGTCGCTGTATGCTTTAATAAATTGGTAGTAGTTTTAAGCGCACGGGATTTTTTTGCATTAGTTCATCAAGTTTAGCTCTAGAATGACTTAAACATAGGTACGGTAGCTGAAAATTTGAATTTAATTCTGGTGTAGTGATTTTAGTCCAAGAAGTTATTTGCATGATTTAGAACCCGGTCGATTGCTATAACATTGCACGATATATTTTTCACTTGAGGTCGGAGATCCAATAAGGTTTGCAGTGGTTTTTTTTCAATATAAGGGTAATTTTAAGGATGGACCATTAGAGATGAGAGGAGAGATAAAGGCGGCGGTGACAATTTCCATACGACTTGTGTAAGTCACTGATTATCCCAAAAGAAACCCTGTGGACGGTTGTTTAGCAACTGCATGTGTTTAAAACAATCTCCAAATGTTTTTTGTAGAGAGCCTAAGGCCGCAAAATGTTTATCCCGCCCCCATCCTTTACTTTCTGAGTAATGGTCCACCTCTAACCAATTACACCAAAACTGTATAATACCAGAAGTCCATAACTAGAAGTCTACATCTCTGGTAATAGGCCTTGAGATATGTCTTTCGCGTGTAGGCTATTTTTAGAACAGCTTTGCCGCGAACAAGTAGCCAATCACGTTGAACTATTTTTCAATTCGCGCCTTTGATTGGTTGAACAAATTTTTGAAGAAAAGCAGAACTGCAGAGGACGAGCGAACGGCATTACGAAATTACTGTTTGTTGGTCATCATAATTTCCGTTTTGTGAGGATTAAATCGTCGGGACAAGAATCATCAGGCCATCTTTCATCGATGATGATAGCATCGAAGTTGTAAAAATTCGGAGCATCCAAAATAAGCAAGAGGATCTCAGTCTTTTGGAGTCAGAATACGAAATGGAAGCGAGCAAGATAGACTATAAATTCCTAGTCAAATTCAAAATGCGAAGACACTAAAGATTAATGGTACTCTCAAAATGAAGACAGGCATTAAGAGAGCAAGTTCATTTTGGCACAGGTTCGTTGCTGTTTTGAAAAACAAAACCGTCGTCCCTGAAGCGCTCAAAATCGAGCGCGGAATGAACAGAATGAAGTTTGATTCGTTTGAGAACAACATTCAGAGAAAACGTCAAGTGTGGCGAGTTTCGCATGTTTTTGGAATTATAAGGACGGCATGACAACAAAAGACTGACTAAGGTAATGTACTAATGTAATGTACATTTTAATATGAATAGAAATACGAGTTTAATTCATCGAACAATGATGATTTCATTCACAGCCGTCAAAAGTTTAATTCAAGTTGTGCTTCTCGGGCACTTCGCAGCAGCTATCGTGTTGTGTATGTTGTTCAGTATTTTAACATGAGGATATCCTGTACAAAATAAAGACACTTTCCTACTAAAAGTTTGAGGTACTTCTGTTCATAATTCTCTCGTAAATTATAAAAAGTCGAACTGCTTGTTTTGCGAGTTTGTCTTCGGAAACCCGACGACGGGTTGCTTTTTCACTCGCCTTCAAATGCCACTGAACAGACGTTTTCAATCACGATTTGATTTGATTTATTTCACCTGCCACTTTCCAAAATATTCGGCCGCAACTTAGAACTCCAATGCATGGTGTCGAAATAGTGGGCACGTCATTTTCTCGCGAGTACATCAGTTTCTAAAAATAGCCTACACGCGAAAGACATAGCACGCGCGCCAATACCAGATGTAGACTTCTAGTTATGGACTTCTGATAATACCCATTTTTTTAGTCCAATTGTACAACAGTTTTAATCGGTTTTTACAGCTACCGTGCTTAAATGAAAGTTACACTGCACTGTCGGGCTCTTTAATTCCGACTATAATCAAAGTTTTGGACAATTTGGCTAAAGAATGTTAACTAATAAACTGAAATAGATATCATAGTAGTTGTCTGCATTTAGTGGAAACTGACCCAGTGGATTATTTTCCCTGCCCAAGGGAAAGTAAGTCTCCCCACGGTAGCAAGCTATTTTACGTACGCACATTCAACCTGCTTTATTTCAAAAAGTATACTGCATCATGGCCTAGAAACTCAAGCCTCAGCGACACTGTTAGTTGGAAAGAACAATTTTCTAGTCTCCTTCGCAGTCCTTTATAACGTTTTCAGTAACGTAACTTTCTCACTAGCTCCGCTTCTTTACGGGTTTTATGTAAGACCACACAAATTACGGCCTTCGGTCGCGGTCGTAATTGGTTTGCGAGGGCCAATCATTTTGGCGGACTATGTAATTTTTTTCATGAGCCCACATTTCCTTATGTGAACTTGTGATCAAATGCTCTCCTGTGTTTACATTCAGTTTGGAATTATTACCAAGTAGCCTAACAAGCCTCGAGTCTTCGTCTTGGGTAGGCGAGTTTTGTCTAGTTTACCTAGTTTACTTCTTTGCTATACTTAGAACATTGATAGTCATGTTCGAGAACGTTTGCAGTTAAATCGCGATCACTATGGCACGTTGCTGAATACATTTCTAATACGCAGTGTTTTGCCTCGTTGGTTCTTTTAATTTCTAAAGGCAGATAAATGACTGTTTTCTTTATTGTACTGAACCATATAAAGTTCTAATTTGGGGGGGGGGGGGGGGGGGGGGAGGGGGCGAGAAACCGCTACAGAAGAGCCAACCAGTGATTTTATCTTACTGCATTGAATCAAAAACAACTTCCCTTATGCTCTTTTTGTTCTGGGTACCGACACTAAATTAATCGACATTGCTGTGCGATCAGGCTTTCCGCTCCGGATCGACAGAGCGGCAGAGCAGCAGGGAGCTATGTCATTGTATATTTAGCAATTTCTTTGTATTGTGCAAAGATAGCTTCCAATATAGGGAAACCTAAAAATAAACGTTTGCTAGTAACAAAAAGAAACAATACAAGTCTTGCTATGACTGAGATGGATTACAAGTGACAAACTTGAATTGTCAAAATGCGTCATCCGTGGCATAGCTAAGCTGCTTGGGAAATTTCCCTTGACCTTGACGTCCTTTACAATTGCTGGTTTGCAGCTGACTTTACGGAGTCATGCTGGTGGACAAGAACAAAGCATTTTCATCCGTTATGAATTTAACTCTTTTGCCATGTAAATTCTGCGAAAAAATGTTTTTATTGTTTTGTCCACCAACAGGGCCGCCTTGTCATGTGGTTGCAAACCAAGAATATGTCACTTGACAGTACCTCATAATTAATGCAAACTACTCGTAAATACTCCCTTCTCTTCTCTCGAACACGGCAAAATCATTCCTTATTCCATTGCTGAAAGCAGTTTAACTTAATGAACAGCCATGACAACACTGTCAGAGCTAGAAAGGTGAGTTTGTCGAATATTTCTTTAATTTCAGTTTCTCTTCGGTTCCTTGTTCAAAGCGTTTGTCATGTTGAGCTAGACAGGCCTTAACTCGACTAACGTGATGAATTTTTACTTTGCAACGGAAAAAACCTGCCAAGTCACATGATAGTAGTGCCGAAGCTATAGCCATTAATGTAACAGCGGTACATAAATACTCTTTACTTTATGAAATAATCCTTGCGATGGTAATTAAAAAGTTAATCCTCTGCGACTGAAAATGCTCAGTGAAACATGCACACATACATAAATAATGAGAAAATAATCTTTAGAACCACTTTTTTTAAAACAAAGTAAGTTTGAATTGGCACAGTCTAAGAAAGCACTCGACAATTCCTATCTTGAGTTTTGTTGTGATTCACGGAACAATAAATCGAGAAAAAACATAAATAAAAGTAAAATAAAGAACAATTTGAGTGTTGTGGCCAGTAGTATAGTACATGGGGGTACGAGCACATAAATACGAGCACATTTTTACCCTCATGGGGGTACGAGCACAAAAAATATGAGCCTAAAATTATGAGATACATAAAATCGAGCACAAAAATCAAGCATTAAATATGAGTATAAATATTTGCATGAAAAATAAGCTTGTGAAATGTAAGACCATGCTTTGGAAACCAATATAATTAAAGATAAGCATAGAAATCTTTTACTAACAAAGAACTGAATACAGTACTGAATAAAGAACTGAATACAGTATTAAAATCTTAGGGTTGATACTAAGCGGAGCATAAAATTAGCAAAATCTGGAATGTTTAGAAGACTTTTATTTTAAAAGTCTTCTAGAACATTGGGGTGAGATTTTGCGGTTTGGAACAAAAATTTTATTGCGTTGAGCTTGGTGGGTAAAATTTCATTTGAATAAATGAAATTCGGCTCAACGAATTCCCATGTAAAATATCACTAAATTATATACTAAAAACAGTACTAATAACCAGGCCTGGAAAAAAGTAATGATAATAACGACTTATTAAAGGATATAATTAGTAACAAGGGTTAAATATAAAACTGATAATCAGGCCTAAATAATTAATACTAAATATCATACTAATATCAAACTAATCAAATATATGCTATTCTATAAGCCTTCTAATAGCATAAACATGGTTACTATAAGCATGACAAAGACCATTAATGAAAGAGCAATATTACCCCTTGAATACAAGTATTGTAATATTTAATATCAACAAATAATTGATACTAAATATTATGAATAAAAATGTATTGTAAACTTTTTTACAATAATATAATACTAAATATGTACTTTTCAAAAATATGCTATTCTAAGAGGCAACAAATAGCATAAACATGGTTAATATGAGCATGAACTAACCAATCATTACCAACGTAATATTACCCCTTGAATACAAGTTTTTTAATCATTTAAATATGTTGTAAATCTTTCATAGGTATCCAGCTGTTAAATTCATCACTATATCCCTTCCATTTAACTAAAGCTTGTTTCTTCTTATAATTCTTCCGAATGACTTTATCAATTCTGAATACAACCTGTTTTGTTTTTAACAGTTCAGGTTCATAAAAGCTACCTTGTATTTCTTCATTATTAAGATCTTTCAATTTATAAGTTATTGGATTAGTGTACTGGATCTTATTAATTATAAAGATCTCTTCTGACCAATTTGGTGTATAGCCCTTGTCAAAAACCTTCCTTTTATACTTAGATATTCGGACCTTGTTACCAACCTTAAATTTTGGTTTAGCTGATAATGCATTCATATCACCATATAGATTGAAGTAAACAGTACCTTCATTCTTCTTTTTACTTGCTTCTATGGGCGACATTTTAATAGAGCTATGTTTAGTGTTGTTATACTGTTTAACTAATTTTGGTAACGTATCTAAATACTGTGTGTTACCTTGAGCAGTAAACTGTTTGTACATTTTATTTTTTAAAGTTCTATTGAATCTCTCAATAACGACAGCTTTACCTTCATTAAAAGTAGAATACATCTTAATATCATTTTTTTTTAGCCATTCATTGAATGTCTTGTTATAAAATTCAGAACCCTTATCAACCCAGAGATATTTAGGTTTACGCTTGTCATTAATTATAATATTGTTGAAAGTGTTAGTTATTGATGTACCTTTCTTATCTTTTAATTGTATTGCCCAAGCGAATTTACTAAATACGTCAATTATAGTCAATAGATATTTGTAACCTTTATTTCATTTTGAAAGTTTATCCATAAGAACTAAATCAGCAGACCATATCTCGTCAATTCCATTTGATATTACTCTTCTAGTTTTAAATTTTCGTCTGATTGGTTTATGTAATTCATCAGCTAATTTTTCTTGCCAGTTTTCTTCACCTGATGGTTTTTTACGTTTTTTGGCTTTTTTTTTTTAACACCAAGACCGAGTTTAGCTTTTGAAGCAATAGCATTTCGAGCGACAGCATGACCCCATTGTCTGTCATTCCAAGGGATAGAATCAAGTGATTTTACCATCTTCCTGTCAGCCTCATTTTTACACTTGACTTGATCTTTTGAGGGTTTATTTGCACAGACGCTGTAATCCACATCATGTTGCATACTGACAGCATCTGTTTTACCAGTTGGTTTTTCATATATCTCGAGTATTTTACCAGTATTTGGATCCCATTTCAACTGCTTTTCAAGAGGATTACCTGGACCTGTGTATTTATGACCAGGTATTACGAATCCTTTTTTAGGTGCTATTTTTAATATGGCTTTATGAATATCAATACCCTTTCCTTTAATAAATTTGCTCTTGTTTTTTCCACAAATGACACATTTTGATTTTTCCATAATTCTACTATTCTTTGCTGTGACTTTTTTAGGATTTATTGAATCAGTATTTTTTTTACATGAAACACAATATGATTTACACATCTTTATACGAATAGATTAGATATTAATCACAATATTCATTATGCCATTTTCCATTTTTAAACACAACGCGATTGCATGGACTAGTTGTATCCTTTGGATGAGTCCAGAATTTCTTTGAAAATAATCCAGTTTTCTTATTGAAGGCGCCTTTTGCTATGTCTCCACTCCAATACTTTTTGAACAGATCTTTATCACCTCCTGTGAAACCCATGAGTGCAGAAGCAATATCTTGAGCTTGTTGAAACCCTGGTATCTTTTCACTAATCTTTTTGTTAATGGTTTGGCCGACTCCTCGTCCCTTTTTCTCACTTACGAAACGAGTTTTGGTTATTCCACAAGAAGAGCATTTCGATTTGAGCATTAAACGATTGTTTTTTGTTCTCACGTATTTTTCAGAATCAGGAACTGAATCAGTTTTTATTTTTTCACGCACGCAATAAGATTTGACCATTATATATATGAGTTATATATTTCTAAAATAATTGCTTATGAAACGTTCATTATACATTGTGTCAGTCATTGATAATGGCATTAATATATCGTGATACTCTTTATCGTACACCAATGCTTGATGTAAGAAATAAATACAATAATAGCCACAAAGAACTGATTTGATATGTTGATATTGCGTGCTATTATACAAAATTTGTTTTATACCATCTTTCTCAGCTCTAATTTTAAATTCATTGGGATAAGGCATTCCAAACGAATCGTAGTACCATAGAATATCTTTTTTATGACCAGATACACAGCAAACCCAATGAGTTCCGGCACCATCATAGTTGTCTAAATTGATTATACATGGACTATGAATTTTAGACATATGTTCATCTCTGCTATATATTCCTTTAATAGTGATTTTTAAATAATTACACCATTTCATGAGATCAATATTACTTAGAGGTTTTTTGATGAATTTTGGCTTTTTCACTTTCTTTTCTGCTTTGACATCTTTTTTTTTTTTGGAAACAATAATCCTCCAGTTTTCAAGAATTTATTATATTGATCCCATGTGCCAATGAACGGTGGAGGTCTGGAAGGGTATTCTATCTGCATTCCTTTACCTCCTTTGGGTGGAGTGACTTGTATTCCTTTACCTCCTTTGGGTGGAGTGACTTGTATTCCTTTACCTCCTTTGGGTGGAGTGACTCGTATTCCTTTTCCAATCATATACTGTCGCATTTTACTTATTTGTGTTTTAGATAAACTTAATGTAATGCCTCTACTCTCACTTTTTACTTTATTATACCGTGTTATTTGTCTTTCTGTAAGGTATAACTCAGTATTACCCTTCTTTTTGATCTGATGCTTATCGATTAATAAACTCACTTCACTTGAATTTTTGATTGCTCTGGCTAGCTTTTTTATTTGTCCTTCTGTTAAAGGAATATTTGTTGAAATATATTTTGTGCTCATAGTCTTGCTCTATATATAATAGTGTTATATTAAATATTACGTAACAATAAATGTAAAATTTAATATTAATTGGATTTTTTTCATATCATGATTTATACCACAATGAGTTCATTACCAATTTTATCAATTATGATTATTTCCTCATAAAGAACTATAGCGTAAATCATATAATTGTCAGTAGATTGTACATTCAATCGATAATGAAACAATAACTGTTTTGGATCATCAGTAACTGATTCCTTATAATTTCTTAAATCAAAATAGATGACTGGAAATAATTCAGTGTAATTTTGTAAATTTAACTGAGTACCTGTATTATAGTCATTGTTTCTGTATGCATATTCTTGAATGTCATTATATAATCTTGGTTTAAAATCACAATCATACTCTAATTCAGGCGTAAAATACGAATTTCCTAGTTGCAAACGACAAGTAGAAAGTTTACATGCATCATCGCCTGCATTTATTTTGAATGTGTCAAAGATAAAGGGGTTTTGTAGCTCATTATTACTCTTGTTTCTCTGCAAGTATACAAAAACATGCTTTGCATTTTTAACACTAGGTGTAATTTGATAAATCCCAGAAATAGCATTAGTCGGTGATGAATGTTTAATAAATTCTCTTAAATACGTCCATTTCGATGCTGTTAAAAAACTGTTATTCACTAATTTTTGTCCTTCTGATGTAAAATTCAAACGTGGCAGCCACAACTGAAAATCTTTAATAACATATCGTGTTTCAGCACCCGCAACTCTATAAATGAATTCTCTATCATCATTTCATGTTATATTTAGTTCGATTTGCATGGGTGGTAACATTTTATCTCGAAGCTCTTGAAAAAATGAAAACCTATTTAACTGAATGATTGCGTATACGTCTTTTGACTCTGAACACAATTCAGCTCTTTTAATTGCTCCTACTTTTGGAGCTGTTCTCATATCACCTGCTAATACAGCTCTATCGTCGAGATGCCAATTGAAATTGGTGGCAACTGTACGACTATAGTCATCAGAAAATTCAAGCAATCCTTTTATGAAAGAAATTTTATGCAAATCATTACCGTCATACACTTTTTTACCTCCTGAAGTTATCATAAGGTGATTTATCATACTGGTACTATCATTTATCGTTGACGTTAATACTGGTGTTTGTAAATTATTGGCATCAATATTCGTTCCATCAGCCTTTTTCTGGAGTTTATATTTCACGATAAAGTATCCATTATACCAATCAAACCAAGATGAACGATCAGTCATATTGAATATATAGCCTGTTTTTTCCTGATATATTCCATTTGCTGGTTGAATAATTGGCGTTGACAGATTAAATCTGAGATAATCTGTTTTTTCAACATTGTATATGCTTCTGAAACTCATTATATTAATAGATTATATAATTTACTTCATTTGTGCTAATCGTTTTAAAATAAGATCACCAGCTTTTTCACTTATATTTAACACAGATTTTAAATTTTTCTTTTGTGTTTTGTTTATGGGTGATTTATTGATATCTTTTACCGTTTTTTTTAAATAATTTCCGATTTTTGATAAATCATTTGTTATTACTCCTGATCCTTTATGACGATATTGATATAAACCCTTATTAGGATTATAAAATTTTGACCATTCATGAACTCGATTCATTATATAATAAGGTTATATTAATTTACTTCTTTGATAATAATATGATATGCAGTATCGATTTCATTAAGATCAATCGGTCGATTATAAGAATCTGTTATATATATTCGAATTGAATCAATGCTATTTTTATTAATTGGTGAAAATTTCAATCTTCTCGGTTCAAGAGTAAAAGGGAATGACCTACGTATTCCTTGTGCTATAATGCTGAAACAAAATAATACATCTCTTGATTCATCTGTCAATGATCTGTTAGTTAAATCACAATGAATGCATATCATATCAACACTTCTTGTTAAATCAGGTATATGGTCACTGATTTTGATTCCATAAGTCAAAATTTTCTTTTCAAAACCCAGGATCAAATTAAAGTCTGAAACGGATAGATCCAACTCATAATTTGGCTGAATGATTATTATTGTTCTGAATAATGATAAATCAAAAGTAACTGAGAATGGATAATTATCACCATCTTTGCCAGTTGCATTTTTTAAATAAGAATCAATGTCAGTATATGAATACATTCCATTAGGAAATTCAATATTTTTAAAACTTGTATCACTACCAACGGTTTTTCGATATCTTAATTTAGTATTACTGAATGAATCTGCAATATTGTACCAGCTATATGTCATCGTTATAATCTCATCAAGTGCCATTTCATAATTTTTATTTGGATCCAAGAAAAGTGGTTGTTCAAGATAAATAGTGAAATCATTTGCTTTTTGGTTATAATTATTTGATTGTCTTTTTGCTCTGAATGAACTCAATATTAAATGTTTCTCCATTCTCTATATATTGAATTTAGATAAAATGATTGTTATAAATTTTTTCATGTATACGTTTTGTAATTCTTTTTAGTTTTAAAAGTTCATCCAATATTGTAATACCTTGATTTTTTACTTCTTTACTTGTATTTCCAGCGTTAATGCTTCCGCAAATTACATCCAGTTTTTCAATAAGTTTCTCAGGATTATTGTAATGGATTACTTTATAATTTTGATTCAGTCCACTGCCTTCCAACTCATCATCTTCTCTATCAGAATCAGGTGCTGTGCCCCTCCTCATACCCTCTATCTTATCAAATAATGATTTTTCGATGTCTGGCTTTACCTTATATTTAGTTTTACGGGGGGTCCTTTTCAATTTTTTTGATTTTTCCAGTAACTCCGAAGCTGAAAAAGGAACTTTTTTGTATTCCATTCTTTGCTTTTTTTGGCTGGTCATTAGCAGCTGATCTTCAATTCTATTAATTTGTTTTGTAAAATATTCAGATTGTCTCAACAGATCATCATATGAGGATCCTTGATACTCACCAGATTTGATATGGGGTTCACCACTTTTTAATAGTTTACCTAATAAAACATTGACACGTCGTCTTTCTTCAGCTAGAACTCTGCGTTCCTTATTTAATTCATTTTGATTAGTCTTTTTGATCGATGTAGTTTCCCATTTTTTTCTCTTCCGTTCAATTGGTGGAGGAGGATCAAAATCGGGCATTTCATCTTCATCATCAACAATTGGTGGAGGAGGATCATAATTGGGCATTTCATCACCATCATCAACAATTGGTGGAGGAGGATCATAATTGGGCATTTCATCACCATCTTTTAACCCTTTAGTTGCTTCAATTTGTGTGTCGAGACGAGATGTCACTGGCTTAAACATTTTTGCGAATTTGATTTGTCCTAATTCATCTGACAATTTTGAAGAAATTATTTGATTACGAATATTTTTGATTTGATTCTCAACTTCCTCTTTTTGGTCAGCAATTTTTTGCCAAGCTAAGAGACTCATTTATATATATTAGTGTGGATTATTATCGGTCTTCCAGAAGTCTTTCATCAGTCTTTCATTAGTCTTCCAGAAGTCTTTCATCAGTCTTTCATTAGTCTTCCAGAAGTCTTTCATCAGTCTTTCATTAGTCTTCCAGAAGTCTTTCATCAGTCTTTCATTAGTCTTCCAGAAGTCTTTCATATTATATAATTAAATAATATAATAAATGAAGATTCCAAATTATGACTGTAAAGACGATATGGTTTCAAACTTTAGGCAAATATACGATTTCATGCCAAATTGCTGTTTCAGGATGCTGATTTGCTCGCCAAGCGGATCGGGAAAAACCAACATGCTCATGCATATGATATACAATTTATTGTATTATGATAAAATTTACCTGTATGCAAAAAACTTGAATCAGTCCAAATACCAGAATCTTATAAAAATGTTTAAGCCAATAAGTGAGGAAGCTGGTTATGATGTTATTGAATTCAGTAACGACCAAATTATTCCTGTTTCTGATCTAAACGATGATAATCAAAAACTTGTGATATTTGACGATTTCGTTTGTGAAAAAAATCAAAAGCCTTTGATTGATTATTTTATAAGAGGAAGGCATAAAAATGCCTCCGTAATGTATCTATCTCAGAGTTGCTATTCAACTCCAAAAGACATAAGATTGAACTGTTCGCATTTCTGTATTTACGAATTCCCAAGTGCAAATGAGCGATCTCTGATATGCCGTGAAAACAGTATTCCAAAAGAGTTATATGTTAAAGCAACTAAACATCCATTCAGCTTTATTTATATCGATAAACCACGGAAATTCATGACTAAAAATTTTAATGAGAATATTTAATATAACATATTAACATAAAAATGGGGTTTATAAATGACAAACATGAATTCATTCATACCAACAATATAGCAGGTATTAAAGGCAAGGATGGCAAGGATGGAGTCGGTTTTAAGCTAACTACCTCGGGCGATTATGATATGAATGGAAAAACAATGTATAATATCAAGACTCAAGCAGATGAGCCCGAAGATAGCGATTATGATAGTATAAAAAGGGATTACGAGTCGGGCGTCAATAAACAATATTTGTTTAATCACTTTTTAAAAAGAGATAAGAACGGAATATATTACGATTTACGAGGATTATCAATACAAAATAGTGAGGTTTATAATCCAAGCACATGGAATGACAAAACTATTACCAATAAAGAATACGTCGATTTAAAAGATAATCTAAAAGCTGATAAAACCGATTTGAATAAAAAAGCTGATCTTGAAACAAGTGATGAGCAAACTTTTAACAGCATAATAAATGTGCCTGATTTTGACAGTGGTTATTCCAATATGTCTAATGTTATGAATAAAAAATATATTGACCAAAAAGTTGATATGAAAACAAATATGGTACAAAAGCTTAAATCAAGAATACAAGTACCAGATTTTGATGGTAGTAATTATAATCAATCTGATGTACCAAACATTAAATATCTACGTTTAAAATATTTAAATAAAGAAACAAGCGGACAACTTCAAAACAGTTTGTTATTCAATTCATTTCATTCAGATGAAAAAAGACAAATTTATTATTTAGGCAAACCATTATATGAATCAAGTGCGGTAAATAAAGCTTATGTTGACGGCGAAATTCAGAAAGTGACATTTGATACATCTTCTGTTGTTTTGATTGATGGTTCTCAAACCATGAGTGGTGATTTAGATATGGGAAACAATAGAATAATCTCTCTTAAAAAACCGATGAATGACACTGATGCTGTTAATAAAAAATATTTAGAAGATCAGGTTGGTGAAAGTCATGTTCAATCCGCCAATGCTGAAAATAAATTCAAATACATTATGAATGATCCTAATGCACAACTGTCAGAAGAAGATGATGTTAAATTAGGAAATATTGTGACCTATCAAAATTCACCACATCAGATAAATAAAAAAGTGGTTGATATGAAATTGTTGCTTGACAGTTCAAAAGGATATTATAGTTCGAGAGTTGGATTGAATCTTTATCCATTATCCAATGGTGAATATACTGTTTGCCTTGAACTCATTTGGTTAAATGATGATATCGACTCAAATAGTCTGCAAATCGATGGTACATCATCAATTGAAACCATTCATAACGTGAGCAGAAAAACGTTCAAAACACAAAAGTATGTCAGATTAATATGTCAATTCACGAAAAATCAGCAAATAGGAAACAATTACCTTTATATTGACATTATCATGAAAATGAAATCAGGGAGCTCTTACAATAAAGAATTACAAACGTATTTCACTGTTTATGGAATATCTGGTCATCAATCAAATATTGATAAAAATATTTATGACAGTTTTATGTATTTCGAAAATGATGAAACAAATTTCGAAAAAAGTATTGACATGAATGACAATCTGATTATTGGAGTGAAAAATGCTGACAGAGACAAAGCAGCGGTCAATCTCAAACAGGTAACCGATCTTTTGAATAATCGCTTATTAGCACTTATCAGTCATATTAATACAAAACAAAATAAAAGCAATTACCAATTAATATTCGAATACTTTTTTGATTTACAAAATCCCGATTCGTTTGATATGGAAAACAGTTATGGTTCAAATATTAAGTCAGTAGGTGGTAAATTAATGCTGAAAAATATAGTTTCTTTATCTGACTACAACGTAAAAGATGGATTTAGTATCAATTTAGCTTATATTCAACTTGATGAAATATTGGATCAAAATGATGATTTTACATTATTTGTAAGTTTCTTATATGATAAAAGCTTGACAGGACAAAATTATTCAATTGGTTTCGCTGATAATTCAAATAATATTTCACAACATAATGTTACTGTAACGAACAATAAAATAATAATAAGAGAAGATGATAATTTTAGTTACCACACAGATATCATTTCAGCATATCAAGATAAACATGTCATGTTGTGGTTTTGTAAAAAAAACAATATATATAGAGCAATTATTTGTCAAGGTAATCACATTAATTCACAAATATCAACATCTGCATTTCAAGCAAATCGTGTCGTCATCCATTTACCATATAAAATACAAAGAATAGGATTTTCCAAAACATCATATAATTTATATGATAAAGAATTTCATAATATCAGTTTTCTCGAAAAAGCAAATGGTGTATTTTTTGAATAAAAATAGAAAATCAAATTAATGAAATATCGTATAATTATATAACATATAAGAAGACATATGATGAATTTTAATCATATATCCAACAAATTATCAGAAGATAGAGTAAAAGAATTGAAGGAATTGTATAATAATTACCACCGATTACAAACATGTTATAAATGGAAGTATAAGAAATTGAAAAGTGTTTATCTATCTCTGCAGATGTCCTCCATTAGTTTGACTGTTATAGATTCTGTTGTTGGTAGTATTACTCTTAATCCTATTGTTATAGGTTGTTTAACAGGATTGGGTGTTTTGATTCATGGTTATATAACAAAGAGTAACATTTCTGACAAAGTTAATAAATGCAAATTTGCATATACAAGTTATGAGAAAGTTTGTATACAGATAAAATGCTTCTTGAGAGGCTTACCATCTGATGAAAATGCTTTTCTGAGCGATTTAAAAGTGCTTGATGATATTGTAATTGATCAATGTCCAACTGTAGATGAATATGTTAACAGATATAACAAACAATTCACTTTATAATGCGCAATATCTCTGTATTTTTCAATTCTAAAATCTTTGCCCAATATCTATTATAAAATTCAAGCGTTTTTCTCGATTTAGTAATTTTTATACAATCAAATGGAATATTAAGCAATTTAAATAACTGCCTAATGATATATTTAGTGCTGATTATTCGTCTTCGTAGTTTATTAACTGAAGGAATAACAGATCCAATTATTTCGAATGTCTTATAAATTTTATCCCTTTCTTCATAAGACAATGTGATTTTATTCTCATAGTAAATAGAATTCAACGTTTTCTCGATATGATATTTACGTTTATATATTGATTTTTTATGTATTTTATACATATTCTCATAAAAATCAAGGTAATCTATAACATATTCGCAACCATGAACTAAACCGCAATTTAGACAAACATTCATACCGTTTTTATTCGCCATATTCTGATTATTACAACATTTATAATTACCATTTTTATTATTAAATTCTATTAAAAATACATCACAGAAGGGACATGTATCTTGATTCATCATAATTAAGAGCACATGTTCACAAGAATCAAACAATATCGAGAATTCTTGGCAAGTGCCGAAAAATGGATTTTGCTTATATTCTTACCACAGGTAGGTCTTTGTGAGAAACACATACCAGTATACTTAGTTTGGCTGAATATCGATTTGTTTTCGAGAAAATCGATAATCCTTGAAAACCGCCATATTGCCACTTTCGGAGCTCAAAATTTATGCCGAGTTTCGTAGCTTCGCGTGAAAAAATAAAGTACTCTGGAAGGAAAATACCGGCCAAATGTTGTAGAATGACATCAAATAAGTACGTGGAAAGCAATTTTAGTCCTTCGTGTCCTTTTATTTACAAAATATAATTAAATTTATGTGACACACTTTTAATAGGGTTCAAAATTGGTCAAACTTATCGTCTAGTTTAAGTATGTGCGAAGCGAAATAATTGGTCAAAAATTCGGAATTTGCAAGTCAAAGGACTGTTCTTTACGACTTTAGAAGGATTAGCTGGGGAAATGATTTCGTGCGATGTTTTCGAATTTCGAAGTTGCCTAAAATTCGTCAATTAGTAATCGTGGAGATACCGCCGTTTATGTAAACATTTCACGCAAAGGTTGAATTCTTCCCGACGCGAACTTAACTGTGTCTAATAAAAACGTAGACATGCTTACCTTGATGTTGCTGACGCATTTTAAGCGTTGTATTCTTCATTCACGATAAAACCCAAGCCCGCGGTGAAGTTAGTTAACCGATTTTCTCGACGCCATGTGTCATTAATTTCCTTGTCTTGAAGTGACATCTCTTTTTCATTCGTTCTTGAATATTAAACACTCCAGTCTCAAGTGATCAACGTAACAGCCATGCATAGTATTTTTGCTTTAAATCAGCTTCGAACTGAGAAGCAGAGGCAGATAAACCGGTTCAGTGGCAAACCGTCATTTCAAAAACCGCCATTTGTCCTGAGGCATGCTAATTTATTCACAAGGACAATTTCACCTGAAATTGACAACCACTGCCGTGACAAAGTAAGAAGCAAGCACCGTACCTTTTTGGTATCTGGTTAAGGTATTTTGTTGTTGTTATTTAAATTTGAGCTTAAAATGACACACAGCTGGACTGAGCAGATAAAGAAATTTCAATCGTTCAAATAAACCACCGTTTGCAAAAATTGCTAAATGATTGCGTGTAAACGCCTTTTACTTCCGGGCCGGAAGTTCTTCTGTTTGAGTTGCTTCGCTTTTCCTCACTTTTAAAATTCATGTCATGGCACTTCCTTTTTAAGTTGAAACGCAAAAAGAGATAAAATAAAAGTCTTATTGTTGCCGTTAGATCGGCCGTCCGTCAATACTCAGGGATCATCCTGTCAGCCTGAATAAGATCGGGGGGGGGGGGGGGGGGGGGTGGGTGGTTAGCAGGGGGTGGTTAGCGGCCTGAGCTGCGGTGTGAGGTAGTTGCCTCGCCTCCTCACTTGCGAAAATAGTATTGCGTTCACATAACGTTTAGACAACAATTACGTAAAAAGTGTACATTAGTACAAGTTTCATTTCACATTTCATAGCTCGTTGATTTGTTCTAGGCTGTCAGCAAAACAAATACCCATAGTGGTCATAATCACCCGCTGTAAAACGGATTTAAGTGAGTCAACGATTCCATATTATACCACACCCAGAGAATCGGGAAACGTGAACATTGAATGTCATCAAATATCCCCACTCGCTGGACGTGTGGTGACGCCAGCTCAGGCATGTGCAAATAAATACCATTCTATATTCACACTGACGTTTCAAAAAACGCAACGACGTTTTACTCTAGAATACCTCAACTTGGTATTTTTACCCTGCTACTAGCATTATATTACACACCTTTCCCAGAGTAGCTAGTAAAACGGTAGTGTTTCGTTTGGTATCACAGGAAATAATGATCTGGGCTATAGCTGTTCCGATCAGGTGGGCCGGCATATTAAATAGGTTTTGCTTACTTCACGACTGAAATAATCATTAGCATAAATACAAAAACTGGACAACAGAATGCTATCATTTATAACCAAACGCGTTTTGGTTCCTTGGCATTGCTCATTACATAGATAGACTTCTTTTGTGCTAATTCTTGCACTGATTTCACTAAGGTCAATCAACAGCCAAATATTATACTCCTAAAAATTGCCGGGTATAAGGGAACGAGGTTGGGTATAAAGGACTACTTGGGAATCTGATTCCAATCCCGTACGGTGGTGGTGGTTGGGGGGGGGGGGGGGGGGGGTTATAAAGATAAAAAAAATTTACACAAAACAATCAAAAGACTGTGACCGGTCGATTACACGGACGACTACCTTCCTTGCCAGGATTATCGGAGGAAACCGCAACAGTTTGGCACTATAGTGAGAAGTTCTAATCTTTTGGATTGGTTAATCGTTTTCAAATAATTCATCATAATTCATCATTCTTTCGATCAGTCTTGTCCACTCATCCACCCTGCATGTTATTTTAATATTTGTGTTTTTAAAACTGTCTAAACGCACACACTCATTTCGGAACATTTCAGAATTTTTTAGAATGAAAATTACTTTCCAAAGAGCTAATATTGAAGGCAAATATTAATAATTAAGAATTATTATTTAATTATCCTGCTATTTTGACATATCACTTTTATGTAATTTATGCATATGTACATATTTTGTATTTATTTTGGCTTTTATTTATAGTTGATGTGATGCTTACAAGATTTTATCAACTTAATAAATGTAGATGAAAATGCACCCCACCTCAGAAATGATGTCAAAATGCAGGAAATGGCACTTGAGAGAACCCAAATTTGCAAAATTTTCTGGGAGGGCAAGCACGAAGACCCCCCAGAGGCTCATTCCTTCGGAACTCGTGCAAGCGCCTCCGGCGATAAATACCTCCCAAAACATAAAAGAACCCCCCTCAACAGAATCCACCCTAAGGGCCTGAATTTACCTCATTTATTTCCTTTGCACTGACTACATCTGACTACAAAATTCTCTTGTCAGTGTCTTGTAGCTGAATTAATGGTTGCTTTCGCTTCCCTGAAAGAGTGAACACATCCATTTCCAGTGAGTCTCGCATATCAGGCAGGATCTTAAATATTTTACTGGAAACGTTCCCAGCGACTTCCTGAGCAACACCAGCACCATGCTCTAACCTAGTTGCACACAAGGTCATCGCCTTGTCGTTTTGCACTTATGTTTGCCACAGTTGTTGTTGAAGTGAAAAATATCGCTGTTGCGACTTAACACATTGCCCTTCTCAGGACTTGAACCAATTTCGTATCCCCATTAGCGCTTATGGTCACCCGCGAAACCCTCGCGATACATTCAAATAGCGCGTAACAAGGAACTCGCATTTATTAGGCTTCAGCCGAAACGTCTACGAAACAATGTAAAAAGAGTCAGTGACAATCCGTCCAACGTGAAATATGTCAACTCCCGACTCACAGACTACACGTATTTGTTATTTAAAGTGTTTCGCATCTATGGTGCATCACTGAATTACAAGGCTAATGACCAGGGTGTTGATGTTGGGCACCCTCCCACTGCATCCCCCTATTGAAACTTATTCAGGCTGGACTCCACGAGATGATTCTTGAATATTGACTGTAGAGTGATCAAACGGCAGCAATAAAGCTTTTTTATCTCTTTGTTGCTTTAATCTAAAAAGGAAGATCTTGGAAAATAACGATATGAATTGAATAAGGAAAAACGAAGCACTTCCGGAACGGAAGTAAAAGGCGTTTACACGCAACCATTTTGCAAACGGTGGTCTATTTGAACTGACTTAAATTTCTTTTTCTGGTCAGTCCAACACTGGTCCAACTGTATGCAATTTTAAGCTCAAATTAAAATAACAGCAACAAAATACCTTAACCAGATACCAAAAAGGTACGGTGCTTGCTTCTTACTTTGTCACGGCAGTGGTTGTCAATTTCAGGTGAAATTGTCCTTGTGAATAAATTAGCCGCCACGGGACAAATGGCGGTTTTTGAAATGACGGTTTGTCTCCTGAACCGGTTTATCTTCCTCTGCTTCTCAGTTCGAAGCTGATTTAAAGCAAAAATACTATGCATGGCTGCTACGTTGATCACTTGAGACTGGAGTGTTTTCAAGAACGAATGAAAAAGAGATGTCACTTCAAGACGAGGAAATTAATGACACATGGCGTCGAGAAAATCGTTTAACTAACTTCACCGCGGGCTTGAGTTTTATCGTGAATGAAGAATACAACGCTTAAAATGCGTCAGCAACATCAAGGTAAGCATGTCTGCGTTTTTATTAGACACAGTTAAGTTCGCGTCGGGAAGAATTTAACCTTTGCGTGAAATGTTTACATAAACGGCGGTATCTCCACGATTACTAATTGACGAATTTTAGGCAACTTCGAAATTCGAAAACATCGCACGAAATCATTTCCCCAGCTAATCCTTCTAAAGTCGTAAAGAACAGTCCTTTGACTTGCAAATACCGAATTTTTGACCAATTATTTCGCTTCGCACATACTTAAACTAGACGATAAGTTTGACCAATTTTGAACCCTATTAAAAGTGTGTCAAATAAATTTAATTATATTTTGTAAATAAAAGGACACGAAGGACTAAAATTGCTTTCCGCGTACTTATTTGATGTCATTCTACAACATTTGGCCGGTATTTTCCTTCCAGAGTACTTTATTTTTTCACGCGAAGCTACGAAACTCGGCATAAATTTTTAGCTCCGAAAGTGGCAATATGGCGGTTTTCAAGGATTATCGATTTTCTCGAAAACAAATCGATATTCAGCCAAACTAAGTATACTGGTATTTGTTTCTCACAAAGACCTACCTGTGGTAAGAATATAAGCAAAATCCATTTTTCGACACTTGCCGTCTTTTGTCTGACCGTTGGTAACATTGGCTCTTAAATCCTCATGTAAAATACTATCACAATACATAATATATATATATTAAAAGTTTTTACGTATTAATATATTATACTTAAAAATATAATATATAGTATATTATATATACAATGGTCGGTCGTCCGATAAAATATCATACTGATGAAGAGAGAAAAAATGCTATAAAAAAAGTAAAACAAACTATATGTTAAATAAATCTTGGTTTTGCAATGTGTGTGAAACCAATATAAATTATAAGCTTGCTGGTAAAAGTAGTCACATAAAGACAAAATTACATATAAAAAATTGCATTATTAAAAATACTGAACAAATTGATGAATAAAATATCATAAAAATCGAATATTGAATTTAAATATAAATACTTATTTTCCAATGATAACAAAAAATAATAATATTTTTTTTATTATAATAATTAACAAATTAAACGCAATAAATTAATTATTTTACTATAGGACTTAAAGATTAATTTCTTTAACTATAGTATAATAATATGAATTCAAAAAATTTGACGCAACAAGATTTATTACGAGTAAAATTTTTATCAAAAATGACTAAAGAGAAACTAATCAATAAAATTATTGAAAAAGACAGTTTCTACAAAGATTATAAAGCAGATTTACAAGAATTAACACAAAATGAATTAATTGAAATGATATTAGATTTAAATAAAGCAACCAATGAAATAACTGAAGATAAACCAAAAAAAGACATAATAGAAGATAAACCAAAAAAAGACATAATAGAAGATAAACCAAAAAAAGACTCAACAGAAGATGAACCAAAAAAAGACTCAATAGAAGATGAACCAAATATCACTCAAATAAAAGAGATTGACAAAGCTTTAAAAGGTTATACTAAATCTTATGAAATAGATATAATCAATAAAAATCCTCTTGAACAATTGCAAAATACGCGATTAACTCTTAAAAAGCATTTGGAAACATTACTAAATGAATTCAAAGGTCTAAAATTTGTTGAAAGTTTAAAAGTAACATTTAATAAAGTTTCTAATAATGAAATTATTAGTAAAACTGCATATTTCAATAGCAAAGCACGAACATTAATTAATAATAATGATATTACTGAATCATTAAACCTATCTGAACAGCATATATTAAATTTCATATCTATTTGGATTTCAGAAGGGTCTGGTTGGACTATTAAATCTATCGATAATCATTATTTAAACATCGTTAAATATAAACCTCTAAAAGGATCTTCATATATTCAACTACCACTTGAACTTCAAAATAGTGCTAAAGGATTGATAAACATAAAAAATGATGATAATGAGTGTTTCAGATGGTGTCATGTTAGATTTTTAAATCCAATATTAAAAAATCAAAAAAGAATAAATAAATCTGATAAAGATTATATTAAAAATTTAAATTATAATAATATTGAATTTCCTGTTACAAATAAACATTATAATAAGATTGAAAAACAAAATGAGATCAATATCAATGTATTTGGTTATGAAAAAAAACAAGCTTATCCTATATATATCTCTAAAGAAAAATATAACAATTGTATGAATTTACTATTAATAACAAAAGATAAAAATAAACATTATGTACTGATAAAAGATTTCAATAAATTTATGTATAATCAAACTAAACATAAAGAAAGGAAGCATTTTTGTATGTATTGTCTTCAATGCTTCAGCTCTGAAATAATACTAAATAACCATAAAGTTACTTGTTCACAAATCAATGGCGAGCAAGCAATTAAAATGCCAACTAAAGAAAATAACATATTAAAATTTGAAAATCATTATAAACAACAACAAGTCCCATTTGTCATATATGCTGACTTTGAAAGTATATTAGAAAAAATTCAAGGATGTAAACCATATGATGAAAAATCATATACGCATGCATATCAAAAACATACTGACTGTAGTTATGGCTATAAATTAGTTTGTTCTTATGATGATAAATATTCAAAAAATATACAGATATATAGAGGTGCAAAAGCTGTATACAAATTCATGGAAAAAATGCTTGAAGAAGTAGATTATTGTAAAAAGATTTTTAAAAAGAGTTTGAATAAAAAATTAGAGTTTAATGACGATGATAAAAAGAAATTTGAAAATTCAACAATATGTCACATTTGTAATAATAAATATAAAGAAAATGATATTAAAGTAAAACATTATCAACCTATTACTAATAAATTCATTGGTTCAGCACATAATGAATGCAACTTAAAACTACTAGTTGATCCTGACAAAATAAAAATACCTGTAATTTTTCACAACCTTAGAGGGTATGACAGCCATTTTATTATGCAAGAAATAGGTAAAATTGTGGAAAATAATACATATACAAATAAAAAAGGTCAAATCAAACAAATGAATATAAATTGCATACCTAATAACATGGAAAAATATATGGCTTTTATGCTAGGGAATAATTTAACATTTATAGATAGTTTTCAATTTATGAGTTCAAGTCTTGATAAATTAGTTAAGAATCTTCCTAATGAAGCTTTTAAATATACAAACAATGAATTCAATAATGAAAAATTTGAACTAATGAAAAAAAAAGGCATATATCCTTATGACTATATGGACAGTTTTGATAAATTCAATAATATAAAACTACCATCAAAAGATGAATTTTACAGTACTTTGAATAATGAAAATATTAGTAATGAAGATTATAAACATGCTAAAAATATTTGGAAAACGTTTGATATTAAAACTATGGGTGAATATCATGATCTTTATTTAAAATCTGATATATTGCTATTATCTGATGTATTTGAAAACTTTAGAAATACATGTATGATTCATTATAAACTTGATCCTTGTAATTATTTTAGCACTCCTGGATTATCATGGGATAGCATGCTTAAAATGACAAATATTAAGCTAGAATTATTAACAGATATAGATATGTATCAATTCATTGAAAAAGGAATGAGAGGTGGTATTTCATACATTGCTAATAGATATAGTAAAGCAAATAATAAATATATGTCAGATTTTGATGAAAATGAACCAGCAAAATATATAATATATCTTGATGCTAATAATTTATATGGATGGGCTATGAGTCAATATTTACCTACTGGAAAATTTAAATGGTTAACACAAAAGCAGATTGATGAAACAAACTTATCAAAGTATAATGAAACTAGTAAAAAAGGTTTAATATTAGAAGTCGATTTAGAATATCCAAAAGAGTTTCATGACCTTCATAATGATTATCCTTTAGCACCTGAAAAGGTAAAAGTATCAAATGATATGCTATCAGATTATTGTAAAAAAATTGCTGATAAATACAATATTTCAACTGGACTTGTTCAAAAACTAATACCTAACTTAAATAACAAAGAAAAGTACGTACTACATTATAGTAATCTACAGTTATATTTAGATTTAGGATTACAATTAACAAAAGTTCATAGAGTACTTGAATTCAATTAAGCTCCATGGTTAAAACCTTATATTGACTTCAATACTGAAAAACGTAAAAATGCTAAAAATCCTTTCGAAAAAGACTTCTTCAAACTAATGAATAACTCCATTTATGGTAAAACAATGGAAAACTTGAGAAAAAGAGTTGACGTCAAGCTAATCACTAATGAACAAAAATTATTAAAAGTAACATCTAAACCATCATATGTAAGTTGCAAAATATTCAATGAAAATCTTGTAGCTGTTCATAAGATTAAAGAGCAATTATTTCTAAATCGACCATCCTACTTAGGAATGTGCATTTTAGATTTAAGCAAAACTTTGATGTATGATTTTCATTATAATTACATTAAAAACAAGTATAATAATAATGCTAAACTCTTGTTTACAGATACTGATAGCTTATGCTATCAAATAACAACTGATGATGTTTATAATGATTTTTTTAATGATAGAGATAAATTTGATTTCAGTGAATATAATAAAAACTCAAATTATTTTGATAACTGTAATAAAAAAGTACTCGGTAAATTTAAAGATGAAACTAATAATATTCCAATAACTGAATTTATTGGTTTAAGATCAAAAATGTACTCATACATTAAAAATGATGATAATGAAAATAAAACAGCAAAAGGAATAAAAAGAAATGTAATTAAAAATGACCTTAATCATCGTAATTATAAAGAAACATTATTTAATAATCAACAAGTTCATCATAAAATGAAAACAATTAGAAGTGATAAACACCAACTTAATAGCTATGAAATTAATAAAGTCTCGTTATCTGCTTATGATGATAAACGATTTTTACATAATAATGGTATAAATAGTTATGCATATGGACATTATAAAATTAATGATTTAAATAATAGTTGAATTAAGTGATTGTTTTACTTTTTTATTGAATCTATTAAATATTTCCTTATACTACCCTTGAATTAAAAATAATTGTTAAGTTTACTATTAAATTTAACAATCATATGATATTAAACAAATTATAACCTTCAATTATAATACATATCTATAAAATTATCTATTTCCATCATTAAATTATAGTCATATCTTATTTCATTATCATAAAATATATCAAATATACGATTACTTAAATGACTCTTTCTTATATCAATATTATAATCTTCATTTACTTCATAATTATTAAATAGTTCATCAATTTTTTCGCCTATATCTTCATACACTTCTTCATAATTCCAATATTCACTTTCTAAATATTTTTTAATAACTTCTTTAATTCGAATTGATAATGGTATTGCATTTTCTAATTTTCTCGATTTTTTTTATCATTTTTTTTATATATTTATCTTTGATAAAAAATAATTTTATTATATTATTATTTTAACATTTGTTATCATTAATATTTTTTCATATACTAGTAAAGTTATTTGATAAATAATTGATTTACACATTTTATATATTATTAATACAAAAATATTTTTTCTAATTTAATTAATATTATGATTATATCATGCATTGGTGATGTTAATGTTGGTAAATCTTGTTTAATTTCACAAATTTTAATAAATTGTGGTTTAATTAAAAAAAGAGATATTAACAAAGAATATTCTTTAAATAATAAAAATTGGTTAGCTAATATTGTTGATTCTGATAAAAACGAACAAAGCAGAGGAATGACTTTATTTTCTTCATATGAAAATTTTATGATAAACAATAATGAATATATCATAATAAATAATCCTGGTCATAATTATCTTTTAAAAGATATAATAATAAGCACTTCAATTGCTGATATTGCTATATTATTAATTTCTGCTAATCCTTCTGAAACAGATAAAAATATTATTAATGGATCTAATTATAGTATAATATCACGAGTTAATGGCATAGATCAAATTATCGTTTGTATCAGTAAATGTGAATATATCAATAATAATAATTCTTATAATAATATTATAGACAATATAAATAAATCATTAAAAAATCAACATTTCAATAAAATATATTATATACCCTGTTCCGCAAAAAAAAAAAAATATCAGTAAAAATAATACAAATATTTCAAATACATGTTTATTTGATTTATTAGAAAAAATAAATATACACAGAAAGAAATCATTATTCATCAAACCATTCAATAATACAATAAATATCAAACTTCATTTTCATCATATTCCAAATATAATTTCAATTGGTTTTAAATGTTTATTATTTTCTGTAGATAAAGATTATAATGTTGAATTTACAAGTATTGATAATGGCGATAATAATTATATAACTAAAAATAATCTCAAACTTAAATACATCAATTGTATTATGTCTATCAAAACCAATGATTATTTAAATCAATCAGTCATACTATTATACAATAACAATATACTTGCTTATGGAATTTTATTTTAATAAACAAATTAATATCTAATACTAATAATATATGACAAATCACAATTCAATTTCATATTTATTGAAAAAATATAGACTAAAGAAGTTTGGTTCCATGAAAGATCTTAATTATAATATGACTGATTTCAAAGATGATTTATGCACATTAGTCATTCAAAGAACTTCAAAAGATTTAATTCGTTATAATCATAAAAAAATATTTTTCATTCATCCTACATTTAAAGATTATGCTTGCGATATCAATGAAGATATTTTCAATATTACCACACCTATGTATCAAAGGAATCAAGGTCGTATATTTCCTTTTAGAAATTATATACAATTGACTATTTCAATAAATAAAACAACTCAATTCATTGTATATAAATATGATAAATTTGTAAAAGAAGCTTTAAAACTTTATAAAAAAGATATGGTTTTATTCGGTTATCATACTCACTTTTTTGAAACACCTAACAACAATGATGAAACTTATGATAATGGTAATGATAATGAAGATAATGATGATACTGATGATACTGATGATGATGATAATGATAATAATAATGATGATAATGATGTTAATGATAATGATGATAATGATGATACTGATGATACTGATGATGATGATAATGATAATAATAATGATGATAATGATGTTAATGATAATGATGATAATGATAATAATAATGATGATAATGATGTTAATGATAATGATGATAATGTTAATGTTAATTATGATAATGATGTTAATGATAATGATGATAATGATGATACTGATGATACTGATGATGATGATAATGATAATAATAATGATGATAATGATGTTAATGATAATGATGATAATGATAATAATAATGATGATAATGATGTTAATGATAATGATGATAATGTTAATGTTAATTATGATAATGATGTTAATGATAATGATGATAATTTTATTGGAAATTGTTCTATATGTGGTAAAGCTGTTAAAATTTCTGATTTATAATAACATACTACTTTATTTCATTTTTTCTTTAATGTTTTTAGTATAAAATTCAATATTATATTAATTACTTTTTTAGTATTGTTTTCACCTCATGTGTTACTTTTTGTTTTTCCATTTATATTATTTCCTTACTACTCCCTTGCGTTAAATTTTACTGTACAGTATAGCTGTTTTTAACCTATTTTTATGAAAAGTAGCAGTCTTTATCACTTTTTCTATTAGCCCACTCTATTACTTTTATTTTGGCCTAATGATTCCTTTCTAGAAGCTTTGGTATCAACACTTTTTTCAGGCCAAAGTTATTTGTATTGTTAATAATACTGCTTTAAAGGGGTAATACATATTTAATTATAATTGATTAGTTTATGCTTATAGTATTCATGTTTATGCTATTAGAAGGCTTATAGAATAGCATATAATCGTTAAGTATGATATTAGTATTATATTATTGTAAAAAAGTTTAGAATACAATTTTATTAATAATTTTTTGTTGATATTAAATATTACAATACTTGTATTCAAGGGGTAATATTACGTTGGTAATGATTGGTTAGTTCATGCTCATATTAACCATGTTTATGCTATTTGTTGCCTCTTAGAATAGCATATTTTTGAAAAGTACATATTTAGTATTATATTATTGTAAAAAAGTTTACAATACATTTTTATTCATAATATTTAGTATCAATTATTTGTTGATATTAAATATTACAATACTTGTATTCAAGGGGTAATATTACGTTGGTAATGATTGGTTAGTTCATGCTCATATTAACCATGTTTATGCTATTTGTTGCCTCTTAGAATAGCATATTTTTGAAAAGTACATATTTAGTATTATATTATTGTAAAAAAGTTTACAATACATTTTTATTCATAATATTTAGTATCAATTATTTGTTGATATTAAATATTACAATACTTGTATTCAAGGGGTAATATTGCTCTTTCATTAATGGTCTTTGTCATGCTTATAGTAACCATGTTTATGCTATTAGAAGGCTTATAGAATAGCATATATTTGATTAGTTTGATATTAGTATGATATTTAGTATTAATTATTTAGGCCTGATTATCAGTTTTATATTTAACCCTTGTTACTAATTATATCCTTTAATAAGTCGTTATTATCATTACTTTTTTCCAGGCCTGGTTATTAGTACTGTTTTTAGTATATAATTTAGTGATATTTTACATGGGAATTCGTTGAGCCGAATTTCATTTATTCAAATGAAATTTTACCCACCAAGCTCAACGCAATAAATTTTTTGTTCCAAACCGCAAAATCTCACCCCAATGTTCTAGAAGACTTTTAAAATAAAAGTCTTCTAAACATTCCAGATTTTGCTAATTTTATGCTCCGCTTAGTATCAACCCTAAGATTTTAATACTGTATTCAGTTCTTTATTCAGTACTGTATTCAGTTCTTTGTTAGTAAAAGATTTCTATGCTTATCTTTAATTATATTGGTTTCCAAAGCATGGTCTTACATTTCACAAGCTTATTTTTCATGCAAATATTTATACTCATATTTAATGCTTGATTTTTGTGCTCGATTTTATGTATCTCATAATTTTAGGCTCATATTTTTTGTGCTCGTACCCCCATGAGGGTAAAAATGTGCTCGTATTTATGTGCTCGTACCCCCATGTACTATACTACTGTGGCCACCACACGATGGTTCATGGCTTGAGCAGGTTTTCTCTATATAGAACCTTGAATCACAACAAAGGTATGTCAGCTATATCAGCTTTGTCAGTAGTTTTCATTGCCAATCCGGATTGAGGCCCTTTGTTTTCGTAGTGTTTAAACTCCTTGCAGCTGTCGACATTGTTATGTAAATATCCAAAGTTCAAGGTCCATGGAATAATTAACGCATCATCAGGTTATTTACTTTTAATAAAGAAATATTCCTATCCAGAATATGTTCTATATCGCCTGGTTCACAGTAAAAGTATAGAAAAGGATAGGAAAAACTGGTATCAAATTTTCTTTTCATAACATTTTGCTTTTTATGGGGTAGAAATTGTTTTTACCTATATAATTTATGTCTATAACCCAGTCTCTTGAACCCCTTTCCTGGCTTTTTGACTGAACTTTCGGAAGCTGAGTCAAAACCGTAGTAGAGAGATTGAGAGACGCAACTAGTAGTTATTGTTCAATGAAATGTACGCGTGACCTTTGCAATATCCCATGTATTCGTGCAAAACGCCATTCCACTTGTGGAACTGATCTTCGGCCAGTGCATCATGGTAGGGGCGAAGCCAGGATTTTTATGAGTTCTATTAGATTTAGTAAACAGGAATCTTTGTATTAAAAAAAACCCAAAAAGTTTAAACCATTTCAAGACAGCGTTTGACCTTGCATCGTATTTCTGATGTCACGGTACGAGATAACGCAACTTTTGTTGAACAGTCATTCAGCACAGAAGTTCAGCTACTTTTATTTACCTTAATTTTTTGACAAATTTCCTGAAAATTATTAAAAGATCCCTTGTGAAACGTTATCGCTTCTGCATGCATTGCGTGCCGTTTATTTTTATGATGAGAGTGTAATGGTAAGGTTATGTTGTAAGTGAAAGCGTTCTTTCTTGATATGAAATGACAACTAAGTCGTCAATTTAGCCGATTTTCCATTACAACCACACAGCTTATCCTCTGTCTTTCTTCCCAGCAAACTTAAGTCTAATTCCTGATGTTTATTTACATGTATCACGAATAGCGTGGTACATGTACATATATTTTATTTTGCTTTATTTCCCCCTTTTTTAGGTACACACGTACGTATGTGCGTACAGGTAGCTACGCCCCTGCATGAGATGCTACTGGTTTCTTCTTGAGGTACAGAAAGTTCCTCTAAGCCTTGCTCAGAACCATGTGCAGTCTATGAAAAAACAAAAGAAAACAAAAGTACATACATTCAGCTGGAATGCGTAGGACAAAATTAAAGTTTACAGCGAAATAGAATAGTTACATTCCGAACAGATGGCCGTAATGCCGTGGTCACATGTTTATTTACTGTGTACAGCTTTAGCTTGAAAATCCTGTCACGGTTGTTCACAAGATATGTTGGATTATCTTGACGTAAAATACTTCAAAGGAACAAGAAATATGTATGGAAGAAGATATTAATTTCTGATTAAGTTTCATGACTCTTGTTGGAAATATTTCTGCATAATAAGTAACAAAGTAACAATGCCCAGAGTGTGAACGTGGCAGTCCAGTGCATGGGGCATTTTAACTTCAAATTTCACATTAAGACGCAATGTTGCCTGAGAGGTGAAAGGAAAAGTGCGGCTTGCGCAGGAATTTACTCTAAAGAATTAAAATAATTAAAAGCTACCCACATTTTCATTAGGACTTGTAAACCCAGGTCCAGGATTTGCTTCCTCCTCCAGTTCCCTTGCTTCTCGTTCTGTCCTTTCTCTTGTTCTTTGTTGTATCTCGTTTCCTCTCCTCTCCATTGTCCTTTCCTCCTCCAACACTCTACGCATCAAGGCTGTTGCTCTGGCGACACGTTGCTCTAATGCAAGGAGACTGTTGTTCGTTGTTTCCACAGACTCAACAGTATAGTCGCTCGTACACTGAGGGAAAGAGGCTTCTACTGATGGTTCAGTATTCTGAGGAATAATAAAAAGACCAAAAAGAAGCTAGGACTGTTTTCTATCGCATCCAAGTAGACCATTCCTTCAAAACTTCACCTCAAGTTCTAAATCCCTACCCTTTCATGTACCTTTTATGACAGAAAAGGTGAACCCTTTTCTCTACGCTTTTCTATACTCCAACTCCAACGTGAAATCCCTTCAGTTTTAGATACATGCAGCTGGAGCCTGAAAAAGGTACCCCTTTCGGATGGAGACTCCCCGTATAGCGCATGATAGAAAATATCCGGCCCGGACCCCGCTTTCACCCTACTTCCACCCCACTCCCTCCCTCCCCCCGCCCCACCACCACCGCCTGAGCAACCGAGGGTATACCGAGGGTATATCCCGTGAATAGCTGGTAATCATTGTATTATTTTTTATTTATATACCTCTGACATTCTTCCAGGTGTCGGTTGGTTCCTTAGGCTTGTTGAACTGTCACGATTGGAACACAATGCAGAATCTGTGGTGTGCAGAAACCAGTCTGCCGAACCATTTGTTCCGTTGTCCATTTAGTTACCGCAAATCAAAGCTGTAGACACAAAAACACAATTGTGAAAAAAAATCTAATATTTCAAGTAGAATGATGAAGGGGTTATGCGTGACGAGTGAATTGAGTATAAACTATCGCGTGACATATCATGAAGAGTGGCCTGTGCGTGCCATAGCAAAATTGCGCATTATTTTGATGTTTTTTTGCATTTTTAATTTGTTGGTTCGAGAAACCGCTACAGAAAAGCCAACCGGTGATTTTATCTTTCTGCACTGAATCGAAAACAACTTGCTTATGCTCTTTTTGTTCTGGGTACCGACACTAAATCGACATTGCTCTGCGATCAGGCTTTCCGCTCCGGATCGACAGAGCGACAGAGCAAAAGGGAGCTATGTCACTGCATATTGAGCATTTTTTGTTATGTGCAAAGCTAGCTTTTAGGGAAGCCTCAAAATAAACGTTTCATGATGAGCTTTGCCCATGCTTTGCCCAGTACAAGGCTTGTCATCGCGTGCCAGGAAATGTGACATGACAGTGGCCGGCAGATCTGTTTCTTTTGTCACACAGTCTCTAGCCTCCTTCGCACACGTCTTCTTGACGAGCCCAAACGTCTTAGCTGCCATCAGTAGGCGTTTGCGAGACTTCAAAGCAGTGCTTATTGTTCCCAAAAGATATTACTGGCAAAACTGTCAAGTTTGAGCCGGCATTTTTGTATCAGGACTGCGCGAGATTGGAAACACATCATTGATTAATTAACATAGCCGCGTATAAATCGTCTTTGGTAAGTTGCATCTGTAAATGTATATGCGAGCCTAGGAAAATTGACATCCGTAATAGCTGGATCAATAGTATTTTCCACACGCGGTTATAAGAGGAATACACGAATAGCACGAGAAGTGGCGCTTTGAAGGATTCTATTGACAGGAATATAATAGGATTTTATTTATTTCTTGAATACGGCTGGTTGAATTGAGCAGTATCTTTACCCATCTTCGTTGCATTTTTTTGTAATATAGTCTTCGCTAAATTGCAATTATAGACGATTGCGAGCCCAGAAAGCGACGCCCAGGAATATGTAAGCGTTTCGTTTAATGAATATAAGAGAGTCAGCATTTTCGTCTTTCGATCATTGTTACCCGCGAATTAATTAATTCTGACGAGAAATTCATGTTATGGAAGCAAGACAAAAACCTCATGGTACTAAGTTGTACTTCAAAATTTAGAAGTTATACACTTTTATTTTGCTTTTCTTGGATTGTCATCTGTGGGCAGAATACCAACCTCGCGCTAAAATTCTGTCTTACTTGGGTAGTCAGTTCTTTAATGAACTGTTGTTATCTGTAAGTAGAGTATTAACCTCGCGCTTAACTATTCTGTCTTACTTGAGTAGTCAGTTCCTGTTGTTATTTGTAAGCAGAACATTATCCTCACGCTAAAATTCTGTCTTTCTTGGGTAGTCAGTTCTTTATTGAGCTGTTGTTAGAAAAATTTCCGCGCAGCCTCATACTTTATTATGCATGCAGATTTATTTTATTTTAATTTATTTTATGCGCTTCGTTGACTTATGACACAATGGCCGATACCTTGAGGTACTGGATATACACATTGATAATTATTAGGCAAAATATTTGAAGTTCTTGCGCCATGGTTAACTTTTGTGCCGTTTATGGGTACTCAAATCGTTCTAATAGAGAAAAAGATCGAAGTTATTTTCGACTGCCAGTGATAATGACAAGACCGAACGACGAAAAGCAAGCACTTAGTAAGGAACGTCGAGCAACTTGGCTAGCCAGGATTCGTCGATGATCTTTCTTCAAATCCAAGCGATTTTGTGAGAGTTTGCAGCGACCATTTTATATCAGGTACGTAAAGATATATACACCAAGATTCGAATTTCGGAAAAAGCGAATGACTCGTACTTTCGATCGAATATTGTTGTCAATTGTTGTATCTCGTGTAGAAAGTGCAGTAATGTTTGCTTTATATTTCTCAGGCAAGCCTTCCTCAATTTACGATAAAGACAACCCAGACTTGAAATGGGTCTATACTCCGTTCTCCTCTTTTGAACACAGCAAAATCATCCCTTATTCTACTGCTGAAAGCAATTCATTAACTTAATAAACAGCCATGACAACATTGTCAGAGCTAGAGAGGAGAGTTTGTCAAATATTTCTTTAATTTCAGTTTCTCTGCGGTTCCTTGTTCAAAGCGTTTGTCATATTGAGCTAGACAGCCCTTAACTTGGCTAACTTGTACTCGGCACATAAATACCCTTTACTTTATGAAATAATCCTTGCGCGGGTTATATTTTATCTGGCTTCTTAAAATTCTAGGTAATTGTTCCTGTACGACTGAAAGTACTCGGTGAAACATGCACACAGACACACAAAACTAAATAATAAGAAAATAAACTTTAGATCCAAATTTTCAAACCAAGTAAGTTTGAATTGGCACAGAAGTCTAAGAAATCACTCGACAATTCCTGTCTTGGGTTTCGTTGTGATTCATGGAGCAATCTATCGAGAAAATACATAGATAAAAGTAAAATAAAGAATAATCTGGCTGTTGTGGCCATATATCAAACACGAGACAGCGTTTTTCATCACATTTCCAAACACCGAGAAGAGAGTTGAAAATACGACGCGCAGCGGAGTATTTTTGACGAACTTCGAGGTGCTTGGAAATGTGATGAAAAACACTGTCGAGTGTTTGATATATCTTCTCAATCGAAACTAAAACTACGGAGAAAACAGAGAAATAAAATCGCAAAAATCTATGCTTAAGATCAGATTTCCAAACTCTGTCACGGTTCTGATTTCCTTTATTTTAACTAGATGAATTATTCATGAGGAGTAGGAGAAATAAGCACAAAGCATAGACACAATTAAGAAAACGCTAGTATGCACTCAAGTGAATTAAGCTCAAGCATAAGAACAAGAAAAAGAAACATATTTATTTTTTTTGTGTTTGTGCTATATGCTCAAACGGTTTGAAGTAAGCACAAGCAAAACACAAGATTCGGCGGTTATTACAGGTTGTAACAATTACTAGATATTCTGCTTGTCCAAGTCTCGGCTTTGTACGTTTTCCGTACTCGAGTTATCCGTCAAAATGTTCCATGCAAATTTAGAAAGCACAGTGCATGGAAATGCCATGTTGTTGTGTCTTCGATACGATAGGGCCTGAAAGCGAAACTGTTTCTTCCAACTTATGTTGTCTTTCGTTTAATTTCAAGGAGCAGGCCTTTTCGTTTTGATTCGGTAAATGTAAAAAGGAAGTAATGTATTGCTGGCGTTCACTGTCACTCCGCAAAAGAGTAAATCCAAAACTATTGAGTCGAAAAAGTTAAGAATACTACAGGCTGTAGAAAATTACTAGATATTCTGCTTGTCCAAGTCTCGGGTTTGTACGATACTCCGTACGCGAGTTATCCGTCAAAATGTTCCACACAAATTTAGAGATCACAGTAGGGAAACGCCATGTTGGTGCTCATGCAGAGGGGTACCAACACGGCGGCGGAAATCATTCAGAACATCTGGAATTCACCTATGCTGTGAAAGTGTCAAAGATCCTGTCCTTTACAGCTTTGTTTCTGTCGCTCACAGTTGAAATATCAGTTAAAGATTCCGATGTTTCAGCAATCCTGGTGAGTTGCTTGGTAACATTAATCAAACCAAATTTCCTAAGAACATTTATGAGCTTTCTTTCTTGGTCTGAGTTGTTCAGATCGCCTCGACATGCAATTCTGAACTACAGTGGCCCATTATGATGATTTTCCTCTTGCTCCAAACACTGCCAAATTGCTTTTTTTAAATCTCGAAGAAGCTTGCATCTTTGGAGGTTTGTACATGATGGATAGCACTAAGCTCTGTGAGTGCAGTTCTATTTCTGCCCAAATGGCTTCGAGCTTATACCCTCCCGGGAATGAGGGTTTTCAGTTTATCTCCACAACGTCCAAATACTCAACAGAATACAACACAAATTCCTCTTTCATCTTCCGTTGACCAGTACGTTCAGAATGATTTATATCCCGGAATTTATCATTATCCTCGTCTGTACTGGCCCTTCAATTTTCTTTCGGCGATGCCTAACACATCAAACTTCACTGTTTCCAATAGCAATTCAATGTCATGTACCTTGGACTTTGCCAGTAGCTCATTAACATTAATGTGAGCTAATATTAGGAGGGTTATTTTGGAAGGTGTTTTGTGATAACACGTTTTGGGGGCTGTCTTGACAAATTGTGAATAATCCTGTAGCACTACTTAACTCGGGGAACACACGCTGGCTGAGGGAAGTTCGGGATCTGTTACAGCAAACAAAATCTTCGGAGACGACTAGAACAGTGGACAGAACTTGGGTCCAACGTAGACTTTAATCTGTAGCCAAATAATACTTTGCAGTACAACTCTATTTAAGCCGAAACTTCGATGCTTACGCATTAGGTAATGTCATAAGATAGTCTAACTTAAGCATTACCTAATACATTTCCTGAAGAACTATTGGCTAAAAGGGATCAGGTGATTTCGCTTTTACAAAATTAATCACTTTCAGAACAGTGCAGGTAGATAACAGTTTAACAAAAGGCTAGTGCAGGTTACAGTTACACTTCAACGCTAATTACAGTTATGATCCACAACAAAACAACAGGTGCTTGCTACGGTTTATGAACTGGAACACTAAGCTGTAACTGAAAAGCTGTACGAAATATTTTCTCCGTTGGCTTTTCAACTTTTCTATTTTTTTCTACTCTTCCTATATTTTCTTCCCTCACATTCCTCCGACCTTAGCTTGAAACTCTCCTGAGTCAAGCAATTAAAATGAAAAACTAAGAACGACAAAATGTCTAGTACCTGAATTATACATGAAAGCAACTAATAAAGAAGCCGTAGGCATATTATGTCTCTTTTCAAACTAACTTGTCGCGATTAAAAATCTAAAAGTAACCTAAAAATGACATTCTATTTTCTCAGCATAAAACTTTTGGACACTCTACGGTCCTGTGAACATTGGGCTCTTGGCCTCGAAACTGCTGTAAAGGGATCACGTTACGACGGAACTCTTCCGCGCTATCTGAAACATGGGCTACGGACCGGAATCTCTCAACGATCCTTTAACGAAACACGGGCAACGGACTGGAATCTCTCTACAGTCCTAAAACTATATATCTGGGTGCGGACCGGAATCTCTCGACGATCCTTTAATTTGCAGCAAGGGCTTTCTTCGCCCTTCATTAAGCTGGACTAAAACCACTTGAAACATTAATACTACAGAAATTAGAATGCCATTTAAATTCACTGAGGTGAAATTATTTTAAACTAAAATCTCTTCTTGTTGTTGACAAAGACAAACTGCGTGCAAGTCCGGTATCACTAGTACAGTTAAACTTTTTTTTGCACAATAGAGAATGATCTCTCACCCCATCCTCTTCTTGGTTCAGGTAAGTTTATATCGTTCAACAATTTTTCAATAAACTGATGTAATCCAGCTCTTCTCGATGTCCTTCTCTTTCTGATTTTTTTTCTTCTTTTTCTTTTTTCCTTTAAAGACGAGTGCGGTAAGTTAACTATGAATGACACAAATCCATTATTTTGAAACATTGTCTGTTCGATAATTCACTCAGAGAACTCTTCCAGGCCAAGAGAAGTCTGTGCTCTTGGATAAAACGATAACTGGTATTCGCAGTTCACCTGTAGCGAAGGCGTTTTCTCCGAGATCTTCTCATTCACTTTGGTTGTTTCTTTTCCTCAATTCTCTTCTGGTTATATTGTTCTCAGCAACCTGCCGGATGAAATTGTCCTTTTTTCCACCGTCTACCTTTGGCACTCGGGTCTTGTGTGTAAACGTTTCTTTAACCATTTCAGGGAACCTCTTTACAAATTCACCAAAGACATGTTTCTTTACTCACTTGGGCGTCTAAACGTTGTTCCAAGGGGCTACAGTCTTCTGTCACTGCTCCAAACGTCTCCTGATTATGTCGCTGTAACTACCACGCTTCTCCACCACTGTGATAACACGTTTTGGGGGCTGTCTTGACAAATTGTGAATAATCCTGTAGCACTACTTAACTCGGGGAACACACGCTGGCTGAGGGAAGTTCGGGATCTGTTACAGCAAACAAAATCTTCGGAGACGACTAGAACAGTGGACAGAACTTGGGTCCAACGTAGACTTTAATCTGTAGCCAAATAATACTTTGCAGTACAACTCTATTTAAGCCGAAACTTCGATGCTTACGCATTAGGTAATGTCATAAGATAGTCTAACTTAAGCATTACCTAATACATTTCCTGAAGAACTATTGGCTAAAAGGGATCAGGTGATTTCGCTTTTACAAAATTAATCACTTTCAGAACAGTGCAGGTAGATAACAGTTTAACAAAAGGCTAGTGCAGGTTACAGTTACACTTTTTTTTTTCTACTCTTCCTATATTTTCTTCCCTCACAGTTTCCGCCGCTAGAATCGAAAACATAACTACTTTCGTCTGTAAACAACTCGTGCGCTGTCGTAATGGAAACTTCGTTAGCTTGTATAGCTTGATGCTGACGCCGCGAGTCAAATTCCAAGCAGTTGGGGCAGGCGCTCGAAGAAGTTAAAGCACTGAGAAGTGGACTGTATTTTTGTGGGGTCAGCATTTTATACGCATCGTTGGATGCGAACACTGCGCACAACAGCGACGGTTCTTTGATACGACAAGCATTTATTTGATAATGTATTGATTGGACCAGCATTCAAGTTTACATCTCCAGTTATTACTAGTTTTGATAGCTGAAACGAGCTGATAAATTCCCATACTAGTCAAGTTTTGTAAAAAAAAAATATCCCTTCACTAGAGAAGCAGATCCAAGATGGCGACTAGATTCCTTCGGGTTGTGATGTACAATCTCATGTTTGAAATTTTCGATTGACCAAAGCGGATCATAGTGCTAGGAACGCTGAGAACTCTGAGAGGACTTCACTCAGTGAATTGTGTAACTATTACATTAAACGGTTTATAAGATTGGCGTACCGTAGTGCAAATAATAGTCCTCCATTTAAAATTACACGAAGCCTGCACCGATAGTGTCTGAAATTATTATTTTTTTGTTCCTATCACATAACAACAGGATGCTACGCAGCTTTTTTGATAGTAACAATTTCCATCCAATTTACCAAACTACGCGAAGCTATGTTTACATACATTGCAACAAATCTTTTGCGTCTATAGACGTATACTTTGACGAAGATGTTTTTGAGCGCGAAGAACGTTCACGAGATGCCAACAGTAATACGCCTACAATACACAGTTGGCTTTAAATTAATAGCGAAGCCGTGAGCGGGAAGGTAGTATAGTCTCACTTTACTTACAAAGACTAAATTTCTACTCACCTGGAGCCGGCAAATCTTATAAGAGATTAGCTTAGTCGCTCGGTTGTGAGCGCATTCCGACCGTAGAGGTACACACCTGCCCCCTCCTCATACTCATATGTGTCACATGCTTATTGGCTGAATGTAAACTACGTAAGCAGCTATTTACGGTCGCTTGCTTCTAACTGTAAACACGTGGCGCCGAAACATGATCTAATAATTGGGTACTTTAAAGGAGAACGGAAGACCAGAATTCATATTTTATATAACCACTGGAAATCATAGAAATAGCTTAGATTTGTAGAAAACAACAAGTAAAAGCGAATTTTTCCTACCAAAATTGACGAAAATGGTTAAAACTTGTAGTCTTTTTTCGCAATTGAACGTCCGCCATTTTGAACGTATTTTCTTCCGGTTACTTCCAAAAAAGGAATGTCAGCTCACGTGTTTTTACGTCACTGCGCACTTACAAATTTCTTCAGTTCAATGTTTTGTGCACTTCTGTGCATTTCGTGTTGTGTAACCAAATCTTTTGTTTTGACAACTGTAGCAAACTTACATTACGGCTAAGTTTAAGTCTTATTCATTTGAACCGATGGGAAAAAGCTTAGGATTCGAAGAAGACGTTGTTGAACGTGGAGATCAGCGAGACGAGGAGGCGAAAATATGTCGTGGGCGAGTGTGATATTTGTGTTAACTTGGAAGGCGAACAAGAAAGACAATGTTTATGCTGCCAGGAGATCAAGGAATCCACGAATTAAATTTCAGGTGAATAGTAATTTTGTATTCAGAAGATGATATTTGTATTTGAAAGCTAATAAACAGCCCTACTTTCGGTGAGAAGAAACTGTTGTTTGATTTGTTTTGTTGTCACGAGTTTTTGCCACGAGCATTTGAGAAAGCGTTCGTCGCTCAATTGGCTGCGAAATAACCTGCTTAACGGTATATTAATTTCGCTAAGATGTACTGGGAGCTCTAAGTACCCTAGCAATCAAATGATCGGCTTAGAAAGGGTTATGACGGGAACTATCTTTAATTTCACGGCTGTCAGACTAATAATATTTTTTAGATTCCTGAACTCGGTAAATCCTCCAACATAATACTTATTCACAAGGAATAGCTGATCGGTTTGTACCATGTTCTATTCAAGCTAATTATTTCATGCAAACGTTTCGTGCTACAAATGGAAACTGAGCAACGTTAATAGAATATTATACCCACTGGAGACAGTGTCATAAACATATATGTCGATTTTACTTTTTAATTTACCTTCGCTTTCGCTTCTCTGACATTCGCTTTCAAGCTAAGCCTTCTGCATACACTACTTTAACGTGGAAATATGGTCGGTACACTAAATTTCTTTAACTCTTGTGTTTTTTCGGATCCAAAGTTCGAGGCAGCGATCACTTTTAAGCAATTCTCTTCAAGTTTATCTGAACAATCATGACATTGACTTGTTTAGGCGAATTCGCACTTTTAATTCGCGCCAGTAATTCATTGAGCAACGCTCCATTTGCCAGAGGTAATCGATGAAAGCCTCTGCTTCTTTATATGTATCTGGGCGTATTTTTACAACATCATAGAAGTTCACATTGAACTGTAATTTTGTCCTCCGAGCTTGAAAATTCTATTGCGCAGTGACGTCATGCTTTGCAGCCAAGCCTTCAATATGGCGGACAAAATGGCGGACGTTCAAATTACCCTGACGAGCACCTTTTTGCTGTCATAATCGGGTTAAAACGTAAGTACAATTCCAAATACCTTAATATTTCCTTAACACACATCACATACTTTCATTTAAACTAGTTTAAAAAATTCGCATTTTTGTCTTCCGTTCTCCTTTAATAACCCCAAAACGTGCATGATTGGTCATCAAACGAATGTTCAATACATGCCGGTTTCGAAAGGGTGAAAATATTGGATACAGAAGACTTCTTCAGAAAAATTGATCCATGTTCTGTGTCGATATTAGACCTTCCAAGAAAGAGGGTTCACTTCTAGTGTAAAGTTTCGCCCGTCCTTGTTTCCGGTGAACATTTTGAGTGGGAAAGTTTGCGTTATGGTACGCTAAACTTCAAATGTTTGACGACCAATCATGCCACAACTAACTAATAAGATTATGTCACGTGTGCACGCTTAGACGTAAGCAATGGAAAACGCGCGAAGCAGGCGGTTAAAAATTTCAATTTTTACTGATAACCAAGTTTCCTAGACTGCAAAACAGCCGTATTTTTTGCGAACGCGCTCGCGCACTCATTGCGATAATTATGTTATCTTGTTGCCATTGTTGTAGAATGCATTTAGCGGTTGTCAAATCTTACCACGTCTAAATAATTATAAGGGGCAAGCTGGAAAACATGGACGTACCGCGGACCACTTGGTTGAGAAATCAGTGTCATTGTCCTTTTCGTGGTCCGTTGTCACTAACAGCACAGTCTGATGATCGCTTCGTGCGTGAAACTCGAGTAACTGTCATCTATAGTTTCTATCTTTAATTCGTATTTCGCTCTGCATGTATTTGCATCGAACACTCCTACGATTATGTGAAACCATTTATATTGTTTTTTTTTGTATAGAATTATATCTTAAAATTAAAAAAAATGAGCTTTCCCATATTTGAAGTCTGAACTTATCTAGAAATTCGCACTTATTACAGTAATTATGTTATCCTGTTGTCATTGTTGTAGGATGCATTTAGTGGTTGCCAAATCTTACCGATAAGCTTGTGCAGTTAAACCGTGTTTAACTACACAACATTTAAACATGTTTAAGCTTTGGTGTGAATGGGGTATAATAGTTTCCTTACGTCAAATCTGGTTCACGTTGAATTCAAGTTTAACTGACTTCGTGTTTTCTGTTTTTTTTTTCGCTATGGAAATACTGATTTTTCTAAAAAAAAATATATTATATCAAACTTCAATCCAATTCCAATAACTGGTGTGAATTTCACATCGATCCGAGTCCGGAAAGTCTACTAATGGCCAATTGAAAATGTTAGGTATGGTCAAGACATTCCTGGTCCAATCAATACATTATCAAATAAATGCTCGACGTACCAAAGAACCGTCGCTTAAAATCACAGAGCTGTTGCGTGCGGTGTTTGCAATCAACGATGCATATAAAGTGTGGAAATGTTCCCCTACGCAAATGAAGTAAACTTCTCAGTGCTTCAACTCCTTCGTGGGTCTGCTCCAACTGCTCCGCGGAAATTGACTCGCAGTTTCAGCATCAAGCTATACACAAGCTATATCGAAGTTTCCATTACGACAGCGCACGAGTTGTTCACGGACGAAAGCGGTTATTTTTCGATTGTAACGGCGGAAATACCTTGCAATAAATCCCACCTAAAATTGGCTCGCATTAATGTAAGTAGATTACTGACAAATTTAAAGGTACAGGACATTCAGTTGCTATTGGAAACAGTGAAGTTTTACGTATTAGGCATCACCGATAGCACGCTGCAGAGTACTGCGAGGATAATGCTATTTAAATAACAGGATATAAATTGGATGGTGAATAAAATTAATCTTAAAATAGAAAAATGAGTCATAGAAATGAAAATAGATATTCACTCCATTCCTGTGCTCTCCTGCTATTGAAAGTATCAACCCAGATGTCAAAATGTGCACGTCACTGAAAAAATAAATGACTTATTAGTTCTATTTTAATTTTATCTTTAGGATGCTTTCAGCGGTTGCCAAATCTTGCCATGCTCACACAAAGTTCACTGAGAACAGTGTGAAGTGCGCCATTGCAATGATACAGAACGCCGTGTAAGTTTATCTTAGTATGACAGAGTATTGCCTCTTTCATTGATTTGATTATTCACCAGTGCTAGCAGTTTTACTGAAAGAATAATGAACCGAGATTTATTGAATTTCCAATGACCCGCTCGGTCTCAAACGCGCCGCGAAAGTCCCGGGTTCCAGTCTTATTAAAGCCCCATATACTATAGATCTCTTCAAGGCTTTATCACAACTGCCTTTCTTTATAAATAGTCATAACTTGTGACAGAGTCATCTTCACTTGTCATTTGTATGTACGTATATGTACAAAGAAATATATTATGCAAAGCAAGATAACCTTTGGAGAAACCTTATTTCTTCTGTTTATTCCACAGTCGCAGTTATCCCATTTGTCGTCATCCGCTGTACAGTCAGACAGGATGCACCGAGTAAATGGCATGGAAATCAGGGACATTTTGCATTTTGACATGTGACAGAAACGTCCTTCACGGAAAACTTTTTATTTTTTGTTTTACAATATGGCAAAGTGACTGTGAGGAAATTTCGGACAATTTAATAGTTTCTGCTTGAACTTCCCTCACATCTACGTTCCTGACTGTACCGAGCGAACCGACTGTACCGACTATGCCGACTGTACCGACTGTACCGACTGTACCGACGTGCTGCCTGTACCGACTGTACCGTCTGTACCGACTGTACCGACTATGCCGAGTGTACCGAGTGTACCGAGTGTACCGACTGTACCGAGTGTACCGACTGTACCGAGTGTACAGAGTGTACCGAGTGTACCGAGTGTACCGACCGTACCGTCCGTACCGACTGTACCGACTTTGCCGACTGTACCGACTGTACCGACTGTACCGACTGTACCGACTGTACCGACTGTACCGACTGTGCCGAGCGTACCGAGGGTACCAAGTGTACCGACTTTGCCGACTGTACCGACTGTACTGACTGTACCGACTGTACTGACTGTGCCGACTTTGCCGACTGTACCGACTGTGCCGAGCGTACCGACTGTACCGAGTGTACCGACTTTGCCGACTGTACCGACTGTACTGACTGTACCGACTGTACCGACTGTACCGAGCGTACCGAGGGTACCAAGTGTACCGACTTTGCCGACTGTACCGACTGTACTGACTGTACCGACTGTACTGACTGTACCGACTTTGCCGACTGTACCGACTGTGCCGAGCGTACCGACTGTACCGAGTGTACCGACTTTGCCGACTGTACCGACTGTACTGACTGTACCGACTGTACCGACTGTACCGACTTTGCCGACTGTACCAACCGTACTGACTGTACCGACTGTACCGACTGTACCGACTTTGCCTACTGTACCGACTGTACTGACTGTACCGACTGTACCGACTGTGCCGAGCGTACCGAAGGTACCGAGTGTACCGACTGTCCGACTTTGCCGACTGTACCGACTGTACTGACTGTATCGACTGCACCGACTGTACCGACTTTGCCGACTGTACCGACTGTACTGACTGTACCGACTGTACCGACTGTACCGACTGTGCCGAGCGTACCGAAGGTACCGAGTGTACCGACTGTCCGACTTTGCCGACTGTACCGACTGTCCTGACTGTACCGACTGTACCGACTGTACCGACTGTACCGACTTTGCCGACTGTGCCGAGCGTACCGAGGGTACCGACTTACCGAGAGTACCGACTGTACCGACTGTACCGACTGTACCGACTGTACCGACTGTACCGACTGTACCGACTGTACCGACTTTGCCGACTGTACCGACTGTACTGACTGTACCGACTGTACCGACTGTGCCGACTTTGCCGACTGTGCCGAGCGTACCGAGGGTACCGACTTACCGAGAGTACCTTGTATTGGAGTTGATTAGTTCTAGCTTGACTATGGAGCGAATTCACATGACGTCACGGCAGCCATATCGATCGGTGTTCCAAAACAACAAAGAAACGGCTGCCATATTGGTATATCAAGCCATCCCACCGGGAATTGAAATCTATTTTTATTCAAAAATCTTCTGTCGTTTCGGTAAACCAATTATACCGCTCATTGTCATTGTTCTGGACAAACTTTTTTTGAGGCCTAAGCTTGTCATGCATTGCAGCTTTGGCACCAACCGCACTGTGTGCAATCAATCTCATACCAGCAGCAGCAACAACGGATTTTGAGAAAGTGTACGCGGCTCTTGCTAGTTAAGATTTGAAAGTCCTCAATTCATGGACTTCGCATCTTCTTAGACCCAGGGGCAGTTATTGGTGGAAAATAAAGTCTGAAAAGGGCGAAAAATAAAACCTTTTTTTATAGATTTTTCTTCGACGATTTGTGTTGGTTTACTCTGCAAATGTTGGGTGTCCTGCGTAGCCCCATGTACACATTGTGTACCTTCTATTGGATGTTGCATGATGCTATACTCGTTTGGCCACGTTCGTGCAACACTGTTGTGCCGGAGCATGCGGACTAGTTCGATTTGCTATTTGCCATCAACACTCGTACCCAATGTCCTCGTTCCCCTTGACCAGCGGTCGGGAAACGAGCGACCCTTGAAAGATCCGATTTGAAGTCCGAAAATATTGGACTTCTGCAACAGCGTGGCCAAATGTGTCCAACGTGTTGTGCTTAACAATGTTGCGTTGAAACGTTGTGTGCGTTTGGCAGCTCCTTGACAATGTCTAGCCTCTCGACAACATGATCCAACAATGCTGCAATATGTTGCGTTAAGATTTTGCGTGTGTTTACCCGAAGGTTTAGGTAACTTCCTGGACAAAACAGGAAAAAAGTGTAAAGTTAGCCATAGGCAAGTCGATATTGTAGTTAAACGTATTCACCTAGTCTCTCTCGCAGCCGTTGTTTGGGCAGGTCACACAACGCTCCCTCCCCCAGGAAGCGTTGCCTGACGAGCCCAAACAACGGCTGCGAAGACTATATATTCACCGAGATTCCTATGGGCTGGAGGGTACCTCTAGGCCGGTTGAAGGTTTCTCTACCGATCGTTACCATCCCAGCTACAGACTTTTGCCCTTCCGCTTCGAGTTCCGACGAAGGACAAACGATTGAAAAGTCTACACTTTCCAAATTCGTTAAAAAGTAGTTTTTATATTTGCCGGCTATCAACTCTGGCTTTACTTTTGCTTACTGACGCAACACAGCAGTATCGTTAGAAAATATTCATTTATTGTCCAGGAGCCCTCTTATAGAAATTTTGTCACTCAAAAAAGCTTTTATGGTACTTTCTACTTCTTGTACAGTTTTGCTGATTTTACTTCCATGTTCTCGCAGCTCTCCCCGCAAGCTGCTATTTTTGTCCCTACGCTACTCTGGCTGATGACGCCATCCATCAGCCAATTCACTTTTCACTTTATCGCTATTTGCGGTAGTGATTAATCCGAGGGCCGTGAAGTGGACGCAAGTTCAAGTTGACGTAATACATTAAGTGAAAGTGCCCATGAAATGACATTTTCGACCCCTTTATTGTAGAAAATGAAATTACATGTTCCCCTGATTCTCATTTTTCAAATTTGAGCTTTCTGTTGTCCTTTTGGGTTTTTTTTTTGAAGTTTTGGTTTCGAAGGTCACGACAAAAACCTCAAAGCCCCCCAAAGCGATGAAATAGCCCAAAAGGACAACATAAACCAAGAAAGGTGAGTACATTTTCTTTATTTTATGAAAAGAAGGTAAAATTTTATTTCGTCGAGCGCTTTAATTCCACGTTGTTTTTTAAAAACTCCATACAAAGACTTATAGAGCTCTCAAAATCTCAAAGGCCTAAAATATAAAAGTATCGTTAGAAAATATTTATTTATTGTCCAGGAGCCCTATTATAGGAATTTCGTCATTCAAAAAAGCTTTTATGTTACTTTCCACTTGTTGAAATTCTACTGATTTTACTTCCGTGTTCTTTCAGCTCTCCCCGCAAGCTGCCATTCATGCCGCTAGGCTGCTGTGGCTGATAACGCCATCCATCAGCCAATAGGCCATTTTCGTATTCTCGGTATCGAACTGGAACTAGCTTGCAATTGAGGCTAATGCGGGTAAATCTTTTCTAATGCAAATGAGATGAAGCTGTTTTTAATGATATTCCCCCACATTAGCCTCCAATTGCATGTTAGTTCCAGTTCAAAACCGAGAGTACGAAACTGGCCTATTCACTTTTCACTTTCATTTATAAAAATGGGTTAGAAAATTTCATTTAATAGGCACTTTCAGTATTGGGATTTGCCCCCAATTTCATTTATATAAAGGCCTCAAACACTTGCCAGATTCTAAAGGCTTTGAACTGCACCATCGATCGCTTGGTCTACATTTGCTCTGTGGTATTCGCCGGTGTACGCTGTTTAGAGTCATCAGCCAGTCATCCCGTTTAAATTTCACATCGCAGGAGGTCCCACAAGGTATTGTTTTGGTTTGGCTCTTATTATAACATATTTATTTTGTATTTAAAGGAGCTATGTCACGGGGATTTCGCAGATTTTTGGTCTAAACTATTCTGAAATTGGTGGTAGGCAGCTTACACCACGAAAAGCATTATCTTTGAACATCTCAAGGAAGCCGGATATAGTCATTATTTGTGGAGAAAAATCAAACCACGGCTATAAAGATCGATTTTTTGAAGATGCGCGGAACCAACTTCAAAAGTTTAGCCTCAATACTTCAGGCAATTGTTAATTAAAATGGAACATTATTTTTAGGTTTCCTACGACACAAGTATATATTTTGGCTGTTCAAAAAATCTGTTAAAATCCGTGACAATACCCCTTTAATTTGACAAGATTCGCGTCGTCGCGACTAACTTGGGAAAGCGATTTCTTGCGCGTAATGCATCGCATCACCTAAGATGGGCATAAGACGGATTATTTGCCCAGACGAAATGTCGAAGTTGTTTACTGTGGTGTGTTACGAACGACCTCTTGATCATTCGAGTTTCCGGTTAATTACGATTTGAGAGTGTCTTGATTTGATATTGAGTACGTCCCGTCCTTTTATACTAAACGCGTCAAATAGCTGGCGTATAATTAATTTGGACTGACAATTTGTTTCTGGTGTGAAAATGACTATTTTGGTGGTGTGATGCAGTGATTTTAGTGTTAAGGTCCTACAATATAATGCAACGTCGTCGCCATTAGAAAGTCACGCGCAATCTGGGGGTTTCCCGAATATAAATTCAGCGTTTATTGCCCAGTAAGGTTTTTTCCCTCGATGAAGGGACTTTCCAGAAAAAAGAAAAGAAGAGAAAAGGTGATTTCTCCGAATTCAGCGTTACATTGTGAAACAAGTCAAGCGCAATCTGGGGGTTTCCCGAATATAAAAAAAAAGTCAGCATTTATTGCCATGTAAGGTTTTTTTCCCTTGATGAAGAGATTTTCCAGAAAAGAAAATTCAGCGTTACATTGCGAAACAAAGCTCAAAATAAACGTAAATCTACTTCAAATGCTTTATTTCGTCGCCTTTGCGGCTCAAAATCGCGAATTTGAGCCGGATTTGAAGGTTATGCGATGGTCATGACAAGAGGAGAACTCTCCTCTTGAATGCTTCTTGTCTTGCAACGTGTAACAGTCAACGCAGAACCCTTCAAATCGCTCAATTAAATTCGGCCTTTCGATACTTTCATCTATTTATATATTTATTAATATATATTTTTGGCGTGACTAATGTTGTGTCATCGTGAGGTTTACATCAGGGTCCAAAGCTGGTACTACGGCGTAAGGGCAAAATTCACTGATAAAGTACTGGCCCTGAGGAAGACTAGCTCTTCGATCTAGTTGAAATACAGTCAACTCGTCTCTCATAACGGACACCTTATAAGACTGACACCTCTTTAAAACGGACACCTGGTGTTGGTCCCGTCCTGCCGTTTTTCAGTCATTTTACTGTAACTAAACTCCCTATTAGACGGACACTTCTCTAAGACGGGCAGTTGGAGCTGGTCCCGACGGTGTCCGTCTTAGAGAGAGTTGACTGTATTGGCCAATAGATCAATAAACTTTGCCCTTCTGTCGTAGTACCAGTCTTAGTTTTGTTTGCATTCTACGTGCATGAGGTCTTTCTTGAGCAAGAGGTCTTATTCTTAATCGCGTGGTTTTCTGCATCCAAACGTTGTTGTCCAAAATGAGTTTTGTGGGATGTGGGATGGGGCTTCGAATCAATACCAATCAAGGCGGAATACGATAAATTTTAGTGGGTGGGGTGGGGGGGGGGGGGGGGACGGGATGCTGAAGCGAGTAGCAGGACAAGTTATACGGCCCACTTTTATACCATATCGCTAAGTTGTATGACTTTTCCACCACTTTCGGTTTTCAAGGCGCACAGCGGGAAAGAGTCTGAAATTAGCTTGAATTTTTATGGGTAAAAGTCTTTAATGATTTGAGACATCAGCAGAAACTCGTTAATCGTCGGCCATTTTAACTTCAGTAGAAATAAAAGACACCCTGCGGTGGCAAACATGACAGGATAACGCATGTCGGAGAAAACGCTTGGTTTTATAGGGAGGCGAGATCTAGCTTGTTCCAGGCGTTCGGTTAGTGGGGAGCAGCGCGAAATTCGGGATTGCGTGACGAACGGCGAGCCGCTTTTCGCACTGCTCCCCACTAACCGAACGCCTGGAACAGGCTAGGCGAGATAGGGATGAAGATTCTCAGTTAGAGATCGGAGAAGGCGGGAACGAGCCAAACAAGGATGGCGGAATGCGCGATTGAAAGAGTCTATTTTTTAGCCTCAAGTCACAGAGTTGTAGAAATTAAAAATTCCAACAGAAACGGGTAATACTGCAAAACTAACTACATGGATTAAATCTGCCCTTTTCTATTTTCGCAGTCTTGCATTTCAATTTTTTTTTATGACTGGGAGCGGGAAAAACTTGGTGAAATCGCTTTGCATGGATCAAGAAAAAACTATGCCTTTAATTTGTGGCAGTGTCTCTTTATTAGGGTTCATATGTGGCCTAGGCCACGACCCCCAACAACATGTGAATGTTAACGTTGATGATGGATTTCATTCTGCAGGGAGGAATGGCAGGCACGATAGAAAAGAGAACACTTCAATCAGCAGTGCCCTCACAACATCCTGGCAGGATGTGCACTGACCAGGATGAAGGTAGACTCAGTTACCCTCAACACCACTTAAAATTGCTCTCTAATCACTCTGCAGTGAAACGAGAACAAATCATTTTCACACTTAATATCATAAAACGAGGACAAGAATTAGGACTAGGCATCTCGTTTATTGATAGCTAGACAATAAGTACACGGGCAGTGTTCAAGAATAACCGTTAAACAAATAACGAGGACAATGCCCGATTCCCTCTATGGCGCGCGCCTGCAGAGAATCACGGTAGATGTATTCATCAAACCATGCACGAGACTTAGCAACGATGAATACAACTACCGTGATTCCCTGCAGGCGCGCGCCATAGAGGGAATCGGGCATTGCCAACTATTCAAAACTATCCCTAGTATAAATTACATTTCACAAACGCACTGAAACTGTCCCAGCCTACCCAAAGCAAGTAAAAGCTAAACTAAATTAACTATTTATGCTTGCTTAGCTTACGGAGAACATAAGCCAAAATGTCTAAGTATAATGTATTTGATACAAACAATAACGAATTTAAAGAAAATTTACAGAAACGTAGCGAGAGATGCCGTCGAGTGACCTTGAACCTGCGAAAACACCTTGTATACCTAATAATAAATAGTCACGCACGCTTCCAAAATAATAACTCCCATAGTGAATACCGACACATCCGTACAAGCACTCAAACAAGCGTGTGTTCCTTAACGCAATAAATACATATCTTCAGCTCTATGTAAATACTAATTCTACTTGCTGGCTCGTACATTTCTTATAAAACTTGTTGGCTGTGGAACAACTTGCCTCTAAACATCCGAAAATCCCCGTCAGAAGATATTTTTTAGAAGAATCTAAAAACTTACCTTTTTAAAGAAGCCTATGACACTTAACTTTTATTTTTTGCACACATTTATATTTTAAGCTCTGTTAAATTATCATGATATATTTAGTTTTTAGATTTTTAACTTTTATAACTTCATTTTGTGCATGTATTGATATTTTTATTAATTTAGTTAGGTATTTTTAGATTTTATTTGATATTCTAGCGTAGTGATTGTATAGCGCTATGAAAGATTAGCTAAATAGCCCTATATAAATTACTATTATTATTATTATTATTATTATTATTAATTTGAATATCTTTTTGACTATTATTGCTGCATTATTGAAATACAGTTGTTCTTATGCACTTCCTGACGAAAAGCGTTTGTACCATCATATGAGATGATGAACAATATTTCAAATAAATCCTTTACGTGAGTTATAAAAGAAAGTGTGAAAGAAAATCCGCTCCGACTGGATTCGAACCCATGGGCTTTGTGGTTCTGGTGCAACATTAGCCTGCGAGCAGGCTTTCTTCGGGACAGGGCGCACTGAAGCGACGAAGCAGACTCAGCGGTTCGCTCCGTTCGCTGAAACTCGCGAGCCCTCGCTCGCTGTCCCCGAAGAGAACCAGCTCGCAGTGACTGCAATATTTTCATCTCATATTTATCACGTCACAGGTATAGATAGAAATCGAAAATAACGAAATATTATGCAAATAAAAACGAAGCACTTCTTCCATTGATAATGAACACAGTGTTTCTTGTCTTCTTTATAAATTGACTGTATTGTATTGATTCTTTGCAGCTCAGCCAACTCTGATATTGAAAATAAGCGTGGAGCTCGAAAGATTCATCGCAGAACAAGCAAGAATCATCGCAGAACAAGAAAGATTCATCGCAGAACAGAGCAAAAAAATATGCGTTCTTGAAGGGTACTTGATGCGAAAGCACACTGTGGAAGGAAGAGTACACACCTCGTCCCAAACAGAGGCTACCCCAGTATTCTACGTTAATATACCCACGCCGCCTAAAGAGGGGGCTCCTCGGAACGTGAATGCACGACACCATCGACGGTACAAAACATGTCCCCTCTTTCAAGGTGAAATGTCTTTCGAAAGCTCCGATAAGAAAGGTTTTTCACTAGGTGTCGGTATCCAAGACGAAGACGTGTCTAAGTCGATTTCGTTGTCAAGGCAGAAGAAGTCCAAAGGATTTCATCGCTCTGTCCAGCGTTTGGCTCTGTGCGACAATCGCGATTCGCAAACAACAGAGATCCTTCCTCCGATTTCACTGACGAAGGAGACACCGCCATTCCTCCAATTTAACGCCGGAACACTCAGTTTGGACATGACACCGACCTGCAAACCCGAAATTAATAATGTTACCCATTAGCCTACGACTAGCTAGCCCACTGGTACTTTCTTCTTCTGCCTGCCCGTATCAACCCGGCTTGATATAGCGATAGTGATACAGTAGGTTCCTACTATCTTGGACTTCCAAGGAAGAAGAAGAATTGTTTGTGATAGTTCGAGATAGGCCGGCAGTTCAGAATAACGCGATTAGCATGTTTTTGTAAAATATTGATCAAAAATGGCTAATTCTTGTGGACGTAAATTGCACTTGCCAGTGTTTATTTTAAGCCTGCGTATCGAAAAGGACATAGCACTGAGACCACTCTCATGATGATTCGTAATGACATCCTTATAAACATGGATAATCAGGAAGTGGCACGACTCTGTTAGTGCTGTCTGTTAGAGCGCTGCGTTTGACACGATTGACCATACTCTGCTGCTTCGATCGGCGTCTCCAGTCCAGATTTGGATTCACAGGGACAGCATTAGCCTGGCTCAGATCATGGCTCAGGTCATATCTATTATCTCGATTCCAATACGTGGTCATTGACGATAGATGTTCAAATGGGTTCAACTTGAGCTTTGGTGTTCCTCAAGGCCCTTGCCTTCAGTTGGTCCACTTTGTTTTCTATCTATACCAGTCAACTGTTTGGCATTGTTAGTCATCACTTACTGCAGGTACATTGCTATGCTGATGATACTCAGCTTTACCAGGCGTTCAAACCAGATAACAATGCTACTTAGCTTGCTGGTGGCCTGTGTTGAGGACTTGAGACGATGGATATGATCAAAGATAAACTCATGTTAAACATAGTTAGTAGAGGGAGACTGGTTAGGAAACTCGGCGAACATCAAAGAACTATGTCTTTGTTTACGAATTTCAACGTCACGTGACATTGACCCTGCACACAACATTTCAAGATGGCGTCCGAATAGTAGTGCAATTGTTGGGCGAGTTTTAAAGTCTTTCTATCGTGTTCTTGTCCGTTTTTGGTCTCGCTCAATTAATAGATTTGGAAAAAAGTAGCTTATGAGTAGTTCTGCGGGATGCCAGGCGAAAATTGTGCGGTGTTCGGTTGCGGATCGTGCCGGAGAACGAAAGGTCTTGGGATATTCAAGCTTCCACGCTCGAAAGATGAAGAGCACAAGACGTGGAGGGAAGCATGGCTTAGTGAGATTACGAAGACCCGTGAGAAGAATTCGGAGTTTCAGAGGTTGATAGACAATAACACAGTGTTTACTTGCGAGAAACACTTCAAACCTGATGACATAGAGATATGTAAGTAGCCAAATAAATAGCAATAGCATACAATATTATTGTGCGGTGTTTTATGAAATTCGTGTGTAGTGGTTTCCGTTGCTATGGGCTGTTGTATTCGAAGATTCATGCTTGTAGCTTCTATTTGAAAACTAGTTGCAAAACCAGCAGTTAAAAATCTATGTTCGGCAGTCTCTTTTTTATCATCTGTGGTAATTTTAGGAGTCTTAAAAGTTTATATTAATGTCACACAATCTCTGTCGATTTGTGATCTGCATGACAATATTGTTGTTTTTGCTTTTTAATGCAATTCTGATTTTTTCCCTCTAACTACTTTCAGTTGAATCTGCAAAAATGACCAAAAAGAAAGTTAAGTTTGGGGCACTTCCGACTGAAAACATGCCCAAGAAAAGCCATGAAACTCCCAAGCCTCCTCGGTGACCTGCAAGAGAAATCGTGAAAGAGGTTCCTACTTCTGCCAACAATAAGAAATATTATAAAGGCCTAACAGATATTTGCAAGAGGATCAAAGGTTTAAAAACCATCAGCAAGTGGATAGTGGAGGAACGCATTGACAGAGTTGTTTTGCGAAAGATGATGGACTGTTTTCAGCTGCCTGAATTAGAGCTGATAATTGATGACAGCCTGGGATACACTATCTCAGTATATGGATGGTTATTACCAGAAGACCATGAACTCTATACAAGACGCCTAAGGTCGATGAACAATGTGACAGTCTCTGATTTAATTAGAGATATAGAGTGCCAACTGATTTGCCCTGGGGTGTACCCCAAAGAATTAACTGGAGACATAATTCCTCATGTCATCCCAAAGGTTGTGGATCCCTTGTACAGTGATGATGAGAGTGGTTTCGATGTGTTCCCTAAGAAACAGTTCTGGCGGCCTTCTGATTGCAATTTACTCTGCAGCCCAACTTCAGACCTCTGCATTGTTTGTATGGAATATTCACATGTCAGTGACCTCAAAGCAAGAGCAAAGCAGAGGAGGCTTTCAGAACCAGCACATGTCAAAGCACCTGTGTCAAGTACAGCACCTGAGAGACTAAAGCTCACACTGCAGATGCAAAGGCTGAAATGTTCTGAGCTTGAGCAGCAGCTAGAAGAAATGAAGCAAGAAATTACAAAATCTTCTGTCCTGGTAGATCATGAGTTAAGTAATGATCTAACTTCCATTATTGGTGACTGCAGTTCTGGCATGACACCATTCATGAATTTATTTTGGCAACAACAGAAAAAATTGATGAAAAGCAGTGCAACAGGTGTCAGATATCATCCCATGATTATACGGTTCTGCTTATCTCTTGCTGCAAAATCTCCTTCCTGTTACGAAGAGCTGAGGAACAGTAAAGTTCTTGTTCTGCCAAGTCAGCGACGACTCAGAGATTACAGAAACGCCATTCGCCCCCAAAGAGGATTCCAAGCAGAGGTTGTCGAGGTGTTGAAGTCTGAAACAGAGTCCTACTTTGATGTTCAGCGGTACGTCATCCTGTTATTTGATGAGATGAAGATTATGGCTAACCTGGTTCTAGATAAAGTGACTGGGGAACTCATAGGATTCACTGATCTGGGTGACCCAGATGTGAATTTTACATCTTTGGAGAAAGCCGACGAGCTTGCCTCACATGCCTTAGCATTCCTGGTGCGTGGAGTATGCACAGAGCTCAAGTTCTGCCTGGCACATTTTGCAACCGCAGGTGTCACTGCAGCCCAGTTGATGCCCATCTTCTGGGAAGCTGTTGGCATTCTCCAGACCACCTGCAACCTTTGGGTGATTGCTGCCACATCTGATGGGGCATCTCCAAACAGAAGATTCTACCGCCTGCACAAGCCACTGGACGGAGGTGCAGACACAGATGTGTGTTACCGCACGATTAATCTGTTTGCACCCCATCGGTTCCTGTATTTCTTTTCGGATGCCCCGCATTTGGTAAAGACGACACGAAACTGTTTGTTACACTCTGGATCAGGTACATGTACGCGCTACATGTGGAATAATGGAAACTAAATTTTATGGCAGCACATTTCACAGATGTTCTACCAGGATATGGACAATGGGTTGAAGCTGCTTCCGAAGCTCACCTATGATCACATTCACCTCACCTCCTATTCTTTGATGAGAGTCAACCTGGCTGCACAAGTGCTAAGTGCTTCAGTGGCTGCAGTGTTGAAAGAGTTTGGGCCTCCTGAGGCAGTAGCAACTGCAAAGCTTTGTAAGATGATGGATGCCTTTTTTGATTGTCTTAATGTGCGTAGCACTACGGAGTATCAAAAGAAGCGCAAGCCCTTCCTGGCACCATACAGATCTGACAATGATGAAAGGTATGTCTAATGTCATATCCAAAATTATTTAAGACTTCAAAATAAGTTTTGCAGAGAAAGCTAACCCTTTTGTTCCCAGTATTCACATACAAATTCTCCTGACTGTATCCCATACATTTAATTATTGTATCAGTTAGGAGAATTTGTTTAAGGCTTGAAGTAATTTCCCTTTGGTTGTCATGCTATAAATTCTCATCAACTTTTCTCTTGATTATGTATTGATAGAACCAATTTTTAAAATTCCCAGAAACATTCTAAAGTAACATTTTTGTTCTGATTTCAGGTTCCAGTTCCTGATTGAATTCCTGGAGTACCTAAGGCTTTGGAAAGAGAGTACTGAGAACCGGCCAGGTAATTTTACCCAAAATGCCAAAGCGAGCATGTTCCTGTCGTGGCAGACTCATGAAGGCATGAAGATAACAGCCCATTTAGCAATCGAGGCTACCAAGTTCTTGCTCCAGGAAGGAACAGAGTTTGTCCTTACTGAGCGGTTTTGTCAGGATCCATTGGAGGAATACTTCGGGAATCAGCGTAAACTCGGGAGACGCAGTGATAATCCCGACATCCGTGCATTTGGATACAATGCCAACACCATCAGAATTCAGAGGTCAGTTTCCTGTCAAAGCGGTAACACGAGAGGCAGAAAAGACAAGCGGAAATCTTGGGAGCAGGTTACTGAGGCAGCATTGCCATGCAGGAAAAAACAGAAACCAATTTGACTTTACTAGAGCTTTGAGCTAGCTGGATCAGTTGTAAATAGCAATAAGGTGCATGTATATTCATTTTTCTGTGAGGTTTAATGATAACGTGAGGCAGCCTCACATTAACCTCTGACAATTTCATTTCTTACTCAGTGATTTTCATTCTTGATTTCCTGCAATCCATCATGCTTGTAAATCATGAGGTTGCCTGAGTATAATATACATTATGTATGTCTGTGTTGTAAAAACATAGGCAAGCAATCTGATTGTCAATTTTGAAAATATAACGTGTATTGGATTATGAATCACTCATTCCCAGAGAGTAATCTTTTTAAAATAAGTGAAAACAAACTTAAAAAATCACTAAACATGGTTTGTGTACAGGCTAGTGCTTTTCTCTTTCATATTCATTTCAAGATTACAATATCAACTGTAACTATTAAATTATTAATAAAATGATGTGTATGAAACCAGAAATTTAAAATTGTTCTGATGATTTCACATTGAAAATCCCTTATTAACTACACTAGTTTTGCCTCTCTTGAGTGTGTTCATGACAACTTCTCTGGATTTCTTTGCGTAGAGCCTTGCCTTTAGCCTGCTTTGTTTTAATTTTGAAGTCTTGAATGATGTCCTTAGTTAAAGAGAAAGAGCGAACCCTGATGTACAAATTTACAATACTGTGCAGAACATCTTTGCTAACATTCTTAGTGGGAACCAGTTCAGCATTTGAAACCATAGTTTGGTAGTTCGATACCACATCACTATTGCTGACTGACTTTTGTGCTATCCCAGCAATGTCAACTCTTTGGAAAGTGCCAGCAACTTTTAAAGTTGACTGTCTGAAATAATGTTCAGTCCTAGAGAATACTTTTTGTGCGGGCTCTGTTATAGACCAGAGGCCACCACGGCTCAAACTGGAAACCAGCTTTTGTGAGTCGCAGCCATTCTCCAATTTCCCAGCTTTAAGAATAGACATTGCCTGCTGGCTTTCACTTGAAGACTTTCTTGCACACTTTTTATGAAGATTTTGCAGTACATATCCTCCCAAGTACTGCAAACCGGCCGTCTCTTTCTCTGATAAGGCAGTTTTGGATGACAGAATACTGTTGACAGGTGATGACTTCATATGCTTGCAGTGTGAAAGCATGCTGTCAGCCACTTTAATTGCTAGTAATGTAGCTGCATTTCGAGATAACCCTCTAAAGAAGCTTGTAGATTTTAGTGGAACCTGGGCATAATATTTCTCATAAAACTTTTCAGTGTCTCCATTCTTTAAGTATCCACCATACAGTTCTTTAAACACAGAATATCCCTCAGTTTCGATTAGCTGTATGTACTCATATCTGCTGAATTCGTCTCGTAAGTCAGCATTGAAGAATTTGTTTTTTATAACTTTTTGTACAGCGTCATTCACAATCTCGGCAAGAACGCTTGGCGTAAGAGACAATCGTTGTTGTTGATCGTTGTGTTTACTGTTTCTATGCCTTCGGTATCCTCCACTAGACTTGTATTTTTTTCCGCAGTCGCTGCATACAATTTCTGTCGATTGAACCTACAATTGATACGGAAACGAATAAATTAGGATCGACAGCAACTACAAATTCTCTGCAATCAATGCTGTAATTTAGAGCGAAGTTTAACCACAATGCAAGGGCATATGCTAGCAAAAGTAGGTTTTATTAACTTCATTACGAAACATTTCCTTAAGAACAAGCTCGAGAATAATACCGATTAAAAAATTCACCTCGAAGAGACAAACTTGAGGTTGTTGTTTATGTTGGCGCGTGAGCTCGTGTGTCACTGAGGATTTTACCGTGCTCCAGCCAAGACAAAAGTAAAAAAAATCCTAGTTTTGTACTTACATCGCTTGCTGAGCTTTCAAATTGTTCCTTCAACCCTTCATCTTCTTCCAGACTACCCAAAATAGCATCAAAATCTTCTCCAAAGAGGTAGAGATCATCACTACCGCCCGCCATCTTGTTTTGAGTGTGCGGGGTTAGTGTCACGTGATGGGTCAGTTCAACATCAGCGAACCGCTATTGTTTTGATCTTTTGAAGTTTACCGAGTTTCCTAACCAGTCTCCCTCTACTAACTATGATTCCATTCAGTGGTCGACGTTACTACCGGAAGGATCGAGGGTGCATTTTCAGCAGAACAGAGAACTTTGGCCGGGGATGAGACAAACTACCTGGAAATTTGGGAGACTCAAAACATTTTTCGGGAAACTAGAGATAGTATATCCCTACATTGCAAAAACGTTTGGAAACACCGCACATAAATGTTGTGAAGTCGAGTTTCGGGACGACCTTCTTGTCCTTCTTCGGTACATGGTACTGCTCAAAAAGCGTTTTTAATATCAGAGTTGCTATCCCCGTAACGTAAACGTCGGCATTCCTTAACACGACCCCATGCTGTCTCTGAAACTATTTGATTTATGAAGTTCAACCAACGACACGGCATACAATTTAATATGTGAGGGATTGCTTGTTTAATTAATGTATTTTATTTGCATTTTCTTCAGTTCTAGTTTGTGAGGAAGTTTGTGTCACTTTCTGCCGCGAAGAACGGAAAGAAAACAAAGACCAATTTGCCAATGGTTTCCCTTTCTAACTTTTCACGGCAAGCGTCACATCACGTACAAGGCAAGACGATACTAGTATCGACGTGAGATTCTCTTTTCTTTCTTGACTAATTTCACCATAAGCTTTCGTTTTCCAAATGCAGCGCTTTAAAAATACTAATTTTTATTTATTTATTTTTTTTGTTTCACTATTTCCTACTCAGATTAGTTACGTTATGTTGTGAAGGTCAAGCCGGAAATATTTTAATTCTAGCAGCATTGTAATTAGTTTCTTATGCGTTTTTTCAGTTGTTACTGGTTTTCTAGTAACTCCAAAAATAACTTTCAGGGCAGGACAAAGAGAAAAGTTTCCTCTCGGTTTATTTGGTTCGCCGTCACTAATCACCGGCTGTCCGCTCGCGAGACCGTTTCTTGTTTCATCCGAATGGCCGCTTATAAACCAGAAATTTTTAAATGATACCGGATGACTAGGACAATCAGTGGCGGATCCAGGGGGAGGGTCCGGGGAGTCGGGACCCCTCCTATCAGACCTGACGCTTGTTGAGACTGAAATTCTTACATCGACAGGATCGTATATCACTTTTTAATGAAACGCGCATTGCATTTTGCTACTAAACTAAATTCCGGGGATATTCAAAAATGTAATTGCTTCTGGGTATCCTCCTATGATCTGTTCGCCTCTGCTCGCAAAGCAGTATTTCATGCACCAACGGTGACCGGCGTTCACAGATTGAGGTTGGAAATCTGGACAATCTTTGTTACCAAGCGCAAGAGGAACATGTTCCAAGGGTGCATCCTTTACCAGTAGAATTCACTTACACGGTAAGGGACCAAGGAATTATAACGTACAACTGCGACTGGTCGTGGTGGCGGGTGGGGGAAGAATTAATCCCCCCCCCCCCCCAAAAAAAAAAAGAAAAAAGTTCAACAGCCCTTTCTGAACCAAAGTTTGGACCCCCCCCAATCAAAAATTCCTGGATCCGCCCCTGACAATGACAATAAACAAGAAAACCCTTCTCAAAGCTTTATCAAGGCGATATAAAAAAACTGAGTCACGTGGGCCACTGATGATGACTAAAATAGCTGACGAAAAGGACATGTTCCACTTCCTATTTTGTACTTGGCAAACCTGTCAGGCTGAAAATCAATTAAGCAAACTACGGTAGCACACGACAGAAGTAACTGCTTCCGGCTAGCGCTTGATTTTATTCGCCCACGCTTCAAGATCGTTGGCTTCTTTGGCTGCCAGCCAAATGAGTGTGTGCGTGTACAGCACCCGTCATGTGCGAACAAGGCATCGCATAGCGTGGACATCTCAAGCAAACTTGTGAGTACCAAATTTACAAGACTTGCTTCAAGTCGACCTCTTTTTTGTCGAAACTAACATATAGAGAATTAAAAGATATTGGGAAGGGCTTTTACAAAGTCTAAAAATTTATAAGTATACTCTTTCTAAGATGTTTTGGCAGGGAACAAATGCATATTTAAACGCTGAGCAGCAAAATCAGGAGGTTTTTTCAGTAAGGGTTGTGGTACTATTCAGCAGAGCATATCGTATAAACATATTAACCAATGCTAGACGCAGTTCTAGGCATCCTAAATTTATGTTAATTTTGAGCCTTTTAAATTAACGCATAACTGAGTAAGAGTTATGTTTCTTAGGGAATTGACCAAATCTTCTGCTTTCACTTGCTTATAAACAGCGGCACGGGGTGGATTTTTTGTTTTACGTTTCATTTCTGGTTTGCTTTTTGCAACAGATTTAACCTAAGCATGCATTCAAGCGGTATAGAGCCCTCGTTAGACCTCGTTATGCGATAAAAAATGAACGCGCTTCTGGAGTTCTATCTCGTCTTGCTAGCTCAGCCATAAGCTAGCAAGTGAGAGGCCTAAGACCTTCCTTCTGTCTTTATAGTTGTGTTTTGAATACATTTTCCAGTTCACACTTCATTGGTTTGTTGATTGGCATCCGAATTATTTTAGCCAATCAGGCCATTCATGCATGTTAATTTCACTGAAAGTGGACTTTGACGTAAGTTGTGTAACTTTTGCCAGTTTCTTTACTGATCAGTAACCGGATGACAATCAGTGTGTGAATGGTGAATAACTCAGTTTGTCTCGCAAAACTTTATTTTCATCCAAGCCTGCGAAAACAACAGCCTCTCTCACCCTGGCATCGCTCCCGGCCGCTTCATAGCTTTTTTAGCGTGGACATCTCAAAAAATTGTGAGTACCAAAGTTTTAAAGATATTACTAACTGATTTAGCAGGACATAGGCGGATCCAGGGGAGGGGTGATGGGGGTTGCAACCCCCCCTTTGGGCAAAATTTTTTAGTTATTTTTTTTTATTCTTCCTGAAAAATAATTGAATAAAATTGTTTTTTGCATTAAAGGTTACCACAATAGTGTACAACCCCCCCTTTAAAAAATTCCTGGATCCGGCCATGCAGGAACAAATTATTTATTTTTGAACGCTGTTTAAAAACAGCAGACTGCAAAGATTTTTCATCTAGGATCCTGATGCTTTTCATGATTTTTTTTAAAGGAAAGTGTCATGGGGTCATGTGGCAGGGAAACTTTATAAGTTAATATATTCACCAATGCTACGCGCGGTTATACTAAGGTGCCAATATATTTGTGATCTCTTTAGGTCTCTAAAATTAATGACATAGTTTATAAATAATAATAACGGATATTGTCATAAGCCTGATCAGCGCGGTTATACTAAGGTGCCAATATATTTGTGATCTCTTTAGGTCTCTAAAATTAATGACATAGTTTATAAATAATAATAACGGATATTGTCATAAGCCTGATCAGCGCGGTTATACTAAGGTGCCAATATATTTGTGATCTCTTTAGGCCTCTAAAACTAATGACATAGTTTATAAATAATAATAACGGATATTGTCATAAGCCTGATAAGCGCACAAGCAAGAGAAATGCCACTATAGGAATGGGACGGGTAACCGCGAAACTAACTAAATCGCCTGCTTGCATGGCGGGGCAGCGTCGAACGAAGCTATTTTGACGCTCTGTGGTAAATTTCCGATGTCTTTTCTGCTCTTTGCAACAGATTTAATCTAAGCACGCTTCCGAGTCTTAAAGAGCCCTCCTTATGCGATAAAAAATGAACGCGTTTCTGGAGTTCTACCTCGTCTTGCTAGCTTAGCCATAAGCTAGCAAGTGAAAGGCCCGTGACCTTCCTTCTGTCTTTATAGTTGTGTTTTGAGTACATTTTCCAATCCACACTTCATTGGTTTGTTGATTGGCATCGCAATTATTTTAGCCAATCAGGCCATTTGTATTGTGGCTTGGGGAATCCCCTGGTCAACTACATCATCACATCACGAGGAAGTGTGCATAGACTTTGAGATGCTAAATTTTTTTTCTGTTCATGGAGTTTTGATCAACCTGATCAACAATTGTCTTTAATTACATTATGACTATTTAAACTTTTTCTTTCTAATCTTGTGAACAAGTTTGCTTCCACGCTCCGCCGTCTTGCTAAATGTTTTTTCTCCTAGTCAAATTAAAATTAAATACCTCTTGTTGACAGTTGCCATGCATGAAATTAAAACTCACGCTAACTTGTGCAAGCGTCACGTATCTGTTCAGTACAAATTGAAAACAGCTTTAAGGATATGAGCGAAATAAAACAAAATATGTAAACCTTATCGACAGTCCCTACATTAGGGAAAGAGAAGAAACGTTTGCTATCAGTGCGGCGTTAGGCTCGCTGAACCTGTTTTCAAGATGCTTGATTATTAAAATGTGCGAACAGAGGTCAGTTGGTAGCCTGCGAATACAGCCGCCTCCCATCGCTCCCGCCCGGCCGGTTTGGCGTTCGCGAAACGCCAAACCGGCCGGGGGAGCGATGAGAGGCGGCTGTATTCGCAGGCTAGTCAATTGTCGCAAACGGACTGAATCGCCTGCTTGCAGTAGTTTACAAACAACGGTACAGCGTCATACGAAGCGGCTTTGACACTGTGATAAATTTTACACCAATATTATTTCTGATATGCATGCTGTTTGCAAGAGATTTATATATAAAAAAACGTTGCATCGGAGCAGTGTAGAGCGAGAATCTAGAGCCCTCGTTCTGTGATAGAACATGAACGCGTATGGACAGCCCGAGCTTGAGGAGCGCCCCCATCAAATGACGCTAAAGTCGAAATTTACCGATATTTTTATGGGGAAAAATAATTGGAATGAAATTTGCCGGGAAATTTACGAACTTCGCTTCTGTCGCCTTGTTTCTTCATTTGTTTTCATTGAGGCTTAACTTCTGGGTCAATTTATGGATGTTAAGGTGGTCTTCAACTCCATCGGATTGCACTCTACTATGACAGTTATGACATTATCATCCTGCCGTCAAAAGAGTTGACATGCAGTAATAAAAGATCACGAGGCGATTGATATAAACATCGATATTATAAAACGAGTTTGTCTGTTTTTTTTTTATGGGTTATTTTACCGAAAACCAAGTCCGTGCACCCTTATTTTGCAACTGGAAAACAATTTTTAAAATTGGTGCGAAATAAAACTGCATGATTAGCAAAAGTGAAACGAAGGATCGATCGAACCCGGAACTATAATAAGCCTTGATAGCTTATCAACGTTCTGAAGTGTCGCAAGGCTAAAAGAGCGAAACGTTTCCCTCTCGCTTGTCACTGTCTCTGCGCTTGCAAAATCGTTTCTTATTTTATCACTGGGCGCCTATCATGTAGTCCAGGAATTGTTAAAAGCCGATACAGTCTTAAAATAAAGCTGAATAACTAGGCGATATTATGAATGTGAGTCATGTGAGTGACTAATGACGGCTAAAGACATGGTCCACAAGCTAGTACATGGAAAAAGAAGCTTATAATAATAAAATAATAATAAGCATGTTGGCAAGAGTAGGTCGCATACTGCTGGCTTGCAACTGACGTCACGGCAACCATGCTGGGAGAAAAGAACAAAGCGTTTTCCTCCGCTGAGAACTAAACTTTTTTATCATGCAAATTCTGCGAAAAAAGATTTTTTTTGTTTTGACCATCAACATGGCCGCCTTGTCACGTGGATGCATGTATGTATGCGATCACTACCGGAAATTTTCTTTTGATATGAAGTGGACTATGACAGCAATCAAGACAATCGAAAGTGTTTATAAAGTTTTACAACAAGGTGAAAGGTTAACGATTTATCACAGACATAGAAAAGAAAAAGACGTAACTTGGCTCAGCTGCATGGTTATCGTGTTAGACCATATTAGCGCGATAGAATTTGGGTGTCAGTGTTTGCTCATTGTCAAAGCTCCAGTATCAGCACTGTGGGTCAGCAGAGGTGATACATACGCTGGAAAATTCACCGTCGTTTGGTGTCCACCTCCTGTTTCTTTTAAAATATTTTGCCCACACTGCCCATATTTTAAATATAAACTGATTGAACTGCACCAGTGATCATTGAACGCAGTGAGCAAATTAACCGTGAGGAAGACAGAGTGGCCTTCGATTGATACAGAGAGAAATTCAATTCCAACACAGGTAAGTATCACATGTATACTTGACCATACTGACATATGCTAAGGGTAATTCGGAATAACCAGTAAACAAACTAAATCGTCGATTATGTGTGTTTTATGTTAGGCGGCTTCTATGGCGATTACTTTTGGAAAATAAATCGCCTCAATTGATTTAAAAAAAAATCGAGAATAATGTGAGGCGGCCAAAATGAACTTTAAGCTGTACGGTAAGAACAGTTTCCAACGCTAAATACAGAAAATGACAAAATGTCTTCTACATGGAAAACGTTTGAGCCAACTGAGAAAACGCACCCCTTGCTTGCGCTTGGCTTTGTGTCCGCCGATAACAGAGAGTTCGCTACGCGCTGCTGCTATATTGAAATCTAAAACGTATTGACGTAATATTCGTTGGATAACGAAAACGCGCCCCTGCTTGGCTCTCTCGAGTCGAGTTGACAAAGGTATTAATGGTGGAGTTGATGTGCTTCGACTATTTACATTCAATATGGTCCTTTGCCTTGAATATCCACCATTTGTAGATTCGTGTAATATATTGTGGAACAAATTGTGTGATTTTAGGTTAATTTCAATGATACATTCTACCTAATGTTCTTCACTTTTACCTGCCTTGTTTCGTAACAAACTGTCTTCAAAACGCACGAAATGCTGTCTAAGATAACCTATTTCACTTCCAAAGACATTGTATGGAGTAATAAAAGGTCGTTGAACACACACAAAAGGGGAAGATATCTTAACACACAACTAATATCGATCGCGCCAAAAGAGAGAACTGAAACGTCAAGGTTCGATGGCTTGTCTTGTTCGAACTGACGTCATTTGAGTGACATTTCGGCGGAAAAGCGAAGTTTGTCAAGGGCTGTTTTCTAATCAGATGAAATTCTCTTTACAAAAAGACATTACAGCTATAGTTTGCAACAGTGACCTTACTTTGCGTTCGTTGAGTACGATCGTTACTAAGCATATCAACAACGAATTTTTGGCGTAGGCGTTATCAGGCGGCAGACTCGCAGCATAGGTTCATTTCTGTGCAAAATTAAAGCATGAAGACGAAATGTGGCAAAATACTTACTGTTTACCGTCACCGTCACTGAACTTTCAGTGTGCGAGCGGCTGAAGTATCGTATAGCGTGGACATCTCAATCACAAATTTGTAAGTACCATATTATTTTGCAAAGAAATTCTTTGTAATTATAACTGATTTAGCAGGAATGTTTAATAAATGAGCAGCAGTGTTTTATCAAGTTTAAAACACGAGGCGCAGCCGAGTGTTTTAGACTTGATAAAACACGAACTACGAATTGATTGAACGGCATCAAAATCTTCTTATGTAGATCAACGCTTTCTAGCAGTGATATTTGGATTTGGGGCTATTTTGGCCTAGTAAATTGGACGTAAAGTTTAGCCGTGTCTTTATCAGATATAAAGACACACATTAAACATTCATTTCTTTTGAATTTTCTTTATGAATTATTAATGAGTTTTTGAAATAAAAATAATGGCCAATGCTACGCGCAGCTGACGGAGGCGTTAAATTTGTGGTAGTTTTGAGTCTTTTAAATTAACGACAGTTTATAAATATAACTTAAACGGATAATTCATAAGCGCACAAGCAAGAGTTAGGGAATGGACAGGAAACCGCTTGCATGGCGGTGCAGGACCGGACGAAACTATTTTGACGCACCGTGGTAATATTTTTGTGTTACCTTTTATTTCTGATAAGCTTTTTTTGCTTTTTGCTGCAGATTTAATCTAAACATGCATTAGAGCGGTCGAAAGAACTCGTTATGTGATAAAAAATGAACGCGTTTCTGGGGTTTTATCTCGTCTTGCTAGCTCACCTATAAGTTAGCAAATGAAAGGCCTATGACCTTCCTTCTGTCAATGTAGTTGTGTTTTGAATACATTTTCCAACTCCCACTTCATTGGTCTGCGGATTGACAACGGAATAGCCCTCATGCAGGTCTTACGCATGATGACGTCTAACGCTCAAAATTCACCACCAAGCCTCGCTTACGCAAATTATTCTCGCACCCTATACATGTATGCAATCTATCTTTTTTCAAGGTTGGGTACTGAGACAAAAAAAAACCCGAACGGATTCACTAAAAGAAAGCTACTGTAAATTTGCTCTTTCATATCTATGTAGTTTGTCTATAAGTCGATACCGACGCTCATCGAGGTTGGTCATCCTGTGATTTGGCTAATTTACTGAACTAGCTCAACCAAAGGCCCGGCATTCACACCTGTCGGCGAAATTGCTTTTTTCTTTCATTTTGTTATTATGAATATTTAACAAAATGTTTTTTTCTTATTTTGTGATTAAGTTTGTTTCCACCATCCGCCGAAAAATAAGACAATGACAACAAAGGCCATCCTGCCAAAAGGGTTGACATGCAATAATGAAAGATCACGCCAAGGCAATACGAAAGATATAAACATCCATATTAATTAGGTTCTCATTTTTTCTTTGCTTATTTTACCTTAAACTATGTACACTTTTATTTTACAATTGGAAAACGCTTTATAAAATTGGTGCGAAATAAAACTGATTAGCAAAAGCGTTGCGATCGAAGGATCGAGAACCTGGAACTATGAGCCTTGATAGCTTAGCCATGTTCTGAAGTGCCGCAGTGCTAAAAGAACGGAAAGTTTTTTCTCGGTTCACTTATTTCGCCGTCATCATCAACAGCACTTATTTTTATCACAGTTGGAACATGACTAATAATTACAAAAAGGTCAAGAATGGTCTGGGCAAAGCTGCATCCAGACAGAATTCCTAGCATATTAGGCAACTTCAACAAACACGTCCGGCTAGCAGAATTTTAAATCAACGAAGCTGAGCGATAACCACGAATTTGCAGTTGACGGCTGGAATAGACAGCACGAGGAATCTCCACTCATGAACTTTGCTTAATGAACTTCTTCTTTCTGCTTTGTTCCCTGCCACTTCTTTTGATCCAAGGATAATAATTCCGAATTGTCATCGGAATTATTTTAGCCAATCAGGCCATTCGTGGCTCGGGGAATCCCCTGTAGATCAATTACATCATCACATCACTGAGGAAGTGGGAATAGACTTTGAGATGCTAGGATTCTAGCTTTTTTTCTGCCCATGGTTTTTTTGATCAACTGAACCAATTGTCTTTAACTATATTATGACTATTTAAATATTTTCTGTCTGATCTTGTGAACAAATTTGCTTCCACGCTCCGCCGTCTTGCTAAATGTTTTTCTTCAGTCAAATTAAAATAACTCTTGTTGACACTTGCCATGCATGAAATTAAAACTCACGCTAACTTTTGCAAGCGTCACGTATTTGTTTTACAAATTGAAAACAGCTTTGAGGATATGAACGAAATAAAACTAAATAGGTAAGCCTTATCGACAGTCCCTACATTAGGAAAAGAGAAGAAACGTTTGCTATCAGTGCGGCGTTTCGCTCGCTGAACCTGTTTTCAAGTTGTTTGTTTGGAAGGTCGCTCGCTCTTAATTCATCCAGGAATTAATGATGCCTGGTTATGAAAATGTACTAAAAGAGGTCAGTAAGCAGAAAAGTTCATTTTAGTAAGAAGCATAATAATTGAACAGATAATATAGTACGGGATTGGTTATACGAGGACGTTGGAAGAAGATCGCGTAACGTGGACCTACTTTAAGCAAAATGAATGCTGAGGAATAAAACTGCGATCAACCCTCAAATAGTAAAGACGATCACAAGTTGTGAAAACACAAATAACTGAGAAGGCTTTTTGTTTAAGATTCTAAGTACTAGGACATGGATATCCCCGCTGTTATCTAATGTTAATTTTCTTGTTTTGTTGTCTTCCGTTGTCTCTTGTGTTATATTTTTTGCGCTTTCCAGTCGCTAAATTGGCATTTTTTATTTACAAAAAAAAAAAAAATCCTGCAAGCGGTTGTGCCTAAAAAAACTATTCGTGCAACGGAGAAAAAAATTTCCTGCAGGCGAGTCGGACTTCAAAAAAAAATTCCGGCACCAAAAATTTTTTATCCTCCCTCCGGTAATTTCTAATGGTCCGTCCACTTATCTGACACTATATAATTTCCAATCCTTTTAGATTGTCGATAGTGAAATGTGTGCGCCAACATCGCTCGCTCTCTCGCTCGAGCTCGCTAATGTCGCTAATAGTATCAACGCGGTCAGGTAATCAGTGGTTATAGATATGGTGGAATGAGTGATAGTTTCCATTGTCATGTTTTGACTGATAATAAGTACTGCGAATGCCAAAATGACGATGTTATATGAATAACACTGCAATATTTATAATGCATACGTGTGATCTGAAACTGAATTACGTGGGCGTATGGTGGAGGCCAAGCGTGGCGGCTGACTCGTGAACAAGACAGCTCGCTCGCATGCTAGTATACATCATTGTGTAAAACAGGAATTTTGCAAAGTTCATGTGCAAATCAAGCGTTGCGGCATAGCGTGGACATCCTATAAGGGAAATCGTGAGTACTGTACCAATTTACTGCTTTCTAAGAAACATATTTTTGTCACGCTCAACAGTGCAGGTAGTACATACAGGCCAACGCAAGGCGCAGTTGAAGCGAATTTTGAGATAAACAAATTTAGCGTACAAGTTATACCATATAACTGACAGATGGCTACACTAGCGCATGGACGGGAATCAAACGGACTGAATCGCCTGCTTGCAGTAGTTTACAAACAACAGTACAGCGTCATACGAAGCTGCTTTGACGCTCTGTGGCAACATGAACGCGTTTCTCAGTGGATTCAAATAACCATAAGCGAAAAAGTATGGACAGCCCAAGCTTGACGAGCGCCCCCATCAAGTGACTCCTAAGTCGAAATTTACCGATATTTTTATGGGGAGAAATAATTGGAATGAAATTTACCGGGAAAGTTACGAACCTCGCTTCTGTGGCCTTGTTTCTTCCTTTTTTTCAGTGAGGCTGGTTCTTCAATTCCATCGGTTTGGACTCTACTATGACAGTTATGAAAGTATCTTTTTCCAAGGTTTATAGGAGACAAAAAAACTGAACGATTTCACTATTAAAAGGAAAACCACTAAATCTCGACGAGGTTGGGCTTCCTGTCATTTGGCTTAATTTACTGAATTAGTTCAACCAAACGTCCGGCATTCATCCCACATTGATTTTTGTCTTTCATTTTGTTATTATGAATACTTAAGAAAATCTTTTTCTCTTATTTCAAGGACAAGCAAAGTTTAATGCCTCCATCCCCCCCCCCAAAAAAAAAAAACACAACGAAAACAAAGGCCATCTTGCCTTTGTTTTCATGAGGCGATAAATATAAAAATCGATGCTATGAAACGAGTTTGTCTTTTTTCTCGGCTTATTTTACCGTAAACCATGTCCGTGAACTTTTATTTTACAAATGGAAAAAGGTTTATAAAATCGGTGCGAAATAAAACTGGTTAGCAAAAGCGAAGCGAAGGATCGATCGAACACGGAACTTTAAGCCTTGAATAGCTTATCGACGTTCTGAATCGATTCTGAAGTGTCGCCATGGTCGCGAAGTTTCCTCTCGGTTCATTTGGTTCACAGTCACTAATGACAGGTTGTCCACTTGCAAGATCGTTTTTTGTTTCATCATTGTGCACCTATCATGTGGTCCAGGAAATTTTAAAATAATCAATGCCGCATGACTTCGACTATGAGGATAAACTAAAAAGATGCTTCTGGAAGCTCTCCAAGGCAATATTATAAATGTGAGTCCCATGAGTTACTTATACATGGTCCACAAGCTAGTACATGAAAAAGGACGTCAGAATGCGTTAGATTGAAATTGCCTTTGACCAACTTCGTCAGGCTGTAAATCCGCTGAGACAGTAGCCTGCGTCAGCCGATTCCTTTCCAAGCTCGCGGAGCGAACGAAGGCTACTTACAATAGATATCTAGTGTTTCCTCCAAGGGCTGAATTCCATCAGCGCAGAATACCGGCCACTTCTCTTGCATATCATTGAATAACAAAAGTGCCTATTGTGCCTATTCCGAGAAATGAGGTGGACGGGTATTCTGCATTCCGGGTATTCTGCATTCGGGATATTCTGTATTCTGCATTAGTCGGTACTGTCGTGACTGTGTTTCTATTGCATAGCATCAGACAAAGCTTTAAAGTGGTGAACTAAGACAAATAGCGCGAGAGAATTAAGCATGTTGGCAAGAGTAGGTCGCATATTGCTGGCTTGCAACTGACGTCACGGCAGCCATGCTAGGGGACAAGAACAAAGCGTTTTCCTCCGTTAGGAACTAAACGTTTTTATCATGCAAATTCTGCGAAAAAGTTTTTTATTGTTTTGACCACCAACACTGGGCCGCCTTGTCACGTGGTTGCAAGCGATCATACCGGAAATTTTGTTTTGATATGAAGTTAGTCTCCTTCGCAGCCGTTGTTTGGGCTCGTCACGCAAGGGGAAGGGAACCCTTGCGTGACGAGCCCAAACAACGGCTGCGAAGGAGACTAATATGAAGTGGACTACGACAGCAATCAAGACAATCGAAGCGAAAAGTGCTTATATAAAGTTTTACAACAAATGAAGGTGAAAGGTCAACGATTTATCACGGACGCAATTCGGCTCAGCTGGATGACAATCTTATATGACCATATTAGCGCGACAGAATTTGCGTGTCCTGCACGTGTTCGCGCTCATTGTTAAAGCTCCAGCATCAGCGCTGTGGGTCAGCAGAGGTCATACATACGCTGGAAAATTCACCGTCGTTTGGTGTCCACTTATTGTTTCCTTTAAAATCTTTTGCGCACAATGCCCATACTTTTAATATAAACTGATTGAACTGCACCAGTGATCATTGAACGCAGTGAGCAAATTAACCGTGAGGAAGACGGAGTGGCATTCGATTGATACAGAGAAATTGCTTCATTTAAATTCAATTCCAACGCATGTAAGTATAATATACTTGACCATACTGATATATGCTAAGGGTAATTCGAAATAACTGAGTAAACAAACTAAATCGTCGATTATGTGTTAGGCGGCTTCTTACGATTACTTTTGGAAAAAAACTGCAGAATACCCCGCCACATCGAGTCCTTTACTGAAAATGACTGGCTACGCGGTACGCGGTACGCAGTGAGTGATATATGCTAAGATATATGCAAGGGTGGAAGTTCTCTTTTTAGCTGGCTACGCGGTACGCGGTACGCAGTGAGTAATACATGCAAGAGTGGAAGCTAACATTTTCGCTGGCTACGCGGTACGCGGTACGCAGTGAGTAATATATGCAAGACTGGAAGTTATCTTAGTCGCTGGCTCATGGATTAAAGAACGAGGTATATTCATGTGAGGCGCGCTTGTTTCGGCTCAAGGATGCGTGATTTTCGGTATTTCTTTTTGTTTCACGTTTTTAGAACGAGAAATTATATAGAGCATTTTCTCACTGCGTACCGCGTAGCCAGCACATAAAATTGCTTGAACTTGAATTAATTAGTTTCTGCGTACCGCGTAGCCAGCTACGTGGAATTTAGTTCAAGTGGCGGGGTATTCTGCAATTAAACTTTTGGAAAACGTTTGAGCCAATCAGAAAACGCACCCCTTGCTTGCGATTGGCTTTGTCCCCGCCAGCCGACAACAGAAGCTAACAGAGAGTTTGCTTCGCGCTGCTGCTACATTGAAATCTAAAACGTATTGACATAATATCGTTGGATGACGAAAACGCGCCCCTGCTTGACTTCGTCACCGCGCCGCACCGACAACAACGAGTTCGCTACAGCTGCATTGAAATATAAAACCTGTTGACGTGATGTCTTTAGGAGTAGTAATATCGGAGTCTGACTAAAACCACCTCGGGCGCACCCACATAATTTTACCTCTTTCCGTGACTAGTACTCAGGGGCTAAACCCCTTCGCACCCACTAGTCACGGAAAGAGGTAAATTATGTGGGAGCTGCTCGGTAGTTTTAGTCAGACTCCGATATTACTACTTGGAAGAAAAGAACAAAACCGAATAAACAAACGAGCCGCGGAACGTCTATTTAGAGAAACACAACAGTGAAGTACAAACGTTCTAAATAATAAAAATTAAAAATATTTTTCTACCTTATATACGATGGACGAAATTGACCTCGAATCTTTGGAAGAAGAACTTGCAAATCTTGATTCCGAAGATTTGCGATATTTATCAAAATTAATTGCAGAAGACACACCCACAATTCAAAGGGTAATAAACACTTTGCTGGATGAACCAATCCCAGAAACCACAAAGAAAAAATTAAAAGCCCCATTAAAACCATTAAAACCAATACCGAAACCACCACCCAGAAACAGAAAAAGAAACAGAAAAGAAACCATTTTGAAAATATTCGACCCCATCCCGCCGAACAAGGTGAAAACCGTGACAGATTATCAGAATGAGGTTCTGGATCTGTACCATGACACGGAATATGAGGGTGTGGAAGAGGAGAGCGGGAGACGTTACAAGAGGTGGCGTTTTGTAGTGGGTCTAAACAAAGACCTCACACCCAGGTTCATCGAAAAGATAAGGGAGAACGTGGGAACATCGTTTTACATGAGGCACGCCTATTCGTATATTTTAGAAAACATTGAAGATGGGACTAGGCTTATTTATTACCAAAATAAGGGCTCCCCATGGATGAAAACGTACGCAGACGCAGAAGAATGGATCAAGGCAAGGGAGGCGGTACGTTTGGACCCGGATAACACTGAAAGACCAGATACAAAGTGGATCTTTGAGTCGCATTTCAATGTTGATGTAAAGGTTGTGCTAGACCGCCAGCCATTGATGGGAACAGGACCCTTACCAGACTGGCTGCGTAAACAAGCAAACACGGGGAGAAAACAAGCAATGGTGGCGCTGGACACCTATAGGGATAACCTGTGTTTATGGCGCTGTATCGCTGTGCACAAAGGAGCCAGACCAGATCGAAGTACAGAAGCAGCCCGAGATCTGGCCAAGAGTTTCTACAAACTTGAAAAGATGCCAAATAGTTGGGTTGGGAAAACCTCATTGGATGAACTAGAAAAGGTAGAAATGCACCTGAACAAGGGCAAACCTTTCTCAGATTGGCTTGGGATAAGAGTTTATATGCCAGAGTGCATAGAAGATGAATTTGACATGGAAGCGCCAATCGAGGTGGTATGGCATCTCACAAGAAACCCAGCGCCGCAGTTTAAAAATATTATGACAATCGGTGTTTTTAATGAGCACGCATTCTTGATAAAAGACATAACAAAGTTAGCGAAAACTTATGAATGCATCCACTGTCACGCAAGATTCACAAAGGCTTGCAACCTCCAACGTCACGTGGAAAGATGCGCCCAAGGTAAAACAGTAACACACTGCCCCGGAGAGAAGGTCGAAGCGCCACAAACAGCATATCAGAAAGCGTTTTATCCGAAGCAAAAGGCCTCAAAAGAATCAATCCAATGGTTGGAGTACGTGGCAAAACACTGGAAAATCACCATTCACCACGCTGAATCAGGTCACGGAGGTGAAAGGTGGATAGAGAAAAGTCCAGTAGACGGGTACAACCACGAAAGAAAGCTGGTGCTGCAGTATCACGGCTGTAGCTGGCACGGATGTCCGAGATGTTACCCAAATCGAGGGCAAATATTATCACACGGGACAAAGACGGCAGAAGATCTGTACCAAGCAACAAAGAAGAGAACAGCCCACCTAAGAAAGGCCGGATACAAAGTAATCGAGTGTTGGTCATGTCAGTGGCTCGTTCCAGGAGGGGTAGACAAACACGGTAAAGATCCGCCAAAGGCAAAAACAAAAAGTTATCCACACGCTATTCTGTATGACTTTGAGGCGTACGGAGACAAAAACCATCGAAAGGAACCAACAGGAAATCTCACGATTGAGAACAAACACATACCAATCTCAGTAAGCGTGGGCGATACATTGGAAAGAGAGCCAACCCACATCTGTGAAAAAAACCCCAAAGTGTTGGTTCAAAAGTTCATGGAAGAACTGAAAAGACGAGAGAAAAACATCAGAGCAAAAGTGCGCGCAGAATTCATGCCGGCAGACATCGAGCTGATACCAAAAGATCAAAGGAAAAAAATAGAAGAATGGTGCGACCAGGTGCCAACACTCGGTTTCAACTCAGGAAGTTATGATTTGAACCTGATAAAGAATTACTTCGCGGAACAGCTCGCAGGTACAACCAACAAAGTGAGAGTGGCAAAGAATGGGAGTAAAATCATGTTCTTACTCACGGACAGATTGCGTTTCCTGGACATAATCAACTACTTGGGCCCAGGAATCAGCTACGCGAAATGGGTGGAAGCGTACGACTGCAAGGCAACAAAATCCTGGCTCCCATACGAGTGGTTTAACAGCGCAGAAAAGCTGGATTACCCAGGATTGCCAGATTACCCGCATTGGTATTCGAAGCTTAAAAATGAGTACGTGCTAACACGGAAAGAATGGGAGGAATGTCAGAGACTGTTCAAAGAAAAAGGGATGAAAACCTTTAAAGACTGGCTGAAATATTACAATAATCTGGATGTGGCACCCGGGCTTGAAGCGCTCCAAAAAATGAAAAACTTTTACATAGAGAAGGGGATAGACATAATGAAAGACGCAGTCAGCATACCGGGGGTGAGTTTGCATTACTTGCTAAAAGGTGCAATAGAACGCAAAGCGGAACTATATGCTCCAAGTAAAGAAGCGTATGAGATGTTAAAAGGGGCGGTAGTCGGAGGGCCAAGTTTGGTCTTCACAAGATATCATGAAGCAGGTAAAACGCGGATAAGATCGCATCAACACACGGACGCGAAACTTTGTCAAAACATCCTCGGATATGACGCGAACGCGCTGTACCTCTCAACAATGCTGAGAGAAATGCCATGCGGAAAAGAAAGGGTTGTGCACTACACGGACGAGTACCAAGTAGATGCTGCCCCAATATTAACACACAGATTAAAAGAAAAAAGCTGGTTCGGGTACGCAGAAGTGGACATAGAAATCCCAAACCACTTGCACCAAAAGTTTGAAGAAATGTGTCCGTTCTTTCACAACAAAATGGTACCAACCAAAGCTGTCCCAAAGCATATGAAAGAATACTTGAGAGCAACAGGAAGAAAACTAGTGGAGAAAAACAAGAAACTAATGGGAACGCTGACAGCACAGAGGATACTTTTATATGAGCCGCTGCTGCAATGGTACATAAACCACGGGGCAAAGATAACTAGAGTCTACCGGACGATCGACTACGAGCCGAAAGTAATATTCGAATGGTTCGTGAAAGAAGTCACAGAAAACCGCCGTACAGGGGATGTGGACAAAAGCAAAGCACTATTGGCTGATATATTCAAACTTCTGGGAAACAGTGGATATGGGAAGCTGATAGAAGCGTTAGAGCGGCAAACAAACGTAATTTACACCAAAGATGAAAAGGTGGTGGACAGAGCATTGAGAAGCGCATACTTTTCAGACTTGGATGAGATTGGAGAAGCATATGAGTTAGAAAGTAGAAAAGCACGGATAACAATCAGACGCCCATTTCAGGTAGGAATAGCGGTGTATCAGCTAGCCAAGTTGAGGATGCTTGAATTTTACTACGACTTCTTGGATAGGTATCTTGACAGGAAAGATTTCGAGCTGATCCAGATGGATACAGACAGCAACTACCTCGCAATCTCAGGAAAGAGTCTGGAAGACATTGTGAAACCGGATATGAGAGAAGAATTCGAGAAAGAAAAAAAGAACTGGCTGGCATGGGACAAATGGAGCGGAAGAACGCCGGGACTGTTCAAAAAAGAATTCGAAGGGGAGCGGATGATCGCGCTGTGCTCCAAATGTTATTATACAGAAGATGGGGAAGCAAAAAAGAAGAAACTGAGCTCAAAGGGGATGTCAAAGAGGCAAAACGAAATCAACTGGCAACGTTTCAAAGCAGCGTTAGAAGGGAATAAGGATATGGCAACAAATAGAGGTTTCAGAATGCGGGACGGGAATATAGTAACTTACGAACAGGAGAAGCTGGGGTTGAGCGCATATTATGACAAAAGATGGGTGCTGCCGGATGGAATACACACGGAACCAATTGAATACCATATCTAGTTTACATTAGTTGGGGGTAATTGTGTGTTTGGAGGTACAACAAGCAGTTCTTCACGTACAAAACCACGCTTAGGTCCGTCGCGCAAAAAGTAGAGAACAGGTTGATTCGGTTTGGTAAAAGAACGTTCAAGGTTAAAGACATCTAAAGACCAGATTGGATCAGTGGCTCTTTTTGTCCCACCTTCAAGCTCACCAGGTTCGTACAAATACCGAACCAAAACTATGGAGGGGAGCTTTTTTTCATTTTCTCCAACAGGTCTCAAATATTTAGTTGACGGTTCTGCATAAACATTTTTTTTCTTGATTGCAACAGCAGGTTTCATACCAATCAATCGAGTGACTTGGTTGTTCAGAGCAGAAACAACTTTGGGAAGCCTTTTTACCCACTCAGTAGACCGCAAACCCTCAGGTGAACGCATTTCAACGGCGTACTGGTGGCCAAACAAACGCTCAGCCAAGGTACGATTGAAACGTTCAACAATAGCTTGGTCTCTATGAATTTCAGGGTGGCCACGTCTGATAGAAGTTTTGTGATTTTCCATTTCTTTTGTAACAGCACCCATAAATTCGCGGCCAGGATCAACCTGCAACAGTTCAGGCCATTTCAGAGGTCCCCGTGTATAAATTGTCTTAAAAGCTTTGGCAACCTCATCAGAGTTTTTAGAAGTTAAAGGTTGAGCTTCTTTGAATCTGCTGGCAATGTCAACAACGGTAAGCGCGTATTTGTAAGTGCTACGGCCCACTTTGTCATGTGGCAGAAAAAGAAGATCTGCCTGATGCACTTTGTTGGGTGTAGGCACGTCGAATTTTAGACGAGGAATGTAGCGCGGTGCGGGGAGGTAAATCTGCCAGAGCGCTTGTTTGAACAACCATTCTTTGGCAACAACTTCAGGAACCTTTGCAGCGACCGCTAATTTTTTAATGGCAGAGATACCTTTCCAGTAACCCTGCGGACTGTAGTAACGCCGCTCTAATTTTCTATCCATTTAAATAATTATGCGCGGCCATATATACATGGATACAAAACTTCGCGTACCAAACCCCCACAGGGAACAACTGAAAAAAATGTTGTTGGAAGAGCAGGAAGCGTTAATAAAAGAAATCAAACCCGAAAAAGATCTTGACTTTTACTCATGGGAACCCCCACTGCCGGATGAGCCCCATGAAGAGATGAGACACCACCTCAAATTATGGTATTTACTTGCGGTACTAAAAAAAGTCGGCATTTCTGTAGATCAGGTCGGTGACAATATGGGGCTGACCTTTTTGGGTAATGTCATTCACCAATTCAAGCGGAATCAGCAACTGAGTTGCAACCCCGGGTCGTGTAACTATGTTTGTTTTTTATACAACTATTTTCAAAAGGTCTCATCAATCGATTGGCCGGAGAAAAATGTAATACTGGGAAAGCTCACGAAAAGATTGCCGAAGATGGTACAAACCAGAAATAAAGCCGAAAAAAGTTTCAACGAATGGTGGTTGGAGGCAAACACCCCACCATTAAACAGAAGTTGTCTTTGATGTTCTGTTAACCTTTACCCCGCCGTCAGTGTGGTTTGAAAAACGGAGTTTTGTCTTTGCAGTAGTAAAGCTGTTGTACTTTTTGATAATATCTTGGTACTCACTGTCTGAGATTTTACCATCTTCAAGAGCGGTCGATATGAGAGAGTTGATCGTGCTCAGCGTAGCTTCAGCCAAAGTTTGTATTTTTTCGTGTTTTTTCGCTTTACGCAGGAAAAATTTGACGGTGACGATGGAGGAGGTTGACACCAATGAAAACAGGGTGGCCGTTGCGATTAAAGGGGCGCCAACAACAACGCCAACCACAGAAAGAGAAGCGGCCAACCCAGAGCCTGTAAGAATGGTAGCAACTCCGCCTGTTAACGCGCATACTGTTTGACACCGCGTGTGCCACCGTTTAAACTTGGCTGAGGTTTGGTAGTAGTGCACCAACTGGTTTTCAAGATTTTTCTTTATCATTTCTATTTCATCCCGCCGGAATTTTGTTGCAGAATCCATTTCTTATATATGTGTTAAAAATATTTCAGTCGCAATATTGGTTATGCCATTTTCCATTTTTATATACAACCCGATTACACGGCCCAGTTGTATTTTTAGGGTGTGTCCAAAACTTTTTGCTGAACAGACCGGTTTTCGTGTTAAAGGCACCTTTTGCGATGTCACCACTCCAATACTTTTTAAACAAATCCTTATCACCACCTGTGACAGCCATGATTGCAGCAGCCACATCTTGAGCCGGTTGAAAGCCCGGAATTTTTTCGCCGATCTTTTTATTGATCGTTTCACCGACACCCAATCCTACTTTTTGCTTCGAGCTGATTGCGTTGCGCGCCGCGGCGTGACCCCATTGCCGTTTGTTTTTGGGAATAGCGTCAAGCGCCTTCACCATTTTTTTGTCTGCATCATGTTTGCAGCCTTTCTCATTTTTCTTGCCTGCACAGACGGCATAATCAACATCATGCTGCATTGCAACTGCGTCCGTGGCGCCTGTGGGTTGCTGATAAATCTTCAAGATCTTTCCCGTCTTGGGGTCGTAAGAAAGCTGTTTTTCAAGAGGATTGTACGGCCCTGTATAGTTGTGGCCCGGAAGTGTCCACCCCTTTTTTGGCTTGGGCAGCTTGCCGATGGCTTTATGCAAATCAAAACCCCGCCCACCACGTTGGTAAAGAGGGTTTGTTGGGTCATCTACTCGATTACCTGCATAAATTCTCATATCATAATTACCACCACTTTGTGTTTTATTAGAAACGAATCGTGTCTTGGTAATGCCACAACTTGCACATTTTACTTTAAGCAGCCTTCTACCATTTTTTGTGGTAGTGTTTTTTTCGCTTCCCGGTACGTTGGGTGTGAAACGCTTTTCTTTCACACAGTAAACCTCCATCCTATATAATAATTACAAATTATGACACCCACCTTTCAACTTATTTCCCGGTATCATATCTTTTGGTCTTAATCTGTTTGAGGCTTTAGTCAACAAATCCCCAGACAAAGCATCAATTGTGTAATTAACAGCTTTTCTCGCGATTGGTTTGGCTTTATTGGCTAACTTCTTCTGATACTCTGGTTGTCTCAGAAACTCGCTTGCAAAGTATCTTCCTTGTTTCACACCTTGCTTTGCTAAATAAGGAACTCCATACTCAAAGAAAGCTTCAGCTGCTGTATTTCCAACTGTATCAAGAACCCCACCTCCAAACATTCTTTTTTCAGCGCGTGCAAGTTCTTCTCTCTTCTTTTTGGGTAAACCACTTCTGGTCCACTTAAATATTGGTTCCAAAATATTACCTCCTTCTTGAGCAGCACCATTTTGTGTTTTATTAGAAACGAATCTTGTCTTGGTAATGCCGCAGCTGGCGCATTTTACTTTAAGCAGTCTTCTGCCGTTTTTTGCAGTTGTAATTTTTTCACTTCCCACCACATTGGGTGTGAAGCGCTTTTCTTTCACACAGTAAACATCCATTTTATATAGTATCCCCCAAATTTTATAATTTTTTTCTTTTCCGCGGTGAGCCTCTCCCGCCCGCGCATTGCCTTTCTATTCAAAGCTTTTATATTTATTTGCTTTTCGATATTAGCTATGAAGGGGCCTCATTTGATTTATTAAAGTATTTTTAATCACCCAATAATCTTCAGCCGCCTTTCTCGCCTTTATCTTGTCAAACCCATCTTCCTTTCTCACCATAAAGATAATTTCCTTTGGGCCGCGCCAGCTATTTGTGAAAAGAGGTGCAAAATAACTTATTTCTTTTAGCACCTTTCTCCACCCCATTTGTCTTCTCTCCAACAGACTTAATCTCACACTCAGCTCTTGGATTTTGTCCATCCTATTTAAGAAAAATATTTTTTTACAACTCTCTCGTTTTTATTCAGATCCCCACTGAACCGGTTAAGAATGCTTTTATAGCTCCTACCTTTATTTCTTTCATTCAGAAACATGAGGCAGTAGTAGCCGCAGCGCACACTGAATTCCTCCTGAAGCTGGTTGTCATTCCGAAGAAAGGTCTGTTTACCTTCAAGAATCAACTCTATTTCCCATTCTGCGGGTGGAGGTAAACCAAAAGAGTCAAAATATTCAGTTCCACCCCAGCAGCATACCCAATGGGTGCCTGGCCCTCCAAGATCATCCATGTTGATTATACAAGGGGAGTGGTTTTTCACGTGTATCTCATCTCTCGCAAATATACCTTTGATGGGGATTTTCAAGTATCGGCACCATCGCTGCAAGTCATAATCAGTTAAGGGGACATCAACGAAGGCGGGCTTTTTTTTGATCACCCCAAGAACCAATAAATGGTGGAGGGCGCATAAATGGTGGAGGGTTGATGCGCATACCCTTTCCACCTGTTGGAGGTTTTACCCGCATACCTGATCCTGTTTTCTTTTTGATAGCGTTATCCACGCCTGTTGTTTTTTTGATAGCGTTGCGCACACGTCTGATTTGTGTCTTGCTCATGTCTATGTCCACGCCCGTTTTGTTTTTGATAGCGCGCTCTATTTTTTTGATCTGCCGGGTGGTCAAGTGCAAAGTGTCGCTACCACCGGTTATAGCTTCGTTTTTAAATCTGAGTGTAACTGCTTCTCCTCGCCCAAAAGCTCGCGCGAGGTTTACCTTCTGCCCGTCTGAAAGTGAAATCTTGTGCGGATAGTAAGTCGTCATCTCTTATATTTCATACAAAATTATTTTACTTTTAACCCATAACCAACTCATTACCCACCTGCCTGAGAGCAAATTCGGACTCGTACAAAATTCCTGCATAAATGGTGTAGTCTTGCGCGTTGGCCGCCTCGTTGAGCCTGTAGTGAAAAACCATCTGCTTCGGGTCGTTGGTCATGTTATCCTTGTTTTCACGTAGGTCGAAATAAAGTACTGGGTATAAATCCTTGAAGTTGTTGGGCTGAAGCTGAACACCGGTGTTGTAGTCGTTTTTGCGGTACCGGTAGTTCATTAAGTCATTAAGAATGCGCAGTTTGAAGTTTTCGTCGTAGTCCAGCTCCGGATAGTACTGTGAAGAGCCGTATTGTAGCCGGCAGGTCGCTAGCTTGGCTGAATTGTCTCCGTCAATGTCAAAAGTGTCAAAGAAGTAGGGGTTTTGAGTCAATGCCTTCTCCTTCCTTGACTGTTGAATGAAAATGAAAACATGTTTGGCATCCTTTATACCAGGATTTATCTGCCACGAACCAAAAGCGTCACGCCGGCTACTGCTGGGCTGGATCATTTCATTCAGGTACGTCCATTTCTGAGGTTTCAAAAAGTTTTCGTTTGCGAGCTTCTGTCCTTCGCTGGTGAAACGCAGCAATGGAACCCACAGCTCGAAGTTTCTCACCACTATCCTGCGATTGGTGCCATCGTTTTGCCAAATCAGCTCTGCATCCGATTGTAACTCAATTTCAAACTCCATCTGCATTGGGGGGAGAAGCTTGTCACCCAACTCTTCGAAAAATGAGTACCTGTTAAGCGGTATAAGGGTTTCAACCGTGAGACCGGCATGGGCAAGTAAACCCCTTTCTCTGATTCCAAGGTTAGTGGCAGCGACGGCCGTTACATTGCTATCCGTTGTATCCAAATACCAAAACTGGTTTTTCGCTGCGCTCCTTGCAAAGTCATCAGAAAAATCCAACAAGTTTTTGATAAATATTAACTTGTGAATGTTGTCTACGTTGTACATGTTTTTGCCCGATGATTTTACCACAAGTTTGTTTATCAGTGAAAATGAGCCGTTAATGGGTGCTGACCTAGCATCTGCTGCAACTTGCGCACCATCCGCGGTTGCCTCGAAAGTGAAATCAGCCCGGAAGTAGGCGTTATACCAGTCATACCAGTTGTCTCGGTCGGTGAGTGTGAATTTATAGTTTGTCTTTACCTGGTGCTGATTGTTTCCCGGGATAGTAATCGGTTTGTCTAACATGATACGAACATACTCTGTTTTTTCCAAATGCCTGTGGCTTCTGAACATCTTGCGGCCTATATATCTTTTTAAAAAATTATTTTAATTTTCTGCTATCAATTGGTTTACTTTCATCCTTGCAGCCCGACCCGCGTTTAAAATCTGGTTTAACTTTTTCCGTGAATCCCCGCTTAACTGAGTTGCTACCCCAGGGTTTAGCATCTTCTTCAGTTTCTGCCGCGACTCGGTACTAAGTTTCTGTGGTGGAGTCTTTTTACTCTTTGGTTTTACACTTGGAGTCTTTTTACTCTTTGGTTTTACACTTGGAGTCTTTTTACTCTTTGGTTTTACACTTGGGGTGCGGGTAGCAACTGAGTTGCTATTTCGCAAAACCGCTTGTATCTTGTCAGCCGCTTTTTCTTCTGCTTTTTCTGCGGCTTTTTTCAGCATTTGTTTCGAGGCTTCATTTACAGCCTTCTCCAACGTCTGACGGGTGACTTGCTTTTTGAACCGCTTTCCTATATTCATCAGGGTGTCTCTTACAACCCCTGTACCTTTGTGTCTGTATCTATATGTTCCGTTTGGCGCGTCGTAATATCTCGTCCACTCGCTCGGATGATTCATTATTATACTTATGTGTAAATTATTTTTCTTTTTCTTCTTCAATGATGATACTTAAAGCCACGTCTTGGTCATTCAGATCTATAATGTTGTTGCGGCCGTCCGTGATTTTGATATTTATCGCATTGATTCTATTTTTGTTCACCGGGTGCCACAGGAGGCGGCGGGGCTCTTTTGAAAAGGGGTAGCTGACGGAGAGTTCAGCGGTTGAAAAAGAGAACATAACGTCGCCCCCGATGTTGTCCACAGCCCTTGTAATGAGGTCACAATGGATGTAGATCCAGTCGACGCCTCTTGTTATATTTGGTACGCGGTCGCTCCTATTGTTCGCTCCGTCTATTGTTTTCTTGTAAAAACCCAGCAATGGAGCGAATTCACCTTCGGTTAGGTCAAGCTCGTAGCCGTCCTGCAACAGAATGACCGCCCGATATGTTGTGGTGTGAAAATACAGCTGGACAATAAACTTGGATTTTTCATCCTTGGGATCCACTCTTCCGATTAGCGCCTGAATGGTGGTGTTGAGACCGTCGTAATCATACATTCCATCCGGAATTGTCACGGTTTTCCAGTTCTCTGTTTTTTTTTTCCGCCATTTGAACTTGTTGTTGTTGTACTGTTTCGCGATGTTGTACCACGAATAAGACATAGATACCAGCTCATTTAACGCCGCCTTGTACTTTTTGAAGGGATCTAAAGCGATTGGCGGGTCAAAGTTAATTGTGAAGTCATGTGACTTGCTGTTGGTGTTGTTTTGTTTGGCCAGCTGCGAGTCGAGCAACAGGTTGAAATGAAAATGGGCTGACATGCTTATATAATACTTCCCAAAATTTTGTGGGCTTCTTTTTGTGTTATTTCCTTTAGCTTTACCAGCAACCCCAACATCTGCTGGACCTGTTTTTTCAGCTTCAGTGAAGTGTTGCCCGCCTGTATAGACGCCAAGCTTAAGTGTAGCCTTTCAACCAAAGCGTTTGGATCAACACTTCCGCTTCCTTCCATTTCTCTTTCAAGTTCATCCTCATCAGGTGGAGGGTTCATCCAATCGGAGAAAACCCCGCTGTGGGGTAACCTACTGGGTTGTTTTCTCCTTTCAAGAATTGCATCTCTTGCCCTTCTTATGTCTGCCAATGTGTAGTCGTGGAATTTCGATGTTTTACTTTTTACCCTATAGTTCGGTTTGTTTTTATATTTTGTTAACAAGCTGTTCAGTGTCTGCAGGTCAACTGACTCTGATCCCTTGATAACCAGTTCTTGTGGTGGCCCCCATTTACTTGGTTGCTCTTCTTCCGTTTCTTCCATTAATTCCATTTCTTCCTCTTCAGCTAAAGGTGGTAACGGTGTTGATGTAGGAGATGGTGGTGGTGATGTTGTTGGTGATGGTGGTGGTGATGGTGTTGGTGTTGGTGTTGGTGATGGTGTTGGTGTTGGTGGTGGAGTTTCCGCATCCGGGTTAAAATCTCCGTCAAAGGGGTTGTTTAAATCAAACTCATCCATACCATAGTCTGGGATCTGCTCCTCCTTTTCTTTTGGTGCCGCCCCTACTTGGAGTTTGTCAAGCCGCGATGTAATAGGTTTGAACAAATCCTCACCTGATAGCTGACCAAACTCTTTATTGATTTTGTTATTTTTTATTGTCGCGAGGATTTTGTCGTTCTGCTGCTCAACTTCAGCCTTTTCGCTGACAAGTTTTCGCCACTTCTTCATGGACATATTTTTGCCGTATATATAACAGAAAAAAAATGAAAATTCCCAATTACGACCCCAGTTTGACTACAAAAAGTAATTACAAGCAAGGGCACCCTTGTATGCCAGCAGATACCTTTCGGATGCTTATTTGCGGGCCAAGCAACTCTGGTAAGACAAATATTCTCATGCATATGCTTTACAGGCTGTTGGTCTACGACAAAATTTACCTTTGCGCTAAGAACCTGCATCAAGACAAGTACCAATATTTGATTGATGATTTCGACACAAGAGTCAATCCTGTGGCTGGGTATAATGTTATTGAAGGCGCCAACGATGTTATTCCTTTGGAAACGCTGTCCACTGACAATCAAAAGATTGTAATTTTCGATGACATGGTTTGTGAAAGCAACCAAAACGACATTATCGATTATTTTATCAACGGTCGCCACCGCAATTGCAGCGTCATTTATCTTTCTCAAAGCTATTTTAAGGTCCCCAAAAACATCCGAGATAATTGTAGCCACTTTTGCATTTTCGACTTTCTTCCCAAAGAAAATAACCGTATTGCCGATGAATTGGGAATTGACAGAGCGCTGCTTGAAAGGGCTACCGATGCTAAATATTCTTTTTTATACTACGACAAACCAAAAAAAACCACACTTAAAAATTTTGACGAAAATATATAGAGATGGGGTTTATTAACGGTGCTACGGGTGCAACTCAAACACATGAAGAGTCTACTTCAATCCGAGGGGAAACCGGACCTGCCGGCCCTGCTGGTCCAACTGGCGCAACTGGAGCGCGTGGTCCTAAAGGTGAAAAAGGTGAAAGGGGCAATACTGGCCCACAAGGTCCTAAAGGAGATAAAGGCGATGCAGGGGAAAAAGGATTAAAAGGTGATACAGGATCACAAGGACCGACCGGACCTGCTGGCCCTGCGGGAGCAACGGGACCTACGGGACCAACTGGAGCAACTGGACCTGCGGGACCCACTGGAGCAACTGGACCTGCGGGTTCGAAAGGAGCTATTGGTCCAAAAGGAGAAAAAGGTGAAAAGGGTGATAGTGGGGATGTATCAACCGTTAATATTACTGGAGATATTCTCATGAAAGACCATGCGATAAAGCAACTTGCGAATCCTGTCGGTGATCAGGATGCTGTAAATCTTGGTTCAATGAAAAAATATGTGGGCTCAAATTCTATTTCAGCAGGACACTCACATAAAAAGAATGCCTTAGCCTATTTGGAGCGAGGGTCGGGCGTTACAGATGTAAACAATGTTACTTCTGTTACGTTTGAAGACTTTACATCCAACCTTCACAGTGTGAATAAAAAAGCCTATACTTTCAATCTCGTAAGAACTGGTGTCAATTCTTTCAACTCACGCTTAAAGCTAAATAAAAAACCTCTAAAAGAAGGAGAATACACTATATGTGTTGAGTTCTTTATCCCGAAAGTTGATAATGATTGGTTTATAAGTCCTTCAACCCCTAACCCGGTTGATACTCTTAATTACCATACCAAGCACTTCAACAGTCACAGCCCGAAATATTCACGCACCATTATTCACACGCGCAAATACAAAGACAATGATGACACTATCTTTCTCGATATTTCAAATTCAGGTTATGATGGCTCTTCGCCACTTGAAAAGGCTGCTTTGATTATTTATGGGGTAAAAGGTTATCAAACAGATGTAGACGGAACTGTTTACGATCAGGCTTTCGTTATCGATGATGGCGAAATCACGCTACAAACCGATTTGGATATGAACGGCTTTTCGTTGAAAAATTATGATCGAGGGTACAAAATAGAAAACGATACTATCAAATTACAAAAAGATTTAGATCTAAGTGGTTATGTTATAAAAAATTTTCAACCTAGAATAGTAATAACTGGAGAATGGGAATCCGATGGAAATAAAGGAGGTGGTAGAAATTTTGTTAAATTCGGTAATAACATTCGTGTAATGGCGCCATTTCCTTGTTTAATTGAGGGTGTCTCAGCTTTAATTATCGAACTAAAGGGTGCCTCTCGAACTTATGAAAGAATAGGTTTTGGTTTTAGAATACCCGGCAGTTTGTTATCTGACGTTCCATTTACAAGCGTACGTAATGCTGATGGTTTAAAATACCAATATGCTGCACCCCAAAGTTCTAACGGTGTAAGAATAAGATTAGATTCGGGACAATATTTTGCACTTAGTTTATCTCGGCCTGGCCACCCAGAATCAGCCCTAGTTAATACAAAACGTGTATTAGTAAGTTTAATTTTAATAGACGATTTTTCTTTTAGGTAGTAAGTTTGCTGACGTCGCTTCGACAAACAGGGAAACCCTCGCTTCGACTAGAAAAATATTAGTTTCCGGTCTTTCTGAGTAAAAGGTCACGCAATGGCTCCGCATAGAAAGATTTCTGGAAACACTCATCATAATCATCTTTATGAAAATATGGGAGGCCGAGATAGTGCCTTTCTCCATTTCTGTGGCATAGTTTACAGAGATCATTCCGCCCGCATCCTCCGGCACATTTATAACAGAACAAGACCCATACAATTTGTTCATTGTGTTCGCAAAATGGTGCTATCAGGATTGATTCATTAACTTCATCCCAGCCTAGAGCTTTTCGCTGTCTGAGCTTCATTGAAGTGTGCGCTTTGTTGATTTCTTTTCTGACGTCGTCCCAGCCGAGCATTTTACGTTGCCAGAGTTTTATTTTTACATACTCCTTGCGGATTTTTTCTCGAAGTTCTTGTGGAAGTGCTTGTATCAGTTCTAATGTATCCATCTCTTTGCAAATTTGTTAATTATTAATTGTTGTTAACTTGTTGGTGTGTTTCTCTAATTGCAGCGCCCCGTCTTCGAAAAAAACTTTATCTATGAAGTTTATCAGCTGTTTGTTTTTGTACGCCTTTTGTTTTTCCATTACTTTTTCCCATTCTTCCTCCGTGTATGGGATAAACTGCCTTAGGGTCTTCTGTATTTTCTTTCCATTGAAATACACATAGGGGTCTTCTTGATATTTTTTTATTTCTTTTTCGAACTTTTTCGCTGCTACCGCCATTACCTCAGCCAATTTTTTATTAAAAAGCTTTTTTTGCTCGGGTGTCAGTGCCATTTACAACCTGCTGCTTTTCTCTAAATGGTGGCAAAAAATGTTTCGGTTTATATATAGTATGATTGTGCTGTTCCACGCGATTGTGTGCGCTTTCAAAGACCTTTCTTCCCCCTTTTGGGCAAATGATGTCAAACTTATTACATCTCAAGCTGTGGAAGCTATTCTTGATGCTGCAAGCGAATAACTTCTTAAAGGTGCAAACTTTTCTTTATTATGTACTCTACCTGGTCCTGGCTAAACTCATTTGCCATTATTCTGCGGGTCAGCTGCGGCGTCAGGATTGGTGTTTCGTAAACCGGCTCTCCTGTTCCCGTCAAATCGTACTCTTCCATGTCTGTTAAGTCCACTTCTTCTTGTTGTTCTAGTCACGCCGCCGCGCTTGTTTCATTTTGAATTTTGCTGATTTTGCAGGCTTTGCAGAGCCTTTTTACAAAATAAACTAATGTTGGGTCGTAAAGGTGTATATGAATTTCTCTTTCCGGGTCAATGCAACTGCAACTGTGGTTGTTGTGCTCAATTTTTTTGCAGGTTGGGCAGCAGCGGCTTATCACTATTTTCCCTTCGTGTCGACATTTTGGCGCTTGTCTGATCTGCAGGTTCACTTCTTTCCACCCTTTTGTTTCCCTCATTTTTATTCGATGTTGGCAATAGTTTTTAATTTCTGTCATTAATTCATTGTAGAGCACTTCCCGCCCTTTTCTTTTAATAATTTCCGGGATTTTGTAAATTTTATACGCGTGTTCGAGAAATTCTTTGGAATGTGGTAGAGGTTCTTCCGGAAGGCTATTTATTATTTCAAATGCGTCTTCCCTCTCTAGTGATAGTATTAAATTTTCTGCGGCATTCCACACGTCGTGTTTTAGTTGACTTAATAGTTCTTTTTCTATGACTTCTTTATCCATAGTTGACGGGGTATATTCACTTTGCATATTTACCTCTAATTGGGTGTTTTCACGCGGTGGTGGCTGATATTTGGCGGTTTGCTTTATTCTTCGCTATCTTTGTTTTTCTTTTGTCTCGCGGCTCGTTTGTTTATTCGGTTTTGTTCTTTTCTTCCAAGTAGTAATATCGGAGTCTGACTAAAACTACCGAGCAGCTCCCACATAATTTACCTCTTTCCGTGACTAGTGGGTGCGAAGGGGTTTAGCCCCTGAGTACTAGTCACGGAAAGAGGTAAAACTATGTGGGTGCGCCCGAGGTGGTTTTAGTCAGACTCCGATATTACTACTTTAGGCCTGTTTACAAGCAGATAGGGTAACCCTAGTGCTAGGGTTACCCTAGCAGGAGGGTTACCCTAGCGCTCCCACATTTCTTCCTTTTTTCATCGACGTGTTTACAAGGCAGCTAGGGTTACCCTAGCACTAGGGTAACCCTAGCGCCTTGTAAACGCTCTGCTAGGGATAACTCGCCAACCCGGGACAACTTTATTTCGGCTCCAAGACGCTAAATATGTTTAAAAATACCGCCAAAAACAGCGAATTGTGACCAAGAAACATCGTGTTAATTCACAATTTGTCGTATTTTTGCACTGGAACGGAATTATTCTCAAATAACAGCTTCTTACGACAAAATTTTTGGTAAAATGTTTGGCGCTGCATATGTTAATTCATTCCATAACATAATTATTTATAGTTTCTCCGTCAAACGCGTTCAAACTATAAAAAAAATAGTGCTTGGAACGTTAATGAGTTTGGAAATTGAAATATAATTTTACTGGAACTGATAAACTGCATAACTAAAACGAAAATCGGTTTTGGCGCTCAGATTATTACCCGTTACATGCTATATTTTACAAGGTTAACTGAAGCGTAACCGGTGTAAGTTGACCCGGGTAGTAGGGTTACCCTACCTGCGAATTTTTGCTTATAAAACCGGGCTATCTTCTAACCCTCTTGCTAGGGTAACCCTAGCACTAGGGTTACCCTACCTGCTTGTAAACAGGCCCTAAGACAGTTAAAACTGTCTTAACTTAGAAATCTGGGGATTCCCCTAACATGACAGGTATGTTTGTCTTCAAAATTTGCATATTCACGGCCTGAGCAATTTATTACAAACATGGCAGCTGTATTGTTCGACAAAAACCGCTTGAATTTCTGCAGGTGGTAAAAAACAAACCAAAATAACTGCGTGTACTGTTGCAAAACTTTTCTTCTGACATTAGGGGAAAGTCGATTGGTTACGGTAAGTTGCGTTTCTTTGCTCAGCTTAAAACTTAATTTCTTGCCGGCTCTCAATTATGCTAGCAACGTTTATATTTTCAGTGAGCAAAATCACGAAACTGTGCTCATTTACCCTGCAGATAATTTTTTTGAAAAAGTGCTAACACAATTAAACCTGAGCTACAAAGGGCAGTCCCAATATACTCATAGAAAAAGTACCTTCCACTTTCCCTCACGGGGATCGGAGGCCCGGGGGGGGAGGGGTACTTGACAGAATCTCGGGTAGGGAGGTGCGGCCCGGCCGCCCAAACCCTGACCCTGTTTAAGACACGAATCTCTGATTTTCCGACCCTGTTTAAGACAGAATGCCAATTTTTGATACCCTGTCTAAGACATTTGTTGTAGCATAACCAATCGGGAATTAAGCTTGGTATCAATACCGAAGTCAATGGAAGTCAACACTAAGGAAGAACTTGTAAAAATTCAGCTTGTGGCTAAGTTCCTATTAAATAAACATATTTGCTTATCCTGTTTAAGGCGTTGGTCCATGTAAAGATACCCCGTTTAAGACAAAAAGGGGCGAAATAGATACCCCGTTCAAGACAAAAATCCTGAAAACCATACCCTGTCGGGCCGCACGTCCCCGTTAAGCCCTTATAACGGAGTGCCCCCCCCCCCCCCCCCCCGGATCGGAGGTCACTAAACTCGCCCAACTCATCGGTTGTCTGCTAGTACAGGCCGACTTTGATATTCGATTAAATCGCAAATATATTTTAGACCATGTTTTTTGCATGATTATGATACACGGACGGAGATGCAGACACTGCGTTGGCGAAATTATTTGAAATAACTCCAAAATGTGTATTCAACCTTCCTTTCGCTGCCGTGAGAGTTTTATTGTTTTTGTTTATCCCAATCCCGAGAATTGGAATTTTTCATAAGGTCAGTACCATTGTAGTTTTCGGTAAATTTTCCACTTTAAGCCATTTTTCGAAAATCTTGAAAACGGCTCCAGATATTTATTTGAAACTTCCACAGCACATGCTTGATAATACAAAAATTTGAATTCAAAAGTTTCATTAACATTGATTTATTGGAACACGTCCAAATTTATCGATAAAGAAGACGTTTGCACCGACGAAAAAGTTGCGTAAACACAACATTGTGACAAAAATCGAAATCAAACTTACATAATTTTTTATTCTTGTATACTTGATGTGCAGTACACCATAGTTTCAGATACTGGTGTTAGTTTTTTTACGTCAAATCTGATTCGCGTAGAATTCAAGTTCAACTGATTTTGTGCTTTTCTCTTTATCATTATCTCTTTATCGATTTTCCTAAAAAATATACAATTCCAATAGGTAGTGTAAATTTGACATCGATCCGAGTCCCGGGAAAGTCTGCTAAACGACCAATTTAAAATGTTAGGTATGGTCCAGAGAAAACTGTATAAATACCTGGTCAAATTGCGCCATTTGCAAATTTGATACATCGATGGTGTTACCTAAAATCCAATAATATTAGTTCCCTTCACGCTTCACAATGTGAAAAGAGTGCGCAACGTACCCAGTTGTTGAGCTATGTTCCGGACTACTGGACTGGAGACCGAACGGTTTGGTTTACGGTAAATGCCATTTACATTAGGTAATCAGCAGACTGGATGATAATGCGGTTGGATACGAGATCGGTTAATACGGGTGAATGAATATTAAAAAAATAAATAAACAACAAAGGTTTTTAAATTGACACCGCTATGTCAGCATCAGCCGCCATACCTATAAATAACTTAACATTTGCTGTACTACACTTCAGGATGACATTAAACTACTGACTTCATTAATTTTGGAGAGCTTATGGAAGCCAAAGACGCGTAGGCGTTATCAGGCAAAAGCAAAATGTGGCAAAATACGTACTCTATACAGTCACTGAACTTTTAGTGTGCGAGCGGCTGAAGTATCGTTTAGCGTGGACATCTCAACCACAAATTTGTGAGTACCATATCATTTTTCAAAGATATTCTTTGCAATTATAACTGATTAGCAGGAACAAATTGTTGACCATGATTTATTTTTTAAACGCTGAATAGCAAAGTGGAGAGATTTTTCAGTTAGGCCCAGTTCAGACGTCGTGCTTCTGCCGTGCTGAACTAAATTCAGGAATTTAGTTCGACAAAAGCACGGCAGAAGTACGGCGTCTGAATTAAATTTTAAACTACAAAATTAAGTTCGGCAAAGCAATTTTAATTACTTAAAAGTTCGACAAGCTCTGCCATGCTACACGACTCTGGCACGGCAGCGATTCAAACGTCGCGCTTCAGCCATGCCAAACAAAATTCATAAACTATATTAAATGCAATTTGACAGGGGTAGTTACGGCGCCATTTTTATTTGATCACCGCGGACTTATTTTTACGTGACTTCAGTAAATCCTGAATTTGGCACGACTCTGGCACAACGTCTGAATCAGAGTCGTGTTTCACTTCGTGCCGTACTACAGTTGAACCTATTGCAATGAAGCACAGAAGCACGATGTCTGAACTGGGCCTTAGAATTCTGAAACGATTTTAACGGAATCCACCAGGAAGTCGAGTAATATTAATTTAAGTTGGACAAAAATCGAGTACCAGAATAATTTAAATCCTATTGCGTTATTTTCTACCCTAAATAAAAGGTAAAGATGTAAGTAACAGAAGTAATTATCACTGATAACGCCAACAACAATTTCTTATCAGAGTCTTAGAAAATGAATTTCAAAGTTTACAAGCTATAGGGAAATTCTCACGTGCAGCCATTTTGTAAAATCGTCTTTAAGTGATTCAGTGGAATTCAGTGAAATTTCAAAATTTGTTTTCGGTATTTGGTGTTGTTAGAAAAGATTTCTTTTCATAAGATATTTGAAGCAATGACACAAAAGTTTGCAATAAGGTGTAAATAATTTTGGTACAACAATTTCTTATCAGAGCCTGAGAAAATGAAATTTAATGTTCACAAGCTATAGGCAAAAGCTCGCGTCTTTTAAGCGATTTAGTGGAATTCAGCGGAACTTCGAGATTGGTTTTCGATGTTTTGAAGCAGTAACACAAAAGCTTGCAATAAGGTGTAAATAATTTTGGTACATAATTTTGTCCAACAACTACTCGAAGTCCTGGCGGATTCCGTCTTAATCATTTTAGGTAAAAGTAGCCTCCTTAGGTAAAACTTGCTCCTTTAATCCGTAATTTAACGCACTTTTGATCAGTAACCGAGCTATGTTGTTATTATTCAAACAATAAGCCTTCAATTACAATGATGCACGAGTCCACTAAGCTGTGAAACGGTTGAAATGTTATATGCAAATAAACTGTAGCCTCCCACGCACACATTTGTTTCGCACGTCACGCAAGGTTGGAAACAACCAAACTGTATTGTATTCTAATTTTGTGGTGTTCTACCGTGCGAGACTCCAAAACATATTTTAAAAGTACGTTACCCAGTAAGCAGCCTGATTGATAACAATCAGAGTGGAAGCCCCCGTTACGACCTCGCTGTTCAACTGTTCTAAAGGTTTTTATTTTTGGCGAACATCAACCCTATCGTTTCAGATTGTCAGTGATCAGCACGTAATCTTGATCGTATTGCCCTTGGCTTTTTAATTCGTCTCAGAAATTCCAGGAATTGCGAAAATTCCAAGTTATACTATTAACTTGCTCAAAGGCCCCTTCAGTGGAGCAGTGGAGGGGGGGGGGGGGGGTGGAGAAAAAAATACGAAAGATAAGATATTTGAAGCAGTAACACAAAAGCTTGCAATAAGGTGTAAATAATTTTGGTACATAATTTTGTCCAACAACTACTCGAAGTCCTGGCGGATTCCGTCTTAATTTTTTCTAGAGAAAATTTTGTAATGTTTAATAAATGAGCAGCAGTGTTTTATCAAGTTTAAAACACTAAAGTTTAGCCGTGTCTTTATCAGATATAAAGACACTCATTAAACATTCATTTCTTTTGAATTTTCTTTATGAATTATTAATGCGTTTTTTAAATAAATATAATGGCCAATGCTACGCGCAGCTGAAGGAGGCGTTAAATTTATGGTAGTTTTGAGCCTTTTGTAAATAATTTTGGTACATAATTTTGTCCAACAACTACTCGAAGTCCTGGCGGATTCCGTCTTAATTTGTTTTCTTTTTTATTTGACATATATCTTATTATTATTATTATTATTATTATTATTATTATTATTATTATTGTATTGTATTTTTATTTTTTCAATTTAAAAAAAAAAATAGATTTTTTTTAATTTTTTTTTTTCAAATTCCCATTTTTATTTCCCATTCCCCGGAATCATCCCATTCCCCATTCCCCATTCCCCATTCCCCATTCCCCATTCCTCGTTTTAGTAACATCCTTATAAAACTTACAACCTTGCACTTCGTAAGCGAGGCTTGGTGGTGAAACTAGCCAGTCTGACGTAAACATGCATAAAGGCCTATTATAATCAGGCCATTCGTGGCACGGGGAATCCCCTGGTTGATTATCATGAGGAAGATTTGCCCGTGTTTTCTTTTTTTGAGCAACCAAGCCAATTTTCTTTAATTATATTAAGGCTATTTAACGATATTTCCTTTCTAATTTCGTGAACACGTTTGCTTTTAAATTCTGCCGTGAAGAACGCAGTGAAACATCTTGTGATGTCATGGTTTCACTCTTCCAGTCAAAATAACTGTTGTTAACATTTGTTTATACACGGTAAAAAATCATCAGGTAATGCGTAGGCTTGCTGAGTTGCTGTCCCCATAACGTAAACGTCGACATTCCTTAACACGACCAATTGCTGTCTTTGAAAGCATTTGATTTAGAGACCGGTCATTATTTATCGCCTGGGAAGGGGGGGTGGGGTGGTGCGGAGGATTTTTGTTGCTACACCGGAGGATTCACCTGATCCCCCCCATAAAGTATATAGCATCTAAATGATCCCCCCCCCCCCCCCCCTCGTTGGTGGTGGAAGTTTTCATAATCCCCCCCTTCCTTTCCAATCACCGTAAAACATCTAGTTCATTACAGGCACGGATGGCTCTAAGAACAAAGTGTAAGTACTGCTTGGCCACTTTAACTCACTGTAAACTGTAAACGAAGCCTTGAATTCAGCAGCCGATTTGTTCATCGACAGCAAGCGAAAGGTTCTGTTTATATACAAAAGACCACATCCCGAAACTGCTCGTTAGTGATGAACTGTTTTAAGAAATATTTTCAGAAAGCTCAAGAGCGAGTAAAGGCACTCTACGAAAAAGTTTAGAAAGCCTCAAATAAGCTGAAATAAACTCTAATGAGCCTTTCGAGGACGTTTCCATCTGGCATGGGGAAAGATGAACAATCGTGAAAAGAAAGGAAGGTGAAAAAAAAAAAACAGTGAGAAAAGAGAGAGCATATATGCTTCTAGAAACACTTACCTCCAGAGGAGCAACTTACAAGGTTTTTGATTCAATCAAAACGAAAATTAGTTTAACAAGCGTCGCAACTTTTTATCAATGCTGACTCTTCCAGGAAATTAGTCAGGCGTCTTTATCTGATCCTTATGTTAAGGCTACTGGAAAATCAGTAGAGTTTTTCAGAAACACAAACTTAGCCGTAAATTAGTTTAAATTAGTTTAACAAGCGTCGCAACTATATATCAATGCTGACTCTACCGGGAAATTAGTCAGGCGTCTTTATCTGATCCTTATGTTAAGGCTACTGGAAAATCAGTAGAGTTTTTCAGAAACACAAACTTAGCCGTAATATGGAGGTGGTAGTTGCCAGTCTATCTGAATCTGACGAGAAGGCCGTCCAAGAGTCAGTGGAGGGGGCAGTACGACACTTTTTTGGATATATGTATACTTTTCCCTGTTGCTGTTGTTGTTGTTTTTAATAATACCGCACCGTTCAATTCGGTGAACGAACGCTTTCATAGATGATAGACTCTTAAAAGGCAAGACGGTAATTAATATCGACGTGAGATTCTCTTTTCTTTCTTGACTAATTTCACCACAAACTTTCGTTTTCCAAATGCAGTGCTTTAAAAATATTAATTTTTATTTATTATATTTTTTTTGTTTCACCATTTCTTACTAAGATTAGTTACGACGGTTATGTTGTGAAGATCAATCCGGAAGTACTGTAATTCTCGTAGCATTGTAATTAGTTTCTTGTGCGTTTTTTCAGTTGTTATTGGTTTTCTAGTAACTCCAAAAATAACATTCATGGCAGGACAAAGAGAAAAGTTTCCTCTCGGATCATTTGATTCGTCGTCACTAATCACCGGCTGTCCGCTCGCGAGACCGTTTTTTAATTCATCCGAATGGCCGCTTATAAAAGAGAAATTTTTAAATGATACCGGATGACTAGGACAATGACGATAAACAAGAAGATCCTTCTGGAAGGTTTATCAAGGCGATATTACAAATCTGAGTCACATGGGTCACTTATAATGACTAAAATAGCTCACGAAAAGGACATGGTTCACCACCCACTTTGTGCTTGGCAAACCTGTCAGGCAAACTGGCACATCAGTACACGACAAAAGATACCACTTCCGGCTGCCGCTTGATTGATTTACACCTACGCTTCAAGATCGTTGGCTTCTTTGGCTGCCAGCCAAAGCCAACCAAAGTGAACTGTGTGCGTGTTCAGCACCCATCATGTGCGAACAAGGCATTCAGGGCATTGCGTAGCGTGGACATCTCAAGCAAACTTGTGAGTACCAAATTTACCAGACTTGCTTCAAGTCGACCTCTTTTTTGTCGAAACTATCATGTAGAGAATTAAAAGATATTGGGAAGGGCTTTTACAAAGTCTAAAAATGTATAAGGATCTTTCTAAGATGTTTTTGCAGGAAAAAGTGCATATTTAAACGCTGAACAGCAAATGAAGGAGGTTTTTTTCAGTAAGGGTTGTGATACTATTACTTTCTGCAGAACATATCGTATAAACATATTGACTAACGCTAGACGCAGTTCTAGGGCTCTTACTTGGTGTAGGACACAGTTCACCTACAACAATAGAAAACAAAAGGACAAAAGAACGAGGAATACAATAAAAACAATAGGTTTGCGAGGCAGTATTCTATTGTGACGTGTCCTGTGTCTTCTACACCAAGAAGGAGCCAGTTCTAGGCATCTTAAATTTCTGTTAATTTTAATTTGAGCCTTCTAAATTAGCGCATAGCTGAGTAAGAGTTATGTTTCTTAGGGAATTGGATAGGAAACCGTGAAACTAATTAAAATCTTCTGCTTTCACTTGTTTATAAACAGCGGCACGGTGGTGGATTTTTTGTTTTACGGCGGTTTCATTTCTGGTATGCTTTTTGCGACAGATTTAACCTAAACAGGCATTAGAACGGTCGAAAGAACTCGTAATGCGATTAAAAATGAGCGCATTTCTGGGGTTCTATCTTGTCGTCTGTGCTTTGAATACATTTTCCAATTCACACTTCATTGATTTTTTGAATGTCATCATTGGAATTATTAATGTAATTGTAATTATTAATCAGGGCATTTTGTGGCTCGGGGAATCCCCTGGTCAATTACATCATCACATCACTGAGGAAGTGTGCATGGACTTTGAGATGCTAAGATTTTTTTTTGTTCATGTTTTTTTTTAATCAACTGAACCAATCGTCTTTAATTATACTTTGACTATTTAAAGATTTCCTTTCTGATTTTGTGAACAAGTTTGCTTCCACACTCCTCCGTCTTGCTAAATGTTTTTCTTCAGTCAAATTAAAATAACTCTTGTTTACAGTTGCCATACATGAAATTTATGCTTAGTCACGCCAACTTTTGCAGGCGTCACGTATCTGATTTTTCAAATTGAAAACAGCTTTAAGGATATAAACGAAAGAAAACTAAATATGTAAGCCTTCTCGGGGAAAGAAACAAAAAGTTCGCTATCAGTGCGTTTGGCTCGCTGAACCTGTTTTGAAGTTGTGACAATAGAGGTCAGCAGGTCAGTTGCCGGGAAAGTTACGACTTAAGTAAAAAGAATAATATTTGAACGGAGAATGTAGTGCGTAACGGGAATGGTTATACGATGCCTTTAATACCTGGGCAAAACATCGCGTAGCGTGGACCTACTTCAAGCAGATTGTAAGTAACTGATTTTACAACGATTTTGCTTCCGAAGTTTTGGAAAAATAAAGCACGGTGCAATACACATTAATGCTGTGCAACATGCAACAAAACTGCGATTAGCCCACAAATAGTTAATACGATCACAACAGTTTTAAAACAACAAACAACTGAGACGGCCTTTTTTTAAAAAAAGTTAAAAGTTTGTACTAGGAACAGATGACATTTATTAGTACGGCTGTCCGCTATCTTTTTCTCTTTTTTCTTGCCAGCCTTTCCGTTTAATTTTTTTGCGATTTCCGTTCGCTAAATTGGAGGCAGTCTAGTTTTGCACCATGAACTAAGTGATCTGACACGATGTAATTTTCAATTCTTTTTTGTCGATAGTAAAATGTGTTTACCACTCGCTCGCTAGTACCTGCGCCACTGATCCCGCCCTCGCTCGTTCGTTCGTTCGAGTTCGCTTTGTGTCAACACGGTACTCAGTGACTGTAAATTATATAGATGGTGGAATGAGTGATGCGAGGGACAGTTTTCATTGTCATGTTTACTCTGATATTGAATACCGTGAATGCTAAAATGAACCACACTGCAATAGAACTGAAAGTGTGACATGATCTGAAAGTGTGACATGATCTGAAACTGAACTGATTGCGTGGGCGGAGCGGGCCGGTAGCGAACACATCCACCTTGAAAGACCGTGAAGGCCGGCACATGCACAAGTTGTGGGTGGCTGATACGTAAACAAGACAGCCGATTCGGATGCTATTGTAATTGTACATGCAAAGAAAAATTTGGAAACGTATATATACGGCATGATTCATGTGCAAATCAAGTGTTGCGGCATAGCGTGGACATCCTACATATAAGGGAAATCGTGAGTACCAATTTACTTGTTTCTAAGAAACATTTTTTTTTTTCACGCTTAACAGTACGTGTAGTACATACAGGTCAATGCAAGGCGCAGTTGAAGGGATTTTGAGGTTTAACAGTTTTAGCATACAGGTTATACCGTAAAACTGACGGATAGCTTCATTAGCGCATGGATGAACTGGACAGGAAACAAACGGACTGAATCGCTTCTGCCGTTTGTTTCTTCATTTCTTTGCAGTGAGGCTTCCGGGTTGATTTGGCTATTTGTGTAGTTTTCAGTTCCACTGGTTTGCACCCAACACATGCATGCGATAATCTTTTTTCAAAGTTGGGTAATGAGGCAAGAAAAGCGAACGGATTCATTGAAAGAAAACTACTGTAAATTTGCTGTTTCATAACTATGTAGTTTGTCTATAAGTCGATACGGACACTCGTCGAGGTTGGGCGTCCTGTGATTTGGCTAATTTAATGAACTAGCTCAACCAAACGCCCGGCATTCACACCTGTCGGCGAGATTGCTTTCTGTCTTTCATTTGTTATGATGATTATTTAACAAAATCTTTTTTTTTCTTATTTTGTGAACAAGTTTGTTTCCACTCTCCGCTGAAAAATTAAACAACACAATGAAAACAAAAGGCCATCCTGTCAAAAGGGTTGACATACAACAATGAAAGATCACGCCGTAAGGCAATGCGAAAGATATAAACATCGATATTAGTGAGGTTCTCATTTGTTTCTTTGCTTATTTTACCTTAAACCGTACACACTTTTATTTTACAAAATTAATGGCAAACTTTTTATAAAATTGGTGCGAAATAAAACTGATTAACAAAAGCGTTGCGTTCGAAGGATCGAGAACCCGGAACTATATGAGCCTTGATAGCTTTATAGCCATGTTCTGAAGTATCGCAATCTAAAAGAACGAAATTTGTCTTCTCGGTTCACTTGTTTCGCCGTCACTATCAACAGAACCTATTTCATCACAGTTGGAACATGACTAATGTTTAGTTCAGAAAGGGTCAAGAACGTTACGCCTACTTCGTGTAGAAAGAGGATTACAATCAGTAATCATGCATACATAATGTTGTTAAATTAAAGAGCGTGGGTGAGCATGTAAAAATGTCGAGAGAATAATATAAAAGGAAAAACAACGAGGCTGAGCGATAACCACGAATTTGCAGTTGGCGGCTGGAATACGTAGACAGCATGAGGAATCTCCACTCGTGAACTTTGTTCGATAAAATTCTTTTTGCTTTGTCCCCTGCCACTTCTCGTGATCCAAGGTTTGTAAAATGAGTCACTCTGTTACCATTAGATGTAATTTCTCTTTAGTCCACCACAATCAATTCAGTTATAAACTCTGTTGTGACTTAAAGCTTCGTTGTTCATTTGGGAAAAAAATTACTAAGGAAAACAACTTTGAGATGAAAGCACTCTGTTGTCGCTTGAAGCTCGGAGGTCCTCAACAAAAAATTAAGATCGCCTTGCCCGAGACGTTTGTGGGTTAATGGAGCAGAACTTGGCTTTAAAGCGTCAGAGAAAGGAGTATGGAATATTTACTGACTGATTTAGCAGGAACAATTTATTTATTTTTAAAACGTTAAACAGCAAACTGCAAAGATTTTTCAGTTAGGATCGTAATGCTATTATTTTTTTTTAAAGGAATCCTTATAAATTAATAATATATTTACCAACGCTACACGCGGTTATACTAAAATGCCAATAAATTTGTCATAGCTTAACTGCTTAAGGCCTCTAAAATTAATGACATAGTTTATAAATAATAAAGGATATTCTCATAAGCCTGATAAGCGCACAAGCAAGAGAAATGCCACTAAGGGAATAGGACAGGTAACCGCGAAACTAACTAAATCGCCTGCTTGCATGGCGGGGCAGCGCCGAACGAAGCTATTTTGACGCTCTGTGGCAAATTTCTGATATGCCTTCTCTGCTCTTTGCAACAGATTAAATTTTAGCACGCATTCGAGCGGTCTGTGGCCCCTCGTTCTGCGATAAAAAAATGAACGCGTTCTGGAGTTCTATGGCTAAGTTAGCAAGTGAAAGGCCTATGACCTTCCTTCTGTCTTTATAGTTGATGCTGCCTGAAGGCTCCAAACGACGTTTTAATTTGAATTACTGTAGCTAGCGCGCACCACAAATTCAAATTTGTGTTTTCAAGTGACGGATATAAAATAGCCAATCAGCTGGTTGTTATTTTTAGAAGTATGGGTACCTGTACTGTCAAAATGATACATGACTTTCTACATCCTGGCTTGAAACTTTAATAGATTGAAAAAAAAAAACAGTTTTACAAAGACAAAAAGATATTGAATTGTATTCCACTTTCACTTTCTATTCTATACCGGTTGAGCTGTTTCTTCTTAGAAACTACTCAGAGCGTTTAGAGGGTTAATGCATCGAAAGCATAGAAATTTAAAAGGAAAGCACTCATCCATATCTCCAACAGCATTTCCGTCTCTTTATACCACGGGAGGGGGGATGCTTATATCTCTGAATACAGTGTACAGTATGCTCTACCTGCTACAACTGAACCCGGCTCATTTTCATACAAAGCGCAATGTTATTTTAGATCATAGAATGCAGGCAGGATAACATTAAATACAATAGGATTTTATGTTGATCTGTGTGGGCGGTAAGGTCATCAGTGTCTTCAAACTTCAATAGCTAAGGTCGCTAAGCGACGGACCATTAGAAATAACCGGAGGGGGGTACTTTTTCCCCAAATAAATTCCTGTAAAGGAAACTTGACTAAAAAAAATATTCGTGCAAAGGAGAAAAAAAAACCTGCAGACAAGCAGGACCGACTTAAAAAAAATTCCTGCACCAAACACTTTTACCCCCCTTCCCCCCTCCGGTAATTTCTAATGGTCCGTCCCTTAGAGAAGTATGTTTCACCGGAAGTGGCATTTATAAAAGACAATCTTTGGTAATCATTGTGTGAATGACTCAGTTTGTCTCGCAAAGCTTTATTTTCAATCCAAGCCTGCGAATACAGCCGCTTCTCCGGCACCGCTCCCGGCAGCTTTATAGCTTTTTTAGCGTGGACATCTCAACCAAAAAATTGTGAGTACCCAATTTATAAAGATATTACTAACTGATTTAGCAGGAACAAATTATTGATTTTTAAACGCTGAACAGCAAACTGCAAATATTTTTCAGTTCGGATCGTGATGCTATTATTCTTTTACAGGAAATCTTGTAAGTTAGTTAGTAGTAAGGTTTTGAGAGTTCTGGCTCATTTCCCAATTTTTTCGAATTCATCGAGGATTTCTTCGGAAAACATACTTTTTACACACTCGAGGATTTTCTCGATTTATCTCCATTGATTTTTCATGAGTATCATCCTCTCAAAGATTTATGAGAAAATGAAATATTAGCTTAAAAAGAATAAATTGAATACTAAATGGATTCTAACAACCAACCTATACCAGAGGTTAATATCCCGATTCTCGCACCATCAAGAGTATCACAGATAAAGAATCTTGCCTCTAATGTGGCAGCACCCGTAAAGAGTGTAATAAACAGGTTTACAGGATGGTTATTAAATTATATCCCTGAACCTATCAAAAGAGCTGTGAATGAGAGAGTCGAGAACCTGAAGGAGAGAGTGAACAGTATATTCGGGAGACAAGAAGATCACCAAGAATCTGAAGTAGTTCAACCAACTGAAGAGAATGACTTCACACCCAGAGAGCATAAGACAGCTATAAAGGGTTATTTTAAAACGTTTAGAGTTAACGGAGTAGACGGTATGGATGAGAAGACGTTTATGAACAGTGTAAAACCGAGGGTTATAGATCTCATAAAGAGTAAGGGATCTATTAAAGTAAAGTTAATTCTCACCGTAAGGTTTACCAAAGAGAATCCCACCACCGGTAACATCGACATTAATATATACTCATTTGGATCGAAAGTTGAGATTGTGACAGAGGCAACTGATCTCTCTAAATTATTCGATCAGATGACTGATAAAATCTTTGAATTGATACAGAATTTTAATAACAAAGGTTCCGGTTGGCAATTCGACCGAGTCGAACACCTTGACATCAACATTAACCCTTACAATCCTCTATCTGCTTCTTCATACATTCCATTACCAAGTAGTTTGGCAGATAAGAAGGCAATAATTAACGTGAAGAATGAGAATGATAATGAGTGTTTTAAGTGGGCAGTAACCTCAGCAGTGTTTTCTCAGGATAAAAATGCAGAGAGACTCAGCAAACAGATGAAAAAAGATTCAGAGAAGTTTGACTGGACAGGTATTGAGTTTCCCGTCTCACTTAAACAGATAGATAAGTTTGAAAATCAGAACAATTACACAATCAATGTTTTCGGTTATGAAAAGGTAGTTTACCCTCTGAGAATAAGCAAAAAGAATGATAAACAGGTTATAAACCTTCTACTTATCGCAAACGAAGAGACCAATCACTTCTGCTGGATAAAGAACATGTCGAGACTTATATCTAAGCAGAAAAGTGATCATAATGGTAAACTGCATTTCTGCTACAGATGTCTAAACTCGTTTCACTCAGAGAAATCACTCGAGAAGCATACCGAGTACTGTCAAAATAACGAGGAAGTTAAGATAGAGATGCCGATGTTTAAAGATGAGGAAGGGAAATTCTTAGGACCAAAATACATTTATTTTAAGAATCATTATAGAAAGCAAAGAGTTCCCTTTGATGTTTATGCTGATTTTGAATGTTTTACAGAGAAGATTGAAACTTGCCAACCAGATGAAGGTAAAAGCTTTACCAATCAGTACCAAAAGCATAGGCCCTCAGGTTTCAGTTATCTTATCAAATGCTTCGATGATGACATTTTCACACCCCTCCTTAGACAGTACACAGCTAAATCTCCTGATGATAACATCCCTCGGTTATTCATCGAGTACTTGGAGTCAGATATCAAGGAGATCTATAATAAGTTTAAAATACCTAAGAAGATGGTGATGACACCGGAAGATAAAATAAACTATGAAAAGGCAACAATCTGTCACATCTGTGAGAGCGGTATACCTGAAGAGGGAGATGATCCAAGATTTAAAAAGGTCCGTGACCACTGTCATCTTACCGGAAAGTTTAGAGGCGCTGCACATAGCAAATGCAACCTTGAGTACAGACTTCCCAAATTCTATCCTGTCATCTTTCACAATCTCTCAGGTTACGACAGTCATCTCTTTATCAAAAACCTCGGTAAATCAGAGGGAAAGATAGACTGCATACCCAACAACGAAGAGAAGTACATATCATTCACCAAGCATATTATAGTAGACAAATTCATTAATAAAGAGGGAGAAGAGAAAGAGGTTGAACGTGAAATAAGATTCATCGACTCTTTTAAATTCATGGCGACAAGTCTCGATAACTTGGTAAATAATTTGCCGAAAGAGTCTTTTAAAAATCTCTCCGAATTCTATAGAGACAAACAGTTAGGTCTTATAAAAAGAAAGGGTGTCTTTCCCTACGATTGGTTTGACTCTTTTGACAGACTCTCTGCTGATCACCTTCCACCGAAAGAGGCATTTCACTCCATATTGAATGACAGCGGAATCACAGAAGAGGATTATCAACACGCACAGAAGGTTTGGGGAACCTTTAAAATGAAGACCATGAGAGATTACCATGACCTCTATCTCAAGAGTGATGTTCTCCTTCTCTCCGATGTCTTTGAAAACTTTAGGGATGTTTGTCAAGATAATTACCGTCTCGACCCGATATTCTATTACACAGCTCCCGGACTTGCATGGGATGCGTGTTTAAAGATCACAAAGGTCAGACTGGAGTTATTGACCGACTACGAGATGTTGATGATGGTTGAGAAAGGAATTCGAGGAGGAGTCTCTATGATATCTACGAGATACGGAAAAGCAAACAACCCTTACATGAAAGATTACGATCCCGATCAACCGACCAAGTACATCTCTTATCTCGACGCGAATAATCTCTACGGTTGGGCAATGTGTAAACCTCTGCCGACTGACTGTTTCAGATGGATGAATGAAGAGGAGTTGAAGAATTGGAAGAGTATGCCGTGCATACTTGAGGTAGACTTGGAGTACCCTGAACATCTTCATAACCTACATAACGATTATCCTTTAGCACCGGAGAGACTCACCGTGAATAAGGTTGAGAAACTTATCCCCAATCTCAATGACAAAAAAAAGTACGTAATTCATCATGAAACTCTTAAACTCTATCTCTCTCTCGGTCTTAAACTCACAAAGATTCACAGAGGGATCACATTCGAAGAGTCAGCGTGGTTAAAACCCTATATCGATCTAAACACCGATCTCAGGGCGAAGGCACAGAACGATTTTGAGAAAGACTTTTTCAAGTTGATGAATAACTCCGTATTCGGTAAGACTATGGAGAACATCAGAAACAGAGTCGACATAAGATTGGTCACTCGAGAGAGTCAGGCAAAGAGGTTGACGTGTAAACCTAATTATCAACATCACACAATCTTCTGTGAGAATCTCACCGCAGTTCATATGAAGAAGGTAAAGTTATACTTTAATAAACCCGTTTATCTCGGTATGTCTATCCTAGACTTGAGTAAGACCTTGATGTATGATTTTCATTATATTTACATCAAACCCAAGTACGGTGATAATGCTAAATTACTCTTTACAGACACGGACAGCCTCGCCTATGAGATACAGACGAAAGATTTTTACAGAGACATCTCTTCCGATGTGAAAGAGAAGTTTGACACGAGTAATTACCCGAAGAATCACCCAAGCGGCATTCTTACCGGTGTAAATAAGAAGGTCATCGGCATGTTCAAAGACGAGGCCTCAGGAAAGCAGATCGCAGAGTTTGTCGGCCTGAGAGCCAAACTCTACTCATACAGGGTCAGCAACGCTTGCGAGGGAACGAGCAGGGTGGAAGAGTCTTACGAAGAGAAGAAGTGTAAGGGAGTGAAGAAGGCGGTCATAAAGAAGACCATCACCTTCAACGATTACAAAGACTGTTTGTTTGATAATAAACCCGCTATGAGAAAGATGAATGTCATCAGAAGTCATCTACACACCATGTATACCGAGACGGTTAACAAGATTGCTCTCTCTCCGTTCGATGATAAGAGATTGATATGGGAGGATAACATTCATACCTTCGCTTACGGTTATAAGGGAGGAAGCTCAGTGTCAAACGGTACGACTTGAAGCTCCTCTCTGACAAACGATCTCTTCGGTCCGTCGAGAAGATAATATAAAACAGGCTGTTCAGGAGAGATCACCACACGATTTATATTATAAACCTCGATACTCCAGATCGGATCAGTCGCTCTCCTTCTCTCTCCTCCCTCATCCTCACCGGGAGAGAGAAGATACCTTACCTGAACACCTGAGGGTAATCTCTTCTCCTTTAATCCGACAGGTCTTTTGTAATTAACCTGTTTAATATCAACCTCTTTTAAACCGAGGGCTTTATCAGGTTCCTTTCCTGTGATTCTGATAACCTCAGAGTTTAAGGCCTTCATGACGGCAGGCAATCTCTTTACCCAGACTCTTGATCTCCCTTCACTAATCATCTCCTGCGCATACTGATGAGAGAATAATCTCTCTCCCAAAGTCCTGTTCGCTCTCTCAACGAAGGCCTGAGCTCGATGGTTACCCGCTTCACTTCTCTGTATCTTCACGTTATGACTGCTCATCAACTTTGTCACCGATCCCATAAACTCTTTACCGGGATCGACGATCAGTGTCTTTGGCCAATTAAGAGACCTTCTCTTAATCTTTTGAGAGTAGATTCTCTCAAAGGCCTTCGCTACCTCTTGACTCTCTTTCGATGTTAACGCGTCAGCATCTTTATATCTCGTTGCAACATCGATCACAACCAAAGCGTAACGAAAGGTCTTTCTTCCCACCCTGTCGTGAGGAAGAAAGAGAAGATCCGCCTGGTGAATCTCATTCGGTTTATCAACAGTCCAATGAGGTCTTGGTAAATACTTCGGTGGAGGAAGATAGATCTGCCAAAGTGCCTGTCTCTCTAACCAATCTCTTGCCTTATCCTCACTAACTTTAACCGTGGAAGCCAACTTCGATACAGCGGAGTATCCTTTCCAATAACCCTCGGGGCTATAATATATCTTTCTCATAAGGATGTTAACGTTGGTTTTCAAATTACTCATTTAAAAATAAATCATTCATCTTTAAAATGTCGCAGGCTATATCCGAGATTATCAATCCTAACCGAGTACCGAGAGAACCGTTTGGCTTGAAGGCGGAGTCATCTTTGAACAGGATCACATTTAATCCTTCATCAGCAAATCCCGGTGAAAAGATCACTGTAAACATTCCCAAACTTACAGACAACGTGGTTATCGTACCGGGATCAGTCTCTCTTTTATTCACTTTGAAAGTAGGAGGTCATGTCAACAACACCCTCGTAAATAACGTCGGTCGAAACCTTGTTGAGGAACTCAAGGTCTCTTTTGGAGGTGAGACACTTCAGACCACAGAGAGATATGATCTCTTTCAGACCTATCATGACCTATTTCTCGATGATCGAGATGACAGATTAAAACAGGGAATCTCTTCAGAGAATATGAGAAAACTTCGAACAAACGCAGGGGATAAAGTCACTTCTAACGCAAAAGATGTAAAACTCGCCACAATTCACAACGAAAAGTACAGAATTCCTCTAGACCATCCTGTTCTCAGTGATCACGGAGCTATCTATCCGAGGGATCTTCCTCATCCTCTGATCTTTGAGATAACTCTTCCGAAGGTTGATAAGATCGTAAATCATGATAAAGCAGAGGCAAAGAAGAAAGAGCCGACCTATAAACTCACGAACATTGAGTTGGAGTATCGATGCATCACGAGTGAAAACCTGTCTAGTAAGGCCGCCTCTTCTTATAAGGTTGGTAAAGGATTCTACTATGAGAACGTCTTACATCATAAAAAGATTCCCATCTCAAAGCCAAATGACAGCATAATTAACGAGCACGTCAATCTTCCGAGGAGATCGATGACGGGAATACTCTTACTTTTTGAAGAAGATCATGATGAGGGAAAACGAGACTCTGAGAAGTTTGTCAACCCTGATATTGAATCGATCAACATCAACATCGACGGTATGCCTAACAAACTCTTCTCAAATGGAATGGTACCCTCTGACTTTTGGGAGGCTATCAAGAGACGTATGGGTGGAGCGGGCAAACTTAAGGAGGAGGATTTCTATACGGACAAGTTCGCTCTTTGGATCGATTTGAGAACCTTTCCCGACAACGGTATTCACGGAGGAGGTCTTCACGTAAACACCACACGAGACGGAGTAAAGTTGGAGATCAAGAGGAAGACCGGAGGATCGGGAAACATCACCGGTCACATGTTTGTGGTCGCTGACGCGTTGATGGAGATTATGAATACAGAGTTAAAGTCGATCAAGTATTAAATAGATGAGAGAGTTACGAGATAAGATTCCCTTTCACATGATCATAACCGGACCGACAAACTGTGGAAAAACAAAGTACCTGATCGAACAGCTCAGAGGACCGTTTCGAAAGGTCTTTGAGTACATTGTTCTGATCTGTCCGACCTATGCGAAGAACAGGACCTATCACGGGTTCGCCCAAGACGATAAACACTTCTACGTCCTCTCTCCTGATTCGAGTAACAGTGATGAGATCGATTCCCTTCTTACAGACGTGTCACTTCTCTTCTCAGGTACGAACACCCTGTTAATTCTCGACGACTGCGCCGTCTCCAAAGACCTTAAGCAACGCTCCAATAAATTCATCGATCTCGCTTTCTCCGGGAGACATGATGGATTGAGTGTATGGGTGTTAACACAACAGTTGACTTCGATCGCGAAACCCTTCCGTGAGAACGTCTCCTGCGTGGTAACTTTTCACAATCCCTCTCAGGTCGGCATGAAGACCCTGTTCGAAGATTACGGAGGAGATCTTGACACGGAGACGAAGAGACTATTTAACAGAATGTTAAAGGAGGAGAGATACTCTCGACTCTGTCTCTGTCTCATATATCCTTTTGAGTGTTATCTTGAGATACCGGTTTAAAAGAAGTTTGAGATTAAGAATTTAAAGGTATCATAAATCATATTAACAAAGATGGCAAACGTTGAAGATTATATTGAAGATGTACAGCCTGAGAAAATAGAAGAGCGGCCTTATAATGACGATCTGGAGACTCATAGAGAATCACTCGCGATACTCGCATCACTCGGATCGACAGAAGAGTTTCTCGGTAAAGCGATGACCCTGGGAGATATTAAGAGACTCTCCCCCAAACAGGTGGAGAAGTACTTCAATCGTTATAAGACGGTCATGGGTAAGAAGGTATCTACTGGTCTGGTGGAGTCAGCCATCTCTGCGGCATCCGTTCTTATCTCCTATGTGATTCCTGTGGATGATGTGGAGGCACTGAATGAAGACTTGAAAAACGATGATCTTGTTAAACGTGAACTGTCGAACTTTGCAGGTCTCTTGGTACTGAAGGGAGGAAGATTGGTAGCGTTAGCTAGCGGACTCTTTAAGGTCGCTAAGCACGTAAAGTTAAGACCCTCTGAGGAGAATTCTAAGGAGAATGAGGAGGTTTCTAATGACTCTTAAGAGTGATTGAAAAAGACTGTTAATATTGCTAAATCAACAACATCAGTTGATTTAAACAATAACTATACAACAACTAAACATGTCATTCGGAGTATATGAAGAGAAGTGCAGAAAGATATTTCAAGAGTTATTCAAAAAAGAGTTTAAAAAGGTAAGACCCGATTGGCTAAAAAATCTTTGGACTTACCAAAACCTCGAGTTGGACGGTTATAACCCTGACGTGATAACTCCTCTCGGTAAAGGTTTGGCATTCGAGTACGACGGTAAACAACATACAGAGTTCACTCCCTGTTTTCACTCCTGTGTGGGTGATTTCGAGTATCAAGTGATTAAAGACTCTTTGAAAGATGAGATGTGCAGAGATGAAGGGGTTCTCTTAATAAGAATACCTCACTACATTCCTTATTGGCATCTCAAGCCTTTCATTATCGGAAGATTGGTAATGGAGGGTGTTAAGCTTGATTAATAAAGGTTTAAACAGTATGTAGAAAAATGATTTAAAGAATTCTTATTACTTATTAAATAAAATGTCTCAAGAGAATGTGCGTTACGTTGAACACAGAGTGAACATTTCTGAAGAACAGAGAGAAAAGTTGCTTTCAGCCATTGGTGAAAGCGAAGCTGTATCCATAAGATTCAGACATGAGGATCTTTCTGGAGGTAATGATCTCATCGCTTTCACTGAACAACAGTTTAAAATAATCACAATCGCTTTTGACAAAGGAAGGGAAGTGATAATAAATATGAGTAAGGATCAGGTACAGAAACACGGGGCTTTTATGGATGAGGATGATCTTATATTTTTACCAGTGTAAACTCTTAAGCTTAACTATCTAAACCTGTTTAAAGACATCTTCTGACATTACTAAAACATGTCAGAAGATGTTGAGCAGATCACTAAGACCCCCGCTGTTGAGAATGTTAAAACAAAAGAGAAAGATCCCAAAAAGGTCGCCGCAGGAAAGAAACTCGCCGAGTATAACCGAAGGGCTAAAGAGGCGTTGAAAGAGAAGATGAAACGTGATGCTGAGAAGGTTCCTGAACCGGAGGAGAGTAAGGATCTCACAGCATCACGTTTCAACCGTCAGGTAGAAGAGGGTTGGATTCCTGAGATCTCTTTCACAACCGCGATCTCTATTGTCGGTATCGGTTTGACCGCATTGAATATGTTTATGAGTTACAGAAAACCGAGTGAACCTCCCCAGGTTATATTACCGGAATCAAACACAACTTTGCGAGAGACAGTGAGTAGAGTTGAACCACAACCCTCAAAGATTCCTGTCCCCAAGATGGGGATGCTCTGAACTTCATGATTTAAAGATCTTCTCTCTCAAGATAAATGTCGAAAGAGAAGATCTTCAAGACTATCTATGACGCCTCCGTTCTGATAGGTATCTCCTCAGGGTTCGGTTACTTTGTCAATCTATACGATCCCTCAACAAGTGTGATAGACTACCTTAAATGGGTAGCCATCCTCTCCGGTAGTATTTACTTGAAAGATTACGTGCAGAGAGAAGAGATACTGAAGAGGATCGATTCCCTTAACTCGAAGAAGGATATAGCGAGTAATAACCTTAACTCAAAGAAGTCTAAGAATCTCGATCTTAAATCAAAGAGAATTATAAACCTCGCAAATCCCATCGGTGACAAAGATGCAGTTAACAAAAGTTACGTGGACGTAAAGGTGAGTAAAACGGGAGATCTCGACATGGGAGGGAATGAGATAAAGAACCTTAAAGATCCTAAACCCTCAGATGTTGATTACGCAGCGAATGTCGCTTATGTTAACAGAACAGTCGAGTCGATCATACGGAGAGAGATTACTGAGATGGGAAAGTACGTCGATGAGACTGTAAAAAAAGTCTTTTACAAAGGTTATCTTAAACATAACAATGATAGCTTCATCAGATTCTTTGCGAACGGAACAGAGGATCATACTCGGTACACCAGACAGAGTGATTCCTCTGATTTCGTCGTGAATGAGAGGGATGAAGAGAGAATACTGATCAAGAATCCCGGCGTCTACTCGATATCTCTCATCGACGGTTTGAAGACTGAGTCAGAGGATGATAACGGAACTGTTCAGTTTATTTTGAATCCTGCACCCTTCCTGAATCTTAGCGATAACATCAACATCACGGTACCCAACTCGAGCAAGGGTTGGAAAACGTATAATTTTATCTCCGTTTTAGATATATATGAAAACACAAAACTGTCTATACAGACCTCAGATGCCAGAACCATCTTTGACGGTTTGGGTTCAGGTTATAAAAAGTTCGGCATGATTCTCATAAACAAGATCGATTAAAGAGTATTTTATCAGAATTAAAATGTTGGGTAAGATTCTGTTAACGGAAATCATTGCATTGGGTCTGTTCGGTCTCTATCTTACGTTTCGTTCACCAAAAGAACACTGCGTCTGCGGAGTTAAAGTTCCTGAGGGAGGGGGAATGTGTGAATGCGGAGAGTACAACGGTCGAATGACTATAAAGATTGATGCAAAGGATGAACTGAGAGAAAAGGAGTTGAAGAGAATCGAAGAGGAGAAGAGAAAAGGAAATTCTTACGATACATTTCTCTGAGATGCATTTAAAGATAATCTCTGAAGAGTAAAAATGTCAGAGAATAAACTTGTGAAGACCGTCACTGATGCATCCGTTTTGATCGGTCTCTCTGCAGGGGTTGGATACATTGCGAAGAAGGCTATGAAAGAATCATTTATCAATGACCCCTCATCCAGCATTGTTAACTACGGTAAATGGGTCGCTGTTTTGTCAGGAAGTATGTACTTGAAAGACTATCTGGAGAAACAGAAGATTCTTCCCTCTTAGAGAATACACCGATTTATATTCATATTAAAGGTTTTACCAATCATTATTAATAAATGGCGACCATTGCGTTAATGATAGGTGGAGCGGTTTTGAACGCCACCGCCTTTGTCGGTGGATCTTATTTGGCAAAGTATCTGAGCGGATCGAATACAGACACAGAGAGAATTCGACATGATAAAGCCTTGGAAAAGTATCAAAGAGATTACGCAGCTTACCAAGAGAAGAGACAGAGACTGTTAGATTGGTATAATCAACAGAGGGATGAGGAGCATCAGGCTTCGCAGAATCTCTCGAACACTGATGAGGCTTTTAAACTGTACTCTCAGACACATCCTGATTACTCTCTTCAAGAACCTCGACTCTCTGATTACTATCGACCGAGTGATGATCAGAGAGTGGGTGAGATGGCCTACGTCGGTGGAGGGATGTTGGCTTTGGGTTATGTTGCGAGTAGATTTTTGTAAAGTATAGATATCAAGCAAATAATAAGTTTAAAGATTCTTTACTTAATTTAGTAACAATTTAAAAGATTCTTTACTTAATTTAGTAACAATTTAAAAGATTCTTTACTTAATTTAGTAACAATTTAAAAGATTCTTTACTTAATTTAGTAACAATTTAAAAGATTCTTTACTTAATTTAGTAACAATTTAAAAGATTCTTTACTTAATTTAGTAACAATTTAAAAGATTCTTTACTTAATTTAGTAAAGAATCATGGAAGTTGACCCGACAGAGACTGATAGAGATAATCCTTTTGAACCGGTCGACCCCGGTGATGATGATGAGGGAGAGATGATACCTATGACCTCAACATCGAGAAGAGATAGAGGAGGTTACGATAATCCCAATTATGAAGAGACCTCTTTCATCGATGAAAACACTCCTCTTATACAGAGAGAAGAGAACAGAGATGAGGCTTGGGAAAGAGTTAAGAGAAAGTATCCGAAGGTCAATCCCGTCAAATCCTCTTTCACAGCCGCACTTGACAAGTTTGATCGAGTGGTAGTCAGACTGAAAAGACAGGGAGGTAAGGTATACCAACTTTTCAAAACAGATGGTGAACCGAATGATAAATTACCGAAAACGATAAAAGACAGTCTCGGGCCTACTTATGAGGAGGTGGTTGAGACTGATGAGAGAGAGAGATAACAAGGAGAAGAGAGAAAGAGAAAGAGCTCAAATCCTCTCTTAAAGATGCCGGGCCCAGTCAGAGAGAGAACATCGTTCGCGACATCGAACAGCAGAGAGATGAGAGAGAGAATCGGGAGAGAGAGGTTGAAGCCATAGAGGAGAGAATGTCACTCAGAGATAGAGTGAAGTACATCTTTAAAAAGTACGGTTTCACCGCCTTCGCTGTTCTCTCCGCTGTGGGCGCAGTGATCGGTGTGATCGTATCTAATCTTAAGAGAGGTCTGTCAAAACTCGGTAAAGGTATCGGTAACGGTTTTAAAGCTTTAGGAAAGAAGTTGGGAGAGATACTTCCCGGAATGATCGGTGCGATCGCAAGTTTCATCTTTAAAACAGCTGGTGAGGCGATCGGTTTTCTTGCAAAGAATGCGTGGTTGTTGATAGTCGCCGTCGTTGTCTACTTTGTTGAACAGGTTAAAAATAAGAGTAAGAGAAAGTAAATGGAGAGATACAGAGAGATATACCCTCAGTTGCCGACCGAAGGCACCGGAGGTACCGGTTATACTAACGCAGGAGGTAACTTCAGATTAAAACAGTGTTCAGATTGGTTATCCCTTCTCGAGAAAGATCTGCATGATTGTGAAAAAGTGTACAAAAAGTATAAGAGGGCAAGGAGCGCCTTATTCAATCTATCTACAGGCAGCGGAACTCTGTCTGTCGCTCTCTGCGGTGGTGGACTGGGAACGGGACTTACCGGAGTCGGTATTCCCGTCTCTGTCGCATTGGGAGCTGTAGGGGCTGTCTGTGCCTTAACGAGCGTAGCGACAGCGAGTCTTGCAAAGGTCATCTCGAAGAAGGTGAGTAAGCATGAGAAGACCGTCTCTGTCTGCCAAGCGAAGATAAACACGGTGAAAGACGTAGTTTCTAAAGCGTTGACCAATGATTCGATAAGCCATGAAGAGTTTCTTTTGGTAAAATCAGAGTGTGAAAAGTATTATGAGATGAAGAGATTGATAAGAGAAAAGAACAGAGATCAACCTCCTCTTCTCCCGATGCCGCAGGTTGATTTAAAAAAGATGGAGGAAAATATTCGTGCAGATATGTTAAAAAAACTCGCCCAGTCAGAGTGAGCTGTAACTGCATGATAGACCTGCTGCCGCAAGACATGCTGTCGAGAGATGAATCTCTCGATGAGTCATTCAGAGATCCGCCGTATAATCCTTACTATGTTTAAAAATATATGATTCATAAATATAATGAGCAATCAGAACAGTAAGAAAGATGATGAACCCAAATCTCTGTGGAATATATTTCTCGATCGATATCCCAACGCCGACCTCTCTAAATTTAAACACGGTGTCGGCAGTTATGATAAAGAACCCTTCGTAAGATTCGTCGGAAGGGACGGTTCAGAGTTTGATATGTTCTTCAAGAGAAGATTACAGCTGAGTGTATACTTCTCTGACGAGTTAAAAAAAGCGTTGGGTCTTCCGATGGATTTTCCGCAAGAGTTGACACTGAATCCGAAACCTCATTTACCGATTCCTGCGATCGATTTCGATGAGAATCGGGTGTTGAGAGGACTCAACTTGAGAGAGAAGCTGAGTAGACTTCAGATCTTCGCTACTCCAACAGACTCTTTCTCAGTTCCCGTCAGAGACATCTTCACAAACACTGTGATTAAACACACCTCTGCAAAAGAATCACATGAGTGGTTGAACGGACCTAATATGCGGTATTGGCCACAGCAGCTTAACTTTGCCGTCTGGTGTGCGACTACAGGTTGTGGGGTGAGCCTGCGTCTTCTATTAGAGGAGAAGATGGGAGGGATGGATGCGACTGACCATGAACTCAAACTTCCACCGCAGATAAGAGCCGTTCTCTGGTTTCATGTATACTTTACAATCAGGAGAATCCTGTTTCAGATGGGGGGAATACAGAGTTCAATTGCTCTTCCCGGTGATCCTCCCTTTAATGAAAAAGACAACAGATACGATATTCCTTCTTATAAGAGAATCTGTAAAGAGTTTAATATTCCGACCGATCTTGACTTTCGCTGTCATAAAGGAGATAATCACGGGTTGGGATCTGTTTACATCTGGTACACAGGCCTCGGGCCTCATAAGATTGACTCTCCTTATCCGAGATTCTATAAGTTCAGTGATGAGGGAGGTAAAGGATCGGACGGTAATCTTCTGCAATGGATTATCAACTCTGAGACAGAGAATGGTTATGAGTACTTTCTCACGAGGGTATCTAACGGATTGACGAATGCCGGTCAGGCGAGATTGAATCAATCGATCGAAGCGCTTGTTTACTGTGTATTAGGTTCTCAGGTAAACGTCAGAAGCAGCATTCTCGGAAACACAGGAAGTGCTCAGGAGGCTCGTCGAGAGTTTCTCGTATTATTGGAGGATGCGATTAAACAGCCGGATATAAGTAAGAGTGTACAGAGATTTCAACTCGCTGTGCAGGAGGCGAAAGTTAAGCTTGATCTTGCCGTCTCTCCCGGTACGTGGTTAATGCCATCGAGAATGGTGATCAATACAGAGAGCACAATAGATTATAACAATAGACTGAAACGTGTTGAACCGACCATGAGATTGGTAGTGAATACAGATGTTAATTCGAAGAGCGTGCCGGTCGGTATAAAACATAACCTCGGAAAGAGTAAGGTTTTATTACCTCATGCGGTAAAACAGAAGGTAATAAAGAAAGAGACGTCTAAACCTGCTGACTCAAGACCTACTGTCACAATACCTGTTGACTCAAGACCTAATGATAAACCTCAACCGCAGCCTGTTAAGCCCGACACAACAAAACATGAGATTAATCTTGCGGCATTGACAATTGTCGCTGGCGGATTAGCTTGGTATATGTTTCGATGAATGAGAAGGTTATTTTCATAACTTGGGTTAAGTTATGAAAAGATAGTTGGGTTAAGTTATGAAAAGATAGTTGGGTAAGGGTTAGTCTGTTTTGTTACACTCTTTACAATGATACTTCTGTCTGCCGTGTTGACAGATACCTTTTCCTCCGCACTCTTTACAGAAAAATTTTTTTTTACCATGATAACAGATCTGTGACCCTCCACAATCTTTACAGAAAGATTTTTGTTTACCATGAGGACATATACCTTTTCCTTTACAGTCTTTACATTGATATCTCATTCGGTTATGCTCACAGATTTCACTACCTTTGCAGTCTTTACAAGTTGATTTACGTCGGTTGTGTTCACAGATTCCAAGACCTTTACACTCTTTACATTGGTATCTCACTCTATCATGTGAGCATTTTTTCTTTGGTGCTGGAATCGGTATATCAACCTCCGGTACAGTTTGATCATTCGCTGAGTAATAAATTTCACTCTCATCGGTACTTAACACCTCGATTAACTCCGCTTTACGCATTCTGTAATAACCTTTGATGCCTCGATCTTTGGCTAGGGTCTTTAGCTGTTTTACTGTTTGCTTCTCCATTTATTATATTTACGAAAGTATTTTGTTTAACTCACTTTTTAGAGCCTGGTTGAGGAGTTGTGGTGTAATTATGAATCTCTTTCATAATTACATTATAGTTGTGGTTTAAAATCTGCATATATTCATCAACTGTGATAATTTTGTTTGATGAGGGTTGTTTAAACCCTCGTTTTTTTAATTCTTCACTCAGGTCATTAACGTCTCTCTTGTTAGAATCCATTTAGTATTCAATTTATTCTTTTTAAGCTAATATTTCATTTTCTCATAAATCTTTGAGAGGATGATACTCATGAAAAATCAATGGAGATAAATCGAGAAAATCCTCGAGTGTGTCAAAAGTATGTTTTCCGAGGAAATCCTCGATGAATTCGAAAAAATTGGGAAATGAGCCAGAACTCTCAAAACCTTACTACTTAGTTTAAGCCTCTAAAAGAGACGACATAGTTTATAAATATAACTTAAACGGATAACTCAAGAGATACGCCTCTAAATACCTCTAAGGGAATTGGACAGGAAACCGTGAAACTAACTATAAATCGCTTGCTTGCATAGCGGTGCAGCGCAGAACGAAGCTATTTTGACGCTTTGTGGTAAATTTCTGATATGCTTTTTCTGCTCTTTGCAACAGATTTAATCTAAGCACGCATTCGAGCGGTCAAGAACCGTCGTTCTGCGATAAAACATGAACGCGTTTGTGGAGTTCTATCTCGTCTTGCTAACTTAGCCATAAGTGAGAGGCCTATGACCTCCCTTCTGTCTTTATAGTTGTGTTGTGAATACAGTCCACACTTCATTAGTTTGTTGGTTGTCATTCGTGGCTCGGAGAATACCCTGGTCAATTACATCATCACACCACTGGAAGTGTGCATAGACTTTGAGATGCTAGGATTCTAGCTTTTTTCTGCTCATGGTTTTTTGATCAACTGGACCAATTGTTTTTAACGATGTTATGACTATTTAAATATTTTCTTTCTGATCTTGTGAACAAGTTTGCTTCCACGCTCCGCCGTCTTGCTAAATGTTTTTTCTCCTAGTCAAATTAAAATAACTCTTGTTGACAGTTGCCATGCATGAAATTAAAACTCACGCTAACTTTTGCAAGCGTCACGTATTTGTTTTACAAATTGAAAACAGGTTTAAGGATATGAACGAAATAAAACCAAATAGGTAAGCCTTTTCGCCAGTCCCTACATTAGGAAAAGAGAAGAAACGTTTGCTATCAGTGCGGCGTTTCGCTAAGCTCGATTTCCGCTGTCCTCTCGATGTCCTCTCGTGTCCCCCTTTTCGGGGAGGAGCGCGGGCTCATTCCCCGAACAGCGGCTTGTAATCGAGCCTAGCGTTTCGCTCGCTGAACCTGTTTTCAAGTTGTTTGTTTGGAAGGTCGCTCGCTCTTAATACATGATGCCTGATTATGAAAATGTGCGAACAGAGGTCAGTAGCGGAAAAGTTCATTTTAGTAAGAAGCATAATAATTGAACAGATAACATATTACGGGATTGGTTATACGAGGACGTTGGAAGAAGATCGCGTAACGTGGACCTACTTGAAGAAAAATTGTAAGTAACTGATTTAACAACTTTTTCGTTTCCGAAGATTTGGAAAAAAGTGCAGTGCATTAAATGCTGAGGAACAAAACCGCCGATCCTTAAATAGTAAACACGATCACAGGTTGTGAAAACCACAAACAACTGAGAAGGCTTTTTGTTTAAGAAAAGTAAGATTCTAAGTACTAGGAAACGGTGCCCCCGCATGTTACGTTAATTTTCTCTTTTTCTTTGTCTTCCGTTGTCTTGTGTTATATTTTTGCGCTTTCATTCGCTAAATTGGAGGCATTTTTTACTTACAAATTTCCTCGGTGTAGTGAACTAAGTTATCTGACACAATATAATTTCCAGTTCTTTTACATTGTCGATAGTGAAATGTGTTTACCACTTGCGCCAACATCGCTCGCTCTCTCACTTAAGCTCGCTTTGTATCAGCGCGGTTAAGTAATTATAATATGTGGTTATATGGTGGAATGAGTGATAGTTTCCATTGTTATGTTAAGTCTGTCCATGTGATCTACCGAATTGCGATCTACTGAATTGCGTAAGATCGGCACAGGTCTTGCGTGGCTAATACGTAAACAAGGCTCTTGATTTGCATGGCGCATAAAATAGGAATTTCACATAAAATTATCCTTCATGTGCGAATCAAGTGTTGCGGCATTAAACGTGGACATCCTATAAGGGAAATCGTGAGTACCAAATTTACTTGTTTCTAAGATGCAAGGAGCAGTTGAAGAGAATTTTGAGGTTAACAGTTTTAGCGTACAGGTTATACCGTAAAACTGACGGATGGTTTCATTAGCGCATGGACGGACGGGAAACAAACGGACTGAATCGCCTGCTTGCAATAGTTTACAAACAACGGTACAGCATCATACAAAGCTTCTTTGACGCTCAGTGGCAAATTTAATATCTATTATTTCTGATATGCTGTTTGCAACAGATTTATATATTAGAAAAACCTGCTCGATTAGCCTCCCCATCAAGTGACGCTCCAGTCGAAATCTACGGATTTTTTATGCGGAGAAATAATTGAAATTTACCTGAAATTTTACGCACCTCACTTTTGTCGTTTGTTTGTTCAGTTCTTTGCAGTGAGGCTTCCGGTTTGATTTGGCTATTTGGGTCGTTTTCAGTTCCACCAGTTTGCACCCTATACATTTATGCGATCTATCTTTTTCCAAGGTTGGGTAATGGGACAAAAAAACGAACGGTTTTCACTAAAAGAAAGCTACTGTAAATTTGTTCTTTCATATCTATGTAGTTTGCCTGTAAGTCGATCCCGACGCTCATCGAAGTTGGTCGTCCTCTGATTTGGCTAATTTACTGAACTAGTTCAACCAAACGCCCGGCATTCACACCAGATCAGCGAGATTGCTTTTTGTCTTTTATTTTGTTATTATGAATATTTAACAAAATGTTTTTTTTTCTTATTTTGTGATTAAGTTTGTTTTCACCATCCGCCAAAAAACAAGACAATGAGAACAAAGGCCATCCTGCAGTGTCCTGTCAAAAGGGTTCTTGACATGCAATAATGAAAGATCACGCCGTAAGGCAATACGAAAGATATAAACATCGATATTAATTAGGTTCTCAGTTTTTCTTTGCTTATTTTACCTTAAACTATGTACACTTTTATTTTACAATTGGAAAACGCTTTATAAAATTGGTGCGAAATAAAACAGATTAGCAAAAGCGTTGCGATCGAAGGATCGAGAACCTGGAACTATGAGCCTTGATAGCTTAGCCATGTTCTGAAGTGCCGCAGGGCTAAAAGAACGGAAAGTTTTTTCTCGGTTCACTTGTTTCGCCGTCATCATCAACAGCACTTATTTTTATCACAGTTGGAACATGACTAATAATTACAAAAAGGTCAAGAATGTTCTGGGCAAAGCTGCATCCAGACAGAATTCCTAGCATATTAGGCAACTTCAACAAACACGTCCGGCTAGCAGAATTTTAAATCAACGAAGCTGAGCGATAACCACGAATTTGCAGTTGGCGGCTGGAATAGACCGTCACGAGGAATCTCCACTCATGAACTTTGTTTCATGAAATTCTTTTTGCTTTGTTCCCTGCCACTTCTTTTGATCCAAGGATAATAATTGCGATTGTCATCGGAATTATTTTAGCCAATCGAGGCCATTCGTGGCTCGGGGAATCCCCTGTAGGTCAATTACATCATCACATCACTGAGGAAGTGGGAATAGACTTTGAGATGCTAGGATTCTAGCTTTTTTCTGCCCATGGTTATTTTGATCAACTGAACCAATTGTCTTTAACTATATTATGACTATTTAAATATTTTCTTTCTGATCTTGTGAACAAATTTGCTTCCACGCTCCGCCGTCTTGCTAAATGTTTTTTTCTCCCAGTCAAATTAAAATAACTCTTGTTGACACTTGCCATGCATGAAATTAAAACTCACGCTAACTTTTGCAAGCGTCACGTATTTGTTTTACAAATTGAAAACAGCTTTAAGGATATGAACGAAATAAAACTAAATAGGTAAGCCTTATCGCCAGTCCCTACATTAGGAAAAGAGAAGAAACGTTTACTATCAGTGCGGCGTTTCGCTCGCTGAACCTGTTTTCAAGTTGTTTGTTTTGGAAACTCGCTCGCTCTTAATACATGATGCCTGATTATGAAAATGTGCGAACAGAGGTCAGCTAGCGGAAAAGTTTATTTTAGTAAGAAGCATAATAATTGAACAGATAATATAGTACGGGATTGGTTATACAAGGACGTTGGAAGAAGATCGCGTAACGTGGACCTACTTTAAGCAAAATTGTAAGTAACTGATTTTACAACGTTTTTGTTTCCGAAGATTTAGAAAAAAGTGCAGTGCATTGAATGCTAGGGAATAAAACTGCGATCAACCCTCAAATAGTAAATACGATCACAAGTTGTGAAAAACACAAACAACTGAGGAGGCTTTTTGTTGAAGGAAAGTAAGATTCTAAGTACTAGGTTACGGATGCCCCCGCTGTTATCTAATATTATTTTTCTTGTTTTGTTGTCTTCCGTTGTCTCTTGTGTTATACTGTATTTTTTGCGCTTTCCATTTTCGCTAAATTGGAGGCATTTTTTATTTACTAATTTCCTCGGTGTAGTGAACGAAGTTATCTGACGCAATATAATTTCCAGTTCTTTTACATTGTCGATAGTGAAATGTGTTTATCACTCACTCGTTATTACTTGCGCCAAAATCGTCCTCTCTCTCGCTCAAGATCGCTTTGTATCAACGCGGTTAAGTAATCGGTAGTTATATGGTGGGCGGAATAAGTGATATGTGTGATCGTTTCCATTGTCATGTTTAGTCTGTCCCTGTGATCTGAAAATTAATAGCGTGGGCGAATGGTGGCAAATCACACTCAACTCGAAAAAGGTCGGCACAGGTCGTGCGTGGCTAATGTAATATGTAAGCCAGGCCGTAAAAATAGTTCAATCCAACCATACGGTCAGCTTTTCTGTTTTCGGTTACTAATATATGAACAAGACAGCCGACTCGCATGCTTGTACACATGTAAAAGAGGACTTTGGCAAAGTACATATCATTCATGTGCGAATCAAGTGTTGCGGCATAGCGTGGATGTCCTATAAGGGAAATTGTGAGTACAAAAGTTACTTAAGATGCATTTTTTTTTTCACGCTCAGCAGTACGGGTAAGTACATACAGGCCAATGCAAGGCGCAGTTGAGGTGAATTTTGAGGTTGACAAATTTACTGTACCTCGTTTCTGCCGTTTGTTTCTTCATTTTGCTTCATTTGATTTCAGTGCTGCTGCTGCATGGGTCTATTTATAGCTATTTGGGTAATGTTCAGTTCCATTGTGATACTGTGATACATCGTTTTCCAAGGCTGTGTATTGAGACAAAAAAACCTGAAACGAACAGGTTCAATAAAAAAATTATGTAAATTTGCTTGCATAACTAGAACTCGATCATGCGGACCCTAATCGTCCTGTGATTTGGCTTAATTTACTGAATTACAGTTTAACCAAACGCCCGGCATTCACACCAGATCAGCGAGATTGTTTCTTGTTATTGTGAGTATTTGATAAAATCTTTCTTTCTTATTTTGTGAACAAGTTTGTTACTACCATCACCCGAAAAACAACACAATGAAAACAAAAGCCATCCCGCGGTCAATAGAGTTGACATGCAGTCACTTAGGATTGAAGAATCACGCTACGCCAATAGATTTAAACATCGATTAAGTATTAATGTGGTTTTCAGTTTGTTCCTTGACGTATTTTACCTTAAGCCATGTACACTCTTATTTGGATAAATTGGTGCGAAATAAAACTGATCAGCAAAAGCATAGCGATCGAAGGATCGATCGAACCCGGAACTATGAGCCTTGAATGGCTTATCGACATTCGAAAGTGTCGAAAAGTTACGAAAAGTTCCTCTCGATCGGTTCATGGCGATCATTTAGTTCACCGTTTCTAATCACCTCTTTTAGTGCTGTCCGCTTGCAAGATAAATTCTTTTTTCATCACTGGGCGCCAATCGACGAGGAATAAAATAATGTCAAATGACTACGAGGATTTCGATAAACCAGAAGATGCTTCTGGAAGCTTTCCAAGGCGATATTCATGAATGTGAGTCACGTGAGTGTCTAATGACGGCTAAAGACATGGTTCACAAGCTAGTACATGAAAAAAGAAGTTAGCATGCGTTAGATTGTAATTGCCTTTGGTCAACTTCGTTAGGCTGTAAATCCGCTGAGACAGTAGCTTACGTATTAGTCGATTTCTTTCCATGCGCGCGGAGCAAAGGAAGGTTACTTACACACTGCTTAAAATGGATAGTGTTTGCCTTAAGGGCTGCATTGCAGAATACCCGGCCACTTTTTTGCATATCACTGAATAACATAAGTGCCTATTATGTTATATAGAAAAATAGAAATATACTCATAAATATCAATTAATCGCCTATTGTGTTATGCCTAGTTCAAGACTAGAACGATTTCGCATAAGTCGTTTTTTGTATGCTAATGAGTACCATTAAATGCTAATCAGGAAGAACAATAGAGATATTCGGTTTGCGTTTATGCCAACGTGCGTATTAATGTCCCAGATATGCCAAACAACACCAGACAGAAGATGCCGTTCTTGAACTCTTTATTTTAATATTATTATTGCTTAACAGGGTGAGAGAACAATCTGTCTGTCTAACAGTCCAATCTGGCGAGAAAACCAAAATATGCTTGTAGAACTTTAAAGTACAAAAAAAATCATATCACAAGTGCTAAAAAAATGGGAAAAACATTTTTGAAAGCTGTGCTTCGAATGCTCGGTTTTAAGTTTCGGCTATCCACGGTGTGTGTGTCTAGGACATGCATGCCTACAATATTACAACAGTACAGAGTTTAAAAACAGCCGAACACTTATTTCATCGCACGTTATTCTCTATTGTTCTTCCTCATTAGCATTAAACGGGACTCATCAGCATATAAAAGTTGAGTTATGCGAAATCGTTCTACTGAAGACATGTAAATGCACTTAGACAGAGAGTGCGAGAAAAATAAGCCGGTTGTCAAACGAAAGGGTATACCGTATCAAAATCACTAGAATGGTGAAACCGCCGTTGTAAATTATTCGAAGTGGTTCGATTTTTGCGCTTTCCATTCGCTAAATTGGAGGCATTTTCTATTTTTAATGCCTGGGTCTAGTTTTGCACCATGACCTAAGTGATCTGATACAATATAATTTCCAATTCTTTAACATTGTCGATATTGAAGTGTGTTTACCATTCGCTCGCTATTTATACTGCGCCAACATCGCTCGCACTCGCTCAAGCTCGCTTTGTATCAACACGGTTAAGCAATCACTGGTTACCATGGCGAAAGAAGGTTACTTACACACTCTCACAATAGATAGTGTTTGCCTTAAGGGCTGCATTGCAGAATACCCGGCCACTTTTTTGCATATCACTGAACAACAAAAGTGCCTATTGTGTTATGCCTTGTTCAAGACTGAAGACATGTAAATCCACTTAGACAAAGAGCGCGCGAAAAATAAGCCGGTGTCCTAGCGGATTTGGACCCCCCTGGATTTGGACCCCCCGGTCCAAATCCGCTAGCGGATATGGACCCCCGGGAGTCCATATTCGCTAGCAGATTTGGACCCCCCTTCGCGAATTTGGACCCCCCAACAAAAGTGATCATACTTACTTTCGTACTCCTGGAGTCGTAAACGAATGAAAGAAAAGATGATTTAAACGTCAATACGAATATTTTATGGACATTGAAAAGAGGAAATAGAGAAGGTACGCCCCGGTGTTTACCAAACACAGCATGCATGTCCAATGCAAAATTTATTTTATTGTCAATATCCCGAAGCAACGTTTTCCAACGAGAATCAAGGGTCAATTTTTGTTGGCCCGAGCCTAAAGTGGAGAGCCAAATTTATAAAACAAGTTCGGCTTAAGTCCCTAATGGTCAAGTTAGTTTATTAGAATAAATGTTCGATCGAGGGAATTTACAAAACCTGAAAAGATACAGGACAATAAGATTACTACTGGACTCTAATTCCATTGTTTTCTTTTTGTTTTTACTTTACACAATAGATTTTCTCCATCTAGCTTTCGCTTCGCCGATAAAACAAAGAGCAATTTTCTCGACTTTTACAGCGTAAGAAGTGTTTTGTTTGTAGCATAAGCTTGAAATAGAAAGATTTTCACAAAAAGCGCAAACGCGAGCTACAGAAATTCCGACTTCGTTAAAAACTGGGCTTTTTTAAGAACAGTGCCGATACCGTTAGTCTATAATTGCAATTATTTTTGTCCATGTCAAGCCGTGAAATAAGAATAGAATGGACTTCGCGTTTTTCTAAGCCTTTAAAGGAGCTACGTCACGGACAACGCATCCGGATTTTTCAAGTTTGTTCATTGTAATCGGTTTTAATCTTCGTCCGTTGAAACCATCCTTGGTTATTTTCGCGTTTTTATTATTCCGTTGGTGTTTTTCTATGTTACAAAACTGTTATTGGAAGGTTTCCTTCAATTTCAAAGTAATCAGAAAAATGACTTAAAGACTGTGACATTGCTCCTTTAAGTTGCCGTTCGTCTAGAGCGATTTCGAAAGCCGCAACTAAAACAAGATTAACAATTCCATTGCTAACAGAATCCTTAGTTAGACGCTGTTTTTAGTCAGGTCTTTCGTTTTCGTTAAGCTTGTCATTGAATTATAGTCCTTTTATTTATAATAAACATGGCAGAATTAAAACGAGATATGCATTTTTTTTTTCATTCTGTTAGTTACGAGTTTTGTGTTGTCATTCAAAGGAACGTTAAAAAAAGAGTTTGCAAACGGAAAAATTTACTGAGTGAGGAGGAAACAAAGCTTAAAATAACAATTGTTGGGGGGGGGGGGGGGGGGGGGGGGTCAAAATCCGCGAAGGGAGGTCCATATCTGCTAGCGGATTTGGACCGGGGGGTCCAAATCCGCGGGGGGGTCCAAATCCGCTGTGACACCGGTTGTCAAACGAAAGGGTATACCGTATCAAAATCACTAGAATGGTGAAACCGCCGTTGTAAATTATTCGAAGTGGTTCTATTTTTGCACTTTCCATTCGCTAAATTGGAGGCATTTTCTTTTTTCAATGCCTCGGTCTAGTTTTGCACCATGACCTAAGTGATCTGACACAATATAATTTCCAATTCTTTAACATTGTCGATATTGAAGTGTGTTTACCATTCGCTCGCTATTTATACTGCGCCAACATCGCTCGCACTCTCGCTCAAGCTCGCTTTGCATCAACGCAGAACCTAAGTAACCAGTGGTTATATGGTGGAATGAGTGATAGTTGTAGAATGAGCGTGTGAATGCGTGCGTGTGGAATGTGTGTGGAATGTGAGTGTCATTATGTAATAGACTTAATATATGCTTGTAACGTTCATTCAAGGCGGTTCGAATAAATTGTACACGTTGGTTGGAGTTCGGCTCTCGAAATCGTCATGGTGTCAGGAGTAAAAAATCCGTATCGCCCGGTTCCTCTGATACATTAACAGTTTGAAGTTTCGCTCATCGTTATGGCAGAGGGACTCCGAAAACCTGAGCCGCTGAGCTTCGAGGGAAATGTCTCGTTAAATTGGAAAAATTTCAAACAGGAGGTGGAAATATTTATCGCCGCCGCACATGGAGAAAAGGATGCCAAGACTAAAGCGTACATCTTCTTGAATTTGGCAGGAAGAGAAGCAATTGAAAAGGAGAAATCTTTTGTTTACGCTCCCGCTGTGCTGAACGAAGATGGAGGCGTTCGAGTCGCAGCAGAATCTCGCGAGAGTATCGAAGTGCTTAAAAGGAAATTTGCTGAAATCTGCGACCCTCGTGGAAACGTCATTATGGAAAGGCACAAATTCAACACACGAGTACAGAAAGTGGGTGAACCGTTTCAGTCTTTTGTGGCCGATCTAAGAATCCTAGCAAACACATGCGAGTATGGCACTTTGAAGGACGAGCTTATTCGTGATAAAATAGTATGCGGTGTCGCCTCTCCGCTTATCAGAAAGCAGCTTTTGAAAGAAAGAGGGCTCACACTCGACCGCGCCATCGACATTGGTATAGCCAACGAATTATCCGACAGAAACAACAGCGAACTCTCGAGCAATGTCAGCGATTCAAAGGAAGAAGTTTATGGCGTTGGCAAAGGGAGAAAATTTCCGAAGAAAGATTTGAAACCTGACATCCAAAATTGCAAGAATTGTGGTGGTAACCATGCACCTAAGCAGAAATCCTGTCCAGCGTTTGGCAAGAAGTGCCTTTATTGTGGAAAGCTCAATCATTTTGAAAAAGTTTGCCTTTTAAAACGCGCTGGCGGGCTTCCAAGTACGCGTCGAGGTTTCAATGGTCAACGGTGGAATCGGGATTCAAATGTTCAACGGTCCAATCGCAGGCGTCCTGTTGACGAAGTTTCTCCCGAGTTTCCTACCTCACAAGATGAGGATTTATTTGTCATTGATGCGATTACTTCAACTCTAGGGCACAAGCGTGAAATCTATTGCACAATGGAAATTAATGGCAAACAAGTTGAAATCAAAATTGACACTGGCGCTAAATGCAATGTCATCACGCTCGACTTGTTCAAACGGATCAGCCGTAATGAGGAGATTGATCAGACGAAAGCGGTGCAATTAGTTGCCTATGGCGGAGACACATTGACTACACTGGGAACTGTGAAGTTCGAGGTTCACACAAAGTCGATATCCCGTAGGCTGGAATTTCACGTGGTTGATAAACCAGTAACATCATTGCTTGGCCTTGCAGATTCACTGAGCTTGAATCTCATTCAGTTGCACAGTGAGGTTCACGAAGTTGAAGCTGCTGATGCCTTCCGTGCAGCAATACTTGAAGACTACAAAGATTTATTTGAAGGCGATCTTGGCAATCTACCTGTCGTTTACAAGATGAGGCTTGATCCCGATGCAACTCCTGTTGTCAGACCATCTCGCAAAATACCCCTTGCAATGGAAGAGAGTGTGAAAGAAGAGCTTGATAGGATGGTCAAGATTGGAGCAATCGTACCTGTGTCCGAGCCGACTGAATGGGTCTCACAAATGGTAGCGGCAAAGAAGAAAGACGGCAGTGTCCGCATCTGCATCGATCCGAGGGATCTCAACAAAGCCCTTAAAAGACCCCACCATCCTATGAGAACGGTTGAAGATGTTGTATCGCGCATGCCCAATGCCACAGTATTCTCCACACTTGACGCGAGAAGTGGTTTCTGGCAAATCAAACTTGACTACGAATCTTCATTGCTCACGACTTTCAGTACCCCCTTTGGAAGGTACCGATTTCTTCGCATGCCGTTTGGCCTCACGTCTGCCTCAGAGGTCTTCCAGCGTGCCATGGAAGAGCTGTTTACTGGATATCCCTGTGCCATTATCGTTGATGACCTGTTAGTATGGGGCGAGGGAACAGCGGATCATGATGCCAACCTTAAGAAAATTTTACAAAGGGCACGAGAGATCGACATGAAACTTTCCCCAAAGAAATGCAAGTTCCGGCTTGATCAAGTGTCTTACGTTGGCCATCAGTTCACAAAGGGTGGTCTCAAGCCTGATGAAGCCAAAGTTAAAGCTATCAGAGAGATGCCAACTCCTAATGACCCAGAGGCACTCCGGCGATTTCTTGGCATGGCCAATTATCTTCACAAGTTCATTTGCAACTTCAGTGAGAAAACAGCGCCACTACGCGAATTGCTGCGGAATGACACACATTGGAGCTGGGAGCAAGTACAGCAACGAGCCTTCGAAGCCCTCAAGGCAGATATCTCTCAGCCACCTGTTCTGAGGTACTTCGACCCCTCAAAGTCTGTCACACTGTCTGTTGATGCCTCAAAGAGTGGTCTTGGTGCTGCATGCTTGCAAGATGGTTGCCCTGTGGCCTATGCTTCACGTGCCTTAACGGAAGCCGAAACACGATATGCCCAAATCGAGAAGGAGCTTCTCGCAGCTACATTTGCATGCAAGAAATTTCACGATTTCATCTATGGTCGACAAGCTACCATCGAGACGGATCACAAGCCTCTTACAGCAATCGTGAACAAGCCTCTTCACTCAGCTCCTGCCCGTCTTCAACGTATGCTCTTGTTGCTTCAGAAGTACAACTTGAAGTTCGTCTTCAAAAAGGGAACTGAGCTTTATGTAGCGGACACATTGTCACGCGCCTACACTGATGAGGAGCCAGTTTTTGAGGCTGATGAGCAGATGGACATCCTGTCTCTCACGTCAATTTCCCCTGCACGTATGGCCGAACTTCAGAGACATACTCTTGCAGATCCTGTTATGCAGAAAGTTGCTCATTTTATCTGTAATGGCTGGCCAGCAAAGTCCAAGAGTATAGCCCCAGAGGTACAACCATTCTTTCCAATACGAGATGAGATGATCGTGGATGATGGAATCATCTTGAAAGGCCTGAGAGTGGTGGTTCCAGAAACGTTGCGCAAAGAATACGTTCAGCAACTCCACAAGGGGCATCCTGGGATAGATGCTACGAAGAGAAGAGCAAGGGAAATCGTGTATTGGCCTTCTATGATGCTCGACATTGATTCTGCCGTAGCGTCCTGCCAGCCTTGCAACAGTACCAAACCTCATCAGCAGAAAGAACCGCTTCTTATGCACCCGGTCCCAGACCTCCCTTGGTCCCTTGTAAGCGCGGACATATTTGATTGGAATGGTTTGCAGTACCTGATACTCGTTGACTCCTACTCTGGTTGGTTCGAAATGAACACCCTCAGTGATTTGTCGTCCAGAACCGTGATCCAGAAGATGAAGCGACACTTCGCTGTCCACGGCATTCCAACCAGGCTGCTAACGGATAATGGTCCTCAATTTTCAAGCAGAGAATTTGAGAAGTTCGCCAGTGAATGGAGCTTCGAACATGTTACCAGCAGCCCTTATTTTCCTCAGTCCAATGGTCTGGTTGAAAATTCAGTTAAGCAAGCCAAGAACCTGCTTGACAAATGCAAGAAGGATGGCTCTGACCCGTTGCTTGGCCTTCTCAACCTCAGGAACGTTCCAAGAGATCAAATCCTAGGTTCTCCTGCTCAGCGATTGTTGTCCAGGCGCACAAGGTGCGTTCTTCCAGTTGCTAAAAAACTTCTCACTCCCAAAACACTCAACAGCAGGGACGTGTCCTCGCGTTTGAAGTTGAAACGTCAACAGCAGAAGTATTATTACGATCAGCATGCCAAACCTCTCCCACCTCTCAGTCCACAGCAGGTTGTGCGACTTCAGACCAATAAAGGATACCAGAAATTGGGCGTCGTTAAGCAACCTGCCGCACAGCCACGGTCGTACATTGTACAAGCTGAAGGAAAGGAGTACCGCCGAAACCGAAGACATCTACTGTCTGTTCCGGAACCAGTGACAGACCACGATGTACCTCCTCCTTCCTCACCTGTTGTATCATCCGACCATAATGTACCTCCTTCCCCGACTGTTGCGTTTCCAACACCCGAGACGCCTGCCAAATCTGCAGTCACACAGCAGTCTTCGGCAAATACACCCGTCAGACCCCAGGTCCCAGCTCGTGGCCCAGAAGGTTATGCTACCAGATCCGGGAGGATTTCAAGACCGAATCCGAAGTTTCAGGACTATGTTACTTGACTGGAAACATTGAACTTCTATGAGCTTGCTCAGTCACTAGGATTGTTAATGACACTGTTTTGACTGTTTTGCCTTCTGATTTATTCCGCCTGTTATTTTGTTTTCATAAGCTTTGCTATAATGTGCTTATTTGCAAAGGGGGATGTAGAATGAGCGTGTGAATGCGTGCGTGTGGAATGTGTGTGGAATGTGAGTGTCATTATGTAATAGACTTAATATATGCTTGTAACGTTCATTCAAGGCGGTTCGAATAAATTGTACACGTTGGTTGGAGTTCGGCTCTCGAAATCGTCAATAGTTACCATTGTCATGTTTAGTCTGTCCATGTGATCTGCAAATGAATAGCTTGGGCATCATGATATCATCACCCAACTCGAAAAAGGTCGGCACCGGTCGTGCGTTGGCAATATGTATTAAATATGTAATGTGTATTCAGGCCGTAAAAATAGTTCAATCCAACCATACGGTCAGTTTTTCTGCTTTCAGCTACTAATACGTAAACAACTAAGACAGCCGACTCGCATGCTTGTACACATGTAAAAAGGACTTTGGCAAAATACATATCATTCATGTGCGAATCAAGTGTGGCATAGCGTGGACATCCTATAAGGGAAATCGTGAGTACCAAATTTACTTGTTTCTAAGATGCATACGGGTAGTACATACAGGCCAATGCAAGGCGCAGTTGAGGTGAATTTTGAGGTTAACAAATTTACCGTACAGGTTATACCTAATAAGACCTAATAACTGACGGGCAGCTTCATTAGCGCATGTGGATGAACTGGACTGGAAGCAAACGGACAGAATCGCCTGCTTGCACTTGTTTAAAATAGCGGTACAGCGTCACACGAGGCTGTTTTGACGCTCTGTGGTAAATTTTTGCCTGTTATTTTTGATATGTTGTTTTGCAACAGATTAACAAACATGTATCGGAGCGGTCAGTAGGTTCGATTACCAGCCATTGTTCGGGGAATGAGCTTGGGAAGGAAAGGCCGGACTCGTTTCTCAGAGGATTTCAATAACAGTAGTATGGGCAGCCCAAGCTCGATGAATATCTACCGCCTACGCTCCAGTCGAAATATGCGGATTTTTTATGGGGAGAAATGATTGGAATTTACCGGAAATTTACTTACCTCGCTTCTGCCGTTTGTTTCTTCATTTGTTTTCAGTGATGCTGCTGTATAAGTCTATTTATAGCTATTTGGGTAGTTTTCAGTTCCATTGGTTTGCAATCTACTGTGATACATCGTTTTCCAAGGCTGGGTATTGAGACAAAAAAACCCAACGGGTTCACTAAAAAATTAGTAAATTTGCTTGCATAACTAGTTTAACTATAACTCGATCATGCGGACGCTCATCGTCCTGTGATTTGGCTTAATTTACTGAATTACAGTTTAACCAAACGCCCGGCATTCACACCAGATCGGCGAGATTGTTTCTTATTTGTCTTTCATTTTGTTATTTTGAATACTTGACAAATTCTTTCTTTCTTATTTTGTGAACAAGTTTGTTACCATCATCACCTGAAAAATTAACAAGACAATGAGAACAAAGGCCATCCTGCGGTCAAAAGAATTGACATGCAGTAACTTAGGATTGCAAGATCGCGCTAGGCCAATAGATTTAAACATTGATTGATTAAGTATTAATGTGGTTTTCAGTTTGTTCCTTGACTTATTTTACCTTAAGCCGTCTACACTCTTATTTTACAATTGGAAAACGCTTGATAAATCGGTGCGAAATAAAACTGATCAGCAAAAACATAGCGATCGAAGGATCGATCGAGCCCGAAACTATGAGTCATGAATGGCTTATCGACATTCTAAAGTGTCGAAAAGTTAACGAAAAGTTCCTCTCGATCGGTTCATGCCGATCATTTAGTTTGCTGTTTCTAATCACCTCTTTTAGTGCTGTCCGCTTGCAAGATCAATTCTTTTTTCATCACTGGGCGCCAATCGACCAGAAATAAAATAATGCCGAATGACTACGACGATTGCAAAGATGCTTCTGGAAGCTTTCCAATGCGATATTATGAATGTGAGCCACGTGAGTCACTAATGACGGCTAAAGACATGGTTCACAAGCTAGTACATGAAAAACGAAGTTAGCATGCGTTAGATTGTAATTGCCTTTGGACAACTTCATCAGGCTGTAAATCCGCTCAGACAGTAGCTTGCGCGGTATTAGTCGATTCCTTTCCAAGCTCGCGGAGCGAAAGAAAGTTATTTACAATAGATAGTATTTGCCTTAAGGGCTGCATTGCAGAATACCCGCCACTTTTTTGCATATCACTGAATAACAAAAGTTCCTATTGTGTTATGCCTAGATGAAGACCTGAGGACCTGTAAATGAACTAAGACAAAGAGCGCGAGAAAAATAAGCTGCTTGTCCGTCAAACGAAAGGGTATCAAAATCACTAGAATGGTGAAACCGCCGTTGTAAATTTTTCGAAGTGGTTCGATTTTTTGCGCTTTCCATTCGCTAAATTGGAGGCATTTTCTAGTTTTGCACCATGAACTAACTGATCTGACACAATATAATTTCCAATTCTTTTACATTGTCGATAGTGAAGTGTGTTTACCATTCGCTCGCTATTTATTGCGCCAACATCGCTCGCACTCTCGCTCAAGTTCGCTTTGTATCAACGCGGTTAAGTAATCAGTGGTTATATGGTGGAATGAGTGATATGGTTGATATTGTTTCCATTGTCATGTTCAGCATGTTTAGTCTGTCCATGTGATCTGAAACTGAATTGCGTGCGGTTTCCCAAATTACGCCCGACTTGAAAGACGGCACAGGTCGTGGGTTCGCTGATCCGTAAAAAAGACAGGTGATTCGCATGCTGTTATACATGCGATTAGAATGTGGCAAAAGACAAATTCAGCATCATTCATGTGCGAATCAGGCGTTGCGGCATAGCGTGCATGGACGTCCTATAAGGGAAATCGTGAGTACAAAAGTTACTTAAGATGCATTTTTTTCACGCTCAGCTGTACGGGTAGTACGTACAGGCCAATGCAAGGCGCAGTGGAAGAAAATTTCGAGGTTAACAAATGTAGCTTAAAGGTTATGCCGTATAACTGACGGATGGTTACACTAGCGCATACGGGATGAAGTAGACTGGAAGCAAACTGACTGAATCGCCTGCTTGCACTTGTTTAAAATAGCGCTACAGCGTCACAAGAGACTGTTTTGACGCCTCGTGGTAAATTTTTGCCTGTTATTTTTGATATGCTGTTTTGCAGCTGATTAAAAAATCACTTATCGGAGCGGTCTGGAGCTAAGGCACTCATTCTGCGACAGAAAGTTGACTCGTTTCTCAGAGGAATAACCGTAATATGGGCAGCCAAAGCTCGATGAACGTCCCGGCTACGCTCCAGTCGAAATATGCGGATCTTTTACGGGAAGAAAAAATTGAAATTTACCGGAAATTTACTTACCTCGCTTCTGCCGTTTGTTTCTTCATTTGATTTCAGTGCTGCTGCATGGGTCTATTTATAGCTATTTGGGTAGTTTTCAGTTCCATTGGTTTGCAATCTACTGTGATACATCGTTTTCCAAGGCTGAGTATTGAGACAAAAAAACCCAACGGGTTCACTAAAAAATTAGTAAATTTGCTTGCATAGTTTAACTAGTTTTACTATAACTCGATCATGCGGACGCTCATTGTCCTGTGATTTGGCTTAATTTACTGAATTGCAGTTTAACCAAACGCCCGGCATTCACACCAGATCGGCAAGATTGTTTCTTATTTGTCTTTCATTTTGTTATTTGGAATACTTGACAAATTCTTTCTTTCTTATTTTGTGAACAAGTTTGTTACCATCATCACCTGAAAAATTAACAAGACAATGAGAACAAAGGCCATCCTGCGGTCAAAAGAATTGACATGCAGAAACTTAGGATTGAAAGATCGCGCTAGGCCAATAGATAACTGTGCATGGCTTTCAGTTTGTTCCTTGACTTATTTTACCTTAAGACGTGTACACTTTTATTTTACAATTGGAAAACGCTTGATAAAATCGGTGAGAAATAAAACTGATGAGCAAAAGCATAGCGATCGAAGGATCGATCGAACCCGGAACTATGAGCCTTGAATGGCTTATCGACATTCTAAAGTGTCGAAAAGTTACGTTACGAAAAGTTCCTATCGATCGGTTCTTGCCGATCATTTAGTTTGCCGTTTCTAATCCCTCTTTTAGTGCTGTCCGCTTGCAAGATAAATTCTTTTTTCATCACTGGGCGCCAATCGACGAGGAATAAAATAATGCCAAATGACTACGACGATTTCGATAAACAAGAAGATGCTTCTGGAAGCTTTCCAAGGCGATATTCATGAATGTGAGTCACGTGAGTGACTAATGACGGCTAAAGACATGGTTCACAAGCTAGTACATGAAAAAGGAAGTTAGCATGGGTTAGATTGTAATTGCCTTTGGACAACTTCATCAGGCTGTAAATCCGCTCAGACAGTAGCTTGCGTATTAGTTGATTCCTTTCCATGCGCGCGGAGCGAAAGAAGTTATTTACAATAGATAGTGTTTGCCTTAAGGGCTGCATTGCAGAACACCTGGCCACTTTTTTGCATATCACAGAATAACAAAAGTTCCTATTGTGTTATGCCTAGTTGAAGACCTGAAGACCTGTAAATGAACTAAGACAAAGAGCGAGAGAGAAATAAGCTGGTTGTCAAACGAAAGGGTATCAAAATCACTAGAATGGTGAAACCGCCGTTGTAAATTATTCGAAGTGGTTCGATTTTTTGCGCTTTCCATTCGCTAAATTGGAGGCATTTTCTATTTTTAATGCCTCGGCCTAGTTTTGCACCATGAACTAACTGATCTGACACAATATAATTTCCAATTCTTTTACATTGTCGATAGTGAAGTGTGTTTACCATTCGCTCGCTATTTATTGCGCCAACATCGCTCGCACTCTCGCTCAAGCTTCGCTTTGTATCAACGCGGAACCTTAAGCAATCAGTGGTTATATGGTGGAATGAGTGATAGTTTCCATCGTCATGTTTAGTCTTACCCTGGGTGCCAGAGGGTTTTTTTGTTTTTGATTTGATTTGTGGCGACAGTGCTGACAGTGAGCGGCGAAGCTGCGATCGCAAAACAAAACAACAAAAAAAACCCTCGGGCACCCAGGGTAGTTTAGTCTGTCCATGTGATCTGAAACTGAATTGCGCGGGCGTATGGCTTCCCAAATCACACCCAACTTGAAACGTCGTGGGTTCGCTGATCCGTAAACGAGACAGTCGATTCGCATGCTATTATACATGCAAAGAAGAATGTGGCACAATACAAATACGGCATCATTCATTTGCGAATCAAGTGTTGCGGCATAGCGTGGACGTCCTATAAGGGAAATCGTGAGTACTAAAGCGGAGCCGCAAGCGCTATTTTTTTGCACGGCTGCGGGCGGCACATCAAAGAATTTGGAACTGAATGGCAAATTCCTAGAATATTTTATCTGGTGAGTTGAACCGAAGGTGTTAAAAATCCACGGGATCCAAAACCACATGTCAATTAATATAACACTCTTCCCTTTCCCTAAATCGATATGCGCTTTGTACATAAAGGCTAATTACAACAGATTAAACAAAAAATGGACGCAAATGCTTGAGTTTTAGAAAAGTCTTTGTCTGAATTGTTAGCCATCTTCTCCGTTCTTTCGACTTTTGGATAAATACCTTTTATCTCTGCCTTGCGCTTTTTTTTTTTTCATTTTTAATGCCGCTTTTAGTTCTTGGATTGTCCGTCGTTCTCCGACGAGCAATGTTACTAAAGAGTTCTTCGCATCAAGAACGTTCAGAAAATGTGTGAACAGATCTAGAAATGCCAGCGCGTATATATCGCTTGGTCTAAAAGATGGTTTCCCGTCCCATCGCAAAATTTCGGCGCATGGTAACTATCGGAAAACACTTTTACCAGAATCAAATATTACGGGGTGAAGTACAGGTCTAATTAAAGCGATAGTTTTGCAAAGTTAGTTGTACTCATCAGGTATACGCTACCCAGGACAGTACAGGTCTGATTAAAGCGATGTTTTTTTGCAAAGTTATTTGTACTCATCAGGTATACGCTACCCAGGACAGTACAGGTCTGCAAAGTTATTTGTACTCATCAGGTATACGCTACCCAGGACAGTACAGGTCTGATTAAAGCGATATTTTTTGCAGAGTTATTTGTACTCATCAGGTATACGCTACCCAGGACAGTACAGGTCTGATTAAAGCGATGTTTTTTGCAAAGTTATTTGTACTCATCAGGTATACGCTACCCAGGACAGTAAAGGTCTGCAAAGTTATTTGTACTCATCAGGTATACGCTACCCAGGACAGTACAGGTCTGATTAAAGCGATATTTTTTGCAGAGTTATTTGTACTCACCAGGTATACGCTACCCAGGACAGTACAGGTCTGCAAAGTTATTTGTACTCATCAGGTATACGCTACCCAGGACAGTACAGGTCTGATTAAAGCGATATTTTTTGCAGAGTTATTTGTACTCACCAGGTATACGCTACCCAGGACAGTACAGGTCTGATTAAAGCGATATTTTTTGCAAAGTTATTTGTACTCATCAGGTATACGCTACCCAGGACAGTACAGGTCTGATTAAAGCGATGCTTTTGCAAAGTCATTTGTACTCATCAGGTATACGCTACCCAGGACAGTACAGGTCTGATTAAAGCGATGCTTTTGCAAAGTTATTTGTACTCGTCAGGTATACGCTACCCAGGACAGTACAGGTCTGATTAAAGCGATATTTTTTGCAGAGTTATTTGTACCCATCAGGTATACGCTACCCAGGACAGTACAGGTCTGATTAAAGTGATGCTTTTGCAAAGTTATTTGTACTCATCAGGTATACGCTACCCAGGACAGTACAGGTCTGATTAAAGCGATATTTTTTGCAAGGTTAATTGTACTCATCAGGTATACGCTACCCAGGACAGTACAGGTCTGATTAGAGCGATATTTTTTGCAATGTTATTTGTACTCATCAGGTATACGCTACCCAGGACAGTACAGGTCTGATTAGAGCGATATTTTTTTGCAATGTTATTTGTACTCATCAGGTATACGCTACCCAGGACAGTACAGGTCTGATTAGAGCGATATTTTTTGCAATGTTATTTGTACTCATCGGGTATACGCTACCCGGGACAGTACAGGTCTGATTAAAGCGATATTTTTGCATAGTTGCCTGTACTCGTAAGGTATACGCTACCCACGATAGTGCAAGACTAATAATTTTCAATGTATTATATGTTACAAAAAATTACAAGAAAGCTTGCCGGTAGAGGGCCCCCCTCTAGTAGTTATGAATTCAATGAAAAGTAATAAATTTAAGCTTGGTTTATAGAGCATTTGTTTCATTTTGGCGTCACGGATGACCAGAAAACATTTCTCTTCTAAATTACATGTCTTTAAAACAATGTATGGAACAGACTTACCTAGGATCCTCCTTACTTATGATTGATTTAGCAATGAATGGACCGCGATGTAAACATGACCCAAATAAACAGACTCGACATACAAAGCAGCTTTCAGGAGCACATGCTTTTGCGCTAAAAACCAAAACGGACCTTCACCACCGATCGACGACAGAACATTTCATTTTCGGTGAGCAAATAAAATCTATTCCATCTGAAGGTATACGCTACGAAGATCGCGCTAGGCCAATAGATAAATGTGCATGGCTTTCAGTTTGTTCCTTGACTTATTTTACCTTAAGACGTGTACACTTTTATTTTACAATTGGAAAACGCTTGATAAAATTGGTGCGAAATAAAACTGATCAGTAATAGCATAGCGATCGAAGGATCGATCGAACCCGGAACTATGAGCCTTGAATGGCTTATCGACGTTCTAAAGTGTCCAAGAGTTTACGAAAAGTTCCTCTCGATCGATTCATGCCGATCATTTAGTTCACCGTTTCTAATCACCTCTTTTAGTGCTGTCCGCTTGCAAGATCAATTATTTATTCATCACTGGGCGCCAATCGACGAGGAATAAAATAATGCCAAATGACTACGACGATTACGATAAACAAGAAGATGCTTCTGGAAGCTTTCCAAGGCGATATTATGAATGTGAGTCACGCGAGTCACTAATGACGGCTAAACACATGGTCCACAAGTTAGTACATGAAAAAGGAAGTTAGCATTCGTTAGCCTTGTAATTGCCTTTGGTCAACTTCGTTAGGCTGTAAATCCGCTGAAACAGTAGCTTGCGTAACAGTCGATTCCTTTCCATCACCTGCGCGGAGCGAACGAGGATGCTTAAAATAGATATCTAGTGTTTGCCTTAGGGCTGGATTGCAGAATACCAGGCCACTTTTTTTGTATAACCATTGAATAACAAAAGTGCCTATTGTGTTATGCCTTGGAAATGAACTAAGACAAAGACAAAGAGCTCGAGAGAATTAAGCCGGTTGTCAAGAGAAAGGGCAACCTAGGTCACATAAATCGGAAATTTAAATGAACAGCTGAATTTTCTTTTGATACGAAGTAGACCATGACAGCACTCAAGACAAGCGAAAATTTACAAGGTGAAAGGTTGCCATGCGGCATATCTATTTTTGTTGGTCTGCCGTTCACTCCATTGCAGTACTTTTCGTGTTCCACCAGCGTGTGCTCTCTTATGAAACGTGTTAAGCACCTCATGCAGTAGAACGTTTTATTGTTTCTTACCTTATCGAACAACAAGGCGCTTTCTCTTTTTACCCAACAGTAATGCTGTGTCTCACCTGACTCAATCAACATCAGGTTTATTCTTTTCACGCTTTTTTCTTTGCTGCTTATTCTGTACACTATCACTGTGTCTTTTTCCCATCCGAACACGTTTATTGCCAGGTTTGGGTTTTGTTTTTCAAGCTTGTCTATTTGTTTTACCGGTGTCGGAAAATCTATCCCCTCGTAATTTATCCCGTCATTTTTGGAATATTTGCTTGGTCTTTCAGGATGCACACCGTCTTTTGGAGGAAATAATGCTGCTCTAAGTGCCCACTTCAGACATTCGTTGTCTTTGTTCTTTACATTTATTATTGCCTTCTTTTTTGCCAGATTGGCTGGGAGTGGCAAATAGGTTCCTCCGCGCAGTGGCTGATATTTTGCCACGTTCACGTATGCTAGCTCTATACTTTCAATCTCCCATCCTGATCCTTGCAATGACCAGTTTTCTATTTCTCCCTTTATTCTTCCCATGAATTCTTCGTATTTTTGTTCTATCTGTTCTTTGTCATACCTGGTAAAAACGTGCGGCTGGTCCTCTTTGAAATAGTGCGACATTTCTTGCGTTTCTCCGTTCCTTTCTATTTCAAAGTTTACTTTTAGCCCGAAGCTCACCTTTACACTTCCCAACTTTAGAATTTCCTGTTCGATCAAATTAATATACTTTTCTTTGTTTGCATTTTTAAACATATAAATATCTTTGTTGTTTGGATTCGTTTGAGATACATTCATTATCCATACACGAAGCCATTCCTGGAAATTACTCTGGCTTATTCTAAACACATCACTTACAGGAACACGTTCAGGTTGTAATGGTTGAGGAAGATTTCTATTTTCCTCTCTAGTTATTGAACCGTAAAATTTTTGCAGAACATCTGATGAAAATCTTGCAGCTGACATCTCGCCGTATATACAAGTGCAGATAATTGTTCAAATGGAAAATAATTCTGGGACACTTTTGTATATTATACAGTGTATATAATTCTTCAAAAAATTATTATTCCGCCTTAAAATTCTCTCCTATATTTTTTTCCTAAAAAACGCTGCTGGTTTTGGGACAGTGAATTTTCCTAAAAAACGCTGCTTGTTTTGGGACAGTGATTTTCTCTCACTGTTAATTTCTCTTGAATACCTCATTACCACCACACACATAGGAGTTGCTGGTTCTGGGAGAAAAAAAAAAAACATGATATTTAACAAAGCTTTTTTAAAGTAAAACGAGACGAGCTGTGGGAGCCGAGTTTTACTTTAAAAAAGCTTTGTTAAATATCATGTTTTTTTTTTTGTCCCAGAACCAGCAACTCCTATGTGTGTGCTGCATTAACAAAGCAAAACAAATGGCGAACTCGTTGTCTCTTTTACCTGATTTGGAGTTGCAGTTGTTTGACGACTCTGAAGTTAGGGACGGACCATTATTTTTCTGGAGGCGGGGGGTGAAAAATATTGAAAAAAATTGTTTGTAGGGCCTTAAAAGACAAAATAAATTGTTTGCAAACATCATATGTATTAAAAAAATAGTTTGCCTAGAAGTCAGAGAAACGTTTTTTGAATTTTTGAATTTTTTAACGAAAACTAGTGAGCAGCACAAGGACAAGAGGGCCATACGATTAGCACTAATCGTATGCCCCCCAAAATATAACAACGCAATAACATATGTATTAAGGCGTTTTTTGTAACGTTCGTTTACAGCATATTTTAGTTATTATTCAATTCCATGGGAAGTTCTAGCTAGGCACGCGAATGTGCTATATATGCTGTTCTTTGCTATTTGTATTCATTCCCTGAAGAAGTCTCAGTTAGAGACGAAACGCGTCGGAAATAAACGACAAGCTTACAACCACAAGAAGTCTTTCCTTGTGCTGCTCACTAGTCTTCGTTAAAAAATTAAAAATATTAAAAAAAAAATACTGCCGCCAATCTTCGTAGCGTAAGTCTCAGGAAACGAAAAAGATGAGTTCAGAGGTGTTTATTGGTCGCCACCATAAAATATTGAATTAAATAATGATTGATGGCAGCAAAAGCGAACCTCCTTTTTGTGTCAGATCGTGGTTAAAAAAGATCGAAAAAAAATTGTTTGCAGGAAGGTGTTGTTAGAAAAACATTGTTTGCAGAGGTGTATAGATAAAAAAAAAGTTTGCAGAAAGAGATTTTTCATCCCCCCTCCAGAAAAATAATGGTCCGTCCCTTAAAACGGACGATATTTTAAGCGAGGACGTTGTTTTTTTTTTCAGTGCAGCAAGCATGCGAAGGAATTTAAATCGAGTCCAGAATTTGCCGTATTCGCTATTTTCACGATCCCATAATACACTTTGTTTCACCCCCCCCCCCCCCCCCCCCAAAAAAAAAAAAAAAATTTTTGCATAAGCATTGTTTTCAATTTGTCTGGGGACGATTGTACGTCATTGTAAATCCCATAAGAAATAGAAAACAATGCTTATGCAAAAATTTTGGGGGGGTAAACAAGGTGTATTATGGAAACGGTGAAAACAGCGAATTAAAATATAGGAAAAAAGTCACGCAACGCACAAAAAAATATATGGCCGGAATGTCAACATTTCTTTATTTAATTCAGTTTCTGCAATAGATGTGAATTAAAAACTTAAGGTTTCGAGTTCAACGAGGGAAATTGGTAATGGTATTTTTCGTGCATTTGTTCTGTCTTAAGTTGGCGCCGATGTGAATATTTACCGCGATAATTTAATCATGATAAAAATAATACTAAAGTCGAATAAGTGTTATCCACTCGGCCATTATCGTTACAATTTGATCGGTAAAGCAATTTGTAATTTATAAGTAACACAGAAATCCAACCTAACGCACGTTGTACCAAATAAAAGTCCCAGTCTATTTATAGTAGCTTCGAATTCCTTGCATAGCGTTTGTTTTTAGATGAACACGAATGTTTCCGCGAACGCCTTGAGATCAAAGAAGACCTGCAGTGGCAACGATAAAGACAATAATAAAATACCCTTACCTCCATCTTCCGAGTTATCCGATATAATAATGACATCGTAGTTTGATAGAGAGAAATTACTCTATTAGTCTATTAGGGAGAAAGCCAAATGGAAGGTAATCAAAAACAAACAGTGAAAGAGGCAGAAAAACGGGCAAAGCAAACAGGCCATAACCCCTAGACAGCCCAAACAACATCTTTCTTCATTGCTTTTGTAATTATTGTGGGCTATATCGGCTGTTCCACAAATATGAGCGATAAAAAGAGAAAAAACCTCTTATAGACTATTACCTTCCACGAGGCGAGCCATGCTTGCTGACTGAGTGAGATGCAGTCACTTGACATTTTTGGCGCGAAAATCCTCTCGGCCGTAGTGCATTGCAAGAAAAAGTTGTCGTGTAGTCGTGTTATCAATGAAATAACTCCAGGGCTTGATTTGTATTTTTTTTAGAATTTTTATTTTTTTTTACCTATGGAATTTTTTCCCGTTCCTCGGTTTCTCGTTTTTTTAGTATTTTTATTATTTTTTTACCTATGGAATTTTTTTCCCGTTACTCGGTTTCTCGTTACTCCGTTACTCGTTACTCGTTACTCCGTTACTCTGTTTAGTAACACCCGGCGAAGACTCCGTTTTTATAAATCTCCTTGTTGGATGTTTCTAGGCCTAGAGATTAAATCGAAATACATATAAGAAAATGCACTATAGATCTTCCTTGACTTGTGTTGTATTTAAATGCCAAATTTCCAAAAAAAGTAGCTTATACTTACAAATCAGCAAGCCATCCAGCCATGATTCTAAGAAAGACCACGCTTTTGCTGCCTTGAACAAGCAAAGTTGACCTCCGGAAATCTAAACCATATTTAATTTCAAATTTCTCTGTTTATTTTATTTGCTTATCTTTGAGGTTTGCCTCGCGATCGGTCATTTTATCTTGGGGTACTTGAAAAACCTACCTATTTACCTCGGTAACGTGCATGGGCGATTCTTTTGTTCATACACCGCGATAAATTTACCTTGGGAAATGTTGGTCACACACGATTTGTGAGTTTTCCGAGGTAAAGAGTCCATTTACCACGGTAAAAGGACGATGTGTAACCGCAACTGTAGAAGTTTGACACACTACACTTAACATTAACACTTAAAGCTATTCCGTACTTGAAACCCTACATTGCTACACAGATCAAGTAATTTGTTCCAGTCAACTCTTGTTACAGTCAAAATACTCAGCGCGGCCGCTTAGAATTCCGGAAAAGTTTTGATTAACGGCGAACGGATTGCATTATTGGTTTCAAACATTCAAATTTAATTTGAATATTGTAGATCATCCAACCGTGAACACGTGAACACGTGAGCCTGTCAGAAATGAAGCAATTTGATTGGTTTATTTTTTACAGGTTCACGTGCTCCCGTGTTCACTGTTGGATGATCTACAATATTCAAATTAAATTTGAATGTTTGAAACCAATAATGCAATCCGTTCGCCGTTAATCAAAACCATTCCGGAATTCTAAGCGGCACGCGCTGAGTATTTTGACTGTAATTACATTTTATGCAGTCACGAAAAACCTTTCGGTAACGATTCTCACATCGCGACCGCAATCCTCAACTCGAAAAAAATCTCTGAACTTTTCTAAGCGCAATAATCAGGAAAAGAAGAGCTACAATCGAAGCGATGATCAGGATCCATGGCGGATTTCTTGTCACGTGAGGGGAAAAAGAAACATTCGAGAAACGTCCAGACTGTCACGCGAAAGGAAAAAGAAACATTTAAGGAATGTCTATATTTATTCTCGCGTTTCGTTTACTAACGCAGCTGACTGATTTTATCTCAGTGTGCTGATAAACATTTCTCGATTATCAAAATCTATAATCAGAGGGCTAGTTTCGTGGTCTGTATGTTTTTTTTTTTCACTTTCTAAAATAAAAGTTGACTAAGAATCTAACATTTCGCAATGATTGGAAGTAAAATCATAAAACGCATGGGTCTATTTGGAAAGGAAGGTTTTTTTTAAATAAAAGTTAATAAACTAGTTAGGTGCCATGTTCACGGCAAAGCCACTGCCCGGCTACTTTTCACCTGCGAACAGAAATCAAGTTATCGCCGCGTAGAACACAAAGCAAACTACTCCCCGGCAGTTAGAAAGGACTAATACAAAGTATAAACGAAAGAGATAAATTATATTTGACGAGTTCTATTAGATTCGGTAGACAGAAATTTCTGTAAACAACTGAAGAATACGCACTATCAAAACAATTTCAGGAAATTAAATGTCAATCAAATGCGTTTTCGATGAGGTATCAGAACACGCAAGACTTGTACGACACGTGCATTTCTTCTGTAAAAAGAAAATTCACACAATCACAAATCCCGCATTTTGTTCCTTTAGCGATAACTTATTAAATCGACGGTTTGCAAGAGTAGCAAATCCAGATCAGCCAATGAATGGCGGTCAACATTGTCCATTTCCATCGACAAGCTAGCCTGCGTAGCAAGCGTTCCCGTGCGAACGAAGTGCTATGTGTCCCGCGAGTAAAGATTCTGGTCGCGCGAAAATTGGGGCGAGAGCAAACAAGGAAAAGGAGCAGGGAGGGGGTGGGGCAGCGAGGGAACGCTTGCAAGCAAACCCCACGATTCTGAAAAACACCCACCGATTTCTTCACGGGTGAGTTCATTCATAGATTGACAACTTGTCAATGGCGCTATTTTTCAGCGAGTCACACAACAGCATCATTTAGCTTCAAAATGCCTTTTTAAAAGCCCAAATACTTCAAATTTTCGGGGAATAAAAGAAGCGCTTTCCATCTAGCGAAAATGATGGTGTCAACACTTTAACTGTAAACTTAATTTAAATTTAAAACAGAACAATGTTTTGCGTGCTGAACGAGACCGCTCACATTTCAATCGGCCGCCGGAAACACGCAGAGGGAAATCACAAAGCGGGACAAAAGCACTCTACAGTTTGTCTGGAGCTTTTAAATAATTAGTAGAATGTTCGGCTTAAAGAGCAGGTTTTCGTGAGGTTGATACAGTTTAGCAGTTTAACGGTATTATATTGTCCTACGGGGAAAAATTTATTTAAAACTGTTTAGCGTCCGCACTGGAAGCGGTTGTTAAATTTTGCAAAACAAAGGATGAGTCGCCGCCGACTTCTTTCACGTCAGAATAAGTAAAACGACTCGGAAATCTAACTTGAAGTTGCCAAATAATGCTGGCAAAACCTGTTCCTCCTTGCCGTTTTCCTTCGCACCCGCACAACTGAGCTGAAGAATGTTAAAAGCTTTTGCCAAATCCATCAGTCAGGCACAATCAATACACAAATTGATGGCATATAATATCCTACGTTGGTCCATCTTCAGAGAACAAGCGAATTCCGCTGAGCTCAGATCTAGTTTATCAAAGCTAGAACGATTCAAACAATTAAACGTTTTGTCCTTGTCGCCCGAGTCACGCTCGAATATTATTTCGCGCCCTGATTCAAATCAATCAGGTGAATTTGATACACTTATCAATCAGCACGACCGCGCCGCACCAATTAGAAGGCCCCGTCCGTGGGCGAACGAGTTTTTCAGAATCGTGGGGTTTGCTTGCAAGCGTTCCCTCGCTGCCCCACCCCCTCCCCGCTCCTTTCCCTTTTTTGCTCTCGCCCCAATTTTCGCGCGACTAGAATCTTCACTCGCACGCGACACACAGCACTTCGCTCGTACGGGAACGCTTGCTACGCAGGCTATCGACAAGCCGGCCATATTTTATCGTCCAGCTACTAATATACTGGCGAGAAGCATGCCATCGCCTCAGTCTTCAGTTCCAAGTGATGTCGAAGTACTTGCTACAGCAAACACAAAAACGAAAAAACCTCGCGTTAAGTCTGCTGACTGGACTGAGGAAGAAACGCACGAAGTTCTTGAAGCGTAGGCGCCAAAATTTAGTAAGCTGTGGGGAGTTTCACAAAGAGAAAAAATCAAACCCTGGAACGATATCTATTCTTTGTATAAAGAAAGGTGTCCAGAAAGCCAGAGAATGCTACAGCAGGTGAAGTAACGGCAGCAGAATCTAGAGTACGAGTTCTAGCAGTTAAAGCAGCGGTCTCGCTCGACTGGAGAAGCTGGAATTCAGAAAATTATAGAAGGCTTCCCCTATTTCGACATCTTTGTTGAGGTGCCGGTGGTGGGACATCGATCCATCTAAAACTGCAATCAAATGAGTCACTACCTTTACCTCAGAGCCGAGTGTTAACGAGGCTTCGCAAATCGAAAGTGTAAATGTTTCTCTTCATGAATCAGAACCGCCTGAGAAAAGAAAGGCGAGAAAGTACGACTCCAGGCTGGCAGAGTTCTTTTATTGAAATGTTTGAAAAGAGTATGGAACAGGACAACGCAAGATTTGAACGAAAATGTTCCGTGACGCCCAGAGCAGGCAAATGGAACAAACAAACGCCATACTTGCTGGCTTAAAAGACATTTTTAAAGATTTAGCATCAAAATAATTGTCTTTATCTAACTAATCGTTTATTTTCTGTTATTGGATCGTTGTTATCCGTGCCATAGAGGTCGCGCTTTTCAAAACAAATGTTGTGCAATACTCCGTAGCAATCACAGTCTTCTTTAGGGTCTCGTTTTTCTGTTCAACCCTTTTCAACGCACTGTTGGACAGCTAAGAATTTGCTCGTTCGCTGCAAGTTCATAAAAAAACGCCATCTCTTCTGCGTGCATTCAGTGCATTGCGTGTCGTTTATTTACAGATAACGTCAACGCTTTATATCATCGTGCGAGTGCACCGAAAATTTGTTGCGCTTGATAGACCGATCAGAAGAACCGCACAAGACTGTGAACTAACTACAGCAATAAACGTAAAAGAAAAGAAATCAATTTTAAGAACAGTAAAGCGTGCCTGTATTTCACATAATAAGCCCTTTACAATAAATACTCCTAACCTACAGTTTGATAAACCAGCGGGCTGCGACCTCTTTGTTAAAGAAACATTATCTGTTCTTTGATATGAAATTCCGGCGGCCTCACAAAGCAAATGTTGACATGGCGGGAAAAATATTGACATGGCGGGAAAATTCCGCGGCCTCACAAAGCAAACACGCATGGAATGGTCCATGGAATGCACTTTCTCCCCCTCGCATATTCTCGTGTCGTCATGACAACGTCATGACGACACGAGACAAAAAGACGTAACTCGGCTCAGCTACATGATCATCATCTTAGCGGGACAGAATTTGGGGGTCCTGCACGTGTTCGCTCTTTGTTAAATGGCTCCAGCATCAAAATCACGAAATCAGTTAAACTTGAATTCTACGCGAATCAGATTTGATGTAAAAAAATAACACCAGCATCTGAAACAATGGTGTACCTCACATCAAATATTCAAAAATGAAATAAATTCTGTATGTTTGATGTCGAATAAATCGCAAATATATTTCAAACCATGCTTTTTGCATGATAATGATAAATGGACCGAGACGCAGGCATTGCGTTGACGAAATTTCTTCGAGAATTTGATTTTTTCATACAGTCACTACCATTATAATCTTTGGTAAATGTTCCACTCTTAGTAATGTTTCGAAAATCGATTTTTTTGCAACTTTCACGATACATGCTTGATAATACAAAAAAGAAAATTATTCCAAAGTTTCAGTTTTCGGGGGGCGGAACAAGCTTTCGGTTGCTTGTTCGCAGACGGACTATACCGGGGTTTAGTTCGTCTGTAACGCAGGCTACGGAACACGGGGATCGGTTGTTTCTAAACTCGCCCAGCCCATCGGCTGTCTGCTAGTATAGAAAGCTTTAATATTAGATTTTTGTCACAATTTTGTGTTTACAGCTTTGATTCCCCGTAACTGAATGGACAACGGAACAAATGGCTTGGCAGACTGGTTTCTGGTTAGACACACCTCAGACCCTGCCTTGTGTTCTCAGTTGCTTTCTCGACCAACAAGGAGATTAGCACAGGTAAAATTGTACACTTAGACCCGCAGTTACCGGGGGAGGGGGAATTTTGGGGGGTGGGGTGGGGTGGGATAGCGGGGAGGCTCTGGGAAGGGTATAGGATAATAAAAAAAATATTTTTTCTATATGTTATGCGAGAGCCTGAGTAACATGGGGGTAGTAAGGATGGTTTTGTCTTTTTTTTCGTGTCAGTTTACAGCAGGTTGTTACTTCTGATTTTATTGAATTATTACAGTTATGGCTATAATTCAGGGGCATTAATTATAACAACGTACTAAAATCTTTACGTGCTTAAAAAAAACAGAGTATAAGTGAAATAATCATTCTGTATGAAATAATCATTCTAAATAGCCTAGGGCCTATATGAAGGTTCGCGTTAGCATCTAGCTTTATCCTGACCGTCCTGTCTATTTGTAGTACTCATAGGAATAGAAAAAAAAGTTCAAGCAACATTGATAAACATATTCTCGTGCGCTTGTAAATATTTCACTGAAGTTAGAAGTCCTTGCATCTGTTCTAATAAGTAGGCAGAGAAGTCATTTCTAAGACCCTGCATGAATACAGCATGGCCGATGTTGAAGCTAAAGAAAACAGTCCTTGCTGTTGAATTTGTTCAATAGAATACCGAAACAGCAGTACGTTTGCCTCCAGCCCCTCTTTTTCCGTTCATGAGCGACAATGTTGTTGAATCAGTGGAGTCTACGAACAACAGTCTCCTTGCATTAGCGCAAGGAGTCACCAGAGCAACAGCTTTAATGCACAGGGCGATGGAGGAAAGGGCGGAGCAGGAACGGTTCCGAAGGGAAATGAACAGAAGGGAAAAAGAGATAAGAGAACAAAGAGCTAGAGAAAGGATAGAAAGAGAAGCAAGGGAAATGGCAGATGCTAACCAGTGGCCGTCACAACAGGAAGCAATTCCTGGACCCGAGTGTAGCCTTAATGAAACGGTAAGTAGCTTTTGCTTTCAAATTCTTAGAATTAATTCTTGGGAAGACAACAGTTTTGTTGTTAAGGGTCCTTTAACCTTTCACATGTCTCAGGCAGCATGATCTCAAGACCCCAATAATGCAAAAGATTTGAAGATAAAGTGTGCCACCTCTATATTAGGCTCGATTGACAGCCGCTGTTCGGGGAATGAGCCCGCGTTCCTCCCTGAAAAGACGGCTGGACGCGTGGATTGACCATTGTTGATTTTCACCAATCAGAAGGTCGCCTGCTCAAATCGTGCAGGCAGAATAAATTATTTTTCTGGAGCAGATTTCAAAATGACGACTGCGAGAGTGTAGTTTGACAAGGCATGCGTTCGTGTTTTGGAGCGCTTTAAACTTTAAACCTGGAAGATTTACAACAAGAAAGCATTAGAGGAGCTGGATAATGGTGAAAATGATTTTGTAATTGACATCGTGGTCGTGAAAGAGACGGGGACATTCAAGCCCATTGCTGAGCCATCGCTGTTGGTAACTTTTGGAGCCACAACTACTGCAACTAGCTTCGCGTCTCTTTAAAACAAACTCTACAGCCATTACGTGGTTAAGTTACAGCAGTCTCTGGTGAAGCCGGACAAAGATGCAAGATTTGTTACAGTTAAATTAGACAGCCGAGTTAGCTGTTTAAATGCAACTAATCATCATCTTTACGAAAAATTTTCAGATCTTGTTCAGAGCGAACATTTTGCGAAGTCAAAATATCCTGTAAATAGAAGTGAGCCAAATCAAACCGCTCGAGCACAGCATCTAGCAAACTTGTAACATGTAAGACAAATCCGCAGTAGGGTGTCTGTGTTGGCCTCTCACGATTCTCAGTAACATTTGCTTTGCTTTGTCTCAGAATTTGTTTAGACACTAGATACACTTTTAATCCAAAATATAAACTCATCGGGTAAGCCGTTGGTAAGTTGATTTTATTTATTTTTAAGATATAGTACGTCTGCAGTATTGGAACGAGAAAACATGTGTTTAGGATGACATTTCCGGTGATCAGTAACGACGCATAAATTAAATTTTGAATCTACGTCACAGACACGATCGGCCACTCACGCGTCCAGCCGTCTCTTCTCGGGGAGGAAAGACCGAACACGAGAGAACGGCGGAAATCGAGCCTACCTATATCAGTCTATGTCTTATCCGTCCATCTACCCGTCCGTCTGTCTGTCTGTCTGTCCATAAAATGTGCTGCCACAGATATGTCGGCACTCACTTAAGTAAATAATGATAATGATAATGATAATAATAATAATAATAATAATAATAATAATGAAAATTTGCATTGCGCTAAAATTATAAAATATTTTAAAGCGCTTTACAAGACTATTGTAGAAAATTGTTATAAAATACTAGAACGATAAACTATTAAAAAATATTAACATTATTATTTTTAGAAAACGATCATGCCCAATTAATAAAAAAAATATTAAAACAAATCGTATGCAAGCTTGAAAAGGCGTGTCTTTAACTTTGATTTTAAAACAGTAATATTTGGACTGGATCGTATTTCAAGTGGCAGTTTGTTTCAGAGCGATCACCAAAGGTCTTGTGATTAGTTCTTGGGACCTTAAGGACGCCCTGGGCACAGGAACGTAGCTGATGAGTTTTACTGGAATGGGGTTGTAGAATTTCTTTAATACATAAAGTAATTACACGCTTCCTCATTATCTGTACAAGGATAGGTAAGGCAACAGGTTCCTCCCATGTAAAAATATAACTGATTTTATAATTATAGATGCTAACCTAAATTTTATGACAGTTATTCTAACTCCTAATACGTGAGTTTTTTTATTTCTGCAGATTACCCATAACATAATTTGCGGATACTGTTGCAGACAAAAATGCGTGTAAGTTTTATCCATCTAACAATTAAGGTCATTCCTCTGTTTTGCATTGCGCATCCTTACTGCGCATAAATTTACGCGTGATTGGCGCGCGTACCAGCGCGCACACATTAAGAAAATGGCTGCTTTTTCTTTTCGGCTTAGCTCGTGCGCGAGAAAAATCGTCGTTTTTTCGTAAACGAGCACGGTGACCTATCAATTTTTTCGCTTTTTCTGAGTCCAGTGAACGCCTCCTTTCTATGTAGTGAATATAAACAAATTTCTATTGTTGAAACTTCAGCAATAAACGGAAACGTGAACTTCGCCGCTACCAGTGAAGATAAATTTGTGGCCTCGAGAGCACTGTACGTTTGGAACAAGTTGAATCGCTGTCGTACCTTTGTCCTGAAACAAACAATTAATTGTTTCTTGAAGTCGATGCAGTGCTTCTATTGGTAAATATCACGTTTTGCGTCCTCCCTATTTTTTTCTGCTCCCGCGAAACGTTAATTGAACGGTGCAAATAACACTTTCCTGGAGGCTAATACGGGAACCCCTCTTTTTTTATTTTGAAATTTAGGTTCCCTTAAGATGAACAATCAAAAGACAAAGTTTGAATGAAAATCTATCGTCAGTTCTGTTTCAGAGGAATGACCTTAATTGGCTGTCTCTGCTAGCTTTTGCTGATTGTGGCGAGGCCTTTCAAAATCAAAAAAAAAAAAAAAAAAAAAAAAACGAAATAATTTGATAGGCACTTAATCCTTCTCTTTTCAGAGTTCGTCTTAAACCAGTTCATGTACTATTGTTTGTTTTTTTCTGCTTTCTGATAGTTCAAGAAGTTCTGCGATGAACACAAATTATGGCCTGCCTGACTCATCTGAAACCACATACAACTCATTACCTGTCTTGGAGCAAAGCGTCGAAGAAGCTTGTTCTTCGGGCGCAAGAGTTCTCAGGGAACGAGAGGAACGGGAAGAGTTTGGAAGGGAAATAGAAAGAAAAGAACGAGAAATAAGAGAACAGAGAGCAAGAAAGAGAAGAGAGAGGGAAGCAAGGGAACTAGAGGAAGCCAGCAGGTGGCCTCAACGGCAGGACGCGATCACTGGGCCTTGGTGTGCATGTCGAAATGAGGGTCAGGAGGTGAGTTGCATTTCATTTTATTTGTTAAACAGAAGGCAAGGTTAATGCTATCACAGCTTGTTGTGCGGGGATTTTTAGCCGGCGAGCTATGGATAATATTATTCACGTATCTGGTCGCCATTTTGAAGTCGCAAAACTTTCGTCTTCCAGCCGCAGTTCTACCCCCCTGGGCAGTTCAAGCCTCTGCTATTTTATGCGGGTATCCAATATTAAAAAGATGGCTCTTGCTTGGCTCACTCGCTCAAAATACGGCCATTTTTCGCAGTAATATTACTTTTTTACATCCGTAGGATACTTTAATTTTGTACTGCGTACTCCAGCTAAATGTATTCTGTACTGAATGTACCTTTGGTTCTTTTTGACAGACTGCGCAAGGCTCTGGGCAAGGCCTTGAGGCTCTTTCTGAGCCTAAACAAGAAACCAGCTAAAATTCAGTAGTATCCCGTGATCTACTAGCCGTGGATCATGATCATTTCGACAAATGGAATTGCGTGTTACATGAATCATTGGATGTTGAAAGAACAAAGTTAGTGCCATATGCAGTTTTTGGAAAATAGCTACCAGTTGCGTCCTTAATTTCTGGAAGTCCAGTCAGAAAGCGAGAAAAGGGACTGGGCTATATACATTACAAGTACAAATACATTCTCGTCCCCATAGCCCTTTTCGCTTCTCTTAGCCGGCTGGGGCCTTGGCACGAGAAACGAAGGACTCTGGGGACATAGGATTTTTGAATTAATTCGAATTTTTTTGATTGGTCGTTAAAAACAAAGAAATCTTGAACGGAAGTAAAAAAACGCCAAGACTGTCCCACACAGTCTTTAGAAACATCACGACTGCATACGTGAAGACCGGAAGTCCTAGAATCTAGGACTGGAAATTTTGTGTCTCCAGAGCCCTTCGTTTCTCGTGCCAAGGCTCCGCCGGCTTAGAGAAGCGAAAAGGGCTAGGGGGACGAGAATGGTACAAATACAGAAACACGCTCTTAGTGATAACCATCACAAAAAGTCCTCTTATTATTCAAAGTTCACCAAAACACACATAATTGTATAAAATATGAAGTAATATGAAAATAGCAATTAACTCAGTTAAACATGAAGTACTTATCAAACAATACCTGCTTTCAATCCTAGACAGAGTGACACTCAATTTTGTTTTAGATATTTTAAATTAAAATTTGGCATTTTATCTATATAGGCACAGTTATATATAGTTAAATTATGTATCGTTATATTATATAAGTTTATATAAGAAAATAATCGTTATGGGATGTGTCGTTTTGTATTATGTTTAAATAACCTGTTTTCTAGGAAAAGTTGAAGTGGTGATCTAAAGTATTAAGACGGAATCCACCAGGAAGTCGAGTAATATTTATTTAAGTTGGACAAAAATCGAGTACCAGAATAATTTAAATCCTATTGCGTTATTTTCTACCCTAAATAAAAGGTAAAGATGTAAGTAATTATCACTGATAACACCAACAACAATTTCTTATCAGAGTCTTAGAAAATGAATTTCAAAGTTCACGAGCTATAGGAAAGTTCTCACGTGCAGCCATTTTGTAAAATTGTCTTTAAGCGATTCAGTGGAATTCAGTGAAATTTTAAAATTTGTTTTCGGTGTTTGGTGTTGTTAGAAAAGATTTCTTTTGATAAGATATTTGAAGCAGTAACACAAAAGTTTGCAATAAGGTGTAAATAATTTTGGTACAACAATTTCTTATCAGAGCCTGAGAAAATGAAATTTAATGTTCACAAGCTATAGGCAAAAGCTCGCGTCTTTTAAGCGATTTTAGTGGAATTCAGCGGAACTTCGAGATTGGTTTTCGATGCTTGGTGTTGTTAGAAAAGATTTCTTTTGATAAGATATTTGAAGCAGTAACACAAAAGCTTGCAATAAGGTGTAAATAATTTTGGTACATAATTTTGTCCAACAACTACTCGAAGTCCTGGCGGATTCCGTCTTAAGCATTTTTTTAGAAAAAAAAAAACCTTTTATTTAATGAGTAGATTTAAGGTCATGCAAAGCATGCGATTAAAATAATGTATCTGGTTACCACAACTAAAAGTTGCCCTCAGAATTTTAGCCACGCAGTGTTTGACACTCATTGCTAGGCAATGGCGTGGAGATCGTTTTTGTAGAAAGCTGTATGGGAAAAGTTAATGGATTGCGAAAACTAACGGTAAACATATAGATGTGCGTAACAACTATTTTCCCTATTAAAAAGGCACAAAATTAAAAAAAAAAACTTCGTTACATTTTAAAAGACCTGGCAGTGACGCAGTTAACGAGTGATAAAGGATCCAAAAGGAGAAAGAACCATCAGAATACAGTCCCAAAACTCATAAAATGGTAACCTAGATACTCCAATCTCGGCGGTTCCTTGTAGCCGAGCACGGCTGATTCTTACACCCAATCAGTGAGTACATATCCAGTGAATAGCTCGCGCTATAAATAAACTCCCAGTCTTACTAGCTCAGAATTACAGTGGGAAAACATTCTTCAGACAAGATACGGAGTCAGGTGTAAGCGATTCTGCTGGTTCCTTTTCTTTGCATTTGTTTTAGTTGAAAGTCATGATAGACGGTTAAACGGGTGATATAGTGTTGAACTATAGAGGTGTGTTGCGAAGAATCTAACGATTGTGCAGTTGGTTATTAGCTGATGTCACTAATAAACTTTAAAGACTTCCCGGAACTAATGGTGTGGTGGCTTTTTCAGGAGTAAATAGCTTTTTACTTTTGATCAGCTAGCATACTCTTTTGAAATCCCACGTTTCTTGTCCAATCAGACACTGTATAATAAACCCGGTCGACGTGTGACTGTAGTATGACTCGGATACGCCACATCATTCGTTTCACGTGCATAACTCGGGCCCAATGCAAGTTATAAAATGTGCACGACGCACTCCACTTCCGAATTTTTTTCCTGCATGTGATTCAGGCGGTTAAGCGCAAATTACTCCTATCGCATATATACGGTAAGACTGGGAGTGAACTTTAACAAGGACCAAAGACCATGAATTTCAGTTCTGGATTATTGCGTTAACTGAGCTACCCACCATAATGGAAAAACAATGAGAATAAGCCGAGGGTGTTCATTACCCTGTCTCTAATTATGGCCATCTCAGTTTTTCCTGTGTTTCCGAGAAAATACTCTTTAATGATTATGCTAATCTCGTTAAAGAATGAGTGGTTCAGCACTTTAACTTTCTAGTTCCTTGTTCAGAAATCTTGTCGACGCCAGAGCATGACGTCAATATATATCACGGCAATGTATACAGCTTGTTCAAGATAGCTTGACAGCTTTTCTTTGAAATAGGTGAGTCATTGTTATAAACAGTAACATCGCGCTTTGATCTATAACAACGAAAGAGGATATCAGGCATCGCACTAATTAGGTAATTGGAAGTTTAGGCTCGGGGCTCTAGCTAGTATTTTTTGTCGCACTAACGGGTAACGGAAAAATTGTAGTCGCGTGGATGTGTCGGGGGGGAATGGGGTGGGATAGTAAGGTGCGTGCGATAGGCCAGCATTCAACCCAGGGGAGAAGTAACACTGATATACGCTTCATGCTAAATGGAGGGTAGTGCTCGTAGCTAAATTGAAATGCAAAACCCGCTGACGTAATGTCTGTAAAAGCAATTGGCAAAGGAATTCGGGGATTCCCCTTATATCACCTATCAGTTTGTCGTCAAGATTTGCAAATATCTTAGCAATTTACAATAATTACCATGACGCACTGTTTTGTTCGACAAAAACTGCTTCGGTTTCTACCGATGGAAACATCGCAAATAACCGCTGATGTTGCAAAACTATTCTTGTGACGTAAGCAATTGTCGATTGGTTACGGTAAGTCGCGTTTCTTTGTTTAGTTTCAACATCATAGTTACAATTTCGCTAAGGTGGCTTGAACGGCGACTATCACGAGGTAGTAACAAAGGCAAGCCCGTGCACGTTATCGCGTCACTTCTAAAATTCTGTGTTGCGCGCGTGTATGTAAAGATCTACAGACACGTGTCTTTTTCAACGCGATTGGCACGCGTTAGCGACGACGGCGCTACCATTCCAAGCGGCCATTTTGAACAGATAATCCAAACAGTGTTTTATTCGCGATATTATTAATAGTTAGGTTTCACCAGAATGAACGCCATCTGCAAAAGCTTTGGCAAAACAGCCAGTCACATTCGCCGGCGCTATGCTAAGGAAAGCAAACGGTTTTGTTAATTTTGGACTAGAACTGTAAGAAAGAGAGTGGAAACAAATTGGCCAGGGGCAACTGATTATACAAGAAAAAACTTGTCATGTGGCTTTTCTGTGAGATCTTAGACAATTTCCGCTGTATAAAAAAGCGCTTTTAAAGATAACGCACAACAAAATAAAAATCATATATATGTATCCCATTTTTAATCGAAACTCTAAATACGATTCATTTTCTGTCGAAAGCCACCTCAAACATGCATTAAGGTTGAATATTTCTACGTCCGCTTTCTACCTCTCATCTTGGCGGATTTTTTGTTAGAGGTATGTCTGGCTTTCTCGGAAACTAAGCTGTTTACGTCATGGACCCGAATAAGCATCCGGTTCAGCTGTATACTTATAAGACAAGAGCGACATTAGAGACGACTGAATGACATCGATTAAATGCGGGGAACATCAAACATTTTGACAAGAAATAGGGATTTATATTAATATGGACGCGCGCACCCAACAAAAGCTTTTCATTGTTTTTTTAGTTTTGACGAACTGAACATATCGTATAGATGCATGAGGCAAGTGGAAATTTTAAACAGCTTCGAACTGGCGGGTTCAAGTTGTTATCCAAGGAAAGTAGCTGTGTTTTCGTTTGTTTTACCACGGCAAGGAAAAACAATAACCCTAAACATAACAGCCGGCGCTGTTATTTAAGCAATCACACTACGTATGAGAACCGGGAGAACAAAAATATGCAAACATGCGCCAAGGTATTCGAAACTTTTGACGCAGAACTCTACAAACATAAACAGGATGTTTTTGAACACTTTTCTGCGTTTCATAACCGAAACACTACTATTAACCAATCAGAAAGCATCGTAACTAACCCCCTCAGACAACGCTTTCTATCATATGTTTCTTTTTCTCTGTACGTCACCTGGCTAATCAAATCTTATGCATGTGTTGATTTCGGCTGAATTGCGGTAGCTATCTAACTGCATGTGGTAGCAGGTGATAAGATAGATGGTTACTATACAATCTGATAATTTAAGTTGTAGAGTGAACGTGTTCTATAAAAAGTCTACCTCTGGAGAAACTACTTCAAATACATACACTTTATCCTATGGTTTAGCATATAATACGCGCGGATATTTTGCGAGTTGCGTAGTATTTTTCCGAGCCCCGAAGAGGCGAGGAAAAATACAAGCAATGAGCAAAATGTCCGCTCGTATTATATGCTAAACCATCGAATAAGGGATTTATTATTCCACTAAAAATTAAAGTTCATGATCAGTTCGGCCATTTTGTCGCTCCACTTTCAGTCCGTATTTTTGCCCTGTTCTACAGTGTAATAACGTGGCATATTTTGCGTGTTCGTTTGCCCTAATATGGTAAATTGGCGCAATAGTGGAATAATAATGATCGTGAACGGGTGGTCACGAAGGCAAAACGAAGATAAATGTTTGTAAGAAGGACATACATGAAAACCGCGTCAACAATGCTATCCACTGTTTAAGTATATACTAAAACTGCATATTGATTACAGAACACGCAAATCGACGTCTAGGTCGGTTTTTTCATGCGATTATGCTGACTCTGAAGCAGCTGCGACTGTTCAATTTTATGCCAACCTTTAAAGACGCTTAGGTTGAGACTCGGTGAATTCTGATTAATTTGACTGTATTGTGCTTACAGCATCTGCTGGGATGTCTATTTGTGTGTACATAACGTTTTTGATTTTACTTATACAAAACTTAAACTACTAGTCTGTAACATTTGTAATAAAATATCGATCAGCAAAAAGACACTGGTTTTAATTCCAGAGTTGTATGGAGTTGCCTCCGCAAAACTCAATACGCATAGTAAATATGTATTTTCTTTTGAAAACCAAAGCACGACTGGTGGCTATCGCAAATAAAGCCTTTACTATATTAGTTGCTATTACATATTGTATCACAAAAATTTTGTCAGACTGTCCGCGTTTTTTAAGATAAGATAGTCTGTTTATTTCCGCTTACTTCGTTGTCAGCTGAAGCAAAACTGAAAACAAAATTGGCAAAAGATTTGGCTTTTTCCAGTAAGACACTACCTCTCTGGAACTTCTATTTTCATTCGCCCACTGTAAACACTACCTCCATTGTTATTCAGGGCTAGGGGCATTGTTATGAGCTGTTATCTATTGTTTAAAGAACCAATGAACTATCTCGTTCCGAGAGGTAGTGGGCGACCCGCTTTTTCCTTCACAGGGATTAACTGATATCAGTCAAATTGCCAAAAGTTTACGCCACAACAGAAAAACGGCCAAACTTTAACAGAAAACACTGAGACCGTGATGAGGCCAAACGTTTAAATGACCAACCTGACAAAAAGTTCAGCCAAACAGCTGACATTACATGTGACTCACTCACCCATCCGGACCGGACTTCTCCTTCTACGCAACTTCTAATTCATGTTTCGTTCAGTATACACGAAGTATACACGATGAACACCGACATGTTTACATAAGGAATCCTGATACAAGTATATATAAGATCCTGCTATTTTCTTGGCATAGCCATACGTATCCTTAAACGGTACCGAATACATCATGTCGCGTCCTAATATGACCCGTACACGACTTTGTGTACTGACTGTAAAAGACCTAAATACGGGACATTATTCGTATCACAGTGTAAACCCATGAAATGCTGAATGTGGCATGCTTCTTCTCTGGTAACTGAACGGCCTAAGAACGGGTCTCGATTTATACGCACGAAAGCTTGAAAAGTACAAATTTTCCTTCATTATGTCCTCGACCAATAACCAGCGTAATTTCAGGGAGTTTCATGAGTGCGGATATTTTCTTCTTGTTATTGTTGTTAAGCTGCTATTCCACATTTCATATGCTTATAAGACTCAGTTTAATCGCAAGAGCTTTTATGTCAACATTATCTGTTTTGCTTTCTTTCTAACAACCGCGATCGCCTTTCCTTTTTGCAGACAGTTCAGTATGTCAGTATTTTTAGTGATTTTGTTTTAAAAATGACTTGTACCTCAATATATTACATTAAATCCTGCTTAGTATTTAAATTTCTTACAGACATAAGTCCATTATTCACAGTAGTCGCCGGAAAGGCGGATGATATTGATAGTGCTTACATAGCAAAACAAAAGAAACTGAAATTACAATACTTACTTGTATTAGTGTATGTGTGTGGTCGTAGCCTGTTCCAGGCTCTCGGTAGTTGTAGGCGAGGAAAAAACGAGGGGGAGACTAAGGCGAAGTCTAAGTCTAAGTCTGTTAAGTTAACTTCTTTTATCCTAATTGTTATTGTCATCAAGGGTATCTGATTAGCTGGCTATATTTTTTGCCCTTTTCCATTTCTCTTCTTGAACTTGTTTACTTTATATTTATCTTGGCAATTTTAGAATGGAATAAATAAATGAAATGAAAAATGACAAAAATAAGACTAGTCTCCCCCTCGGTTTTTCCTCGCTCGCCTGCTATTTTCGCCCGCCCCCAACTACCGAGAGCCTGGAACAGACTAGTGTGATCGACAAAAAAACCCAACCACGTTGTTTTCTAATTAATGATGAAATATCTCATTCTGACGATTGAGACACATGGAAACGAGTTAGTCGGTAAGGAATATTCTGACGGCACGATGTATAGGCCTTCATGTTGTCATGGGATCATGGAATGTTTATTTACGTTCGGTCGTGCTATTTAGTAACATTCAAATACGCCTTCAGCCGTAAAATACAAGGGTCTTATAGTCCAAATAATATCTAGTTTGAAGACGATGAGATCGCCTTTTTTTGTTTGCTTTTTAAAAAGGTTGAGCGGGGAGGATGATGGGAAACCAAATATTTATTGGCATTACCTATTAAAAAGATGTAAAAGTTTCCTCGTGTCCAGGCTCTTTAAGCTATTGTTTTTTACAGTGCGGCTACTATTACCGGGGTCACCCAGACAAAGTTAACCAATCACAAAGCAGAACGAAAACAATAGATTTCAGCATTTTTACAACTTCAGCCAATGAAATGTCGAATACAGAACAATGAAATTTCAACTTGTTCGTTCGACACGAAAACAGATCGATACAAATTTTGGCTGTATGGCACTGAGTTTTCAATTAATTTCGATTGCATCCCTTTTAAACTTGAGTAGTTGTGACATTTGGAAGGTAAATATTAGCGATGTTTATGAAAGAGAAGTTCGAAACAGGGAAAGTAGCGACCGTACCGTTTGTTTCAACTGTGCGTGGCGGAGTTCGCTCGTGACAATTTCAAGTTTTTTTTTTTGTTTGAGTAAATAACAATAAAATTTCAATTTGTTCAAGTTGAAGCTTATGTAGTTTATGTTGAATAGAGCATTAGCTAGCGTTGACGTTTAGATTTTAAAATTTGAGTAGTTTCACATGCTGTATAAATGAATGTCATTTGTCATGCAAGTTTGCCAGAATCGATGTCAATCTCTGTGCAAGCAGTGAACGCGACGGCTTTTTGTTTGGCAAATTGTGTGGCGGAATTTGATTGCATTACTCTTTGTTTGCCAATCAAGGGGAGTTTTATCAATCCAGGAACTTGTACTCGACAAATTGTCATTACCGTTTTGCAGTTGAAACATACGCTAACGATATTTGTTGTACTTATAATTTGTGACTTCATATTTCGATCGCAAACAAAGTTGTTGTTGGTTGTTCATGTTGTTGGAATGCATGTCGAAGAGTAAAACGTTCCAAAACGAAATAAAACCCATGCCGGCAAATATTCTTCTCAGACGGTTGTGTGTTTTTTTGTGTGTGTTTATTCAAACTCGCTGAATTACCGAAACTTTGGATGTATACGGCCGATACGCTTTCGGTCGAACTTAACGATCCGACAGCGCAGAAAACTAAATTTATCACGCTGGCGAACAAGCCGTCGTTTCGGCGCGGTTGTTTGCAAATACGCCACGCACTTTGCCTAAACTATAACCGTCGCTTTCACTGGTACGTTAGGCAGTTCAGAAAGTCTTCCTTCACTAGCAAATTTTATTGTTATTTACTCAAACAAAAAAACTTGAAATTGTCACCGGAGCGAACTCCGCCACGCACAGTTGAAACAAACGGTACGGACGTTTCTCTTTCATAAACATCGCTAATATTTACTTTCCCAATGCTCTGTCACAACTATTCAAGTTTAAAAGGGATATAATCGAAATTAACTGAAAACTCAGTGCCATACCGCCAAAATTTGTATCGATCTGTTTTCGTGGCGAACGAACAAGTTGAAATTTCATTGTTCTGTATTCGACATTTCATTGGCTGAAGTTGTAAAAATGCTGAAATCTATTGTTTTCGTTCTGCTTTGTGATTGGTTAACTTTGTCTGGGTGACCCCGGTAATAGTAGCCGCACTGTAAACGGCTTTCTCATATCAATGTGAAATGTTGTCGCAGGTTTACATATGAAATCATTGATTTACTTACTTCGTTGTTGCTGGTTAAAAGGTTAGTAAATTATCAATCATTTGGTTTTCCTCTTTCGTATGTAGGTCATTATGTTAAGATTTTTGAAATAATTGTGGCATGACACTGAGTAAAAGCACCCACGCAAAATAACTAAGGCCCGTTGCTTCTAGGCAACTTTTCGCGTTATGAGCTTTAATTGTTTGCAAACGATCATTAAAGGGCATATTTGCAATACTTCGTTAGAATTCATATGATTTTCCGAACGACATTAACAAGAGTAACCTAAGCTAAGCATGATCGAAGCAAATATTCAGTTAAGTTTCCCTGCGGAAGTCATTGCCCAATATATTGATGTGAAGGAGTATTAAATCAAATTACCTTCTACACCATGCTGCTGTAGATATTTAAAAATCTAAATTATTATATTTTTTCCCTAACTTCAACTGAAACGGAATTAGCGTGGCTCCGTTTTCCGCTTTCGAACTGGTTGTATATAGTATGTAAATAAATTGCATTGGGCTATCCGGCCACTTTCTACTACGGTGGTTTATGTCTAAGTAGTTTTTTCGACTATTTTGCCTGTTTCAAGGAAATAAAGAAGATTTGGGGGGATTTTTGGCACTTTCTGACCCACATTTTTGCAAACTCTCAAGGGACTGTTTTAATTTGCCAAGAGAATACTTTTCGCTGTGGGCGATAAAAATGTCACTGATAGGACGATAGGAATGCGTCAACACTTCTTGATGCCGAAGAGTTATTTTCACGCGTCGCACGGGCTTTACCTCGGTGTAAAAACCTCACAACTGACGTCATGCGAAAAAGTAAATACTAAAAGTGAATAAAGGAAAACAACTTGCATTAGTCAGTGGATCTTAGATCTCTAGAGCGATGTTGTAGACTGATAGTTCACTGGTCGATGGGTCGATAGTTCGGTAGATCAATTAATGGATCGATAGATCGCCAGATCGGTGGATCAATAGCTCAATGGATCGATAGATCGGTGGATCGATAGATCGGTGGATCGATAGATCGGTGGATCAATAGATCGGTGGATCGATAGATCGATGGATCGCTGGATCAATAGATCGCTGGATCGATGGATCGCTGGATCAATGGATCGCTGGATCAATAGATTGCTGGATCGATGGATCGATGGATCGCTGGATCAATAGATCGCTGGATCGATAGATCGCTGGATCGCTGGATCGATAGATCGCTGGATCGCTGGATCAATAGATCGCTGGATCGATGGATCACTGGATCAATGGATCGCTGGATCAATAGATCGCTGGATCGATGGATCGCTGGATCAATAGATCGCTGGATCGATGGATCGCTGGATCAATAGATCGCTGGATCGATGGATCGCTGGATCAATAGATCGCTGGATCGATGGATCGCTGGATCGCTGGATCAATAGATCGCTGGATCGCTGGATCGATAGATCGCTGGATCGCTGGATCGCTGGATCAATAGATCGCTGGATCGATGGATCACTGGATCAATGGATCGCTGGATCAATAGATCGCTGGATCGATGGATCGCTGGATCGATGGATCGCTGGATCAATAGATCGCTGGATCGATGGATCGCTGGATCAATAGATCGCTGGATCGATAGCTCGCTGGATCAATAGATCGCTGGATCGTTTTGAACCGGAAATAGATTGATGGTGACCGGGCTAGGGGGCCTGGAAACTGGAGTGAGTTTCACAAATAAAGATGGCTTCTTCGGTAAACATCACGAAAGTTCGCTTCTCGATAGCTTTGCTTTTTGTTTGTTTGACAGCAAGTGTTCTGTCTGTGAAGGTGGATGAAGAAACGAAGGCGTTTATTCGTCTTGTCATTGAAAATAGTAATGGAGAAGCGTTTTGCTTTTCGAGTGGCCCGATTCGTGCGATTCCACGTGGAACACGTGTCAGGAGATCACCCAGAGCATTTCTAGTGCCAGATATTTTGTTGTGGGATCCTTTGTCATATTTTCCGGAATTGGTCCTCCTCTGTCCGTCTTGCCAGGAGAAAAATATTGAAGAGCATCTACACCCAATCCGTTGGAAAGATTGCAGTAATGACTACGACCAACCACGTCTCCTTTTTGGCCTTCGAAATGACGTGCTCCTTGTCGGCAGGGTCTACTTTTGCAGAAATAAGCATCAAATCCTCAGTCACGATCAAGGTATTTTATCTCAAGTGAAAGCTGATTTTCAACCGCCGTTTGTTTTATTTCATAAGAGTGGAGTCACGCGAGAGCTGTGTAGATTTTTTATCTCACATATAAGCTCTGGAAGTGGAGTGCAGCAAATGGCAGCAAATTAAAGTCTGTTTGACGAGTATGGTTTAAGGAAAATGTGCTTTCTTAATGAAAAGACAAAAAGCTCTGAAAGGTTTCCGAGTTTTTCTGCCAAAGGCAGCAAGGTTGGAGAGAAAGTTGCTACAGCCTGTTACCTACAGGGATATTTTGAAAAGGAACAACTTTACCATTTGAGAATGTGTCAAATGACGGCCTCTTCTTTAAGTGCAAACCATACCCTGTCTAGCCTTTTACAAACTACAGGTAGGTATTTTTTCAAAGACCTCTGCCGTTCATCAATTGAATCGCTTAGTTTTAACATCCTTAAAAGCTGCTGCGAATGTTCATTGTCAGAGGATATTGGCCAATGTGATTTTCTATTGTTACAAGTCGTCCAATGCATGTCGTGTGTTTGTCGTCTTCATTGAAAGCAGTATTTTTAGCTCGTCACGCAATCTTTCTCGGTAACCAATATTTACAAACTGCCTGGATCGTTTTTTTTTTGTATGCTGAACATGGAGAATTCCTTTTCAAAGTTTAAAATGAAAATGAAGGAACACAGATCAATTTTTAAGTGGATCTAAAATGGAAAGTCATGGAGTACAGTGTGCTATTGAAACCGTCCCGGTGAGAAATGGCATGGCACTACCATTTGACTACAAATCACGGACTTGATCACAACTTAATGCAGCTTCTCAAGACTTCAGAAAGGAAATGGCAAAGTAAAATATTGCTTCGAACTTGAATGGAATTTTTAGAAGGATCGGTAAAGCCACTGATTGAAAAATTGACTGCAAAAAGCCGTCGGGCTTAAATTAAACCTACGCTTTAGCGCGAACAATGCAGGATCTCACGGCTTCAAAAATGTGCAGAATTTTGAAGCTTTTGAATACATTAGTAGCTACATCTTGAAATGAAAATTAATCTAAAACAAAACTTCCTTCAAGTTTCTTTTATTTGTCCAGTTTACGTTCAGAATTTTAGGCTTCTGAAGCACATGGTGACATCTGATATATACGCATCGTGCGGCCGACTTATCGTCGCGTTGTCTATTTAATAATTGTGCTCACATTTATACGACCTTTTACATGTAAAGTAATTATTACAGTACTTCAGAAAATACAAACAAGTATTTTTATTATTAGTTATAGTGATGGAAAGCATAAAAAGCAATGCGAGTGTTAATTTTGTGGAAGGAATTCAGTAGTTTTGCAAGCAGTTTTGCTCTATATCACGGTACCATGATTCGCAAATAATTTTATTATCCCCAATTACCGCTTTTCTGTACCAAGATAATACCATTGGTGGTTAAATAAATGCCAATGACAGTTGTAAAGAATGAAAACCTACCTTACACCAGAGTGTTTTTAGCTAGAGTTATATTTTGTAGAAAGAGTTTGCGTTTTTGCGAGTTGTTAAAATGACGCGCAGAGGTGAAGAAATTTTTTTCACCGTCTTCAAGTTTGGTTTGGGATCAATTTATCACGGTTGTTAAACATTTTAAATCATAAATTGGTCTTTCAGCGTGTCTAGTTGTAATAAAAGTTTACTTCAGAAACGAATTATTTGTCTGAATTTAGTACGCATATGGTTTATTTTTTCCACTCGCACGTTTGTGTAAAATGCCGTAAAAGGGCCGGCAATTTTTTGGGTGGGTGCGAGCTAATTTAAGCCTTCGGGACTGTGAGTTAATGGGTTAATGCATCGCAAATCGCTTTCAATATTATTATTTCCCCAACGCATGCTCCATGTAAAATCGTCGAATGTCGAAGAGATCTTTGATTAACAAATAAACTATCTTGGTAACATCATGAAGCATTTGCTTGGAAATTTTAGCAATTACAGAGTTTTTAAAACCTCAACGGAGGCCAAGGAAGGCTATAAATGAAAGAACAATTTGCATCGTTTACAGAATCGTTACTCGGATTGGCTTAAAAATTATAACAGTCAACAGCATTAATCTTAAGAGCGAATGCCAGTTAAAATCGCGCAAAATTGAAATTTCGCGGCCAGGCTCAAAATTTTGATTTCTTTCATATTTTGTCCACAGATAGACATTACCAAATAACAAAACGTGGTGTAGTTTGTTTTTCCAAAGACCGCTTCAATTTGTCGAAAATCGAGAAAAACTATTTCTGCTGTCGGCGACTTCAAAACACCCAAAATTTGAGACAAAATCGGCTGCTTGCAAAACTTTGCTTGCATGCAAAAGGCATGAAATTTGGGGAAAATCTTTTCCAACGTATTAATTTATGAAGACTTTTACTCCTAGTTTAGTGGTAAATTTTCATCTTAGCGATAATCTGGAACGTAAACAATAATATTTTAGAACTGCTTATTTTTCAAGCGACAGAAGTTTTAATTCAACTTGGAAGACGCGATTACAATTTTAAGCATGTGCTATACCTTGGTTTTTCCTCAAACTTAAGCTATAAGATATATAAATCTTGTTCTAGGACATGTGTAAAAACTGGCTTGGGTAATTTAGTTTGCTGGTCACACGAAGTGTTCGAAGTTGAGCAAATTTTCAGATGAAATATGAGATAATTGAATAATTAACGCAAGCGCTCTTTCACTACCAAATGGATCCATGGCACTTCCGGGGCACTTCCCGAGCAGAAATCTGATTTAAGTGTAAACATCGAATTTAAAATCCTTTTCCTTAAACATGTGGCACGTATTCTGCCTGTTACTGACTTCTTTGAAGCTAAAATGTACTGATTTAGAAGTCCACTGTTTTAATTTGACCTTTATACTGAATGAAGGTCATGGCCGAACATTTACGTGTAGTTTAACAAACCTCTGATATCACATTTATTTATTCAATATTATTGGGGGAAGGGCTTTCTTTCTCAGTTCAGCCCGCTTAATTGGTTAGAACAAAATTGTGAATTGAGAAAGGGTGCAGTGATCAGCATAGCCTTTAATATTGTTGCCCCGTAGATAGACGGTGTTGCGTGACGAGGACAAGTCATTCGCAAAAACACAAAGAAAACATTTGTGAAGATTGTGTAGCGATGTTGCCACTATTCTCTGATTCGCAAAAATCAAAAGGTTATAAAATAATGTATTCTGTTTGCTTGTAGTACTTAATTTAACTAACCATCCAGTTTTTTACACCTGTGTCAGTAAATCGCAGATCCACACCGTTGGAAGCTTCTACTTATGAGTCGACATTGAGCTATGGAAAGCACCTGCTCGTTTCCCTCAATTGTGGGAGGCCAATGTGGCCTTGACAAAAGGGACAGGAACAAAATAGAGGAATGTATTCCTTTCCATAGTGGCACTTTGTTGAATTAATTCTGGCAAGAGCACGCATCTTTTCCAGCTCCACGAATATCGATTGTCCGAATTCCAGATGGCCGAAAAGCGAAGCTTTGAGGGCAACTGTGAAAAAGGACCAAAAAGGGACAATCTCTCAGCCAGGGCCATCATCCTCTAATATACCAACAAACAAGAAAGGGGTTTCTTTATTTTATAATCCACCGATTAATTTCTACAACGTACTGTTATAATTTGGGTATTGGTTGGAGACGTCGAGTTTCCGGACAGATGTTAAGTGCTTCCAATATAAGCATGTAGAGGTTTCAGCAAAGCGGGCTCACAGATCGTGTTAAACGACATTTTTTGTTTATGACTCACCCCGCTAAAAATGTTTTTTTTTTTTTTTGGCTTTTGAGATATCTTGAGTCGATTATTTCATTTGCTGTCCCCAATCGAAAAACACGAATTATTGATTATAATTATGTGGTCGGAAGGCAGCGTCTGTTGAATGGCACACGAGAGAGGTCACGAGAGTCCACTTAAAACAAGGGTCTAACATCTAGTAAGCTTCTGAGGAAATGGTAGATGCTATCCAGTCATCGGGGGTATTCCGTGTGTCTATGTTACATTGAAACTGCGACTGTGGCTGCGACTGGTACCTCAACCGTTTTTTCTCTTGTCAACGGAAAAGATGCTTAGAAAGGTATCAGAGATTTTCCTCCTTGCAGCACCATCTGGACCTTGGAAAACATGAACGTACTTCAGAACATAAACTACTCCTTGACAGTGCAGTGCTCGACTATGCAACAGGAACCGTCTGCAGGTGGTGTGTCACCTGATACAGGAACTTAATTAGAAAGCGACTAATCCTTTCGAATCCACCGTGTGTAGATTTTCAGAAAAGCAGAAAGATTATTTTTCCAGCAAATTCCTAATTGGGAAGGCAAACGGTCAGAAAGTGGATACAGCGTCAGTAGTCAAGGCCACGATGACTGCCCGGCCGCGAAAGCAGTGGGAATTAAACGGCCTTTTTACCAATTCTGAATTTCTGACACGCCAGCAGATTTCAGTTTTCTTTCCAAGACTGGTCTAACTGAAAGTGATTTTGACAAAAAGCAGAACGCAAAGAATGACGAAGTCTTCGGTACGTTAAGATAGCGAAATTCTTCAAGACGTTGCTCTTAATCCACCCAATCTGAAAATCCGAATCTGAAATTAAAATTCAGGCTATCAAAGTATATCCCAATTGCCGACAACAAAGGGAAGACGAAAGCTCCTTACTCCAACTTACTCAACATGAGAAAGTAGTGTTCTATAGGGCATTCAATAAGGCCATAAGTATAAACTTCTGTTAACATGTTATATATCGGCAATATATTCCTGAAAAACATTTACAGAGTGTATCGGTTTAGGTCACGAATTTAGCTCCAAAATAAGTAGATAATTGGTGACCAGAGTCCATTAGGCGCGTAATTTTTCTTAGAATTGAGTACACTTCTCCCTAGAGATGATGAGTCGTCACAGCATCATCCAGGTAGGACCCAGGAAGAGTCACCCACTGACAGGCCACGTTTTAGTCCAATACCTTGTGAAATGTTGTCGAAATATCAGCGTCGTAGTTAGGACTTTCCAATAGTGGGTTGGGGGGGTCACACTGTGTCACACCCAGGGTACTGACATGGTCCACTGCAGATGCTAGGTCCTGAAAATGAAGTATGTAACTACCTAGCACTAGAAAAGATAAACGACATTCTCGGATTCGCGCTTTTTCGCCACCTGAATTACTGTGAAACTCAGAAAACCGTGAACACTAGAAATATTAATGGAATGTTATTGTGTTGCTAGGAAAAAGCCAATCAGGCGTGAGAAAACTAAACCGCAAACAGCAACGGTTATTAGTTTGTGGTTTTGAGGTTTGCTTGCGTGTCCTGAACTTTATTTTGATTGGGCACTAGACAATCAACATTCCTGAAATATTTCAGGTGTTCACGGTTTTCTGAGTTTGATAGTAACCCTATTCAGACCGGGCTTTTTTGGATCTTTTCAGACCGGAATATTTAAGCAATCGCAATAAAACTTACAGGATATATAGAAAAAATCTATTTTGTTATATACGTCACGTGCGGTGATGACGTCACATCACGTGACAATTACATCATGATGTCAAAACAGCCGCCATCTTGGATTTCAAAATTTTTCCAAAACATCAGAAAAGCGCCAAAAATTACTAAAAAATACTGAAAATCTATAAAAAAGTTCAAAAAAACCTAAAAGATATGAAAATAGTTGAATTAAAGTTAATTTTTATTAATGGAAACACAAAAATTACAAATTTGGAAAAACATGTCTGTCAAAATGACGTTGCCATGGTAACTTCAAGTTCCAGACTCAACAACCTATCCTACCAATTTATTCCCAGATAAATTTTAGAAAAACTCGTAAAGTTTGGAAGCGTTTGGTGGAATCTTGAAAAAGTTATAAACGTTCAAAGTCAGCGCGGGCACTTTCCGCCCCCCCCCCCCCGGTCTGGATAGGGTTAAAAGGTTTGTATGTTGTTTACTTAAAGGGGGGGTGGTTCACGAGCACCCCAGGACACCCCCCCCCACCTCCCCCTTGGCTATGCCCCTCCTGAATATTATCGAAAAGAGTTAATATACAGCTTGTAGTATTTTGGATTCCTAGCATTCAGTTCAGAAGTTCAGAGCAATTGTTAACTAAAAATATAGCGGAATTGCACGATATTAGAGTTGTAATAATAATTCTATGGCAGTTGACTAAACAATTAGACCTGCCACTTGTGATAACGCTATTTCTAAGTTTTTGAAAAGGAAGCCAATGAATTTTTATTCTTTTATAGGCTCTTTTTACGTCCTTACAGTTTAAATTGTACTATGATATTAGACTGCACCAGACAATGGACTATAAATAAAAGCAATAATTTGTGACTTGATTAACACTAAGAAAATTGACAAATATTTACAAAGCGTGAACTCAGTTAAGGTAACAGAAGCATTTCTTCGAACAATTTTTTTTGGTTCCTATCCGTGATCGTTGTTTCCCTACACCCTCCCGGTGCGAAGGGCATTGCTCTGTCACACAACTCCCGTAATCACCGTCAAACAGAAAGAACTGAGAATCGATCAGAATAACCTCGCAAGTTAGAAGGATAAGAATAAACCCTGCCTTAGCCTTACAGGCACTCTGCAAGCTTAATTGGAAGTTTAGCTGTGAAACTTTGCGCCATTATGAAAGGTATAAATCTTTTGACATGCACATAATATCAAAATTGACAGCAAAGGATTCAATGAGGTATAATTGTAATGAATTTTGCTGTTCACGCCACTCTCGCCAATTCTTGGATAATAAGCTCGGGAAACATGTACGGATCAGCTGGAGGCATAAAGTCAATTACAAAAGAAGAAGACCGATCGAAGAAGGGATTGAGGTAAGCGATTTCATATCAGAAATCATTTAAACAAGTTCAGCCATCACAACAACAACAATGCAACGTTTTATAATTATGCAAATATCTCATATTTCAGCCGAAATTCGTTCAACTTCGAAGACTTCGTGTGATCTTCAAACTAAATTACCCAAGCCAGTTTTTACATATGTTCTAGTACAATGTTTAAATACCTTATAGCGTAAGTTTGAGGAAAAACCAAGGTGTAGCACATGCTTAAAATTGTAATCGCGTCTTTCATGTTAAATCAATCTTAAGTCGCTTGAAAAATAAGCTGTTCTAAAATATTATTGTTTACCTTCCAGATTATCGCTAACATGAAAATCTACCACTAAACTGGGAGTAAAAGTCTTTATAAATTAATACGTTTGGAAAAGATTTTCCCCAAATTCCACGCCTTTTGCATGCAAGCAAAGTTTTGCAAGCAGCCGATTTTGTCTCAAATTTTGGGTGTTTTGAAGTCGCCGACAGCAGAAATAGCTTTTCTCGATTTTCGACAAATTGAAGCGGTCTTTGGAAAAACAACCTACACCACGTTTGTTCACTTGGTAATGCCTATCTATAGACAAAATATGAGCGAAATCAAAATTTTGACCCTGGCCGGGGATTGACTGAATTTTGTGGGCATTTGCTCTTAAGCCTGGTTTACACTAGCGACAGAAGCGACGGAAGCGGAGTCGGAATCGGAAGAAAGTTTTGATATAGTGTGAATCGGCGCGACGGAAGCGGAATCTTAAGCCTCGCTTTCAGCGTAAGCCTCGCTTTCATTTGCAAACATTCAAGATGGCGGACCCGGGAGATGAAGAGAGACTGCTGTTTTTAATTTGCTTTTGCTTTTTCTTCTCATACGACGAAGAACACGTCTGCAACGGAACCAGAGAAGGAGAAGGTTGTGGGTACGTGGAGTATTTTTAAAAAGGAAAAGTCAAGGCGAATTTGGAAACCTTGTGAGAGAACTTCGTACGTCAGACAGAGAGGTTTACTTTCGATATGTTGTCAGTTTTGTATTTTGGTTTTCAAAGTGATTGCGAGTGTTTTACAAAATTGTTCGACGTCCCAGATGCATGGAATAAAATATAACACACACCTCTACATAGTTGTTTGATTGGCTGATAATTCCGCTTCCGCTTCCGATTCCGTTCACCTTGTTCTCACTGGATCGGAAGCGACGGAAGCGGAAGCGGAATCAGAAGTAAAAGAAACTCTTCTGATCCTTCTGACTCCGATTCCGTCGAGCTTCCGACTCCGCTTCCGATTCCGTTTTTTGATTTACACTGGATCGGAACGCTCTTTGCGCTTCCGATTCCGACTCCGCTTCCGATTCCGTCGGTAGTGTGAACCAGCCTTTACCTGACTTAACAAAAGGTACTTTTATGAAAATTAAGCAAATGTATGAAATCTCCATATTTTTTGACGGCGGTGATGATTTATTTCGCTTACTTTGCATGGAATATCACCGTTACTGCTGCAGTGATCTTAAAGTTGCTTTGTTTGGGCCTTTCTGTAGCTTCCCAACCTCCCTCCACCCTCCCGTATCTCTTGTACGTTCACCCCAGTCTCTAGCATGTTTTTTTAATTTTAGTTTCGCGCGCTAAGTCGATCGAAGTAGAAGTGACCTAATTTGAAGGCGGTCATAACGATTATTGGTTAGAAAGTTATTGTGGCAAAACATCTTTAAAAAATTCTGTTATTTCTTGGCAAAGAGTCTTGCCATTTCAATTTTTTTTGTTACATCCGGAATATTGCATAACACGTACACCAAGATGGTCGAGGAAGCCTCTTTGAATCACACTTCTAAACATGATGTAAGTAGAACTTCTTTTAACGATTTTTTTGTCGTTTGGTTTAGCTAGCGACCAGAGAAATTTGATTTGCGTAATTTTCAGTCTCAAATTGACACGAACCATACGCCTCATGTATCACTTAGTTATTTATTATTTATTATTGTTAACCTGGACTTGCTGGAAAATGAAGCGATCATCGATGTAGTCGGGGGCGTTGGGGCCAACTAAAAACCGCAAAACCGCACAAAAAAAAAAAAACATCCAAAGTCGCGCAACCGCAATAAATTTCGATCGAAACCGGTCGAAAACCTCACATAAAATCCCACAACTTTTTTTTGAAAAAGTGTGATAAGTAGAAACTCAGACATGTTCTATTGGAAATCCATGAATCTGATTGGTTCTCCCATTGTTTTCTATTCGCTGATAAAACACGATCGCGCGCGCCTTGCTCTTAAAAGGAAAAATTGTTTCCGATTGTTGGCTTTAAAATACATATTAAAATTGAAGGTTTTGGACTACAATCCTTTAGAGTTTCTATTAAAACAATCAGACGACTCCCCTTCGTTTTCAATGAGCGAATAGTCATCTCGGCTGCGCCTCGTTGACTATTCGCTCATACAAAACTCGGGCTCGCAGTCTAATTGTTGAACACAATCGCACGTGCGTAGCTCTTAAGAGGGGAAATTATTTGTGATTTTTGGCTTAAAATTACATGAAATTGTAAGTTTTCAGGAAATAAAATATATGTACGTGTATCGCGCTATCCGTGATACGAGTTCATAAACGTAAGGAATTATGAGTTTGCTGGGAAGAAAGACAGCACTTGAAAAAAAAAAAAAAAAGATTCGGGACTGAGGGGAATCGAGGTGGAGGGGGGGGATGGGAGGGCTGAAACGGGATTTGGAAAATTGTGCGTAACTTCTGAAAAGCTCCTAGCTACGCCCCTGCTCTCCCTTGTTCCCTATGAGAGATCTTCAACGAGGCGCAACCGAATTGACTCAAAGAATTCGCTCAAAGAAAACTCGGTCTCGTAGTCTAAATAAACGTTTACTTTTGTCATGTTTATATTTCGTATTAAGACATCATCTTTTCTTCAAAACCGGCACTGAATCATCAAATACAAATTAGTTTTTTTTTAATCTTCTTTATATTTCGTATAAGTCATTTCTTACCACCCAGGGCTAGGAACTGGGAGCTGAACAGTCGCTCCTCTCTCTTCCCCTCAGACCCTCAGTCTTAAACCCTACCCTCCATCTCGGCGTATTCCCCGATGTTGTCGGCGGCCGCGCGGAGGTACAGGGCGAGTATCACAAAATCCCAAACTCAGTGTTTTATTAGATTATTTCAAACGCGCTGTTGAAGAAACATTTTTTGTCTTTGCTGTGTGCAAGATGCCACTCACCACCCGTGAGATTCACATTGCTCTTGGAAATCATGCATTGCGCCCGATTATTCAATAATCTGCTAGCAGATAATCTTTAGGTTCCGCTGTTTCCAAGAATTAACTGTTGGCTCTTAGCCAATGAGAAGACAGATAGTGATAATAATTCATGTAAAAAGTTTACATAACGTCAGCACTTGAAGGTAGCTGACAGCTCTTATGCGTGTAATTATGTTTGCCTACCTTCCCCATTCTTTAAGAAACTCCCTTTCAAAGTTAGAATAACCATTTCTCCTTCTTGCACACAAAATTGACTGGAACGCACTCCACTAATCTATGATTGCTACCAGTAAACAAGCTCCGGCCGGGGATTCCCCGTATCTCACACTCAATTCTTACATTATTGCGTCATAATTCCAAGAAACTGCCTTTGTTTCCATGAATTACTGAGTAGTGTTTCGAAGTAAAATTCCTCTCGTTGAAGCTTAACGCCAAGATCGTTCTCAATAAGGTAAGGAACGAGTATCCGTTTTGAGTGTAAAATTTCTTATTAAGAGTTAGAAAGAAACGATGCAATCTGGGTAGTTGATTAAACAAAGTATAAATGTATACGGAAACTCTTTTATTTCCAGGTCGTGAGATGATGCAAGTCCGAGCGACTTACGTCACTGACGAATCGTTGAAAATGTCACGAGATCCAAAACGAGAGAAGATGCTAACAGCGTCCAATTGAAGCCATTGAAAATCCTTTTGCGCTGTAGCGGCCATGTTTAATAAGAAATTATTTAAAAATTTATTTCGTTTTCACTAGCAAAATTTCTCTGGGTGATGTTTAAGCGCAGAGTTTGAGAAAGTCAATTGAAGATATACAACACCACGGCTCGGTACTGACTTAGGAAGCTTTTGCGAAATATTACTTCAAATTCCTTTTAATCTCATCAAAATGTTACAACATTTTGTCTTCACCAAGTCTAATTTCAGTTTGTACGATTGTTGAGCGCTTATTTAATAACTGGTATATTTAACAAATAAGGAAGCCTCGACTGTGCTCTGTTCTGTTGTAAAGCACGCAGGAAGTGGCGATAGCACGAAAGAAGTGTAGGGGAAAACACGAGCCGTTAGGCGAGTGTTTCTCCCTACTTTTTGAGTGCTATCGCCGCTTCCTGCGTGCTTTACAACAGAACAGAGCACAGTCGAGGCTTCCTTATTTGTTTCATGATAAAGAATCCATCATTTCAGTGTCATTTTCCCGACGCATTCTCCTTAGAGTCTTTTCGTTTCCAAAGGAACGGGTAGCAAATTTCAACCAATCACAACGCTTGTTAGAATACTTCAAATCATTTGATTAACGAGATAGCAGTTGTCAATCACAAACTGAAATTGAACTTCACTTTCGGTTTTGAGTGATGAGAGAATGCTTCGAAGTTCACTTTTCAGTCCAAAAATAACGATGTAAAAGCTATTTGTGCAATCAAATCTGGCCGAATTGGGGCGCATGAAAACTTCACTTTTCCATCATGGCAATCACGAAAGAAAGAGCTCGAAGCTTGCGGGTGAAACTTTCCAAACTGCCGAGCTGACTTTAAAATGAAGAAAACGTAAGAGGATTGCCCGAACTGGCGACAACGTTTGAAAGATTGAAATGCTTCCACTAAAAGCGTCGGAGAGGATGTAAGGGCAGCTTTTAACTGATCACTCGAAGGGTAAGCGTTGTAATTCAGTAATTGTTGATGTTCGCTTGGCTGAAATGACCGGAGATTGCCATATGAAACGAGCGCACTCTCCATGTAAGTTTTTTCAATACATTCATTTAGACATTTTTACAAAAATAAATCTCGTGTACAAAAACACAGACAGCTCATTTGTTGATTTCTTTCTCTGTTTTATATGTGAAGTGTAACGACTGCCTCCGTGATATATAGCGCCGTTTATGTTAGCGCTGGACAGGTTGAGAAACCTTTGTTTATTTAGCTACTTGATTCCTTCATATTAACAAGCAGTTTGTCGGAACTTAGAATTACTTGTAATTGACGTTCAGTTTTAATACTACTGTGGTTCATAGCAGACGACAAGTAGGTCGTTATCTTTGGAGCTAAATTTCGTTTTCTTTTGCGATTTCTAACTCAAACAAAACATGCTGCTTTAACTCCACATAATTCGGAAAATCGTCTGCCATCTTGCAGATGATGACGTGAACTTCGTGCTTTGTACTCTCATAAAGCACGCTGTTTAAACCAATTAGAGCAAGCGTTATATCGAAACTTTATTATAAAACTGCGTATGCTGTACTGTGAATATGCTTTTGTGAATATGCTGACTGTGAGGAGGATGCGACTGTTTATATTTATAGGAAGTGTCCTCCTTTATGCTGTAAAGTTGAGACTCGGTTAATTCTCATTAATTTAACTGTGATGTGCTTATGACATCTCCTGGGATGTCTATCCGTGTGTAACTAACTAAAAGTTTTTGATTATTGCTTTCAAACTTAAAACGCTCTCTATCACCTTCCTAATAAAAATATCAGCAACAAGAAACTGATTGAAATTGGCGATTACTGTTTGAGTTAAATGTTTTCCGTTGCAAAAGTTGCCCGTTCAACATGCATCATTTTGTGATAACAAACAAACGACGGCGGCTATCATACTAGGCCTTAATCTCTGTTATATATTGTACCAAAAAAATGTGTTGGATTGTACGTGTTTTTTTTTTGTGTTTTTTAAAATAGTCCCGCTTATTTTTGTCTCGGTGTCAGCTGAAGCAAAACTGAAAACAAAACTGGCAACAGAACTTCGCTGACTCATTCGTTTTGGCCTTTTCCTTCACAGAGATTAAGACGGATTCCGCTGAAAGTTCGAGCAATAAGTGCAAAAATTAATTACCAAAATTCTACTCAAAGCACTGCAACATTTTGTACACCATTTGAAACATCTCACTGTTATTCATTTCTACAAGTGACCCCGCGGTTAAATTCTAAAGCATTCTCAAGAAAATTCATGTCAAGCCTCGTAAAAATGCGTAAAACGCGTGGTTATTTTGTTTTGTACTGACGTGAAACGTCCGTTTTAACTAAAATATGGAGTACTTCAAATTCATTTTTCTCTGGCGGGGTCAGCTTGAGGGCTCAAGTTTCGATAAGTTTTTCTTAATTGTATTCAGTTTGTTACCATGCTACGAGTTCTTTTTGGTATCTTAATTTTTGCCTTTATTGCTCGAACGTTCAGCGGAAACCGTCTTAACTGAAATCAGTCAAATTGCCAGAATTTTATCTGACAACAGAAAAACGGCCATATTTTAATAAAAAACTGAAAGCCGGCCAAACTTTTACCAGAAAAAAGACCGTTATGAGGTCAAACGTTTAAATGACCAATCTGACAAATAACTTCAACCGAACAGCTGACATTGGCCTCCCCCACCCATCCGGAACACCTACCACAACAACGCAACAAATGGCGAAGATGAAGATAATGTTGTGGGCAACATTGTCGTGTTGGCATGTATTGGCAACTACCCAAAATCAGACTGAGCTGAAATGAAGGGTGTGACCAATTGTCTCGATACTCGGCCCAGTTCATCAGCTTAAGTAATCCGTTATCTAATTAGTGACATTGAAACGTCATTTCTTATCGGTTATATTCATTTTGAAAGGAAGCGCTTTATATGAGCATTCGAGCAATACTAAAAAAGAACTCATATCTTGATCGTAACGGTTTTTATTCCACTGTTGTTCCAGGAGGTCTACGGTGTAACACGCCAATGACATATTTTAAAACATTCTAACATAAATACAAGCTTCCCAAGCCCATCGCAATTTATGGCAGTTCGCGGACAACATTCAATCGATACAGCCTGGCTGTTTCCGTCGTTCTCGACTAGGAGGAGTCTGGATTCTATTTTAAAATGTTGTCGTTCCAGGCTTTAACAGGTCATTGAAACCAGAAAGAGACTAGGCATGCGATAGTGTTTGTGTTACAGCGGTTTAGCTGATTGTGCGGGCTGATTGTGCAGGCTGTTATTGGCTGTATCCAGTCAACTCTTACCCAGTCTCTCAAACTCTTACCTTCTTGTCTTTTGTTTACCAGCAATCAAACGGCAAGTCCTCAACTTCAAACCCATTTCAATGCTGAATGCGGCACGCTTCTTCTCTGGTTAGTAAGCAGTCTGAGGTGAGAGTTCGACTATGCACACGAATAAGATTGCCATTACAAAAGCTTAAAAAATACAAATTTTCCTGTATTATTTGCTCGACCCATCTCATTTTAAAGGTGCTCTTTCTAGCATTTGATCAAGGTGTTCCGTTCAAGCTGCGTAACCTCGGGAAGATTTATGAGTGCGGATATTTTTCCTTCTTGTTATTGTTGTTAAGCTGTTATTCCATATTTCATATGTTTGTAAAATTCAATTTAATCGCACGAGCTTTTATGTCGACATTTCTATTTTACTTTCTTTCTAACAACGATCGCCTTTACTATTTTCAGACAGTTTAGTATGTTGGTATTCTTACCGTGAATTCTGCTTTTCGCTTGCACTGCAGCATATTGGATCTAAAGCTTCTTATCTAAATTTTACTGCCAGACATGAATACTTTCATTATTCACTTTAATTAAGTCACCGGAAAGGCGACTGATATTGAAAGTGCTTAAAGAAACTGAAATTAAAATAAAACTATCTCAACTACTTGTATTAGTGTGTGGTCGACAAATAACCAACCACGTCGTTTCCTTATTGTGACAAGTCTCTAGGCTGGATTATATTCACTTCCTTTTACGATAGCAGTAAAAAGCACTATGTCTCGTAGATGTAATTTCTGACGATAGAGAGACATGGACACGGAATAGTCAGAAATATTAATTTTCTGAAGGGGCGTTTGGTGTATTGGTATATTGAAAGATTGTTAATTTTCCTCTTTTCAAGGTTCTTTAGGAAACTGGTTTTTATGGCTTTTATTTCTCATAGAAGTGTGCGATGGTTTCTTGGTTAAACATCTGAAATCGTCGCTTACATATTGCGTTCCTGTTGTTGAAAAGGTAAGTAAGTTATCTATCATTTAGTTTACTTCTTATATATGAAGATCTTTATGTTAAAATTTTTAAAGTTACTGTCGAATGACGGTTTTAGTAAAAGTTTAAATACAAAATCACTCAGATCCGTGGCTTCTAGTCAACGTTTTCGCTTCGTCGAGTTTTTTTTTTTTGCAAGTGATCGTTTAAGAGACTGATATTTTAATATTGGGTTTAACTAAGGAAAGTTCCAGTAACAACAAGAGCGACACAAGTTAAAAATCGGTCTTCGCGAACATTCATTTACGTTTTCCTGCAGAAGTTGTCGTCGTCTGTTGTAAAAAGTAAATTATAGAATTGTCCAATTTGTTGATGCAAAGGAGTACAACGTCAGAATTACCTTAGCTTCAACATCATGCTACTGTGTACATTTGGAAATCGAAAGTACTACATATATACATATATATTTATTCTTAACTTTTTTATCTGAATCTGAATTAGCGTGGTTCGAGTTTTTCCGCTTTCGAACTAGTAGTATATTTATTATGTAAATAAATTCCATTTTCAAGTCTGAATTCGAAGATGATGAGAAAAGTGTCACTGAAGTGTCCAGGGGGCCATTAAGGTGGCTCGACTGGATTTTTTAGGGGAAACACCGCTCAAGTTCGAGAACTAACCAGATCGTCATTAACAATGCCATCGAAAAACGATCACCACAGCTGAATTAGGTAAAGATGGAAATTTGTTATGACCAGTGTTATCTTGACATCGGAGTTGTCATAGCAACGTAATGACGTCATCACGCTTATCAATCGCGTTCGTATTGCTCGGCACCAGGAGTTTTTTTCGGAAATCGCTCAAGGGAGCATGTACCTCCTATACCTGCCTCAATGTTGGCAAAGTTTGAATAAATTCTGTAAGAGCGTTATCGAAATTTTTGGGGATTAACTTTTTCCCCTAAAAAATCCAGTCGAGCCACCTTAAGTACTGCGGTGGTTGTTTAAAAGCTTTTTTTAAAGAAATAAATTGTCCTGGCAATATCTGATCTCTAAGCATTTGCTTGGAAATTTTGGTAATTACAGTCTAAGAACGTTGCGTGGCTTCGCGTCTCGTCCCACACGTGAAGGAGTTGCTGTATCCATTCCAACACGGTTTTCAAAAAGGAAAGTCTTGTGTCACGCAGCTCTTAGAAGCTTTTTATGATATTGGTGGCGCGCTGGATCGTGGGATTGAAACTGATATTATCTATCTCGACTTTGCAAAGGCTTTTGACTCTGTATGTCCCGCTAAGCTGGTTTCCAAGCTATCAACCTTTGGAATTAGAGATCCTTTACTATCTTGGTTTCACTCGTATCTAACTGGGAGGAGTCAGAGAGTGGTGGTGAATGGAACGTTCTCTAGATGGACCGATGTAGGGTCAGGAGTCCCGCAAGGGTCCCAATTGGGTCCGATGCTGTTCTTATTATTTGTTAATGATATGCCTGATGTAGTTACCAGTGCGATACTGGCTATGTTTGCAGATGACTCAACATGTTACAAGGTTACCAATCATCATTCTGATTATTTCAAACTGCAGCAAGATTTAGATGCGCTTTCAAATCGGTCGTTGCGAAATGAGTTGTTCTTTCAGCCTACTAAGTGCAGTAACCTGCGAATTTCTAGGAAGCGCTTTAGTCCACCTCGTTGCTATAGTTTAAATGGTATTAACGTGGAGGTTGTCATATCTGAAAGAGATTTAGGTATTGTGATTGCAAATGACACGTCTTGGAAAGATCACATAGTTATGATTGTAGCCAAAGCTAATAGAATGCTCGGTTTTCTCAAAAGAAACTGCGCAGGTATTGTTGGTAGTACAGCGCTTTTGCGTCTTTACTGCTCATTAGTGCGCTCTCATTTTTGTTTTTGCTCTCAGTTATGGGCCCCTCAGTCAATTATCAGCAATTTATTACTTGTAGAAAACATACAAAGGAGAGCTACTCGTTTTATATTAAGGAATAGTAACCTATGTTATAAGGTTCGTCTAATCAAGCTAAAGTTATTACCGCTTAATTACTGGTTAGAATATCTTGACTTAGTCTTCTTTTTTAAGTGCCTTCATGGGCATATAGACTTCACTCGTGAATTTAGTTATTATTTTTCTTTTCTAAAGGGCAACACGCGCCGTGCTTCTTCAGGGCTGCATTTAAAGACAAACGCTTGTCGTACGTCTTCCTTCCGAGACTTTTACTTTAACAGAATAACTTTGATATGGAACAGTTTACCTAAAAATATTAAAGATTCCGACACTATTAGCTCTTTTAAAAGTAAACTTAAGTCATTTTATTTTACTAGACTTTTAAATGTTTTTGATGGTGACAATTTTCGTTCTTTTAAATTAATTTGTCCTAAGTGTCGCCGTGTTAATATTTTCTCTGTCTGTACTTGTTAAGTTGATTAGTATATTTCAGATTGTATTTGTGTTATTTAGATTTATTTGATTAGTAGTTTAGTCGGGTCAGGGAAGGGTTTTTTTCGGGATATTTTTTAGGGGGCTGGGTGTGGGTGTTTTAACCAAGTAGGGGACCTACGTCCTATTGTTAAGCACCTGTACTTTGTACGAATCCTTAAATAAATAAATAAATAAATAAACCTCAACGGAAGCCAAGGAAGGCTACAAATTAAAGAACAATTTGCATCTTTTCGAATCATTACTTGTCCCTCTGCTTGACTTAATTCAAAATACTGCTTACATATTATAACATTGAACTGCATTAAAAATATAAGGCGAACAGAGGTGATAAACATGGTGAATAGCACATTTTATTAAACTTGACGTTTCATAGGAGTAGTATAGTAGAGACGTTTTCGTTCGCTTCTTTGCCGATGAATTTACTTATTTATTTATTTATTTATTTATTTATTTATTTATTTATTTATTTATTTATTTATTTATTTATTTATTTAACATTACTTTATACACGGTTATTCGCGTGCGGAGGAATACATTAACGTCGATAACGTCATAGTGCCGAGAAATCTCATTAACCTGCTGTGGCAACATTAAGTATAACCGCTTTGACGGGTTTGCCTATTTTATCTCGGTTGGTATGACCAGTTTGACTGGTTTTGGGTCAATGATGTCATAACTTACGGATCTTACGGTTTATCTAGGGCGGTATATGCATTGCCCAATCAGTACTTCCCTCCCCCTGTGCTGTCCCTGTTATTTTAATTCGATTAATGCGTTAAATGTACACACTGCATGTCGCGGTATAGATTTTAGATTGGAACACGATTTAGACGGAATCCATCATGATATCGAGAAATATTTAATCGAAGTAGTTGGACAAAAATCTCATTTCAAGGCCGCTGGAGCTCGATGGATGGCTGTCATTCAAAGGCATAATACGTCCACGTAGTTGAGCACAAAAATTGTTCTAAAAGTGAAAAGTCTAAAAAATATCCAGGCAAAAGTTCGAAAATATATTTCTAAACAAACTTCACAAGGATGGCTGAGATATAACTCCATGAAAACAGAAAACGATTCTCCCGACGAAGCTGAAATAGTTTACCGTAATGATTCGATTTAGCGCCCTCCTTCCAATAAGCGTAAAAAATATCCGAATAAGCGCCCCCTTCGAATGTGTTTTTGTCATTAAGCGCCCCTATTCTAATAAGCGCCCCCATTTTAATAAGCCTCCCCCCAATTCTAATAAGCGCCCCCATTCTTATAGCACCCCTATATTATTACGCCCCTGTATTATTACGGTACCTGCTTACGCTTTCAAGAGATCTCGCTCCGTTGCGCGCATGCGCCACAGGTGACATAGTCCCTTTGAATCTTATTGTGTTATTTTCTACCCGTTTTTAAAACTAAAGATGTATGTAATTATCCGTGATAACCCCCACAATAATTTCTTATCAGAGCCTGAGGTAATGAATTTGAAAGTTCACAAGCTTTAGCTGAGTAAAATCTCATGTGTAGCTATTTTGTAAAGTCGTCTTTTAAGCGATTCAGTGAACTCGGTAGAACTTCGAAACTTGTTTTCGACGTTTGGTGTTGTTAGAAATGATTTCCAGTTTGAGAAGATATTTGTAACAGTAACACAAAAGTTTGCAATAAGGTTTAAATATTTTTGGTACATATTTTTGTCCAATAAAATAAATATGGGTAATCAAATGTGACGAGTGAAATTAGGAAATAATTTCACACCCTTTTTTTCACCCTTTTTTGCAATTATTTCCTAACCTCACGAGTATACCATTTGGTTACCTTTAAATATCATGGGTGACAAATTACGCTTACAATCGTAGTTTTTTAACTTGTTTATTGCATCGTCATGAACGAACCGGCTGGAAACGACTCCCGTGTACAACGCTCAAAAATCTGCTCAACGCCATTCATGTTATCACTAAAAGTTTATAAGACGACCAAACAAACTGGCCAAGGTGAAATTCAAGCGAAAATGTGCAAAGTTTAAGCTATGAGATCATCTTTTAAAATTCTGTTCGCCATTTTGGCACTGAGACATGGGAAACGTTGCCATGGCAATTTTGTAATTTCACATGTGAAATTATAAATTAGCGCAAAAATTTGGCGCCAAAATTAAGGGGTAATTTGTCACCCATGATATTATACTCGAAATCAGGACGGATTCCGTCTTTATTGTGTCATAAAACCTGAGTTTCTTTTCACCCGTTGTTAATATTTTCCAAACCGCTCATTTATAGAAAAAGCTTATTGATAGTCTAAACTACGATTTCCTGCACATGTGGTTATCAAAATTAGTTGTAGCTCATGTTACACTTTGCAGTGGTCCAGCACTTATGCTTTCGTGACAATAAGAACACAACAGTTAACCAAAACGTCTCGTTCCTGCGAATCAGCCAATCAACGGGCTTTCCTTACAGACAACCAACTACGGCATCACTGACCCACCAAAAGACCCACCCAAAAGTGGCTATAAATCAATTATAAACAATTATTGGATGAGGTTTTTGTGATATCCGGAATAATCAAGGTGGAGGTAAGTGTTATCAGCCAAAGCCGGAGGTTGAGGCTGATAACACTTACCTCCACCTTGATTATTCCGGATATCACAAAAACCGAATCTAATAATTGTTTTATTATACATTGTTAAAAAAAAAACAACGTCAAACTCACTGTTGAAGAAGCGAATCGACGAGAAATGTTTTTATACTTCGCTGTGTGCGAGATGCCAGTCGCCACCCGTGAACTTGCCAGTTTCTTAGAAATCATGCAAGCTACATATTATTCACTATAGCTAATCTGCTAGCAGATGATTAGTGAATAATCTGTTGGTTGCGCTGATTCCCAGGCTCTTAGCCAATGAGAACTGATAGATATTGACTGCAATGTATAACATTAAAGTTAAAGTTATAAAGTTATATTTGAATGAGAACTGATAGATATTGACTGCAATGTATAACATTAAAGTTATACATTGCAGTCAACTTGCCAGGAGTGTCATGTTGATCAGTGGTGGGAACATCCGATTTGGCTTGATTTCAGCCCGTTCTCGAGTCCGGTCTTTGTTCCTTCTCTGGATGGAGCACGGGCTCATTTCCCAAATAGCAGCTGGTAATCGAGCATAGCACCCGGTGGGCGTGCGGAAGGAAGGTCGTGGCTTTGACTCCCGTTTGACAGGGACTCAGAATTTTTTTCTTTGTAGTGTCATGCTCGTGACAAACTTATTTCAGCTTCGCAAACTGCAAAACATCGCTAATGAAGTTCTTTGAAGGTTAGAAAATGGCCACCACTGGGCTGGGCTGCTGCCGCCCTGACTGGTGGATTGTTAAATTAACTGCAGGGACTGACATAAAACAAAGCTGGGGTTTTTCCCACATAGACTATCGAAATAAATAAATTATTATCAACGGGGCAGGATCTTGAACTATATTTATCAAACCTAAAATGATAAAAGTTTTATGCGACAGTCTTCAAATTAATTGTCGCGGAGAAAGTAAGACGATCGAAGGCTAAAAAAGGTAAGTTTGTGCGTTATTTTTGTTCTGTCCTTCATTGTTTACATTTCAGTAAAAAAGCCATTACAATTAATCACGAGGCCGTGGACAAGCCCGAGCGTGTTGCTGATGTCGTTGTAGTTTAAGAAAGCATTGTCCAGTCACATGATTGTAGTGGGGGAAAAGACCTTCCTTATGTTTTGTTGTTTTTACGTGTGTTGTTCTTCAAGGTACTGTTTTATGTGTAGTATGAAGTTATATTTTCATTATAAATATCAGTCAACCAGATCAATCTGCCAAGGTCTCCAAGAAATGATGCCTTTTCGAATGTGTGAAATTTTACATTAGCTCACCGGGTCCTTGCTCAGTTTGATTAAGAACAGGAAGATGTATAGTATATACAAAATCCGAGGAGTAAAGCGAACGCAAAAATACATAGAGCGATCTACGAGTGGCGAGCGCGATCGTTTCTTGCGACTGGCGGGTTTATTTATTATGCACTGGTACATGCTGCTTGCCGCTCGCTTCGAATTCGCTCTACCCGGATAGAAGATGCATTCAGAAGTTCATTTTGTATTATCTGCTGTACAAGGACGCATGCTACTAGATGTGAGATGAACACGTCTGAATAGACTCTGAATAGAAAACTAACAATATTTCCAATTCGTGCTTAATTTAGCGTGCATTGTGCATATGTCATGATATGTGCTGCTCCGCTTGCACAAGTTGCGCAAACATTTACCCAATCATAAATAAAAGACAGTAAGACAGTGGGGGGGGGGGGGGGGGGGGGGAGGACGGGAGACAGTGCCGTTCATATTTTCCTCATTTCAAAACGGAGCGTACGCTAGGCCCATAATTTTGAGCGCTTTTTATCTAATACGAATGGAGAGTATACTTGCAATTGGTCTTTCGTCAGACTTGCATCGTGAGACGCCGATGGAAATTATAAGTAGAAGTCTAGCAGACATCACGCGTTTTAAGGTACGGCTTTTTGACCCCTGTAACATAAAATCTCCCAAGTGTTTAAAATTGCGCAAACATCATGCGATTTCTATTTTTACTCCATGTTATTGACCAAGGGCATCTGTCTTGTTCTTAAATGTAGCCGGAATTCAACATCAGAAAACCTGTTTGTAAACCAGGTAAGTCAAGAATTGTCGCCAAGAGTCATACATATTCCGGTGAAATGTAGGTGCAAGAGTGACATAAACAATAATAAGCCTGCGTAACAGGTAATATCAACCCGGGAGCTTTACAGGCTAATGTGACAAAACAACTGTGCATGCGGGTCATGTAGCAGCTCTCGTAAGGTCTCACATGAGTGGCTGAGAGAACAATAGAACAAACAACAGGAACAATGCCCCTAGCCCCCAAAACAATAGCAGCTGCTACACTAGGGGACCAGTAGAATTACAAGCTTACGAGAGCTGCTACACAACTGGTGCATGCATGGCATTCTGCTGATGTCGAGCTCTTTGCGTCCCCAGCTCAGTCTGTTAGACTGTCCTGCAATTCCGTAACAGCAAATTGTGCTTGATTACGAATTTTTGTGAAACGGGCTACTCGGATTCCTGCTCCGCAATTAGAACTCAAGTCGTTCGTTGTGCCTAGTCGCATTACGCTGTTGTTGGGCGCGGGTTGTGGGGGTGGGGGGGGGGGGGGGGGGTGTACGTGACAGAATCTCGGGTAGGGAGGTGCGGCCCGTGTCAAGAAGGGGTGGAATAGATACCCCGTTCAAGACAAAAAATCCTGAAAACAATACCCTGTCGGGCCACACGTTCCCGTTTAGCCCTTATAAGGGAGTCCCCCCGGTTTGTTGTGTAACTATTGATTGAATCCTATGTACAGTTCATCGCCAGTTCTTCACCTGAATTTATATATTTTGGACCTTGGATTGCTGGATCGAAACGACTAGGCGTATATTAACCTCCTCCACAACAGAGCTTTTTAACTCTTGATATTTGACTTGGACTAAAGTTGGCTATAATAACGCAGCGGGGAAGAGATCCTTCTAAAATATCAGCAGAATTAGCTACAATCGAATCCCACACTTGAGAGATCATATTGTGCTGTCTTGCATATCTCGTGCACATCTCGTGCATACCTGATCCCTGCTTTTGTATGTGTACTCCAACTCGTGAAATCCTTAGGCCTAGCCGAAGACGGGGATAAACGTGAATTCGAGTTTAAGAGGTTTAAAGAAGGGATAGAAGAACGAAAATTATTTTTGGAGTACCACCAAACAGTTCTCCCCCACGCAAGAGCACCCCAGGTTGTCAGGGGACTGTCTTGGTGTCCATCTACTAATTTTTAACTTCAAAATTCTTATTTCTTATTTCTCCAAATTTTACTAATCCTTTGAGAAAAACTATCTCTTCCCAAACATCCCCCAAAATCATCCAAAACTTTACAAGACACCGCTAAACAAACATAGTTGTGTGAAATGAGGTAAGGGTTCTTGGAATGCTTGAAAAGCGAACGAGATATTCGCATTAAACTCAAGTTTAAGCGGTGGAAAAAGGAACTTTAGGTGTACCCCCGCATTAATCAACTGTGTTATATACCCAGCTACAGCCTGAAAAGGTACCCCTTTCGGGAAGAGCCTCCCCTATAGTCCACTATAGGAATAGCCCCCCCCCCCCCTCCCCCCCCCCCCCCCTTCCCCGGACCTGAGTGACGACCTTACCGCCCACTCAGATCGATATAAAGTATGGGCAATGATAAGTTCATTGGTTATAAGAAGAGTTGATTCAGTCTGTTTGTTCGCGTAGCCCGTGGTAAATGGAATGCTGCTGGAGATTTGGGTGAATCTTTTCCTTTTTAACCCGCTATGGATGCATCAACTCTAAAACATTCCGATTGTCGAAGAAGAACCGGTAGAGTATAGAAAGTGAAAGTGGAATATCCAGTCTTTCAAAGTTATTCCAAGAATCCCCATCTTCGACATCTCCAGACAGTTTGGAACAGATTACTTGGCCTTGGATCGTGAAAGGCCACTGTTTTTGTAACGTGATCCTTTGCAAATACTTCACCATTCATTGTTGCTGTGTTACAATCTACCGAACAACAAAATCTTCTTAAAAGTCACGATAGCGTCAACTGTAGTGTAGTTAGTGTTTGATTGTGACAGGTGACACTTAAATAACAGCAAGCTGATTGGTTATTTTTAAACAGTTATTTATAAAATTATAAATTTGAATTTATGGCGCTAACGTATAAACTTCTCAACGCTTTCCGGCTGCATCAGGCCATAAACAGGCTCAGAGGTAAGCTAGCATAGATTTGATTTTAATTCTAGTCTCATGGGACGAATTTGAAGGAAAACTGATAAAGCTAAACAGGGATAGTATACATAGTACGGTTGTGTTCAGTCTCGTCGTTCTAATCGAACCTAGTCGCGGGCTGTTTAACCGCCAAGTAAAACCAATGAGCTCCTCGAAGCTCCTGTGCACTTAATATCTTCCACAAATGAATTCACCTTTTGCCGAATAAGCAAATCATATTTGTTTGATAAACTTATACCACAATTTCTAGCAGCTACGCACGCTAAGCACTTAGAGGGAAATATAAAGTTGTTGCTCCAAGAGCATTGAAAATTCTCTTCGGTTGCATCGCATTAGAAGAGAATTGATTTCTGTTCGCTATTGTTTAGAGCTGTTTTGTAATGAGTTGCGAGGTGTCATGATGATGTAATGTTATGAGGAATGTAGGCATGCGTTTGCATGTGCATTGACTATGCGTCCAATGTATTTGGTATAAATAGTTCGCTCTTTAGTATGCGAGTCAGTTCTCGGTCGTTACACGTACAGTTAGAACATTTTACTTAGGTTTGTCCCATCGGTTTGTTTTGGTTAATTAAGTCAGTTTCGTCGTCTACTTTATGTCAGCTATTTAGTTTATTGATTGCGGCTGGGTCATTGCTTATTTTTAATTGCAGCAGTTCTTTTTTGTTCTTGGCCCCGTAGGAAGGGTCGGAGTTTTGAGCTTTGGTTCCTACCCAGGTTTCCTACATTTTTCCCGTTCAGTTGCGGGTTTTTTAGGTAGGTTTTTCCTGGCCTCCGAGTGTCTTCGGACGCGCAGTCAATTCTCCGCATAGGCTTTTCGTATATGCTATTTCAGAGGATTTAATCGCGTTCGACTCTTTGTCATTTACCTGTAGATCGTCCTCGCCTTCTACGGCGTTCATGTGCAATAAACTTAGTGTAACGGCCTACTACGGCACAATACACCAGTTATTATATTCGTTGTTGTGTCATGATTGGTTTGAGGAGTGGTAGTTGTAGCGTGATGTTAAGAACAGAAACGCGGCTTCATGTTTATCATGATAATGCTGACACTGCGCAATCATCGCGCGATTTACCAGAAATTGTCGCTATTTTAAATTTGACGGAAATAAACCACAAAAGGCTATGTTGTTATTATTCAAACAATAAGCCTTCAATTACAATGATGCACTCCACTAAGCTGTGAAGCGGTTGAAATGTTATGCAAATAAACTGTAGCCTCCCACGCACACATTTGTTTCGCACGTCACGCAAGGTTGGAAACAACCAAACTGTATTGTATTCTAATTTTGTGGTGTTCTACCGTGCGAGACTCCAAAACATAATTTAAAATTACTTTACCCAGTAAGCAGCCTGATTGATAACAATCAGAGTGGAAGCCCCCGTTACGACCTCGCTGTTCAACTGTTCTACTAGTTTTTATTTTTGGCGAACATCAACCCTATCCGGTTTCAGATTGTCAGTGATCAGCACGTAATCTTGATCGCATTGCCCTTGGCTTTTTAATTCGTCTCGGAAATACTATTAACTTGCTCAAAACGATGTGATGTTTTTGCCCTCTCCTTCGCAGAGGCTCCTTCAGTGGAGCAGTGGAAGGGGGGAAACGAAAATAGAAACAAGGGGAGGGCGGGTACGCTTACTGTTCGCCTCTCCCTATTTTCCAGCCCGTACGAAAAATATAAAAGAGGCCTCTGGCCTCTGTGGAGGAGAGAGATGTTTTTGAATGCCGGATTAGAAGGATGCCATGCCTAGGGGCCTGTTTCCGTGAAGAAAAGCTATCTCATTGGTCCTCCTGGTGTTTTATTCATACGCACACTCTCTATGTCCAGATCTATCCCCGGTAGGAGAGTCAAACAAAACTAGCCATAGTGAAAGTGAAAGCATCTGGCTCCCCCACCCTCCCTCCAGGATCACCCCACCTCTAGGGCGATCCCACTCTGATCAGTCCGACCATTCCGCAACCCTACCACTCCCCCCCCCCCCCCCCCCCTATCGAGCAAGCTTTGTGATTTCTCAAGTAAACGGTTCGCAGCTATGACAGCTATTTATAAAGAATGTCTGAAAGGCTGTCTCACCTGAAGTGGCTTAGTATGGGACTGGCAAGCTTTCTTCACATAAACAGGCCTTAAAGCCATCGCCGCGTTTTGCCACTTCTAAACTAAGCTGCGACATTTTATTGTGATTGAAAAAAACACACAAATAAGCTGAAGGACTCATATCGCTTCTTTAATTGAATTGCAATTTTTTTCGCTGTATAACAAGACAGGGAAACTCTGTAGTTCGTGTTCCCTCTAAGTTTAATAATGAACGTCACTACATACTACTATAATTTCACCGACCACTGTGGTGTATTTTGCGTGCTAAAAGTAGAATTCACCCTGGAATTCAGCGGGATGAAATGAAATTTATCCCACTGCCGTGCTGGAGCAATCAGAAACAAGAAAATGACCAAGTAAGCCAATCGGAACTGAAAACCATTCAACTTTTTGCGCCGTTTTCTTGCTGTCTGGCATCACGTCAAGCTCTGTTTAATGTGCGAACTGTTTTTGAGCTTATGACGACAAAATGGCTGAAAAACTAACGGGGAAGGAAATTCTCACGATCTGTTCAGCTGGATGAAGAGAAGAACCAGGCGGCAAATTGAGTCTTATTTTTGTAGTTTTAGGATCGAGGGCCACTAGTTTTTCAGTTGCCGTGACATACTGTCAAGTGTAACCCTCGTTAAATAAACTTGATTGTTATACATCCGCAGTTTCTCTTGCTCTAAAGGCGATTCTCATTGGCTGATTCATAATCACGTGGCCTTGCATAAATTTAAATGTATCCTGATCGGGATACATCTTCATCAAATGTATCCCGATCGGGATACATTGACCGTGATCACCTGTTCAAAACGTGACCAAGACCGGTGGCGTGATTGTGGCGTGATGTTTTGAAGCTCACTCTTGGCGTTTCCAGGAAATTTGTCGAATAGTTCTTCGAAAGTTCGTGAAACACAGTGGAATAGTTTGTGGCTAAAACCGGCGCTTTCTACTTTTTATTCGAAAAACGGAGTCAAAAAAGTTTTAGAGCAGAAGGATTTCGAAAATGCCTGGAAAGTAAGTCGGTTCTTTGCTTTCTTTTGTCCGTAGTTTACGATGTGTTCCTACATTTGCAGTATTTTATAGAAGAAATAAAGTCGTGCTCAGGCGTGCTGTTGTTAACGCAATTGTTTTTCGTTCGTTTCTTCAATTTGTTCATTCTTTGGATGTATAACAAAGCACTTAATGTCTGGTCCCTCGGGAAACTAGTTAGTTTTGTTTTCCCTCGATTCTCGATGTTTCCCTCGACTTCGTCTCGGGAAACATCGAGACTCTCGGTAAAACAAAACTAACTGTTTCCCGAGGGACCAGACATTAAGTGTATATTATTTACCGAGCTTGGGGGCCCAGGCGGTTCATAATCCGTCCGGAATTTTGTAGTTTTGTGGGTAATTTTTCCAGACCCACTCGGCCGACTCCCTGGCCAGAGTTCAAATCACACAACTTTTGATGTTTACTCGCGAGGAGTTATAAATCATTCACCTATTTAATTTTTTTACGAATACTCCGTTGTTTGTTCATTGTGAAATCTTTTATTTTTGTGTTATTTAAGCGCTGGAGTTGGAGCAGTACAAATCGTAAAATTTACTAAATATTCATTGCGAAACAGCGACTTGTCTTGACATGCATGCATGCATGCATTCATGCAAGCGATGAAATGAAGACCATTACGAAAAGGCGGTACGGCTCAACAGCCGTTGTCCAAAAAAGTGCAGGACGAGTAGGATATTCCCAAAAATCTCGATCCTCAAGGACTGCAAAATGATGTCCTCAACCGGACTAGGAATTGGGCTCCTTCACCGGCAATGAATGAGACAAACTAAAGAAGATAAAAAGATGATCAAACTCATCCGATCACTGATTAATATCGTGGGATAAGAAATCACTTTGGTAGCTATGCAAACGATATAACATAATAAGTACAATCACTCTTTCTATTTTAGGAGCAGACAATTCAGTCAAGAACTCCAAAATTTTGATGAAGCAGAGATGATAAGTCGTGACAAAGAATCCATTGATGCAACTTCCCAAGAACGTGGACTTGACGAAGATTGCGATTGTGGCAATGAGCTGTCTGCTAGGCAATGCACCGTGGAACACTTTAATGAAACGTTAAATCTTCTTGAACTTTCCAAGGTGGAAAGAGCGCAAAGGACGTTGCAATCTGCGTACAGGCCTCTCCTAAAGTTAACACCAGAGAGCTTTTGTAATCCGACTGACTATGAAAAGCAGCAGTTGAAACGTGGGAAAGAGATGGCTCTAAGTTGCATAGCTGGACCCCCTTTCTCTAGTATCATTTTATTAGAACAAATGGAATCAAATCAGGATGACCACTTTTACGTCAACTATACTAATGTTTTCGGCGCCCTTGCACTTAAACTGCATAAACATGAAATAGCTATTAAAGCATTTAAAATGGCTATTAACAGTAGTGATGCCGATACGTTGCCTCTCCGTGAAATCAAAGAGGATTTCAATAATTTGCCTGTAATTGTAGCCAAAGTTAACTTGGGCTGTGTTTATCTGATTACGAGAAAACTTGATAAAGCAAGGGAGAATCTAGAATGCGCGCTCAAGAGCTTGGAGAGACTTAAAATGGAAAACAACACAGTGACTGTAGAATTATATATTTTTGCTGCACAATGCAACTTAAGCTTAGTACTTCAGGCTCAACAAAACTACCAAGCCTCTATAAAGCTTCAAGATTATCTTGTTTCTAGAACCAAAGACCTTCGTGTGCCGAATCGTATGATTGCTGCTATCCATTACAATCGATTAGATTTGTTGTTGGAGCTGAGAGATCCTTTTAAAGCATTAATGGAGCTAGAAGAGTTGAAGACTCTCTCTTTGACTACGGACGAGGAAAATGGAATACCTGAAGAATATATATATTCTAAAATTTGTTTGGTTTATCTGACGAATGGGGAATTGGATCGTGCGGAAGCAATCGCTGAAAAGGCATCTATTTCTTCTTCATTTTTGTCTCCTTTACCTTCAACACCGTCATCATCGTCATCATCGCCACCGTCGTCATTTTCCTCGTCATCGACATCGTCATCGTCATCATCATCATCATCATCATCATCATCATCATCATCATCGTCGTCGTCGTCGTCGTCGTCTTCTTCTTCTTCTTCTTCTTCTTCTTCTTCTTCTTTGGATTTTGAAAGGTTTCTCAAGTTTCAATTTCCTCGAAATTTCTTATTTGAAACTATGCAAAATTTAATTGATTTCCACCTTTATCAAGAAGACGTAGAAGCTGTGTCCACGTTCCTGGATGGTCTTGTATCAGGTTGCAAAGAAACATTTGGAGAAAGCCATCCAACACTTGCGTCGCTTCTTTATAGACAGGGTGTCAAATTTTCTCTCATGGGACAGAACGAGTCATCGATGCATTGCTTCGAAGAAGCATTAAGCATATTTAAAAGAGTTGACTTTGGTTCTACCCACCCAGAAGTGTCAAAATGTAATGTGGCTCTTGCACGGTTTTTGTTGTGTGAAGATGTTCAAGAGAAGATTTTTTTGAGCAGTCGATCAATCACAGGATCGCAATCTGATCGTGACGCGCCGTGTAAAGAAACTACCGTTTTTGAATTTTCAGACAGTAATACCACCTCGTCTTTGTTTGGAAAGTTTTCGAAACACATTATTAAAAGTGAGGAAAAGCTGGGTGAAATTTCAGAAATTGTCAAGACATACAAATTGCTGAAGTTGCAAGGACCATCAATTGGGCAGATCACCGCGTGGCCTCATGGCAGGTGTTTCAAGATAAACATCCAACATACATACTATGAAGAGTCGCCTCCATGCAACTGCCCTGTTGTCAAATTGGTGTTGGTTGAAGAAATGAAAACGTTTGCGTCTCGTCGCGGGGTCCCTTTCAAAACTTACACTGAGAAGCCTTTGTGCCCTTCTCCTTCAAGGATTCCTGGTGTGGTTTTGACGGATCCATTGCAAAGGAGTGCGAAAGCAAGAATTAGGGCATGCCACGGTGGTCGTAATTCTTTCGACGATGTAAAGTGTGATTCGAGTGTAAGTTAAAAGTCCCGCTGTAAGTCCTTCTTATTTTCAAGAAAAAAAAAAGTCGTAACACTTATGGACGTGGCTACGGTAGCTATTGAATTGTTTATAGGAAATGTCAAGAAAGATAACAAGGCGTTAGGAAGAGTAAATAAAATTTTCTGTTGACTGCTTGCTTGGCAAAAGTAGAGCAACCGATTAGAGCTTAGCATGCACCAAGAGTTTCATATAGGTGAACGATTTTGACTACTGAGGGACTGGTTAATGATATACCCAAAGAGAGTACGGTAAGTTCTCCAGTATTTCCATTAGTGATTTTCGACAGCATATATATCTTCGTAAGTAATACTTTTGCAAATCACTGAAATTAGATGAACATGAATTACTGTCATTTATGTTCTTCTGATTTCAGCTGAGAATTCCTTTTGGACCAAGTGAGAATGTTTCGAAAGTAAGCCTTCCGCTTAGTGTCAGGCAATTTCTGGCGACAAAATTTAAGTGTTCATCTCATGCTCCCAGAACAATGGTGAATTTCCCAAGTAATTATTCCTGCTTGTTGTTTTTTTTTTCAAAGCAAACAGAAAACAAGGACAATGAAGAGTCTGTTCGTATCAGTCAGGCCACTGATGCTAGTAAAGATCCCGGAAAAAGGAAAACCAAAGCCAAAACTAAAGGTAATGGTGAATCTGGCCTAAATGGAAATGGAAGCTTGCCCCCTCTTGTCAGACCTAAGAGCGTGAAAACAGATGAAAACCAGCCAACTGTAAAGTCACCAAACGGTGTTCAACAGGTACTCAGATCTCAAGAAGATGTTCCTTTTCTTAAAGCCTGCTTTATCGACGACTGGCAAGAAGATTCGGCAAGTGATGTCAACGATGGCGTTGTCAACTCCGATTTCCCCCTTTTCCAAGATGTAATTGAAACACAAGACAAACATGAGGAATCTAAAAGACAACAACCAATTAAAGAACCAAATCAAGATAATCGCGCAAACAGAAAGATGGTTCAAATTGTAAAGGTGCCCAAGAAGGACGTGGAGTGGAGAGGAATGGACATTCCAGGGAAGACAAAGGAAAACTCAAGCATTGACTACAACAAAGGAAGTGACATCATCACCTCTTCCTGTGTGGGAGAGTGTGTTGTTGCGGATGACGGTGCCAATGCTGCAGTAAACGGAGCTTGCGGATATCAAGAAATCTGCCACCTTCAAACTGATGAAATCCTCCAGGCAAGTAAAGACGGCAATGAACATGGTTTAAAGAGGAAAGGTAAACACACTCTTGGCTTAAAAGGTGGACGAAGAGATGAATTTGGTTCGAGCTACAGTTCCTTTGGTGCTGCCAAAGCATGCACCTCTGAATCAAGTTACCTTGGAATAGAGCCCGTTTTTCTTGCCCGACATACCAATGATGACAGCATGTCTTTGAAGTACAACTCTTGTAAAATGGATGAATGTGAAGAAAAGGCCTCATGGACGTTTTGTGAATTACCAGATTCATCAGAATGCTTTTCGAGAAATACTGCTTGCGCTACCACTTCCCTGATGTCTCCTGCTCAAACCCTATTTAATCCCGTTTATCTGCCCCAGCAGTCTTTCCTCGACTCCTACAATGGCAAATTTTCAAGTCCTGAAATCGATGCAGACTGGAGCCTACCACCACCACCTCCCTTTCCCCATCTTCCTTGTGATGTACCACAGGAACGCCATAACATTTTAGAGAATGGCATTGCCAATGGTGCTGTCCAATCAAGAGCTTCGCAGTTTATCGACCCTGCTCAAGAGTACACGCAACTCGATCGAAACCGTCAGAGCTTAGGCGGACAAAATACTAGGATCAGCCAAGCAGAAATCAAGCATGCACAGTCTTCGCTTTCAGTTAATCCGTCATCAACCACCCAAAGTGGCGTCTGCTTGCTAGCAGAAGCCTCCTCGGCATCGGCAAAAGTTACGAGACAACAGGAGCGAGAAAGAAAAGATAGAGAATCTGTTGAGGCAACAATGTCTACAAATGGAGAAAGTGCAATCCAGCCGGGGTTATCGAACAGTCATTTGCACATTTCAGATGACGGCTCCTTGGCTGCCCTCGAGCGACGCGTAGCCGAAGCTTGCTCACTTGTAGAAAGGGTCTTGAAAGAAAGGGAAGAAAGAGAAAAAACGATGAAAGAAAGAGAACGAAGACAAAGAGAAGAGCAATCCCAGAGGGAACAACAAGAACGTGCAAAAAAAGAAAGAGAAGCAAGGGAAGCGAGACAAAGGAATGAAAGTGGAGAAGGCCCCTCGACAGGCAGCGAGGAAGAAACTCCTTCCCAGGATACAGCTCATCCTGTGAGTGCACGGTGGCTATGTGAGCATTATCAGCGGCTGTGTCGGGTCAAGTTCCCCTGCTGTGGGAAGTTCTATCCGTGCCATCGCTGCCATAACAACTCAGACGACTGTGTTCATGACAACTGCAAAGCAAAAGAGGCGTTTTATCTTGAATGCTCTGTCTGTAGACACCAGCAAGCGGTACGTAAAAGACATACAGTTCCTTTATATATTATATATTCTTTTAAGTTTTATATGTGGAAAATTGAAATGTTTGTTGTTCTCATGAAAAGTGTCCGATTTGACGACCCGGTATGTTGCTTGTGGAATTTTTACAAAGCTTTCTTAATATATCATATAGAGTTGTATCTGACATAGATGTTCTACATGAACCAGTTTAGAACTATGAACAAAAGTTGTGACTACGTCCTTGTTATAGGATTATGTTTACCACACTTCACTGGATTAGCACATGTAACTGCTACAGAAAAAAACATGGCATGGTTTAGATTCCGCTGAAATTTGGCAAGATCTAAAACATAACATTCCTAGACAATTCTTCCTGTCATTCGTTCTTAGCGCTCGTAGCGCTTCTATACCATGAAATGCGGAACTAATCCTTCTTTTGATAAATTATTTTTAACCGATATTCTTGGATGTTGCAAATTTTATACTGAGAACCCATAGTATGCATTCCATGTTTGTTGTGTTAAATAATCTGCGTTAACCCTTAAATTGTTCTTAAAAGATCAATCAAGACGCCCATAGTTGTGCCAGATGCAAGACAAAGTTTTCGGCGTATTTTTGCTACATCTGTAAACACTTCACTGGTGAAGATAGATATCCGTACCATTGCACAAAGTGCGGTATTTGCCGGTAAGTACGTTGAAACAATATGCACAGAGCTTATCAATAGGAGAATGTGGAAATATGAAAGGTTACGTAGTAGATAGTCGTAAAACCAAAATCAAAGCAATCACTCTGGCTTATCATAAAGGATATAGCCATCCAGGGAACCAATCAAAACTCGAGGTAACTGCATGTAGCCAGCGCAAAGCGCGGGAAAATGTGTGTGAATGAGACCTGATTGATTTTGGTTTACTCCTGATTGGTTAAGAATGTGGTACGTGTTTTTTAAATGCACTAAGCTCAATGTTTATTATCTTTAAAGGTCTGTACGTAGACTGGCCAAAAATGTTTTGATGAGGGAATGTAAAAACTGCTCATAGTTATAAAATCTTTACCACATCGATGTTGAGCCTGTGACTTTTTTCTCTTATATTTAGGATTCACAAGGACAGATCTTTTCATTGTGACGTGTGTAATGTTTGCCTGGATAAACGGCTTCAAGGAAAACATAAGTGCAGACCAGATTCTGGACACGATGAATGCTGTATTTGCTTTGAGGTAATCACATGCATTATTATAAAGGCCATGTTGTTTTTAAAAAGCATCGAGGAAACGCGCTCGTGGGGAGGGAAATACAATTGAACGGTAAGAGGATAATTATGGCCTTGAGTAACTAGAAGCTGGATACTCTGGAGCTCAGGTATTAGTTTGAACTTTAAGCATCAGAAAATAAATTAAACAACAACAGAAAAACGAACAAAAGAACTTAGTAAAAAAAATAAACAATACGGGTGAACCTGCAGACCTCTTTCGTGCGAGCTGACGAGCTGTAAAGTTAACTGATAATAATCATAATAATAATAATAATAATAAAAATAATGATGATGATGATGATGATGATGATGATGATGATGGTGATGATGATAATAATAATAATCGTGAGGAAACAATAAACATCTACAACAGAATCTTTTTGAGTGAACGTTTCAAAGTCGTTTTATGTAACATAGACAAAATTAGTGTTAATGGGAAAGGCTTTCCTTTCGTCGGGTTCAGTTGAACTCGTACACTTTTGAAAGGTCGTTCGCTCCCGCGCTTCGCGCTCTGTGGGCTCGACCTGTAGGCAAGTCTTTTGAACTCCCTTTGTCGAAGTTTTGTTTCTTCGGCCAAAAAAATGATAGAATTAATCTTTAAATGGAAAAATGAGTCAGAGCAATAAACTATTGACTTCATTCCTGGGCTTTCCTATCCTGGTAAAGTATCAACCGAGGTGGCGTAATGTACACGTCACTGGAAAAGTTAACTACCAATTGTATTTTCTTTATTTTAATTTCACCTTTAGGATGCTTTCAGCGGTTGTCAGATCTTGCCATGCTCGCACAAAGTCCACAGAGAGTGCGCCATTGCAATGATACAGAACGGCGTGTAAGTGTACCTAAAATGTCCTCCAGTTGCAGCTGTTTTTATTGCGAACTTCACAATTTTTCTGTCGTTCAAACTGAAGAGCAATTACATTAGTGCATGACAAAGAGTATTGCCTCTTTCGTTGACGTTATTATTTACCAGTGCTGGCAGTTTTACTGAAAGAATAATGAACCGAGATTTATTGAATTTCCAATGACCCGCTCAGTCTCAAACACGCCGCGGGGTTCCCGGGTTCTAGTCTTATTAAAGCCCAACGTACTTTACATCTCTTCAAGGCTTTTATCACAACTACTTTTCTTTATTATTAGTCATAACTTGTGACAGAGTCACCCTCAGCTGTCATTTGCATGCACATATATGTACAAAGAAATACCTTTTGCAAAGCAAGATTAGCTTTGGAGAAACCTAATTTCTTCTGTTTATTCCACAGTCGCAGTTGTCCTATTTGTCGTCATCCGCTTTACAGTCAGACAGGAGGCACCGAGTAGATGGCTGTCATGGAAATCGGGGACATTCTGCATTGTGACTTGTGAAAGAGAAGTCCCTTTACTGATTACTTTTTAATTTTCATTACTATATCTCCAAAGTGGACGTGAGGCAATTTCTGACAATTTTAGAGTCTCTGCCTGAACTTCCCTCACATCCACTCTCAATCATATTACAATGAAAATGTAATGAGAACAGGTAACCGTGAAAAGAGCCATTAATCTTTTTAGCTTTAGTGCACATAGTTTGCGAACCTTGTATAGTTCTTTCAAAGGTTAAGGGATGCCCGACGTTACTTGTCCCATTTTGGCATTTTTTTCCTTAACGGCTTATAACAACAACATTAAATAACAAAATATGTATATACATGTATATAAAATACTAATCAGATATCGTGTACTGTAAAACAAAAGCAAAATGAAGTGCTTATTTTCGGTAGGGGATCTCGAGTAGACTGCGTGCAGACGTCGCCTTTTTACGTCTGCAAGGAGGTTGATTCATTTTATAATTAATAGATTGTAAGTGGAAGTTAAGACGGTGCACGACTTAAACATCGCTGTCTGTTGGTTTGTACATATTCAAAATGGATCTAGAGAAAAACAATGGTAACGACAAATAAAGGGTGTCTGAAGTAAAGGCACTTAAAGTATTGACCCAGTTATTGATAGAAAATAGCTTAAGCGTTTGTTATAAAATTAGCACTGTGCGAAACGTTTATATCGCATCATTGAAATATGTTTAAAAAGCAAAAAGCAAAAGAAAAAAGAAATGAAATGGGAACGGATTATATGAAAAATGGAACACCACGAATTAAGTCTACAAGTGGTGCGGAAGCCTTCATCTAGTGGTGTGGCTTTACGGATTTTAAATGACGTAAATCAGAAGCAAAGAGCATTTGTTTGATCAAATCATATTGTTAAAACTATAAGGTATATGAAAGCCTCCATGAAGGTGATCAAAGATTGCATATTTTGAGAAGGTGGAAGGTTACAGTTCTCAAAAGCAAGTGAAAACTTGGTCAAATGATGAAACAGAGACCGAAGGCGACTCATGACATAATTTGTCGGTACTACAAAACTATCGTCTCCGGTAATGCAGTTAAATACAAAAAAAGAGCCTAAAAGTCAGTATGGTTAAGTGTGGATGATATGACAACGTATTTGTCTTTTTACCAGAAGTATATGATAATTATAAACTTCTGCTTTTACGATTTTCAGTAGAGTTTCGCTATATTTTACAGTGAACCTGTTGCTGTATGCATATGCTTGATATATTGGTAGTAGTTTTTTTGCACAGTTCATCAAGTTCGTTTAGCTTTAAAATGACTTAGGTGTATCGAGAGGATCATGAAACGAAACAGTGGTACGGTAGCTTAAAATACGAATTTTTTTTCTGGTATAGGGATTTTAAGTCTAAGAGATTCTTTGCATGATTTGGGGCCCGGTCACATGCTGTAACATTGTACGCTATATTTTCACTTGACGGGGCGACATTTCGCGCAACAATGCTGACGAAGCAAGCAAGTTCTGATGATTACACTCACGTATTTAAAATAGCGACGATAACCTGAACAAGACGCTAAAAAGAATAACTACAAATGTTTAGTGCCTTGGCTCTCTCAAGCAGAAGAGAAAAGTAAGAGGAACAAATCTACAACGAATGATTTGCTCTGCCACCCCATTGCGTGCAATTGCTGACAGTGGACACACGGTGCAATTTAGCCATGATGCATCTCGTGTCCGGGCCTCAATTATTTTAACTTTGAAATACAAGACAAGTATCTTGACGAAACGAGATATACTTAAGCAGGTTGAAAATAGTTGAACAAGGTGATCGCAAATCTCGCTGGAATTTGCAAATAAAGTAAATTGGCAGAAAGCAGGCGCTGAAAAAAGAGTGTTTTTGTAACGGAAATATGGCGGCGAAATGCAGGACTGTGAACAAGCCTATTCACTATTCATTAAACTAGATATCCAGTATTTTATCGTTATATTACCGATGTAAACCCAAACTTCGCGGGACTCGAGTGAGGTTTGCGATGAAGTTTCTTTTTAAATATAAGGATAACTTTAGAGGTGGACCATTAGAAATCAGAAGAGAGAGGAACGTGGCGGCGACAATTCAATCATAAAACTCGTTCTGGTCCCTGATTATCCCAAAAGAAACCCCGCAAACGGTTGTTCACCAGAAGATGCTTCTTGCAAGACCTACAGAGCTTGCACCATTTGATTTCCTTTGAAATAAACCTTTGAAAAGAATCGAAGAGGCGTTAAGGCTGCAAAATGTTTATCAACCGCTTCCCCCCAACCTTGATTTCTGAGTAATGGTCAACCTCTTACCGATTATATACAGCCACACAGTGGCGAATGAATAGTTCTAGCTTTTTTTATACTTTATTACTACAACATCAACTCTTACTTAAAACAATACAACTTTACGATTACTTACACTACAATAGTATACCATTCTTACTTTTAAGTAGTTATTAAAATAACTAGGCCGCTTATTGTCTGGCGTGGATAAGATATGGGAAAAGATTGTGGCCGAGGCAATAAGCGGCTGGGTGCGAAAGCACTATGGCTGCGTGTTACGTCGCGAAGGGGAGATTGGAGGGTCGAAAATTTGCCCGGACTTCCTGGCTTGCGTATCTCTTTCGAAATGTCCCGAATCTAAGCAAAGGGATCTTTAAATAACGAGATAATGCACGTGGCGATACAGCATTATATAACGTAACTATCCATAAACAAACGGGGTTATGTGTTTCACACACTCCGGAATACCACGTCATAGATATGAATGAGAATACTACTATACATACATGACATAATAACAATAACATATTTTACAATAATTATATTACTTTTAATTACTATTATTGAACAACATGATCAACAATATTTACAATACTTAATTTTCTTAATTAGATAATTTAAATGAATATAATTAAATTTGAATTAAAGACTTCAGATATTCAAAACTGCCCACTTCGTCATTATAGACTACATATTGTTACTAGTATTTTTCCGCGCAATATTGATCTCTGTCTCGTACTTAATTTGAACTCCGACTTAAAATGCTGTGATAGTCGGAAGAGTTTGGCGCCTTGTACAGTCCCATATATAAGTAAAGTTTCGCAATGAAAATAAGATAGTTGAGTGAGAGGCATGAACTACTTATGATACCTACAATGATGTCTTGTTCAGAAAGATTAATTCGCTGTTTTGCTTTGGAAAACCAAAAGCCTTGCATTTTAAAATTTCTTTGTCTAAGTCCACTGCTGATCTTGATCTACACAAAGATCCAGCTACTTTTGCCGGGCTCTTGTTTGTTGAAGTGGTCCTTGCATAGTTTACAAAGTCATTGACCCTGGAAAAATCTGATTTGAAGACCGAAAATATGAATATCGTCCCCAGAGCCCGCGTCCCCTTGACCAGCGGTTGAGAAGCGCAAGGGCTTTGGTCGAATCCAAAACCGGAACCAGGAAATCCTGGTTCCGGTTTGATTCTGCGCGTGCGTTGGAAATTGTGATTGAACTGAACAAGTTTCAACAGCCAATGAGATTTGGCTGTCTTTTGGCGGGCTTTCAGTTTAGCCCAGAGGTCTCGATTCCTGGCGCAGACCAGAGGGATCGCGGCCTCTGGGGACGAGATTGCGAAAATGTTGGATTTCCGGTTGAATTGCACATGCCTAGCTTTCAGAAGCGTACTCCTTGGTGTTTTACTTCCAGTCATTTCTATAGGCTAAAACCAATCAGAAATCGATCCTGTAACGGAACTTTCAAGAACTGCATGCTCGTTTCGTCAAGCTTGCACAGTAAGGAGACTCAAGGTTATAAGTTTTTGAAACTCCCGATCTTGGAAAACACGGCTGTTTGGCATCAGCACCTTTCTTCTTATGTCAACAATTATAACTGCTGATAAATAAAACAATAATCCGCAATGATCTTTTCCGATCTCAACATTAAAGCGTGGACTGTAATTACTATAATTACCTCCCTTGGCACTCATGTTTTAATCGGAACAACTTCGGAAATCTCGATCAAAGTTTGGACTTTTCCAACAATTTTTTGTCCAAGAATTCAGCGCAGATTTAGAACTTCATGAGCTGACACTGCAGGGAGGTAATTTAGGAATATTGTAGTTTGTCACGACAGAAGCGGAATTCTAAAAGAGCGCTTTTAAAACAAGAAAGAAGGCGTTAAATTCAAATTTGCACATTTAAACGACTTTGATAAAATCACAGAGTGCTGTCTTCTATAATCGATCCGCAATCTTGTACACAAAAATCATGGATTTTTCAATTTGGTACTTATGGCGCTCTAGCATCGCCATAAAGCGCAAACTTGTAAACTTGGGTGCTCAATCGCACCCAAAACAGCCGAGATATAACGTTTTAAAAGATGCAGGACAAGCAAAATTTTGCCTAATGAATTTATGTGGGGTGTCCCCCGCGGCCTTAAAGTGTATATGACATAAAAAATATTTTCTGCTTATTTGAAAGGCCTTTCAAAATACAGAAGAATGGCGTTTTTCTTTTCGAAATATCTTTTTTTCGTTTCAGAGATATTGACATTTATGTATTATGCAAATTAGATAAGTGATGACGTCATAAGATTTGTAACTAAAAAATGGTAAAATACTGAATGAAAAATATCTCTGGAAATATTGAAGCATTGTTTTTGAAACTTGGCACCACAAATGTGCATCACAAAAGGAACAAAATGACACCCTTAATATTGTTGCCATAGCAACTCTTTCAGCTCCAGTCTCTTTCTGTCAAAAAACCAAATATCCCCATTTGTAACCTCTTAAGTGAGACAAAGGGTCCTGCTTGGAACAGACATAGTTCCCATATTGTCTTAAGGACGTTCGCGCGAAAATCTTCTAACATTGACTTTTTTCTAAAACTTTCACCACTGCGAGTTTATGGGCTACTCATGTCAAAAATGTAAAAAAATTGGGGGGTCACCGAATTCGTTTCGGAGATAAGAAGTCCGAAAGATCACCCTAAGATCTTAAAAATTGGCCTTCGTTTCTGACCATGCGAGAGTGTCTGTTTGTCAAAAAATATCGCGAATAAATCCATGAAATGCAATTTTCTTGTCTAAATATTGTTTAAGTGGATCTATTAAGCAAATCGATTCAACTGGCGATGTTCCTTAAGAAAATCTAACCATTTAATGATCACATTTGCACTCGCCCAGCAGTGGAAAGATGGGCAAGATTTGATGCCGCGTGGGCGGAAAAATTAGAAATTTTTAAACTTCCCACATTGACTTTTTGTTCATTTTTTAACAATCTGTCGAGAATCATAAAACAAAGCTGCCTATCAAAAAAAAGTTGGGGGTCACCGACCATTTGAGAAAGTTAACTACGAGCGAAGTTAACGCAACGGCTATCTGTGCTATATTTGTTTGAAAAGTTTTCTCAGCGCGCGCGCTCGATGCATGACGTAGCGTGACGTTGCGACATGAATTACGTGCGCAGTAAGGATGCGCAAAAACAATTAGCGCGAACGTCCTTAATTCCCATCATTGGATTGACTGCGCTAGATGGTTCTTGGTTTAAGACAAAAACTGGGAATTTCAGTTTTTATTGAGACAGCACCAGTGGCAAAACTGTTGTCATGGCAACAAAGAAAAACGCCATTCTTCTGTATTTTGAAAGGCCTTTTAAATAAGCAGGAAATATTTTTCATGTCATATACACTTTAAATCATTCAAATTAGATAAGGTCTCCAAATTTCCCTCAGTTTCTCTCTTCTTTTCTTTCGCGGTGACAAGTTAACAATGGTTTAAGCTGTGTTCACATTAAACCCTGAACATGTTTGGAGTAAACTTGTTCCAACAAAATATGTTTCACCTGAACATGTTTGTTAAGGCCAGGTAATACCAGCAATATTTTTGCTCAACTTGTCTCGCAACATTGAAAAAAAGAAAGGCTGACCGTACGGTTGCATTTATATATGTCCGTTGGCCCTTTCTTAAGTTTACCGTTTTCACTCGCAACATTGTTGCACTGCAAGCTGAATGAGTTGTTTCCCGTATTACTACCGTGTTCTCAACTTGTTTCGCAACAAATTTCGGTGTTGCGAGTTGAAAAAAAATTGTTGCAAAAAGTAAAACTCGGTTCTACTTTGTGCAACATGTTGGTGCCGGGCCTTAATGCATTGTTCACATCAGATGTCAGTTTCAAGCACGTTTGATGCCTGGTTGTCTGATTATGCGGTTTTACGAAACTCGCATGAATCTTGTGCACTTTAACCGCAAAATGGAGCTCGAAATTTTTATAACATTTCAAGCCCTTCGGAGGAGAAGGGCTTTTCAGCGTTAAGCGAGCATACAGCATTTGCCCTATCTTCGGTACAAGAAGAATATGTTTATAAATTTTGGTTTTGCATTGCGTTTGTAGCCGTTGTCGTTAAGTTTCGTGGCGATGTTCTTCTAAATATTCTGCCTTTAACCCATAGTTGCCCCAAATTTGGATCTTTTGGGCACCCGCCTCCTCTCCGGATGTCCGCCATTTTTAACATCATGATTGAAACTACCTCGTAGGTTGTTTCAATCATGCTTAGATAGAATAAACGTGTTTCGACCATGATTCGCGCAACGCACCGGCTTCTGGGCATAATGGGAACACTTTTCAGAGCGAAACGTGTTTTATTCGCGATCAGACTTATCAGGTTATTACGTTTCGGCCTAGTGTGAACACAGTATAAGTTTATTGCTTAAACCAAATTGATTGCAAGGCTGGTACTACGGCAAAAGGGCAAAATTTATTGGCGAATATTTCAACTAGCTAGCAGAGCTAGTCTTCTTCAGGACCAGTACAATGCGAAACAGAATAGGGATATACAGTTAACTCTCTCTCAACGGACACCTCTTTAAGACGGACACTTAGTGTTGGTCCCGGCCGTTTGTCAGTTATTTTACTGTAACTAAACTCCCTATAAGACGGACAACGGACACTTCAAAACAGTCAACGGACACATGTGAAGTAGTGTTTTCAGTGAAAACACCTCAAAATGGAATGACTGCAAATTATGAATTACGGAAGCAAAATTCTTACTATACATAACTAAATACGGTGACACACACAGAAAAAAATCCATTTTCCAATATTAATTTTTCAGAATTACTGGTGTCACCTTACTTCCACTCTCTATAAGCCGGACACCTCTCTAAGACGGACAGTTGAGTCGGTCCCGATGGTGTCCGTCTTAGAGAGAGTTCACTGTACATACAATAGCAGTTAATGTTTAACTACATGTAGATATAATGAAATAAGATACATAACTACATGCAACACTGAAAAATGTAAAAAATACCAGAATGACCAAAACAAAATTTAAGAAAAATGGGAATAACATGCAAATATATAAAAGATGAAAATAAAAATAAAATAAATTGACTAGTTAATGTTCATTCCGTCGATTGATGCCATATGGTGTGAGTGTTTGACCTTTTTCTATAAAATAGGCTTCTCTAGCTTTTCTACGAGAAGCATTGTTCGTGGGTTAAAGCTCGAGAGGAATGAGTTTCATGTCTTTAATAGAGTGATCTGGCAGGTTGAAATGTGCAGGTACTGCTGCTGTAGCGTTAGCGTGACTAGGGTTATTTTGTGGCTTGTCTGTGTTCGGTGAATCGTTCACGAAGTGTACGCTTTGTCTCCCCTGTGTATTGTTTCTTACATTTGTAACATTCTATCATGTACGTTACGTGTAAGGACGTTCGCGCGAAAATTTTCTAGTCGATAGATTTTTCTAAACTTTTTACTGAGGACGGATAATGAGTTACTTGACTGTGTCAGAAATACAAAAAAAGTGGGGGTCACCGACTTCGTTTCAGAGATAAAGTCTGTAGAAAACTGCCGTGATTTTGAAAAATTGGCGCACGTAATTTCGCACGGCTTTCAAGGTTTGTAGTTAAAATTATCGATGATGAGAAAACGGAGGCAAATGATCTTTGTGACATTTTGAAGAAGTGCGTCTGTTGCGTAAATAATTTTAAGTGTTGCCATCTTTTATGCAAAACTTAGCCCTGGAAGAAGCATTTGAACCCGTCGTACGGCAAAACGAAAAGATCAAAAAGCAGAATTCGAACGTGCGTGGGGCAAAAAAAATCAACCTTTTAATCGATAGATTTTTTTCATTTTCTCACAAAACGTAGATAATCGTTAACAAAAGTGATCTGTTAAGAAAAAAGTAGGGGTCACCGACCATTTAAGCTAGCAAACTGCAAGCGAAGTTATCTCAACGGCTACTCACCCTATATGTGGTTGGAAAGTTTCCTCAGCGCGCGCGCTCGATGCATGGCGTGGCGTAGCGTTGCGACAGGAATTACGTGCGCAGTAAGGATGCGCATAAACAATTAGCGCGAACGTCCTTAAGTTTTTGGATTTGCAAGTTATATGTTGCTTGATTTCCCGTACCTCTCCCGTGTTGCTGAATGTGTACGTTTTTCTACCATCTTCTATGTGGGGGCAGGTGAGACATTGTAATTTCTATTTTAATTTGTTAAGGGAGGGCCACAAGTTTATCAGTCAATGACTGTTAAGTGCTTTTACCCTCGTTAAATAAAGTTGCTACTACTACTACTACTACTACTACTACTACTACTACTACTACTACTACTACTACTACTACTACTACTACTACTACTACTACTACTACTACTACTGCTACTGCTACTGCTACTGCTACTGCTACTGCTACTGCTACTGCTACTGCTACTGCTACTGCTACTGCTACTGCTACTGCTACTGCTACTGCTACTGCTACTGCTACTGCTACTGCTACTACTACTACTAATAATAATTATAATAATGGATACCCAAAACTGTAATGCAGGAACGCTAACTTTTATAAAGTAGTTCGCTGGCCAATAACACCACGTTTGTATGAAAATCTACCTCGGCAGCTAGACGTTTGACCGCGGTGAATTTTAACTCATTCCTGTCCATTCGACTCCCATTCCGGTCTCGCTGTAGTCTGACGCTTCAGACTAGTCTCACTCCAGTCCATTCCGGTGTCATTCCGGTCCATTCCTGGCTCATTCCGGTCCATTCCAGCTCATTCCTGTTCATTTCGCTCTATTCCGGTCCATTCCGTTCCGTTCCGGTGTTTAGTAATGCTCCATTAATGTCAAATTATGCTACGCAAAGCGAAGGCGGTGTTTGGCCTGCAATGCAAAGCGACTGGGCACCAGAGGAGTGGCCCCCGGAGCGAAGGTAGGGGACCCGACTGAGGGAGTAGGTGCTTGGACAGTTGCTATGGAAACCGACGCCAAACTGACGAGCTGGAGCGAGGAGGGCTCCAAGCAGCACGAAGGGGGAACGACCTGGTGCATGGCACTTTGTATTGCCGAGCGTGGCCTGCGAAGGATCGGGAACGATCGGAGTGGACTAAATGAGCGTATGTGCGTGGCGTGGTGGTTGCGATAACTGTGTTCGCGACAGCAGCGTCTGCTGTGTTCGTGACAGCGGCGTCTGACAGTCCAGTGTACGAGACAACAGCGTCTGTACGTCCTGTCTCTGTCGACTGATGTCCTGGTTTGACGTCACGAATTGTATCGGACCCAGACCCTTTTGGCCAGATCTTTCACTCGGTCATGTTTCCAATTATTGTGATTTTTCCCGACTTTGACAATTCACAGAAAATTGAGGTTTGAACCGAAATCAAAAATTTTTTCGGCATTCTGCTCAAAAAACGTAAATATTCTTTTGCATGAAAAATAATTTTGGGGTTTATGGGCACTTTAAGACAGCCGCATGTGAGAGTCCAGCGTACATGACAGCAGCGAATGCGAGTCCGGTGTGCGTGATAAGAGCGGCTGCGAGTCGTGTGTACGGGGCGGAAGCGTCTTCGAGTCCTGTGTTCGTGACAGCAGCATCTGGGAGCACAGCGTACGTGACAGGAGCATTTCTAAGTCCTGCTTTCGTGGCGGGAGCGTTTGGGACTCCTGTAAGCGTGACCGAGCGTTCACGAAGCCAGTGTTCGTGACAGCAACGTTTGCGAGTCCTGTGATCATGAGAGGGGCATCTGAAAAACCAATGTCGGTGCATGACAACAGCATCTGTGAGCGTTAGTGAAAGCAGAGTTGGGTCACAGAGGCGTTTGCTAGGTCTGTGTGCATGACCGGACCCTTCAAAGACGATGAAACCAAATGTAAAGTACAACAGCCTCTGTGAATCCCGTTTTTGTGACCGCTGCGTTCGCGAACCCTGGGTGCTTGACAGGGGCCTCTGCGAGACCTGTGTGTGTGAGAGGAACGTTGGTGAGTCTTGATTGTGACAGGAGCGTTTGCGTGTCCCAAGAGCGTGACAGGGCGTTGCGAGTCTTACGTTCGTGAGGAACGTTCGCGAGTCCTGTGTTCGTAAACAGGAGCGTTTGCGAGACCTGAGTTCGTGACAGCAGAGTTTGTGAATGTACATGACCAGGAGTGACGGTGTGTCCTGAGGTTGTGAGAGCGACGTTTGGGAATCCAGCGAACGTGACAGAAACGTTTGCGAGTTTTATGTGCGTGAGAGGAACGTGTACAAAACCTGTGTGCGTGTCCGAAGGGTTGCGAGTGCAGGGTCGCAACAGGAGCGTTAGCGAGTCCTATATGCGTGACCACGCGTTCGTGAGCAGCGTCTGTGAGTCCAATTTGCCTGACAGCAGCCTCTGTGTGTCTGTGATAGGAACAGTAGCGTCTGAGAGTCCAACGTGATCAAGATAGCAGCGTCCGTGAAACCAATGTAATCAATCCAGCCAATCCAATGTAGTCCAACCAATAGCCAACCAACGAGATAGCAGCGTTTGTGAAACCAATGTAAACAATCCAACCAATCCAATGTAATCCATCCAATAGCCAACCAACGAGATAGCAGCGTTTGTGAAACCAATGTAATCAATCCAACCAATCCAATGTAATCCAACCAATAGCCAACCAACGAGATAGCAGCGTTTGTGAAACCAATGTAAACAATCCAACCAATCCAATGTAATCCAACCAATAGCCAACCAACGAGATAGCAGCGTTTGTGAAACCAATGTAATCAATCCAACCAGTCCAATGTAATCCATCCAATAGCCAACCAACGAGATAGCAGCGTTTGTGAAACCAATGTAATCAATCCAACCAGTCCAATGTAATCCATCCAATAACCAACCAACGAGATAGCAGCGTTTGTGAAACCAATGTAAACAATCCAACCAATCCAATGTAATCCAACTAATAGCCAACCAACGAGATAGCAGCGTTTGTGAAACCAATGTAAACAATCCAACCAATCCAATGTAATCCAACTAATAGCCAACCAACGAGATAGCAGCGTTTGTGAAACCAATGTAATCAATCCAACCAATCCAATGTAATCCAACCAATAGCCAACCAACGAGATAGCAGCGTCTGTGAAACCAATGTAATTAATCCAACCAATCCAATGTAATCCAACCAATAGCCAACCAACGAGACAGCAGCGTCTGTGAAATCAGTGTAATCAATCCAGCCAATCCAATGTAATCCAATCAATAGCCAACCAACGAGACAGCAGCGTCTGTGAAATCAGTGTAATAAATCCAACCAATCCAATGTAATCCAACCAATAGCGTCAGTGAGTCTAGCGTTGTGACAGCTGCTTCTGGGAGTCTAGCGTACGTCACGGGACCGTTTTTGTGACCCGAGTGCGTGACGGGGCGTTTGCGAGTCCTCCGTTCGTAAGAGGAGCGTTTGCGAGGCCTGTGTTCGTAAACAGGAGTGTATGCGAGTCCCGAGTTCGTGACAGCAGTGTTTGTGAATGTACATGACCAAGAGCGTCGGAGAGTCCTGTGGTTGTGAGAGCGACGTTTGGTATTCCAGCGAACGTGAAAGAGACGTTTGCGAGTTTTATGCGTTTTTTCCGTGCGTTGGCGAATCCTGTGTTCGGGAGCAGCGACAGTGAGACCAATGAGCCTGACAGCAGCCTCTGTGGATCTGTGTTTGGGACAGTAGCGTCTGAGAGACCAGCGTGTTCGAGACAGCAGCGTTTGTGAAACCAATGTAGCAATCCAACCAATCCAATGTAATCCAACCAATAGCGTCCGTGGGTCCAGCGTTGTGACAGTAGCATCGGAGAATCCAGCGAAGGTGACAGTAGCCTGCGAACGCAGACGTATTTCCGGCTGTCGCTTGTCTCCGCCGAAAACTAACGACGTTAGTTTTCGGCGGAGACAAGCGACAGCCGGAAATACGTCTGCGTTCGCAGGCTAAGGTGACAGGAGCGTTTGCAAAAAGTTCGTGACAGGAACGTCCGCGAATCCTGAGTTCCTTTGTCCTTTGCGTGACAGAGCGGGTACGGGCCCTGTGTACATGGCAGCAGCGTCTGTGAGTCCAGGCAAAAGACAGCAGCACCTGAGAGCCCAGCGTACGCGAACTGGGCGTTTGCGAGTCCGTTTTCGCGAATCCCGTGTACGCGACAATGAAAGATCGGAACGCCTGCGAGGGCAGTGTAATGCCGAACTTGGTCCGTTGTGGGCGAAAGGGCCGTCAAGATGAGAGCCATGTAGCTAGTAATGGGGTGGGGGCGCTAACCAGCGATGGCACCAGCTGCGTAAGAAGCGAGGCCGGCCGGACAAAGGCAGAAAGAAACGAAAGATGAAAAGACACCAACTCACCTTCTAGCGACGAAGTGGTTGGAGAGGAGACAGGCTGAGAGGAGCCCGGTAAAATAGTCGAAGCAAACCCTACGCAAATGAAGTAGGCGCCGGCGAAAGTCCGTCGCTGCTCAATCTAGCTATTCGCTCTACGACTTGTCGATCGGGTTTCGCAGCCTGGTTTTTTCCGTTGTTTGTGCCCGGTTAACATCACAGCGCTGCCAAGTCTGGAACGCCTGCTGAACGGCGGCCGCGCCATGGGCTGTAGGTAAGACTGCAGGTTAGACTGAACGGCCTGAACCGCACTATGGCACACTGAAGAAGGTATTGCTTGCCGTGCGCCAGTAGCGGTGGATGATATGAATGAAACCGGCCGGCCGGCGATGACACACAGAAGAATTGCGACGCCGTTGACCGCAACCGGGCTAAATGGTGGCCGGAGGGGGGGGGGGGGGGGGGTACTTGGACCAATCTTTGTTGGGTATGTGCCGCTGGTCTCTCAGAACCCCTACCCCATTATAGTCATATTCTATGGCCAATTATATACCCCATCTTAGTCACTTTTGGGTAAATGTAATTTTCACGACCCCAACTTAGTCACTTAATGGGAGCCGTTTGTCAAATAACAGCAATGAATACGGTAACATTTTTTTTCAGCGAATCTTTCCGTTTATAAATCACAACTTGCCAGATTTTTCTTACTCTCAAAATCCCGCAAAAGTGTGACCCCATTCTAGTCACCCTATAAAAAATGCTTGAAAAAGCGGCCCCATTATAGTCAGTCCTGTCGTGAAAATGCGACCCCATCCAGCGGCACATCCCCATTAGCCCATTTATAGGAAGTGTCCCCCCCGGGAATGGTGGCCCCAGAGGTTGGCCGGGCCACTTAGGTACTTGTATCGGACATTATAAGGTTGTGGCTCCGAGTATGGACGCAAAAAACATGCGAAAAAAAGCGAACAGAGCGACGAAAATAAACAACTCAGACAACTTGCGGCGAGCAAACTGCAAGGGAGCTTACGCAAACTACGACGGCAACGGCAACGAGAACGTCACCAAACAAAAGGCTTAATGAGCAGAACAATAGCTCTGCACGTGCGTTTGAAGTCTTGGTACATTTTCTAGCCGTTCTCTGCAAATCAACAACGTAAAATGACCCAATTCTGCGTATTCTGGACAACGTGAACCACGACGGCAAATTTTTAATTTTTCTATTTGGAGTAGAACGCTCTCTTTACACATTTAGCTTGAGCCAGTTCTTAAACCGACAGATACGCTGAATACATCTGAATAATCGCGAGATTCTAGAGTAAAATATAAATTCATTTTTCACCAGGCGTTGTCCTCGGCGTCGCCGTCCTGTTGCGTAAGGTCTCTAATGTACGCGTCAGCACGAACAGCGGGCGAGCGCGCAAAGTCGAGCTCCCGTGGGAGCGAGGCTGTGCCGGTGCGAAAAAAAATGGACTGGAAGCGACCACCTCCTCAAAAGAAAGAGTGAACCTGGTAAGAAGCGCCGTGTCTTGGGAGAGAGAGAGAGAGCGAGACAGTTTTATGCTATCTTTTTGTTTTGCGGAAACTAAAACATCTTTTCCCACTCCACAGTTTGCAGGTAGGCATATCTCCTCTCAAAATATTGTATTGTGATCCTTGTTCTAGGTATGGTTAAAGCTTCAGGAATCTACGCTCAGAATTTGTAGTTAAATAAGCAGTAATTACTTAAGTGTATCAAAAGTGAAAGTGAACGATCCCGAATTTTCGAACCTGTAAGGGAAACGAAAATTGTTGCTCAGTTTGAGGAATCGGGAGTAATGTTGCAGTATTCGACTGAGGGAAGGCATTCAACGCCCTAAACCGTTTTTTTTTTCGCCAACGGTTCGCAAAAACCGCTTTTTCAGCAGTTCGAAGTTGGATGGTTGGGCCCGAAATTGGCGGCCATCTAATGATCTTGGCGCGGCCAAAACACACGGCGTATCTAATCGAACAAAAATAAATAGAACCAAAATTCAATTGAAGAACCCAATCAAAAACCAATCGTTCGACTGGGTTCAGTAGTCGATCGTACAAAATTTTGCTGTGAGTTTAATTTTCGAACCAATAGAACAGAAAATGGAACTCAATCCGATTCGATTTTGTTCGGAATCCATTTCTTAATATTAAAGATAAATCATGCAGCAGTAATCATAATCAACCTAAATTGAACGGAATAAATAGAAAAACTTCCAAATATCAAACTGAATGTCAAATGTTCGGTTATACATATTTTGTAGAAGAGAACAAAATGACAGGTAATACTGAAATACATTATTGTTTACATTTTTATAGTAGTGGGAAGGAAATGGCTTCTGCTCTGAATGTCACTGTAAAACTCAAACAGAAGTTGCACCATTTCATTAACTGCAATACAGGCAATGGTGTTCAACATGTGAATAATCTGAATGAGGAACCAAAACGCTTGGCTTAAGTCTTTCTAAGCCCTCAAGGGCTGCAAGAGTGACGAGGACAGAAGGAGAGCAATTTCCAGCATTGTCAATGGAACGTTTGATTGAGTAAGATTGTCGACTATTTGGTAATCGAACATGCGATTGTGTTTTCGATTGTCGACCATTCAGTTTTATTGTTAATTTCAATTATGTTCGACTACCAAACCCTATTGAACAATTGGTGTTTGATTGGGTTTGCTTGCTGAACGTTCTATTAGATACGCCCGGAAAACAGCCATGAGTTGTACATGTATTAGTTTCATGCCATGCTGAAAATTAAGAATGAAAATGGGAGAAGTGGCCAGTAAATAGGTTTAAGCCCTCAAATCTCATCTTTCAAAAACTTCAGAGTTGCAAGAAAGTCAAGAACAGTTCGCCTAACACATGGCTTATGAGGAGGTTTGATTCTGTGTTGGATATTTCTAGGATATTTCTACCTTATTGTTACTTATTTTCGCAGGACTTAATTTTTGCGATTTTCAAAAAATCACAAAATTAAAGATCTGTAATAAAAGATTCTCACGAAAAATAACCATGCAGAATGTGTGGTTCCAGAAAATATCCATCCCCCCACCACGGAGGGAATTGGAAATTCCAGAGGGGTGGGGGGGTCAAAGGCCCAGGAAATTCTGGAGAGGAGGGGGGGTTGTTAGTGAATTTACGTTTCCAGATGGTCAAGTTCGATGCCATGCAAATTTGTTTCAAAATCGTTTCTTACCTACTCTGAAAATCTTTTACATAGAAAAAATAGCAGCCTAGGTTTTCGATACATGACCATATCACATTTTAAACAGGTTTTCTTCTTCCTGAAAGCACAGTGAAAGCTAACAAGTTCGCAGAAATCCTCCATGTTGATCCACGAATGCGGCCGCCATTACTTGTACCAGTCCAAGTAAAATTGTCACGTGGCTTGACCGAAATGCACTGGTGACTAGAGTTGTTTGTTTCTCGCGTTCCATCGACAGAAAGTCGTCCTTGTTTGCGAACATTTGTCTGTTTATTGATGATGAAAATAGTGTAACAATTTCAGAAACCCAAGAATATCTTGTTCATTTTATTTCTGGCTATTTGTTTGCAATTTTCCAGGTCAATTTGGCTTTCTCTGCGAGCGTGTTTGCGATTTTGCAATCCATGTTCTAATACATTTAGCGGTTTTCTTTTGGATTGGAATGAAAGGGGATGGATTGTTATACATCAAGGTAATCTTACAAGTGACTACCAGATATTTTTTCTGCTTACTTTTGAAGAAATTAGTGACGTATTTTTATGTCTTCAACAGTATGTATCGTTAAGATGGTTCGATCGATCGGTTGAACACTATAGCGATGTTTACAATGGAAGGCGGCCTAATGTTTAGAACATTTGCACAATTTCTTTTTAAATTGCTTTTTCCAGAGGGACAGGGGGGTATGAAAGAAACTTTTGGAAATTCTGGAGGGGAGGGGGGGTTTATTTTCCTTCACAAAAATGGAAATTCCGGAGAGGTGGGGGGTCTTAGCTGGAATTCCCTCCGTGGTGGGGGTATGGATATTTTCTGGAACTACACAATTTAATACCCTATTAGCTAGACAAATTCTTTAAGGTTACCATTGTCATGAGAAATGAACATAATTATAGCCAATGGGCATGCACGCATGTAGTTTTACGGACCTTGTGTGAGTGTACATGTGTGGCTGTTGTAGTTTCACTAAGAGCAGAAACAAACTTGAAGATTAAAGTTGTGTTTATTACCTTGACAACCGGTTCAGGGCTCGACACTAACGGTAGCCAACTAGCCACAGACTAGGAGAAATTCAGTTTTGGCTAGTGGGTTTTCGATTTCCACTAGCCACTTTGGCTAGTAAACAAAATGAAATTGGCCGAACTAGTTTCTGTCATTCACAAGGAAGCCATACGCAAACAATTTTCTCGGAATTTCTTTCTTGTTGACATATCATATTACTGGGCATTGCTGTTCAGCACGTATGCAAATTTAAGACTGTTTACTTTTCGGTGCGTGGCATTTGACAAACAAGACAGCATTTTCTGAAAGCACACATCAATGTTCTTTTTTGTTTCGAAATTAGTAGAACAAAACACGAGCTTCTCCTGATTAAATCATGCGCAAAATCGTGCGGAACTATAAACAGGGCATCTGACAGGATGCGGTGGTGCGGATCCGCATAATTCGCTGACTTCCGCATCTTCCGCATCTTGAGAACATTTTCCGCATAAAACAGAGAAATTTGTTTCATATTAATAATTAAGCAGCTGTTTACCATCCTCACAAACATACATTTCGAAGAAATTGATTATTTTGACACAGTTTTTCTCCTAAAATAGCGACGAAAACACGGCACTTCGATCGTAAGCAATTTTTAACCTCCAGGCATTCCACGCGTCTTTTCGGGATGGGCCTGGACACCAGTTCTTTCGCTTCTTTCGCTCGATCGGTCTATCAAAAATTTTTCTGTGGTTACCTAGTATATGGATAAATTTGTGATCAAAGAGACCCAGAAGAAGGATCCCCACTTCGCTGTACACTTGCCACAAGTTGACCTCACAGGCTAGATGAGCGACTAATTAAGTGAAGCGAGCTTGAGGCCGCAAACTGGCCTGTGAGCGACGTGCCTTAATGAAGACGAAGGACTTTGTTGAAAGTCTAATAGCAGCAAAGGATTGAGTGAACCAGTATCCTGGAGTTTTCTATGTAGATAATGGATTGTTATTTTGTTGAACGTGCAATGTTGTAGTAGATCACGTAGCACCTTGAATTGTATTGTTTATGCATAAGAAGAAAATGAACTTCAGCCAACAAAATAACGGTTGTGTTATTTTCATTGAACATCACCTAATTGATAAGATAATTTCATAACATGTACCAATGAAAACAACTGGAAAAGCCCAAATACCATTATAAGCTAAGCTTATTTTTTTGTTTAAAATGAGCCTGCGAGCAGACTCTCGCCTTTGGGGGCAGCTTGATTTCGGCTGCATAATCCAACGTGTTTTCTGCATAATCAACACTTTCTTCCGCATAATGTTCCTGAAAATTTCCGCATAATTTGTTGTTTTTTTCCGTGATGCCCTGTATAAAGGGATAACATTTCATTTTGCGTAACAACACATCGGTGATTTGTCATCACATGCATACTGACAAAACTTGCCACTACAAAAATAATTAGAGAAAGATTTATATCCTTCCAAATTTAAATCAGCCGTTTTTAGCATTTGAATTTCGCCAACAACAGTTTGCAGTATTGTTCAGATAGTTGTTTTGCTTTTGAAACGTTTCTACCCCGACGCCTGTTTGTAAAGAAGACCTGACAGTGTTTACAATGACATCTTGGTGTCTCGATATTTTTCCAAAGAAGTCTCACAGAAAAACAGAGTCCTGAAAGTCTTAACGGGAAAATCTCTGGATTTTCCTTTGTGAGCTGTCGGCCTGAGAGATTTGATGTAAGGAAAACACAACGCCATTGAACAAAATTAAAACCAGCGCAATTCATTGAGATGATAAATTCGTTCGCTACGTTTGAACCAGTCAAGCGTGACACAAGCTGTGCTGACTGTGTCAAGCGGTTTGAGGGTCGCCCACTACCTCTCGGAACGAGTTATTTCATTGGTTCCTAAAACAATACATAACAGGCTATAACAATGCCCCTATCCCTGAATAACAATTATAGAAGTAGTGTTTACAGCGGGCGAATGAAAATAGAGGTTTCAGAGAGGTAGTGTCTTACTGGGTTTGAGACGTGAATATTGTTGCTTTTTATTTAAATTCTATAATCCCAGGCATAATGGATATAAGAGGACATTTAACTGGAGACATCACCGCTTGGCTAGTAAAAAATTTTTTTGGCTAGTAACATCTAAGTTGTCACTAGCCACTAGGCTAGTAAGTTGAAAAGTTAGTGTCGAGCCCTGCCGTTTACCTTTGTGGGTGACTCATGTACAAGCAATAAAGCATGTCCGGATTAAACCGTAGATAGCTAATATAAACCCCATATCAAATTAAAGCTTATAGAGGTAGCTAGCAAACTATAATATATATACCAGATCACTCGAAATCGGTGGTGTGGCTTATCTGCGGGAACACTTCAAAAAGGTGTTGTATATTTCAGTGAATTAATTGACACTTTTATGGAAGCCCATAAATATCTATCTTCTACAGTAATTGATCCCCAGTGGGCTCCATGAGCAAGAAAATTCCACGCTATTCTCGAGTATTCGTGTGGTCAAACTTTGCCGTTTAGCACTTTGATGACAAATTGATCACAAAACTCTCTTTATGCAACAAGTTTATCTCCGACAGTTGGCTCTGAAATCTATTTGTGGGTCATGATAGCCACGAACAGCAGAATCTCCCTCCATCTTGAAACTTGAGTAAACAAACATTGTTCTTGGCCTAGTCCCAACGCCTAGTCCCTAGTCCCAAGTCCCAAGTCGGCCTAGTCCCTAGTCCCAACGTTAGATCTAATGCCTGGTTACTAAGCTATGAATGTTTGAATGGTAAATGCTGAAATTGCAGTCAGGAATATTCATAACACAAATATTTGTCTGTCGCTGACTAATATCAAACGTTTTAAACAACGTTTTGAAACTCTCTAAAAGACGTTTTGGCTGATAATCTTTGGCCTTCCTCGTTTTTTTGAAAAAGTCAACGGCTTGCAATGGTTACATTATGTGCATGCAATAGTGGACATCTCACAGAACATGCACAATTGCTGCGCAAGACTTTAAATGTCAGATAGCGATTTGTAAATGTCGGGAATGTCTATATGTTCATTTCCCACGTTCTGGTCCCTTAGAGAAAGGGTACTGAGTTCTTGTTTGTGACAGTAACTCAAAAGTGGCACAACAAGCGAACGAATTCAACCACAACATGGATTTCGGCCAGGCAACCATTGTGGATAGGGTGACGGACTACCACAAGAGGCTCTTCCTTGAGGCATGGCATTCTCTAAGGGACCAGAACGGTTACTGGGCTGAAATTTCCCATATGAACAGATTAAAAAATTCATCCGATCACTGAGCCAGCCCGGTAACCAGGCTCATATGAAGAGGCCCTAATTCACATGCACTACCGCAAGTCTCCTTTGCA